>CM066047.1:6716733-7386733 GCA_033557465.1 Ichthyophis bannanicus
CTGGGCACAGCACCCACCAAATTGACCCTCAAGAATACGCAAACTACCTAATGAGCAAGAACACCGAGCAAGCCAACACCGGCGGCCAAGAAAGCAAATAGAATGCTAGGTATCATAAGGAAAGGGATGGAGAATAAAACAAAGGATATTATAATGCCTCTGTATCGCTCCATGGTACGACCGCACCTTGAATATTGTGTGCAATTCTGGTCACCGTATCTTAAAAAGGACATAGAGTTATTAGAAAAAGTACAGAGAAGAGCCACCAAATTGGTGAAGGGGATGGAAGGCTACTCCTATGAAGAGAGGCTAAAAAGGTTAGGGCTCTTTAACCTGGAAAAGAGACGGCTGAGGGGAGATATGATAGAGGTCTATAAATTAATGAATGGAGTGGAACGGATAAACGTGGATCAATTGTTTACGCTATCAGAATATAGAAGGACTAGGGGACATGTAATGAAGCTACAGGGTAAACTATTTAAGACAAATAAGAGAAAATATTTCTTCACTCAACGTGTAATCAAACTCTGGAATCTGTTACCGGAGGATGTAGTAAGGGCTGTTAGTATAGCTGGGTTTAAAAAAGGTTTGGACAAGTTCCTGGAGGAAAGGTCCATAAACCACTATTAAAAAGGGACCCAGGATATCAATGCTTGACCTAGTACAAGCACTGCAGAACCTGTGTCTTTTGGGGAAACTGCTAGGTACGTATGACCTAGATTGGCCACTGTTGGAAACAGGATACTGGGCTTGATGGACCTCGGTCTGACCCAGTATGGCATTTCTTATGTTCTTATGTTCTTATGTTCAAGCCCCAGATAGCAATAAGGCGACATACAGTCAAAATTGGCCCAAGAACCATCAAACCTGGAAAAATTTCTCTTTACCAACAGTGCAGTGCATAGAAGACATTGTGAACGCCCTGAACACAACCACGTCCCCATCAGACCCATGCCCAGTGGAATGGAGCAAAGGTTCCAAGGAACAACTATCCAAGCACATCCACAAAATCGTAACGGAGTCCCTGCAACAAGGACACATGCCACAGGCACTTAAACAAGCCACGATACGACCCATCTTCAAGGGCGCAAGGCTGAGCCCTACGGACCCAAAATCATACTGCCCCATATTCAGCCTACCCTTCATATCAAAGGTTATTGAAAAGGTAGCACAGAGGCAACTAGAGGACTACATTGACCTGCAAGCCCCGTTAGACCCTCAGCAGCATGGCTTCAAACTACAGCACAACGTAGAAACACTATTCATCTCTTTTTGACATTCTGTTGAAGGGACTAGACAATATAAAAAAATGAATTTTTGCTAGTAATTCTTAGACATCTCAGCAGCATTCAACACAGTCTCCCACACAATGCTAAACCAATTACAGGAGATCAGGCTATGCAACAATACAATATGTTCCACAGCTTATCTAAGCAACAGAACGCAGCAGGTCAAATGCGCCCAGAGAAAATCACAGTTCCCCATCAACCAAGGAATACCACAAGGATCAGCACTCTCATCCAT
Source organism: Ichthyophis bannanicus (assembly GCA_033557465.1). NCBI lineage: Eukaryota > Metazoa > Chordata > Amphibia > Gymnophiona > Ichthyophiidae > Ichthyophis > Ichthyophis bannanicus. The sequence continues at coordinate 6,718,258 of CM066047.1, forward strand.
TCTATTCAACATCTACATCCAACCGATCTGTGGCATCAAACGCCACATGTTACAATATCACATCTACGCCGACGACATTATGGTGTATGCCCCAATAGACACACTAATTCCGGATATGGCCCCCATGACTCGATGCGTCGATGATATGAACTGGCTCACTGAGAACAACCCGAGAGTCAACTTTAACAAAACGGAAGCAATGATCATAACCAGGAATCCCAATTTTAACCCATCTCCAGCTATCAGCATCCTCAACCAAACAATACCAATAAAGGATGAGGTGAAATACTTAGTTGTCACCCTGGACAATAATTTAAACCTTCAAATCACATATAAGCAAAACCGCTGCAAAGGCATACCAACGAATGAAGCTCATATGGAGACTCAAACTGATCCTCAGCCAGGACCATTTCTGCACTGTATGCCAGGCAGTCATCACCCCAATACTGGACTATGGAAACTCCTTATATCAAGGACTGCCTAAGCAGGCCACCCATCCACTCCAGCTAGCACAGAACACTGCAGCCTGCATCATAACCGGCACAGCCAAGCATGAGCACATTACACCTATACTTCAGCAACTACACTGGCTACCAATATCTGCACAAGCAAGATACAAAACAGTAAATATATTCAAGATCATACACCTATGCACAGCAGACATCCTCCACACTTTAATAACCAAGGAGACAAGCAACAGACCCAGACGAACCAACAGCAGCAATAAACTTTGCATACCCGCTGGATACCATAAAACAAAACAAGTGACCTCCAACAGAGCCATAGCCCTCTCAGCACCGGCCCTCTGGAATTCCCTCCCGGATGGACTGCAGGCAATAAGTGACCTCAAAGACTTCTGCAAATCCCTTAAAACCTTTTTATTCATGGAATATTATAACCAAACATCCTGAAGACTCCCAACACAAGCCTGAGTGTACGATAATCCCAACCACTATAGTCTATATGTACGTACTGTCGCCCCCTGTTTAATGTTGTCCCAACCTGTGTAAACAACCACTTTGATTGAAGGAGAAAGTGGTATACAAATCTGGATGAATAAATAAATGACTTTCCCAGTGGGTAAGTGTGTGGGAGATCCGTGCTGTGCTCAGAGTGACACTAGTCACAGATGTTAGCTGATTTCATTAAGAAAGTCTCTCTTGCACTTTGCCGTTGATCGTTACCTCTATGCATCTAGGCGCGTTAATGCAGACAGCAAGGGGCTTGTTTACTATAGACATGTCAGTGTGCTAGTTTCAAGGCTCAAATGAGCAGTAGAAGCCCATGCTAACCTTAGGGAGTGTGCGCATCAGTCCCCCGTTAGCAGCTGCTCATGCAGGGCAGAGCCCCAACTAGTATGCAGGCTCACTTAATGCCACCCACTGAGGGTGAAATGATGGGCACCCATGCTATCCGCCAATTTGTGGTTAGTACACACCCAAAACACCCATGCGATATCTCTTAAGAAAACACATTCCAGAGTCAAGAGGAGTAAAAGTTAATGGGTGCCTAAAGGTTGGTCGAAGCCTATTGAGAGGGTGCTGAAAAGCATTTCCATTTAAGAGATTAGCCAGGGCTTTCTTTAAGAACCATGGGCCCAATATTTAAAGTGAGTAATGTGGTTAGCAGTCTTGCTAACCACATTATATTGAGCTTACCAGGATGCTTTCTTTGGCAGTAATGTGGTTAGTGCCACCGCTAGACGCCCCAGTGCCAATCACTTAGCATCAGTGTGTTTCAGGGGCAGAGAAGGGCCAACATCCAGGGATATTCAACCGCTGCTCGCTTATCCTTCAGTGGCAAAAGTTAGGCAAAGAAAAGGCCGCCCTAACTTTCACTACTGAAGCTGACTGAGTAGCAGCTGCCCACGAAGCTTCTGGACCATCTGACTGACCCAGAAATGACCCTGGCATTGAGTATTTGGGTCTAAGGTTCAGCATCAATGATTAGCTGCTTTAGAAGGGCTACTGGTTGCTGCTGAATGTCAGGCCCCATGTTTTACTCCCTTTCTGAATTTTCTGTGTTAACTTTCTAGATGTAGATCTAGAGGAAGTGAATTCCAGAGATGGGGAGCCTGGTAACTGTTTTCAAAGAAGGTTAAGGTAAGCCTGGAATGGAGGAGTAGCCTAGTGGTTAGAGCACTGGCTTGGTAACCAAGCAACCAGGGTTCAATTTCCCCCTAGCCCTCCTTGTGGCCTTGGGCAAGTCACTTAACCCTCCATTGCCTCGGAAGAAAGGCCTGGCAATCTACTTCCGGTGACACTGCCAAGAAAACCCAGGAGCTTCTGGGTCACCAGGAGTCAGGACTGACTCAAAGGCACACATTGCATTGCAAGGTAAGCCTTCTTTTCTAGACATTACCAAATACATAGCTTGGGAGGAAGCATATTTAGAGTATTACATTGTGGTCAGTGGGATATTAATCCCTTCTGCATGCCAACTAGCCCTGGGGCATTCCAGGGGCAGCAATTTAGGTAGCTGGTTAGCAAAAATATTCAGTCACCAACTGGTTAAACTTAAACCAGCAAAGGTTAGGTGAAATAAAGGCTGTCCTAACCTTGGCTGGTTTAACTAAGCAGACAGTGACTGAAAATCACAGCTTTTCGCTGAATAGGAAGGTGCCAATGTCTCTCTTTAGTGACATTGTGGAAGGCTGTGACCTGGTGAGCTAGCAGCAAATCCATTCCAGTTGCAAGGTCTAGCTCCACCGGGACGTGTGTCTCTTTTCTTAGACTTTAGGGGGTAAGAAGGGCAAAGATTCTAGTCGTTCATTTCGGTTTGAAATAGGTCTCTGGATGAGAGATTTCTTTGGTTTGGTAATGGCTTCTTGATGTCACCAACTAAAATATAAACTCAAACTGTGTAGCAGCTGCACCTCAGAAAATAAACAAAAGATTGCTACCAATTACATATATCCTCATAGAAAACGGTTATGCTTAACCCTCCACTGACTCAGAAGAATCCAAGTTATCAATGTCCCTGCTTAATGTACATTACCAAATTTAAGTTTCATTGTAAACCACTTTGACTGAAATAAGACAGAATTTTAAAAAAAAGCCTGTTAAATAAATAAAAATAAATGCTTATCTTCTAGCCACAATTCTATGTGAAGCAAACTTGCTTACCAAAAATTTAAATTAGTAGGAAAAAGACCTCTGGACAAACTATTGGCTTATTGCGGCTAGCTTATTATTGTGCCTGATCATTCATGCCCAAAACTGAATCATCAGTCAAAAAGCCTTCCATGACCAACAAGCAATATCAATCGAGAGCTCTAGAGCAATCACTTATCTTCATGTGTTGCCTCAATTTTCAACTGTCAATTTACAGTGCTTCTAATCAAGTTAAAATGCCCTAAACTCATTCACCCCAACGCTGACGGCGCTTTGCTATATGCTGCTTCACGGAGTGGTCCAGGGAACCACCTATATCACAGGCTTATTACCTCTTACCACTGTTCCCTCTAAGCTGTGCGCGCACACACACCTTGCCGAGCGAGCGCACATACTTTATAACAGAGCGCACAAAAATTACGGTTCTGATTCTGATAGAAAACAGACGTCTTAAAATTTAAAAGTTATTGTGTATTTACGGTTTTCACAAGTTCTACAATATTTTCTAGTGCAATCAATGTGGTGTACATACTGTATTCTGACATGTAGTCAAATTTTAAAGTATATTTATTTAACATTTCTTCTATACCGCGCTATTAAAATCAGTGCGGTGTACAATGAACAAAACATACTGCAATGCCTACAAGCAACATTGAGTTTACAAAGAACAGGGAGGATAATACATGAGATAACCGGGGAAACTATGTACAGTTACCTTTATACTATATTATATATATATATATATATATATATATATATATATATATATATATATTTTAACTATATACAATATTCTAACTCAGAGTGTCGTTATGTGGCGCACAAAAATTTAACCTTCCTTCAAAAGCTGCACAGCTGATATTTTATGCGCACACAGCCTACAGAAAGTTAGAGGGAACATTGCCTCTTACTTATTCTCTTTAAACTATGTAAGAGTGAAAGGAAACAGGACATCCAGGAAGGAGTTAGGGTAATCGAAAAAGAAGCATATGTATGATCTGTGTGCTGGACGTATAGGATGCACTAGCAAAATGGGAAAGAGCGAGAGATGTCATGAAGAGAGTTTATACTACAGTGAGTCAGTTGAGTTACACAAAGTTTTAGTAGCATGATTGAGTTTATTATATGTCCTGAATGAACTAGTTGAGTGGGGGAGTAGCTTCATAATGTGAACTAAGGAAGCCACAGTTTAAGTTCTGCTTCTGCCACTGAAACTCTCGGTGACTAGGACGCAAGAGAAATCACTTTACTCTCCTTTCATGAAATCTATTAACTATTTTTTAAACTGTAAATTTCTATGCTGGAAATGGTACAATTGCTAAGTTTGAACTTGGTTCACGTCTTGACCTTCTCTACCTGTTTTTTCAAATATTTTAACCATACATTTGGCAGAATATGACTTGGGTCTTGCTGTGCCAAATATTTGCAAACTGTTCTGCTCCCTTCCCCTCCATTCAGAATTTAGGGCAGTGGAGTAGGATGTCGCCCTCTAGTGTCCATTTGTAGAAGTAAAGCACAGGACAGAACCCAGAAACATAAATCCGAGCAGGTCGTGTTCCAGTCCAGAAATTATCCTCAGGGAATGTTATCAGTTTGAAGAGAACTCAAGAATTCCAGGCCTGCATAAGAGGAGAAGATTTGTTTTCGGACACAGATTTCATCATTCAAAGTGAGGCTCACTACAGAGAAGGTTTAGAGGGGAAAAACGCAAAGTGCATCCAAGTGATAAAGTTCAGTAAGTAGAAATGGAAGAAGGGAAATAACGTTAAAAAAGTGCTGGTATATTTATCCAAGTCAAATGGCTTGTTTGAGGATATTTCTTCTGGCTAGAGGCCGCATTTCTCTGAGTTTCTGCAGAATAGGCCAAAGCCGCTGCATTTGAGCACATAACGCATACTCAGGGGGGCATAATCTAAGGGTTTATGTGGCAGTCAGACCTGTAGACACTGATCGGCACATTCAGTGTCACTAATCCAGTTAGTAAATTTCTGTTTCTAAATGCCCTGGGGCTATGGAGATATCGCCAGGGCACCCAGCAGGGGCGGCATAAACTGCATAAATTAGGACTGATGAAAGGCTATCCTATCCTAACTTTCAGCCATTAACCAGCTTACAAAACTGCAGAATATCACCACTGACCAGATTACAAAACAGCAATGTGGTGAAAACGGATATTCAGTGCTGGTGAGCACTGAATATCTAGATTTAAATTAAATCGGTGATAGCCAGCCACAGAAAATTCCCCCCTCGGGATTTAGCATGCCTGGAAGTCTGGGCTAAGTTGATCACGCACACACTACAACGAACGCACACAAATAGAATATTCATGTGCTGACGAGCACTTGTTTATCATAGGCAACATGTGCTGCTAAATCCGAGGCCACTGGGTCCCAGTAAAATTTAGCAGAGTCACCGGGGGAGATGGCATCAGGATCTGCAGGATCATTCAGTGGACACGAGGACTGTCTGACGTGCAAGCAGGTTTCAGGAAAGGGCAAAGAACAAGACATTGTTAAAGCGAGAAGGATCCTTGAAAAGACATAAAAATTACAAAAATACTGAAGTCATCCACATTACCAGGAGCACAACATTCACCCCACTGACAACCATAAGCATATTGAACAAATAACCTAAACGTGAAATAGAAGGTAAAATACTTAGGGGGTCACACTGGACCAAAACATAAACCTGCAATCACACATTAAAAAAAACAAAAAAAAACAAAAAAATACCCACCAAAAGCTGCATCATAAAAAACTGAAACCCCTACTCAGGACTTCCAAACAGTATGCCAAGCCACAACACCACCACATCTGGACTATTGCAACTCAATTGAAAACGGCAGGTAAAATCTGGAGAACACCAGTCAAGACCATTTAACCAACATCATGACATCCTTCATGGCTCAGTCCTTTCTGCATTGTTCTTTAATACATATCTGCAACCACTATGCAATAATAGATGAGTATAATGTACAGTACAGAATATACACTGATGATATCATGGTCTATGTTCCTTTCAACACAGTTCATCCAGAATGTTCAGATATAACATGTCTTAAGGCAATGTCAAATTGGCTCCACAAACAATCTCTCTACATACTACTGGAAATCAGAAACTCTTCATAACCAGGAACACATCATTCATCCGGCCAAAGACCCTGAAATTTTTTTTTTTTTTTTTAACTAACAAGGTTTTTATACTGCCTTTTCATAAAAAAAATCAAAGCAGTTTACAGAACTACTCAACAATTTTACAAAGAACTCATGGAATAGGTAGGGGTGGCATGCGGGACACGCTCAGAAGCATAACTTATATACATTAACATTTCTGCATTGATTGATCAGAGAGTTGGGGAGGCAATGTTCAGGCTTGTCGGGTGTTTTGGGGAGTGGGTTGCAGTGTTAAGTCATTGAAGTGTTCTATGAAGAGCAATGTTTTCAGCTTTTTTCGGAAGTCCTTTAAGTCCGTGGTGGATCTCAGTGCTTCAGGAAGGGAGTTCCAGATGGCAGGTGCTGCTAAGGTTCTTGTGGTCGTGGAGTTGTTTGCTTTGATGAATACGCTGGGTGTTTGGATGCTGCCACTGTTCCGTTGTCTTCATGGTCTGTTGTTGGGTTGGGTGCTGATTAGTTCCTGGAGCGTGAGCGCTGAGAGGTTTTGTTTGATTTTGAAGATGGTCAGTACCTTTCTGAATCTAATCCACTAGGTGATTGGGAACCAGTGGAGCTAGTGTAAGATAGATGTTATATGGTCAGATTTTGTAGAGCCGGCGATGATCCGGGCAGCCGTATTTTGTGCCAGTTGTAATGGCTTGATAGTTTGTTTTGGGGAGACCTTTGAGGATAGAATTGTAGTAGTCAAGTAATGGAAAAGTGATAGCTTGAAATACTGTGCGGAAGTGGTCCTGGCTGAGGAGAGGTTTGAGTCTGCAGATAGTAGCCATTTTTGTAATAAGTATTTCTAATGATTTTTTTTTTGATGTGCGCTTTTAGGTTTAGGTTGGTGTCTAGGGCAGTTCCTAGGTACCTCACTTTTTACAGGGATGAAAACATTTGCCAAGGCGATTGATTAAGGGGGTATAAAGGAAGTGTTCCTCATGATGATTAAGGCTTCAGTCCTCTTAAAGTTGATGTTAAGGTTATTTCATAGCCAGTTCATTTCATGTATGCATGTTGTCATGTTAATATAGTCTGGTAGGTCAAGGTGGATCGGGATGTATACCATTATGTCATCTGCAAAAATGGTATACTGGATGTTATACTTGTTGAAGATTCTGCAGATCGGTTGAACATATAGGTTGAAGAGTAGGGCAGACAGTGAGGACCTTTGTGGGACTCCTTGCTCTTTAATGAATAGGGTTGAGGTGTTTGTTCCTACTTTGACTTGTTGGCAGCGGTCACTGAGGTATGACTGGAACCACTTGAGTTGTGCCATGGAGCCTGGTGGCTTTGAGTCTCTGTAGAAGGATGTTGTGAGCTACTGTATCCACAGAATACCAGAGAGCTGATGAGGTATTTAATGTTGTGCGATAGCGATTGGTTTGCAAGGGAGCTCTAGCTGCTGCAGGAATGGAGGTGTTCCATGTTTCAACAGCCTCTTCTAGATTGGTGGAATCTTGTGGTAGTTTCTGGAAGGTTGCTTTCAGGAAATGTTCTTTATCAAAACCTTTGAATCTTCTTTCTGCTTGAAGTGTATTCTGTGTTGTTCTTTGAAGTGGGGTATGCAGTCTGAAATGAATAGCATGATGGTCTAACCAGGGCAACAGTATGACTTGGGGGGGCATTACGTTATCTTCAAGGAGGTTTTTCGGCACAAATATGTGGTCTGGGGTGATGCCTTGTCAGTGAGAGACCCGTGTGTAGCAGTGCAAATTGCAGAGCTTCCATTGCTTTGAGGAAAGCTGTTGAGTCTTTGTTGGGTACCGAGCTGAGGTTCAGATCTCCTAATAGTATGACCGGTTTGTGAGCGGAGTTGTTTGCACACACTGTTTCCAGTATGGTGGATAATTCCTCGTCAGTGGCCTTAGGCACCTTTCCATTTGCCTTACATACAGGGCCCCCATTTTCTATGGTTAATATATTATTACTTCATAATGACCTAGAAGTCAAAATGTGAGAAAGTATCACACCCAGATTCTTCATCAGCATCTAAGTTTCCAGTCGTATGTCAACAAAATCAGTGTATCACAAATTAAGGATAATTCAGAAGCTCAAACTGCTACTCAATGATAGCAATTCTCAAACAGTTCACCAAGCCATGATTATTCCTATACTGGACTACTATAATGCAATATACCAAGGCCTCTGAAACACACCATTTATCAGCTACAAATGGTCTAGAACACAGCCGCACGAATAATCTCAGGAACTATGAGAAATAGTCACATAACACCAACCCTAAAGCAGCTGCACTGGTTACCTGTACATACGCACTCCAAATTCAAAACACTGCTAATCATCTTTAAAAATCACCCACCAGCTATCCCCAATCATTCTTCAACTACTGATCAGAAAAGACCCAGAAAACAGACCTCAAAAAAACCTCCAACAAAATACCCTTCCTACTCATCCCAAATAAAAGTCAAACAAATAACACATAGCAGGGCTTTTTCGTTATATGCATCGTCACTGTGGAATGCACTCCGAGAACATAAGAGCCATTAAAGACTTGTGGGATTTTAGGAAAACCATAAAACCATTCCTCTTTACTCAACACTAAGGTCCAAACCCATGAATCTCTTCTCCTAGACACGCTCGCCAAGTTTGTCATCCACCCCTCTCCTGACCGCTCTGCCATGAACAATGTATTGCCTAGATTCCCTTCCCCTTTTTTGTTTTGCCCAGGCTGCCTTTCCGTGTCCTGCCCTCCATCCCCAGTAATAGGATACATTTTCTGCTTTGTTCTCTATAGTGAAATAGACTCACGAGAGAACCCAATAATGATAAAATACAAGATATATCCCCTCCCAGAAGATAGCCTCCTACCTACTGTCGTGCACCACCCTGGTGGCCAGTGGTCGTAAGGGTAGGTGGGACACAAAAATTATTTTATTATGAGAGGAGGGACTTTTAAGAACCAGGTGTAACCTGGTCTTGGCAGTTCAGCTCCTAACTAAGAAAAATTGTGAATGCAAAGTAGAGGGTTAACAAGGCATTTATTTCCCTTTACGCATAAGATTCAGCTGGGTTACAACCTAAAGAAAAAGTCCTTAACTTCAGGAATGAAATCAACTCAGGTTAACGAAAAACTGTTATGCTTCACAGTTATAACAATGCTTAGTTAAGCTTTCCAGAGTAAAGCAAATGTTTCAGCACTCTTCTTCCATTTAGCAAATTAATAACATTCCGAAGATAGCATATCATTCACAGGTTTAACAGTGACTCTGCACTGCCTGAAATACACAAACAGTCCATCTCTTCCTGAGATAAAAGGCTTGGCTCTAAAAGTTCCACTTGCATCGGCTCAGAATTATCTCTGTCTGTATCAGTGGTTTCACTGGCTATAATTTCTGGCCAGGCCCTAGTCCTGTTCTTTGGATGTTTAAAGAGTTCCTCTAGTGTTTGCCAATGAGCATGGCCTACCCTTGGGGGTTGGCCACTTGGCTTATGAGAGGTAGCTTTGCTTTCCTTTCTCACAGGTTTAGCATTACTTTCAAAAGGCTTTTTATAAGGTAAGGTTTTCTTCATAGAAACAGAGTCAGCATACCTTGGTTTCCAGCAGCATATAGAACTGGGATTTCCTCCTTCCCGTAGTTCTTCAGGAACACAATCCCTGTGCCAGTCTCCTCTCTGAAAGCTTTTGTTACTTTTCGGTTTAGCCCCAGGTTCCTCTGGTCCAAGCAGGCTTCTTTCTTTCACTCTGCTTTGCCTCCAAAGGTGATTGTTCCTTTGCCCAGCACTAGTTTCCCAAGTGCTTCTTTCTGCTTGGTCCTTGCTTGTGGTGCTTCTCTCTCGTAAACCTTCAGCTTTACCTCCAGCTCCACACCTGCAAGCACTGCTCTGTCCTCTCCAGTCTCCAGTCTTCCGTTTATAAAGCTCTCCTGTGTTTGAGCTTTCCGGGCTGACTGTCAGGTGCTCTCGATCAGGGCCGGCCCGTCCATTGAGCAAGAATGTTTTTTGCACAGGGCCCCGCGTTTCGGGGGGCCCCGCGCAAAAAACATCTTGCATCCCAGATTCCCAGCTAAGTTTAAAAAAAAAAAAAAAAAAAAAAAAAAACAGAAACCGGCTGGCGGCAGCGGCAGAATGGAGAATCCCGCGGGGCCCCTCTGTCCTGAAGTCTTCTATGCGGCCTCCGTCGGCTGTCAGAGCTGCGCGAAGAGAGAGAGCTTCTCCTCTCGCAGCTCTGTTAATCACGCCGCGGGGCTGATGGGAAATCCCATCAGCCCCGCGGCAGGATTAACAGAGCCGCGAGAAAGGGAAACTCTCCCTTTCGCGCGGCTCTGAAAAGCCCGCGCTGAGGCCGCATAGACGACTGCAGGACAGGGGGGCCCCGCGGGATTCCCCATTCGGCCGCTGCCACGGCGGCAGCAGCCGCCGGTTGCTTTTTTTGGTTTTTTTTACACTTAGCTGGGCTGATGGGGAGGGGGGGGAGGAGTAAGGATTGTAAATGGGCTGATGGGGAGGGAGGGAGGGGGGGGTAAGGACTGTAAATGGGCTGATGGGGAGGGAGGGAGGGAGGGAGGGGGGGTAAGGACTGTAAATGGGCTGATGGGGAGGGAGGGAGGGGGGGTAAGGACTGTAAATGGGCTGATGGGGAGGGAGGGAGGGGGGGGGTAAGGACTGTAAATGGGCTGATAGGGAGGGGGGGTAAGGACTGTAAATGGGCTGATGGGGAGGGAGGGAGGGGGGTAAGTGTAAATGGGCTGATGGGGAGGTAGGGGGGTAAGGACTGTAAATGGGCTGATGGGGGGGGTAGGACTGGTAATGGGCTATAGGGGATTCGGACTGGAAGTGGGCTGATGGGGGGGGTTAAGACTGGGAATGGGCTATGGGGGGTTAGGACAGGTAATAGACTATGGAGGGGCTAAGACTGGAAATGGGCTGAGGGGGGAAGTTATGACAGGTCATGGGCTATGGGGAGCTACGACTACAAGTGTGCAGAGGGGGGGATTAGGACTGGAAACGGGCTATGGGGCGGTGGGCTAAGACTGGAAATGGGCTGTGGGGGGCGTTAGGACTGGTAATGGGCTGTGGGGGCGTGAGGACTGGTAATGGGCTATGGGGGGGCTAGGACTACAAGTAGGCTGTTAGGAGGTTAGGACTGGTAATGGGCTGTGGGGGGCGTTAGGACTGGTAATGGGCTGTGGGGGCGTTAGGACTGGTAATGGGCTGGGGAGCTACGACTACAAGTGGGCTGATGGGATTAGGACAGGTACTGGGCTATGGGGGGGTTACAACAGGTAATGGGCTATGGGGAGCTACGACTACAAGTGGGCTGATGGGATTAGGACAGGTAATGGGCTGATGGGGGGTTAGGACTGGTAATGGGTTGATGGGGGGTTACAACAGGTAATGGGCTATGGGGGGCTAAGAATACAAGTAGGCTGATAGGGGTTTTGGACTAGTACTGGGCTGTGGGGGGCGTTAGGACTGGTCCTGGGCTGTGGGGGCGTTAGGACTGGTAATGGGCTGGGGAGCTACGACTACAAGTGGGCTGATGGGATTAGGACAGGTAATGGGCTATGGGGGGATTAGGACAGGTAATGGGCTGATGGGGGGTTACAACAGGTAATGGGCTATGGGGAGGTACGACTACAAGTGGGCTGATGGGGGGATTAGGACAGGTAATGGGCTATGGGGTGGTTAGGACAGGTAAGGGGCTGATGGGGGGTTACAACAGGTAATGGGCTATGGGGGGGCTAAGACTACAAGTAGGCTGATAGGGGTTTAGGACTGGTAATGGGCTGTGGGGGCGTTAGGATTGGAAATGGGCTGATGCAGGGACAAGAAGGGAGCAGATGCTGGGTGGGGCTGGAACTAGAAAGGAGCTGATGTTGGGGGAGGATTAGAATGGGATGGAGCTGGGAGAGTGAAATGGAGAGGGAAAAATATTTTGCGTGGGAGGGAAGACAAATCTACAATTGGCCGGATATTGGGAGAGTAAGTGGGGATTGAGGATGGAGGGATAAAATTTGAGTGGATGAAATAGGAATGAGGAAAGAGCAAAAGGAGAAAGATTAGTATGTTAAAGCAGATGTAGAGAGAGAATGGAAAAAAAACCCCAAGAAGCCAGAAGAAAGGACAAATGGACAGCAGATGGAGAGTTAGCAGAAGACACGAAGAAACCAGAAGAAAGTGGCTGGAACAATTGCAACTGAAAAAAAATGCACAAAAGGTAGAAAAATATCTCTTTATTTTGAATTTATTAACTGGAATATGTCAGCTCTGGGAAATGTGCATCATTAATTTTTGCGCTTTGTTTAGTACAAGAGGAAATTAATTTATAGTTTTATTTCTACAGTGTTGTTATATATTCCAAGTTTGGCTTTTGGGGTTCCCAGTTTAATTATTGTCTTCCTGTTTCTAAATTGTGATTCCTTGTTTGGTGATGGTCTATGTTCTGCATGTGTAACTGAGCTGAGGTATTCTGTTTATGTAATTCCTATTTGACATTGCCACTTGTTCTTTCCCCAGTAGGTCATGCATTATTGTTCTCTGAAATGTATTGGTTTAATATTTGCAGTGTTGTCTTTTGATAGTTAGGGTATGGTGCTTTGTGAGTCCTGGTAGTGCTGTTAGGATACGGCAGGTTTGCTATGGGTTCTAAATGGGCAGTGTTTGTAGTAGTTCCTAATGTGCCTGGCAGTTGGTACTGGATTATAGTAATGTAGAAACCTTTTAGTCTTTCTTTATCCATATACTCATTAAGAGGCATGTTTACTAAAAGTTAGTAGCGTATGGTAACATTATGCAAATATTTATGCAAATGAGGCACCTTATGCAAATGAGGCCCCGCACCGAGTCTCCGCACATGGCCCCGCACCCCCCTTGGGCCGCCCCTGCTCTCGATTAGCTAAGTTTGTCCACTCAGGCTCTGTGAGTGCACGCCTGCTCCCTCTAGCTGTTCTGTGCGGATATTGCATCTTGTGCACATCTTTTTCCTCATGAAAAACAGCTTCTTCTCCTGCATTTTTGCTTTCATCAGCCCCTGCTGCATGACACTACTCAAACAGTTACAAGTCTCCCTGATGGATCAAATCACAACATCCAGCCCTGAAGATCGATCCCTACAAGATGTGGCCTCAATTCAAGCTCCTGTCACTTGAAAACATAGAAGAAATGATAGAGAGTCTCAATAATAACTCCCATACTGAACCCCTGTCCTATTAGCTGGGTAAATATGACCAGATCACACCTTAGCAAATCTCTTAATCATAGTACATGCCTCACTGTCTCTAGGCCTTATGTCCACAGTTCTAAAGCAAACCTCAATGCGAACCCTCCTGAAAAGTACTAAACTCAACCCAGCATCCTCAAGATCCTATAGATCAATATCTAGTATTCCACTAGTCACAAAAATAACAGAGAAAACTCCAAGACCACCTTGACAAGCATGCATCCCTGGACCCCCACCAACATGGGTTCACACAGCTCCATGGGGACGAAACTCATCACCTCCCTCCTAAATACTCTCACAACCTGCTTGCAGAACTCCAAGAATGGATTCACTCTAATTTTCCTTGACATCAGTGTCACATTTGATTCCCTCACTCACCACCAACTACTACAAATACTCTCCGAAATTGGCCTCCACAACATCACTCAATTGGTTCCCTCTTACCTCGATTCCTGGAAACAGCAAGTTCGAATTGGTAGGATTACTTCAAACCTATTCCCACAATAAATTGGTGTACCCCAAGATAAAGTCTATCAGCGTTCCTTTTAAATATATATAATATATACATGACCAATATGTCAGATCTTCAAAGCACACAAAATCCTATACCAAATCTATGTAGATGACAATGTTTTTCACACCCATCAACCTCCTCTCTCTGGACCTCGCCAGTCTGCAACAATGTTTCACAGATGTAAAAGACACAATCTACTCATGAACCAAGAGAAAACAGAGGCACTTACTTAGCCACTAGCCTCTCCTTTACCCCACCATCAACACTGATTGTTATGTCTCCTAATTTCAAAGTCAGAACTGAGACAAAATACCTTGGAACAACAGTAGACTAACAGCTGACCTTCCAACCTCACATAAAAATGAACCAACTCCGTCTACCATAAACTAAGAATCCTGAAGCACCTCTGCCCACTGCTCTCCCTAGAGCTCTTCCAAGCTGTCTGCCAGGCAATAATTACACCTGCTGTCGACTATTGTAATATCTTTCAGGGTCTACCTAAACAAACTTTCCACCCACTACAAATGGCCCAAAATACTGTGGTCTGAATAATATCTGGAGCTCACCATTGATCCCACATCACCCCCATTGTGATGCAGCTTCATTGGCATCCTATGTCAGCCAGGATCAGATACAAAGTTCAAGGAACCTGCCACGTGTCTCCAGTCTCTCATCTCAAACACAAAGAATGAAAGACCGCAAAGAAAAGCCGCCCTTAACCTACTCGCCGTTCCACAGCAGAAGACAGAGCATTCAGTCTACAGGCAGGAGAACATTCGCTTTGTTCACCCCATCCCTAAGGAATAAATTACCACCTACGTTAAGAGGGCTCTCAGACCTGTCAGAATTCATAAAGAAGTTAAAAACGTACCTTTTCAAGAAAGAATACAACATATCCTCAGACCTAGAGACTCATCCACCATAATCATCACCATTTAAATCCTCCAACCAATACACTAGCCACATGCACTGCATCAATAACTCAATGTTGAATACAACACTAAGTAGCTCAAATTTAAATGCACCTAATATTATGTAGTTATACTCTAACCCTGTTATAATGTTATCGTTATACAGTTCTAGCTCCTTGTACAACAGCGTACCTCATGGTCCTATTATTTGGTTGTTGCACTGTAAACTGCTTGAAATTGTAGAAAGGCAGTATAAAAATATGTTTAAATAAACTCTTGTTTTCAGTACTGTTACTTTGAAATTCCTGTACCTCCACTATTATTCCCTGTTTGGTTTCCAAGTTTCTGTTCCCTGTTCAATGTAAACTGCCAGTTATGTTGAATGTAAAACCACTTTGCATCTACGATAAGGTGATATAGAAAACTTGTTAAATAAATCCTACACATTGCACAAAATACGGCAGTGTGACTAATAACAGGAACTGCAAGACAAGACCAGAGTACGCCCATCCTGAAAAAGCTACAGTGGCTCCCAATGTACTCCGCATTAAATTCAAACCCCTGCTACCCAGCTTCAAGATACTACACTGCACATCAGCGGATACTTTACAAGCCATAATTCAAAAAGACCCATAAACTAGACCCAGAAGAACCATCAAGAAATATTTTACACTGGTCATACCAAACAAGAAAACGAGGAGCAAACACAAAAACCATGCAACAGGGCATGCCCTATCAGTACAGAACTCTGCTGGAAAACCTAAAATCCATGAGTGATACCCAAGACTTCAGGACAAGATTAAAGACTTCCTGTTCACAGAACACTATGGAACTGTTACATTTACGCCATCCTGCAAACTATATCCTATGTACATAGGCATACCTCAGCGTTAAATACTCCTATATCCATAATGCTTTATATAGTTTATAGTTTATTAATTTGATATACCGCTGTTAAATTTATAGCACAGTGGTTTACAAAGTAAAAATACACAGGAGGCCATGAGGCCAGAGAAAGGAAAAGAGTTTACAATGAGACAGGAAAGCACTCAAGATATTTAAAGACAAGTACACAGGAGGAAGAGGGGGCGAGAAAGAAAGGGAGGAGGTAATTCACACAGAAGGGGAGGGAAGGTCAAAAGCAATGGAGAAGAGATGGGTTTTGAGGTTTCTTTTAAATGAGGTGTATTGCTGGTCATGTCTGAGGGAGGTGGTGAGGGAATTCCATAGGGCAGGGCCAATAAAGAAGAAGGCGGGGGAGCAGGTGGCTTGCAGGTGGGCACGAGAGGGGGAGGGGAGGTGAAGACGG
The DNA here is from genome assembly GCA_033557465.1 of Ichthyophis bannanicus. Lineage (NCBI taxonomy): Eukaryota > Metazoa > Chordata > Amphibia > Gymnophiona > Ichthyophiidae > Ichthyophis > Ichthyophis bannanicus. The sequence goes on from CM066047.1 coordinate 6,734,440, forward strand.
TTGATATGCACTGACTAGAGTGAGCGGGTGGGAGTGTGGGATTGAATAATGTCTGCAAGGTATTAAGGAGTGTAGGTGTATATGACGTGATGGACTTATAGCGTATGTGGAATTCGACAGGAAGCCAGTGAAGTTGAAGCAGGAGGGGAGTGATGTGATCCCGGGAAAAGGAATGAAAAATGAGGCGCACGGCAGTATGCTGAATTTGTTGCAAATGAAAGAGTTGTGATTGTGGAAGACTGGCCAAGGTGGAATTACCAAAATCAATACGTGAAATAACTAGAGAGAGAAGAGTGGTAAGAGCCTGTGTGGTGAGAAAGGGGCAGATAGCTCGAATTTGGCAGAGAAAGAAAAATGCCGTCTTAGAAACATGGGAAATATGAGCCTGGAAAGTGAGATCAGAGTGAAAGAAACCCCCCAGATACCGAAAGCATGCGACCAGAGGAATGGGCAAATTAGCAAAGGAGGGAGCAAGTGAGGGAGAGGGACTACCAAACGTCAACCAAATGGCGAGTGTTTTAGTCAAATTCAGATGAAGACAGTTAGTGGTTTAGCCAGTTGGTAACAACAGAGAGGCAAGAGTTGAGGGGGGTAAGATCAAGATGGATTGGAGAAGTGCAGTGAAGGAGAATCAGGTCATCGGCATAGTAAAAAGCTGAGATCCCAAATTGTTGAATCAGAAGTGCCAGTGGTGTGTTGAATATGTTGAAAAGAAGGGGAGCTAAGACAGAGCCCTGGGGGACACCACAGGGCAGTGGAAGGGGTTCAGAGGAGATAGATGGGGTAGATGAAGAGACGACGGTATAGGTGCATGAAAAGAGGAAGGAATGAAACCAGTGATATAGCGTACTGCAGAGACCAGCTTCACGTAGATGACAGAGGAGAAGAGAGTAGTTGACAAGATCAAAAGCCGCAAAGAGATCTAGAGACACCGCCACCGAAAAGTCCCCAGAATCGTGGGCCACGTGAAGTTCATTGAAAAAAGCTGTGAGAACTGTTTCCACACTGTGACCAGGCCAAAACCCTGACTGATGTGGATGTAGAAAGTGGGTGGAGTCAAGGTGAAGGGAAAGCTGTGCGAAGACTACTTTTCCCAAGATTTTAGAAAGAAAAGAGGTTGGAGACTGGTCGATAGTGGGAAGGAAGCTGGGGGTCAAGCGAGGGTTTTTTTAAGAATGGGACAGAAATAAGCATGTTTCCAGGAATGAGGAAAGATCCTGGTGGAGAGACTGGTGTTAATCATGGTAAGAACATAAGGAATGAGGGCAAGGGTGGGGGTTAGGAGCCAGGAGGGGGGGAATAGGATCGAGTGTGCAGAATGCTTTGTTAGAGGAGGATATCAGATTGATAACCTCTGAGTGGAAAGAGGCCTGAGAGGTAGGGGGAGGAGGGGGAGAGGAGATAGGTGAAGGGCAGTGATGCTCCTAAATCCGAGATTTTTACTAAAGAAGGTCGCAAGATGAGAGGGAGAAGGAAGAGATGAAGGAGGAACAGCAGCAGAATTTGATTGGAGGGACGTAAGGGATTTAAGGACTTTGTATAAGTGACAGGTTTGATTGGGTGCTGTGGAAATAGCTGAGAAGTAGGTTTGTTTTGCTTGATGGATCTGAATGCGGTAGTGCTTGTGGGCTGCTTTAAAGTGGGACAGGGTGGTTGAAGAGGGAGACTTACGCCACCGGCGTTCTGCATGATGAAGTTGTTTACGAAGAAGGCGAAGGCCATGGTGGAACCAGGGTTGTGAGGATTGGTGGGAAGGGGGGACAAGGACGTAGGGGGGCCAGGTGATCAACAGCAGTAGAAAGACGAGAGAGGGGAGAAGTCAGAGGGTAAGAGCTCACTTGCAGATGGAAAGGTTTGTATTGTGTGAGAGTTAATGCGACGTGAGAAACATTGGGTGAGGGAACCAGGTGATTGGGCTGGCTGGAGGGGGGGTCCTAAGGTGGAATGAGAAGGAGTGCAGAAGAAAGACAGATAAAAGTGGTCGGTGCAGGGGAGGGGAGGGGCATGAAGGGAGTGTATGAGGAAAGGGAGAGAGGTTGATGAGAGAAGAAGGTCAAGAGTGTGTCCTGCAGAGTGAGTTGGAAAAGGAACATGTTGGTGAAGGGAGAGGTCTTGAAGAAGTGCTGCAAAAGTGTGATCTCTGGAAGAAGAGGGGGAGTTGAGGTGTAAGTTGAAATTACCAGCAATGAGTAAACGGGGAAAGGTCAAGGAGGAATCAGAGATGGTCTGTAGGATAGCGTCCCTAACATTTTACTGTTCTAACATTTTACTGTTCAAATGTTATATTGTTACTTGTAAATAAGTTCCACCTGTTCTATGTAAAACGACTAGGTATGCTCTTTCACATACCATATAAAACTTACTATTCCTTGTAAACCGCACTTGATACTTGGGAAAGAGCGGTATAGAAATAATTGTTAAATAAACAGAATACCTCAGCTCAGTTACACATGCAGAACATAGACCATCACCAAACAAGGTATCACAATTTAGAAACAGGAAGACAATAATTAAACTTGGAACCTTAAAAGCCAAACTTGGAATGTACAACAACACTGTAGAAATAAAACTATAAATTAATTTCCTCTTGTACTAAACAAAGTGTAGAAGTTAATGAAGCACATTTCCCAGAGCTGACATATTCCAGTTAATAAATTCAAAATAAAGAGATTTTTCTACCTTTTGTGCATTTTTTTTCAGTTACAATTGTTCCAGCCACTTTCTTCTAGTTTCTTCGTGTCTTCTGCTAACTCTCCATCTGCTGTCCATTTGTCCTTTCTTCTCTCTTCTAGTTTTTTTTTCCATTCTCTCTCTACATCTGCTTTAACATACTAATCTTTCTCTTTTTGCTCTTTCCTCATTCCTATTTCATCCACTCAAATTTTACCCCTCCATCCTCAATCCCCACTTACTCTCCCAATATCCAGCCAATTGTAGATTTATCTTCCCTCCCACACAAAATATTTTTCCCCTCTCCATTTCACTCTCCCAGCTCCATCCCATTCTAATCCTCCCCCAACATCAGCTCCCTTCTAGTTCCAGCATCTGCTCCCTTCTAGTCCCTGCATCAGCCCATTTCCAGTCCTAGCCCCCCCCCATCAGCCCATTTCCAATCCTATCCTAGCCCCACCATCAGCCCATTTCCAGTCCTAGCTCCTCCATCCATTTCCAGTCCTATCTGAGTCCCTCCATCAGCTCATTTCCAATCCCAACCCATCAGCTCATTTCTAGTCCTTTCCTAGCCCCACCATCAGCCCATGTCAAATCCTAGCTTCCCTCCACTCAACCCATTTCCAATCCAAACCCCCCATGAGCCTACTTCCAGTTCTAGCTCCTCCATGAGTCCATTTCAATTCAAGCCCCCACCACAGCCCTTTTCCAACCTTAGCACCCCCCCAACAGCCCATTTCCAGTCCTATCCTAGCCCCTCCATCAGCCCATTTCCTGTCCTACCCCCCCCCCCACTCAGCCCATTTCCAGTCCTAGCTCCCTCCCCTCACAGGCCCATTTCCATTCCAAGCCCCTGTCCCCATCAGCTATTTGCACTTCAAGCCCCCCTTCCACTCAGCCCATTTCCATTCCAAGCCCCTGTCCCCATCAGCGATTTGCAGTTCAAGCCGCCCCTTCCACTCAGCCATTTCCAGGCCTAGCAACCCCCATCCCATTACCAGTCCTAGCCCCCCATAGTCCATTACCAGTCCTAATCCCCCCATCAGCCCATTTTCAGTCTTACCCCCCACAGCCCATTACCAGTCCTAGCCCCCCCACAGACCATTACCAGTCCTAACCCCCCATTTTCAGTATTACCCCCCCCCCCACAGTCCATTACCAGCCCTAAACCCCCCCCATCAGCCCATTACCAGTCCTAATGCCCCCATCAGCCCACTTCCCGTACTCGCCCCCCCCCCCCCCCCCATAGTCTTGAAGGACTAGAAAAAGGGACTGTTACTTCTGGGGAGAGATCTGCAATTGTGAGTATATACTTCTGGGAATTTTCTGAAAGGAATTCTTTCTATTAAAGCTATTTAATCTGTGAACCCACTATTTTTTGTTAAATCAGTCAGGGCCTAGTAGCAGCAGTTTACGTTTAAATTTAAAACACAGAAGAGAGCTTTCTGGTTAAATTTAGAACCCAGCAGAGAGCTTGTAGTTTAAATTTCATAATAAGTTAGAGCCTAGCAGCAGCAAAGAGCTATAATTTAAATCAAATAAGAATATAGTTTACCTCAGCAGCACAGGACAGGGTACTGTGTAGCAGCCCTCTTTTAATAAGTGTTATTTCCCTCCCTCCCTCCCCACACCCACCCACCCCTGGGATAATCATAGGTTTATAGGTACTTTCACATCTTAAAAGACAGGAGGTGCTCTCAGGTGAAGCTTGTTACCCAAATCAGACATACACTAAGGACCTTAGATTAATTAAGCTTCAGGTGAACAAGGTATATTAAACGCATTAGGTACAGTTTTACTGGTATAAATATCCATAGCAACTCTTAGTAAGTAAAGAACTTAAAGATCTAAACAAAAACTAAAAACTAAGATGAAGACAGCAGTGCAGTAGCGGGATGGAGCTTTCCAGTCTTTTGCATTGAGTGTCACATGTATGATTTTTTCCCAGTTGGTGAGAGGTCTTACGTGTGCACTAGGTGCAAGGAGCTCTTTGCTCTCAGGAAACGAGTCCATTCTCTAGAGGCTAAAGTAGCAGACTTGGAAAGCATAAGACAGACAGAGAGGTACATAGACGAGACCTACAGGGATATAGTCCTGAAGTCCCACCTCCAGTCTGGCAGCATCCCTGTTGCCATGGAGGAGAGAGGTCACGTGACAGGAGAGCATCACCCTGGTGTGGCAGGAAGTGATCCTGTAACTAGGACCTGTCCTCCAGGTGATGTGCCCATGAGGGAAGGGTTAGGACAGCCGTTATAGTTGGTGATTCGATCATTAGGCATGTAGATAGCTGGGTGGCTGGTGGACATGAGGATTGCCTGGTAACATGCCTGCCTGGTGCGAAGGCAGCGGACCTCACGCGCCACCTAGATAAGCTCTTAGATAGTGCTGGGGAGGAGTCTGCTGTCTTGGTATATGTCGGTACCAATGACATAGGAAAATGTGGTAGGGAGGTTCTGGAGGCTAAATTTAGGCTTTTAGGTAGGAAGTTGAAATCCAGAACTTCCAGGGTAGCATTCTCCAAAATGCTTCCCGTTACACGTGCAGGACCCAAAAGGCAGGCAGAGCTCCGGAGTCTCAATGCGTGGATGAGACAATGGTGCAGAGATGAGGGGTTTGGATTGATTAGGAACTGGGGTACATTCTGGGGAAAGGAGGGGCTCTTCCGAAGGGATGGGCTTCACCTTAACTGGGATGGAACCAGGCTGCTGGCATTAACCTTTAAAAAGGAGTTAGAGCAGCTTTTAAACTAGATAATAGGGGAAAGCCGACAGTCGCCCAAGAGCGGATGGTTCGGAAGAATGCATCCTTGAAGGATACTACCAAAAGCAGAGAGATTTCAAAAAAAAAAAAAGAGTAAAGTAGCCCAAATGCACTCAAGTATGGAGCAGACAGAGCTTAAAGATCCCAAATTACCCATGTCTACCAATAGCCAAATTAATATGAATAAAATACAGTCTCTAAAATGCTTGTATGCAAATGCTAGAAGTCTAAAACATAAGATGGGAGAGTTAGAATATATAGCACTAAATGAGAGGTTAGATGTGATTGGAATATCAGAGACATGGTGGAAGGAGAACAACCAGTGGGACACTGTGATACCTGGGTACAAACTATATCGTAATGATAGAGCTGATCAAATTAGTGGAGGGGTTGCGCTCTATGTTAGAGAGGGCATTTAGTCAGAAAGGATTAAAGTTTTGCAGGAAACAAAATTTCCTGTAGAATCTCTATGGATTGAAATTCCATGTAAAAAGGGGAAGGTAATGGTGGTGGGGGTGTACTATCGACCGCCTGGCCAGAATGAACAAATGGATGATGAAATGCTCAAAGAAATCAAGAAAGCTAACAAAAGTTACAGTGCGTTAATAATAATGGGCGATTTCAATTACCCCGGTATCGACTGGGTCAGTGTCACGGCAGGACATGCTAGGGAGATAGTTCCTTGATGACATAAATGACTGCTTCTTGGAGCAGCTGGTCCATGAACCGATGAGAGGGGAAGCCATATTAGACCTAGTACTTAGTGGAACACCAGGTCTAGTGCAAGAGATAAGGGTGTTGGGGCCACTTGGCAATAGTGATCATAGCATGATCGCCTTTGGTTTAATTAGTGGAGGAGGGATAGTAAGGAAATCCACAGTACTACCTTTTAACTTTCGAAAGGGAGACTATGATAAAATGCGGAAAAATAGTTAAGAAAAAACTAAAAGGAACAGTTGCAAAGGTTAAAGACGTACATCAGGCTTGGCTGTTGTTGAAAAATACTATCTTGGAAGCCCAGACCAGCTGTATTCCACGCTTTAAGAAAAGTGGAAGGAAGTCCAAAGAACTGCCAGCATGGTTTAAAGGTGAGGTCAGAGAGGCTGTTGTTGCCAAGAAAGCATCTTTCAGGAAATGGAAAAAAGAACCAAACGATGAAACCTGGAAACAGCACAAGCACTGGCAGGTCAAATTCAAGGCACTGACAAAGAAGGCAAAGAGAGAATTTGAGAAGAAGCTTGCTGCAGAAGCAAAAATGCGCAATAAAGATTTTTTTTAAGTACATTCGTAGCAAAAAGCTTGTGAGAGAGTCAGTTGGACCATTAGATGATAGAGGAGTTAAAGGGGCACTAAGAGGCGACAAGGCGATAGTGGAGAGACTGAATGAATTCTTTGCTTCTGTCTTTACTGAGGAAGATGTAGGGATGTTACCCATGACTGAAGTGGTATTTAAAGGTGCGGAAGAATTGAAGGAAATATCGATACATCGGGAAGATGTATTACAACTATTAGATAAACTGAAGAGTAGCAAATCACTTGGGCTGGATGTTATACATCCAAGGGTGTTAAAAGAACTGAAATATGAGATTGCAAACCTGCTATTAGTAATCTGTGAACTATCATTAAAATCATCTCTAATACCTGAAGAATGGCGGATCGCCAATGTAACACCAATTTTTAAAAAGGGTTCCAGGGATGATCCGGGAAACTACAGACCGGTGAGCCTCACGTCAGTACTGGGAAAAATGGTAGAAACCATCATAAAGAATAAAATTACTCAGCATGTAGATAGTGTGACACCGCTCACCACTCAGCCCCAGTATTAAGGCTGTTTAGAAAGTGGGACACAGTTAAAGTTACTTTGTTTGTGCTGTTTGCCTGGTATTCTTATGTAGTTGTAGCCCAGTGATGACAGCCAAAGTTAGGTTAAGGGTGAACAATATATTTATTGTCGCACAGGGTTTCTTCCCCCAAAACAGAGCAAAAGAGAAGATACGTGTTTGTAACAAATAAAGTCCAAAATGAAACAGTCCTCCTGATACTTCTCAGGGTACAGATGCAACTCAAAAATCAGCTTCTTATATTTCCTCCAACTTTCCAGGATAACAGCATTGCTTCCAAACACCAGTAAGGCTTTCCTAATAAAACTTCTAAAAAGAAACTTCTCCGTGTTGTGGTTTTTATTCCACGTGTGCTTAACAACGATTAGGCTTCCACAGCACCCTTATATACATAGGATACAATTAAACTGCACCTTAGAACTCTTTCTTACAGATGCCACAATCCATCTCCGAGTCACTGCTCGAGGATAAGGGATTGTCTGTCTGCATCGGCTCACTCAAGATCTGGGGTTTCTTGAACACAAGGATAAAAAGAATCCACAGACTTCAAGTGTTTAAGGAGAGTCTGTATCTGCTTCCATCTACTATCCTTACGTCTCCTAGGCACTTGCAGGGTTTCAGGCTTATTGGCCCTCTTAAACAGTTCATAGAAAGGATTTCTCTCTTCCCTGTCTCGCCCGGATATCACTCTCTGGTTGGGTGGAACATATCTCTCCTGACACTGCTTTACAAGTTCCTTTAATACAGCCTGGTCCTCAAAATCTGACTCTAGCTCCGTGTCCCGTTGCTGGCAATTAGTAGCTTGCTGACGTGCAGCTGGGCTACACTCTGAACTGCAGCTTCTGACACGTTCTCTATTATAAGGAAACACTTGTACTTTATGAGCTGGGGTTTCCCTTCTACCCAGCTTTTCTCTTATCAATCTGGTTCTAAGAAAAGTCTCTGAGGAGTTACTTCTATCTCTCTTAGGTAAGAACTCTAATCTTTGCTTCAAAGGTTTATAGGAGTTTCTGACCTGATTCTCCTTTGGCTGAGGGCTGTTCCTTCCAGGAAGCACTTTCAACTGCCTCCCCCGAGACGTGGCTGTTCCTGGGCAAAGTGGCTGGCAATCTTCCAAGTACTTGGTTCCCACCTGGCTCTCTTTGCTTCCAGCTCTGCCTCTTTGGGACTTCAAGTCTCTGCCTGGACCTGACTTTCCTAGCCCTCTGGAAAAAGGCTCTGACTCCAAGGCTGCATCCAATTCCTTTGGGTCAGTTTCTCCCCACTGTGTCCACTGTGGGGCTCCTTCCTCCTTCCTTCTCCTTTCCCGTTCTCCTCCTCTTTCTGCTTCCTCCTCGTCTTTCTGCTTTCCCTCCTCTCCTTCTCTTGAATCTACTACTTCCTGGTTATGAGGACTTAGTTGTCCAATCGGGCGTAAGTCCACCCCTTTCCCTGATAGGATAGCTCTCCTGGTTAGACTGGGGCTAGGGTGGGGCTCCCTTTCTACTCTCTCGTGTAGTGAAGCTTTGTGTGCTGAGGTTTTAAGCCCTTCCTGCCCTGTATTTCTGGCAGGTTCAGAGGACAAAGAGTATTTAAAACCCTTTTTCTTACTCTCTAAAGCCTCTGCCTTGTCACAATAGTCATGGCCTAATGGGAGACAGCCAACATGGCTTTAGAGAAGGAAGATCTTGTCTTACTAATCTGTTATGTTTTTTTGAAAGTGTGAATAAACAGGTGGACAAAGGTGAGTCGGTTGATATAGTGTATCTAGACTTTCAGAAAGCCTTTGACAAGGTCCCTCATCAGAGACTTTTGGCAAAACTAAAAAGAGTCATGGGATAGGAGGCAGTGTACTACTGTGGATCAGGAACTGGTTAAAAGATAGAAAGCAGAGGGTTGGGCTAAATGGCCAATTTTCCCAATGGAGAAAGGTGAATAGTGGTGTACCCCAGGGAGCTGTGCTGGGTCCGCTGCTTTTTGACATATTCATAAATGACCTGGAAAGTGGAATAACGAGTGAGGTTTATCAAATTTGTAGATGACACAAAACTATTTAAAGTTGTTAAAACCCAAGAGGATTGTGAATAATTGCAAGAGGATCTTGATAAATTGGAAGACAGGGCATCAAAATGGCAGATGAAATTTAATGTGGACAAGTGCAAGGTTATGCACCTAGGGAAGAGCAACCCAAACTATGGTTACACGATGCAAGGTTCCACATTAGGAACCACCACCCAGGAAAAAGATTTAAGCGTCACTGTGGATAACATGTTAAAACCCTCGGCCCAGTGTGCTGCGGCGGCCAAGAGAGCAAATAGAATGCTAGGTATCATAAGGAAAGGAATGGAAAATAAAACAAAAGAGATTATAATGCCTCTATACCATTCCATGGTGAGACCGCACCTTGAATATTGTGTGCAATTCTGGTCGCCGTATCTTAAAAAGGATATAGCGTTATTAGAAAAGGTTCAGAGAAGAGCCACCAAAATGGTAAAGGGGATGGAAGGATACTCCTATGAAGAAAGGCTAAAAAGGTTAGGGCTCTTTAATCTGGAAAAGAGACGGCTGAGGGGAGATATGATAGAAGTCTATAAATTAATGAACGGAGTGGAACGAGTAAACGTAGATCGACTATTTACGTTATCAGAATATAGAAAGACTAGGGGACATGCAATGAAGCTACAGGGTAAACTACTTAAGACTAATAAAAGAAAATATTTTTTCACTCAACGTGTAATCAAACTCTGGAATTGGTTACCGGAGGATGTAGTAAAGGCTGTTAGTGTAGCTGGGTTTAAAAAAGGTATGGACAAGTTCCTGGAGGAAAGGTCCATAAACCATTATTAAGAAGGGACCCAGGATATCAATGCTTGACCTAGTACAAGCATTGCAGAACCTGTGTCTTTTGGGGAAACTGCTAGGTACATATGACCTAGATTGGCCACTGTTGGAAACAGGATACTGGGCTTGATGGACCTTGGTCTGACCCAGTATGGCATATCTTATGTTCTTATGTTCATAGCCCATTACCAGTCCTAAGCCCCCAATCAGCCCACTTGTAGTCTTAGCCCCCCCACAGCCCACTTCCAGTCTTAGCCCCCCCATCAGTCCATTACCAGTCATAAGCCTTCAGAATCTTCCATGTGGCCTCAGCGCGGGCTTTTCAGAGCTGCACGAAGAAAGAGAGTTTCCCTTACTCGCGGCTCTGTTAATCGCACCACGGGGCTAAATCCCATCAGCCCCACAGCGGGATTAACAGAGCCGCGAGAGGAGAAGCTCTCTCTCTCTTCACGCGGCTCTGACAGCCGATGCTGAGGCCACATGGAGGACTCTGCAGGGCAGGGGGGGCCCCGCGGGATGCTCGATTCTGCCGCTGCCACGGCGGCAGCGGCAGCTGGTTTGTGTTTTTTTAACCTAGTTGGGCTGATGCAAGATGTTTTTTGCGCGGGGCCCCCTGAAACGCAGGGCCCTGTGCAAAAAACATTCTTGCTCAATGGACGGGCCAGCCCTGACTAGAGGATGAACCAAGCTCCCATTCAGTGTTTTACATGTCACTGTGCCAACTGCTGTTTGCGAGACTGTAAACCTCCAGGACAAGGATCATCTTCTTTAGACGTATTAGTCACTGAATACGAGTCACAAGCAGGGACACTAGGTTATTCCCCATTTCCAGGGGCGTTTAAGATTGAGATTTTGCACCTAATGCGTTGGAGGATGAAGCTACTTGCCAAGAGCAAGTGGGGGATTTGAACCCTGGTTTCTCTGGTCCTTAGCAAGCCGCCCTAACCTGGATTTCTCCTGTTCTCTGGCTGTACGTTCCTCACAATTGTTGCATTCATTTTCTGTAATCTCCCTGCTTACTGAGCCATGTAACGTGAGAATTTTATTATAAACCCATACAGCTCATTCATCTCTCTTCAGTGTCGCCAGCTCCGACTCTGCCCTGACTGTTACTGATAGCAGGTGTTAAATTGCCATTTTACTGGGGACGGTCTGGATCCCCTGGCTGGTGCCTTCAGGAATGTATGAGGAGGAGCCAACTCTCTCGGCTCAGATTGATGATGTAACCAACAGACCTTAACTTTCTCCGTTCAGCACAATGGCGCCTGGAACACCAGATACTGATTTACTGATAAGCAACTTGGTTTCGGGCGTTGGTTAATGTTAATCTCTTCCAACAAAATCCCTTGAAAAGAATTTCATTTTGTGAGCTGAGCAGTATGTCAAAGCTGAAAATGTTTCCATCAGACATGCTGATGTGTTGCATTTCGGGCTGACCCCCTTTCTCTGTGATATGGTGCAAGAGGATTTTACTATAAATGGAATATGAGCAGATTCCTTACAAATGTTCCCTTTGCAAGCAGATTTGCCTTCAGTAAACCTCCTATTCAATTTGTATTGAAAGATTTGTGGCTGTCATCTATAGTCAGATAAAATAACAAAGCAAATTATTTATGACAAAAAAAAATTTAGAGCCTGATATTTAAAAAGGGTTTATGAGGGTAACAGCATCCTGCTAACCACAAATCCCACAGAGCCTGCTGTCCGGCCACTACCACCAAGTATTGCCACAGACTGCCAAGCCCAGTATCCTGTTTCCAACAGTGGCCAATCCAGGTCACAAGTACCTAGCAGTTTACCTCAGGACAAGCATTATGGAACCTGTGTCTTTTGGGGAAACAGTGCATTTCCCGGGTCCCCTTTAATAATTGTTTATGAACCTTTCTTCCAGGAACTTGCCCAAATCTTTAAACCCAGCTACACTAGCGGCTTTTACTGTATTCTCCGATAATGAATTCCAGAGTGATTACAGGAGTGAAAAATTATCTTATTAATCTTACACTGTAGCTTCATTGCATGTCCCCTAGTCTTTCTATATTCTGATGACAAACAATCGATCTACGTTTACCCGTTCCACTCCATTCATTAATTTATAGACCTCCATCATATCTCCCCTCAGCTGTCTCTTTTCCAAGCTGAAGAGCCCTAACCTTTTAAGGACCATTGGATGATAGAGGGGTAAAATTTTTTGGCCACCGCCTCGTCACAAATGCCACACTGGCAGTTTTCGGTACTGTGTGTCTGCAGGTCCAAAACCCAATAAACCCCTTTGAATATTAACCCCTACCACCCCCCCCCCACACCCCTATCCCACACACCTACATGGGGGTAGGGGTGCGGGGGGGGGGAGGAGGGATGAGGAGGGTAAGAGTACATGGGGGTAGGGATGTGCGGGAGTAAGAGTGCCTGGGCATAGGGGTGGGGGGCTAGGGGTGCAGGGTAGTAGGGGTGCGGGGGAGTAAGAGTGCAATGGGGTTGGAGTGCCTGGGCGTAGGGGTGGGGGATAGGGGTGCATAAAGTTTATGGCAGATGTGAAACCGCTGCTCAGAGACATCCCATGATTGGCAGAACTTTACAGCCTTATTCTATGCACCAGAGAGCAGGGCATCAGCCGCTAATATACATAGAAACCCCATGAAAGGACGCTGCTCACTGGCATTTAAACCGCCGCTCCGGAGACTCATTTAAGATCAGGGAATGCAGATGATTTCATCTTGGTGTGTGGGCGGGAACCTCTCCTCACCTCACAGGCTGCTTAGCAACTGCCCTGCTCACCGGCATTTAAACCGCCGCTCCGGAGGCGCGCCCACGCCTTGCAGGCCCGCGCCTGAGGGCCTCGCCAGAGGGCCCTTTGGCGTGGCCCTTAGGCGGGGTCCATGGCAAATGATTAAAATCATACAGAAATTGTGAGTCTATTTCTCATGCCTGTAGTTTGTGAAGGTAGTCTGCTGTTCTGTTTTCTCCTATCTGTGCTATCATTTTGTCTATCTTATTAATGGCGTTCTTTTCTTATTTTCCATAACATAAATGTAGGATTGTAAACCGCTCTGATGCTTCTTGGCCTGAGCAGTATATCAAATGTAATAAACATAAACATAAGAGGAGCAGATGAGGAGACCAGCATCAGGAGCAGAAGCAGGACGGGCATGGAGCTCCAGGCTGCCAGTCAGCAAGGTCATTCATGGTCACCAGAGGCTTCCTTGGTTGTGGGACGGACTCAAAAGGTTTACCTGACTCTTTACATATTAAAGAAAGTCTCCATATCCTCAAGCAGTATTTGCCCTGGTAAAGTCTATCATTTGCCCAATAGACTACCAGTGCCATAAACCAATTAGAAATTAATTCAGTATAAGAAATAGTTATGTGCAGGAGAGGTCTTGCAGAGCTGCCACACCGATATTATCACTGTTCAACAAGTTTTACAAAAGTCATGTCACTGAAATAAAAATAGTCATTTATCATCAATTTTTATATGCTGAACACAAATATGACAGTGAAATTGCAAAGTTGGCTCTAGGTTTTTTGTAATCTACAAGAATTAATGTTTACATCATGAAATGCATGTCAATGGTAAATATAATAGGCCTTCAGTTAATACCTGTAAAAAACCAAGTCATAGACTACTTCTTAGATTTTTTTGCTTGTCTCTTGTACAGCTGTTCGGGAGCTTCTCTGGGGAGTGTCTAGCAGTAGTCAGCCAGCATTGTAGTGGACCATTTTCCCTGGTATCTTTGCTCCATCGTTGCGATATCCTGGTGAAAACGTTCGCCCTGTTCATCACTAACCATACCACAGTTGTCATGAAAGAAATCAAGATGGGAATCAAGGAAATGGATCTTTAGAGACATATTGCAGCCAGGTTTCTGATACTGCATCAGCATGTCTTCTACTAGTTCCTTGTAGTTTTCTGCCCTAACATTCCCAAGAAAGTTTGTTGAAACTAGGTGAAAAGTATTCCATGCTTGTTTCGCATCACCCTGCAGCAAGTTGTTGAACCGGTCATCTTTGAAGAGCTCTTGAATCTGAGGACCCACAAAAACTCCCTCTTTAATCTTTGCTTCGCCGAGTCGAGGGAATTTTTCATGCAGGTATCGGAAAGCTGGCGAAGTGTGGTCCATGGCTTTCGCGAAGTTTTTCATCTAACCTAGTTTGATGTGAAGGGGTGGTAGCAGGTTTTGTGAGCCTCAACCAGAGCTGGGTTCTGGATATTCTTCTCTCCAACTGTTACATTTTGTCTGCAATTCCATTCCTTCCGCAAGTAGTGCCGATCCCTTGCTCGGCTATCCTACTCACATAAGAAACACATGTATTTTATATATCCCTGCTGCAGTCCCATTAAAAGGGCAACTACCTTCAAGTCACCACAGAGGTGCCAGCTGTACTTGCTATAGTTAACGTAAAGCGTGTACTGACTTCCATTATCGTATGTCTTTCATGTGGACGGCATGCGCTACTGGAATAGATGGAAGACGCTTTCCATTGTTCAAAAGTACAGCCTTCAGACTCAGTTTCATAGAGTCTATAAATATTCTCCAGTCTTGTGGGTCATGAGTGATTTTTAAGGTATTCATGAGGCTTTCAATATCGGAACAGAATACCAGATTACTTTCCTTTCCGACTGCGTATAGTACACTGCTGACGTCAGATGGCTTCAGCAGCCATCTGGCAGTAGTATTGCATTGCATCAGAAAATGATGCAATCAACTCTGGATGATGTGTGCATGCTGGTATTATGCAATGTGATGCAATATTACATCGTTCAAAGCTTATTTGGGTTGTTGATGTCCTACTGGATAAATTTACACGGTGAAACGTCAAAACTGAACTACATGCAATATCTCCAAAATGAGAGCCAATAAATTTTTTTTAATGCTATATTCGTGTTCAGCTCACCAAGATACTACAGATTAGGGCCTTTTAAAGTCAGTAACGATTTCAATGTTGACCAGTGTATCCTGTTCCCAGCTCCGACATTTATCCCCGGCAGGACAGCTCATAAGCAAGGGCTCATGAAGTGTTTCCCACAGTAAAACCTGAAACTTTTCTTTATTAACAGTCCTCATCCAACGCTATGGTAATCAGTTTTTCCCAGGAAAGTTACATTAATTGTGTACAAAATGTAATTATATAGCTGCTGAAAGGGAAGGGGAGGGAGGGAAGTCTGATGGCTTACCGGCAACACTGTCCATTTATATGTGGGTGATCTGTGTTCAATCTCAAGTCAGCACTATGCTCCGGCCGGGGGAAGGGGAAAAGTGTTCATAGCCCTCACACAACAGTGACATCTAGTGGCCAAACTCAGGGTACATGTGTACCAGGCACTGGAGGGAACTGAAATGACTGATTAAACGAGAGGGGTGTGAAAAACAGGGACATCCCCAGGGCATTGTGTGGGAAGGCTTGAAATAGGGAAGCTAAAAAAAGCTGGATGATAAAACTACACTTTATACAACGAGAAGTTTCAGGTTAGGGTCTGGACATGCATGTAGAGTTTACAGAAAAACAGAGGAACAGGTGAAGTATCTAAGTTCCCAGGGATCCTGACTTTGCAGAAGAGGCTCCGCCTGCCCTCCTGTACCCTGAGGGAGCCACCACGTCTCCCTGCCCATCAGAAAGCCAGTCGTCACCCAAGAGATCATCTTCTGGACACATTTAACACCTATTAGCCAAAGCAGAGAAGAGGCAAGAGCCAGCAGGGCGGTCTGCTTTTACCATCACCGACGGAAAGGGTGGCGTGCTGCCGACTACATACAATGTATAACATTTTGGCCCGGATATTCAGAAGCACTTGTCCGAGAGTAGCTACTGCTCTCTGAATAAGTGCCGCTGCCTGGCTCTGCCCATTGATGGATAATGTCCCTGAACATACTAGAGGCCACTCCAGCACTAACTGATGGTGCCAGGGTGATGCGTGGGCTTCCCTTTAATTATCTGCATAGTGGCAATATTCGGTTTGCTATCCAGATACAGGGTGGAACTGCATCATTAGCAAAAATGCTAGTCTAAGGCTATTTCAATGACAAACTGACTTCAGCGCTATCAGATTTTCAGTGCCGCTTGCAGCCCAGAGACCGCTGGTGTATATCGGGATTACATTCCAGTGTTAAACCAAATGAAAACAGGTCAATATTTAAACACAGAGATCAGCATTTTTCTAAAAATTCTGTTTGTTCATTTATCCAAAATAAAATACAACCCCCCCCCCCCAAAAAAACGAGTGTCTGACCTGGGGCCAAAAATTGTCACGCTGTGGTCTTACGTTCCCAACAATCTGCTATACCCCTCCGCAAAAACTCCTTCTCCTATCCCCAGAAATAACTGGGACTCCCTCTCAGCCCTTGAAGGCCTGCAGATGGGATACGAGCTGGGGGATAGGGAGCCCGAAGTTAAAAAGGTTTGATTAAATGAGAAATTTCATGATATGTCCCATTATATTTCAAACAAAAGCATCTCTCTATTGTTAAGTAACAGTGTGGGGCTGTCACTCTGGTTCCCTCTATGAGTTAATAACACAGTATGTGGCGGGGGGGGGGGGGGAGTGAGACATGTGCAGAAATAACTTGCATATCCATGTTTTCCACACCTTCCAGTGTGTCTACCCTGCTACTGGTTTTGGTATGTGGATGGCACAACAATCTTCTATATGGGAATTCTCCTGGCAGGCAAACGTGGGCTAGGTAGGTTTTGGAAGAGACAGTGCATGCTCAGTTTGCAAGATCTTAGCCATGGAACTGCCCCCATGGGAACTGAAAGAGCAGATACATTTCACCATGTTTGGGGCCTTTGACATTCTATTGAATTGCAAGTTGTAAGATGATAACGCCCACACCCTAGTAAGAGCAGGGAAAAGGTGAATGTGTCCCTTTCTGGTCAGAGACAGTGGAAGAGTATTAAGCTCCCTAGGCAAACCTTCAGACTTGCACCCCCTCCCTCCAATTTACTTTGCAGAGCCATAGCACCCCCAAAGATTTTAATAGTTAAACTTATTCATAATAATCTCAGCACCGCTCCTCCCAGAACATCCTATAAAAACACATATTTGGGCATTAAACTTTTAAATATTAAACTTTGTAAAAGGAAAAGAAGACTTATGGTTCTCAAAAGAAGTAGCTGAGAAGGTGAAGAAAAAGAGGGAGGCCTTCATGAAATACAAGAGATCATAGAGAGAGTAAGACAAGCATCTATATTTGGAAAAACTCAGAAAAGCTAGCAAAGTAGTCAGGAAAGCAAAGATGCAAAGATTCAAAAAGAAGAGGAAACAGCCAATGCAATAAAATGGAGGGGGGAGGGGGGAGAAGAGGGGATAAGACATTTTTCAGATATGTTAGTGAGAAGAGGAAGGGCAAAAGTGGTATTGTCAAACTCAAGGGTGAAGGGGAGGAATATGTATAACTGATGGAGGATAAAGCGGAATTGCTTAACAAATATTTCTGTTTTGTGTTCACAAATGAAGGGCCTGGAGCAGGACCTCAGAAAACACTCACAAATAGGAAGAGAAGTAACAAGGATCTCAACAATTTTCAGAAGCCTGTGTTTGAAGGGAAGTAGCTAAGCTAGAAGTAAACAAAGCAATGGGTCCAGATGGGATACATCCAAGAATACTGAAGGAATTTGGGGACGTTCTAGTGGTACCACTGTTTGACCTTTGCAATGCCTCTTTAGAATCGGGAGTGGTGCCAGAGGACTAAAGAGAGGCACATGTGGTCCCTTTACACAAAAGCAGACAAGGATGACACACTGATCTTACATTCCCAGTCTAGGGGACTGGTAAGGAAACACATAGGAGGTGAACAGGAGACTAGGGGTATGAGAATCCAAAAGCAGTCTGAAAGACGCAAGTTTTTAAGCCTGGATTTGAATAGGGCCAGGGACCATTACTCCCTTTGAAGATCAGGCCCATTGTTTGTTTATGTTGCTTATTTAAATTAAAAGTCTTGAAAAAAAAATAAATGCATAGTCATGCATTTTGGCTGCAAAAATCCCAGGGAGCACTACAGTATAGAAGATGAAGACTTCTGTGCATGAAAGAAGAGCAGGACCTGAGGGTGAACATTTCCAACAATCCTAAGATGGCCAAACAGGTAGAAAAGGTGCTGGTGAAAGCCAGAAGGATGCCTGGGTTCATAGGGAGAGGAATGGCTAGCAGGACAGAGGAGGAGAGAGCGCCTTTACAGGTCTCTAGTAAGACCTCATTGGAGTACTGGCAGCTGCATCTTCAAAAGGATGCACAGGACACAGCTTGCACAGAGGGTGGTCTTCATCATAAGGCATATGGGAACAGATCTCAATATCTATATGCTGGAAGAAAGGCAAGAGAGGGGAGATCCAAGCAGGGCTGCTCCATCCACTAGACGGCCACCTAGGATCTTTATTGGTATACTCCACTCTTATTATTTGCTTTCCTCTTTTGCCAATTCAGTAATCTTATTAAATTAAAAACAAATAAAAATAAAAAAACAAAGACAAAATGGGGAAGGGTCATGATTCTTTATGTTATAGTGTGCAATGCAATTTGGTCTTTGGCCAAAGCTGTTTTCCTCCATGTGCATTTATGAATTTCCACATGGTGGCGCTGTATCATTAGTTTTAATGACATTGTTAAATATGAAATGGGTAAAATTCAAAACAAAATTGATGCTTTCAGAGAAAAAGGCTACATGGAAAAATAAAGTGTTGCTGGGTGTTAGAAAAGTTGTATCTACAAACTTTTTTGTGGACTGCATCTTTCCCTCAAAGGCCGAGTTTAATCTCCAAGTGTCTGATCTGACATGGTATTTGGCTTAGACAGAGGTGTGTTTTGGAATTGACTAAAGGAAGGTGGCACTTGTTAGTGTTAAATGTTAAATTTAAATTGTTACCTCTGCAGGCCATGGGCAGGGATCATATGTAGCTTTATGGAATTGTCATTTTTTTTATATTTAGCTCATCCTTTTGCTGTCGTAGGTACATTCAGGTACGGTCCTAATTTCCCTGCACCTAGAGAGCTTGTGATCAAGTTTGTACTAGCAATGAAAGGCCGATTTTCCCCAAGACCACGGGGGCAGTAGTGGGATTTGAATCCTGATTCTTAGACTACTGTTCTAACCATTAAGAGTCCCCACTCCCAAGGACTTAGGGGATATTTATTCTAATTATGGTGAAATAAACAAAGCATTTGAAACAATGTCATATCAATAATATTTTTATTTATTTTAACAGGTTTTTTTATACCGCTTTATCATTTCAATCAAAGTGGTTACATTGTAACTTCAACTTAGTAATGTACATTAAGCAGGAAAATTAATAACTTGGATTTTTCCTGAGGCAATGTAAAGTGATTTGCCCAAGGTCACAAGCAGTGCTAGTGGGTATTGAACCTTTGACCTTCTGGGTACTAGGCAGTTGCTCTAACCACTAGGCTACTCCTCCACTCCATATACTTTTCTCAGGAAAATCCAGATACCAGAAGAGCAGGATTATGGTGCAGTACAGTATCCCTCATATTACCTGCTCCCTCTGAGGGCAGTTTTATCAATGTCCTTCCCCCTCAGCTGGTTTTACACACCCAAAAGCCATGTGATAATCTTGCACCTCTGCCTGTCATGTAAAGATATGCACAGAGCATTTATTCACAAGGCATGTGGAGACATTCTTGGGGGTGTAATTCGGGAGGGGGAGAGGTGTGATGTGTGAGCATTTTAGAAAATGTGTGGATATACGCAAAGTGCAAGTCAACATTTCCTTGCTAATGGGATTGTTCTGGGGGTCTAATTCATAAAGAACATAGGCATCTATTTCCCTTTTATAAAATAGGTGCTTTTTGGAAAGTCAAGCCCTCTGTGTCTAGATGGGGGCATAGAAGCCTCAGTTCTGCAGAAATCCCCTGTCCAGTGCTCATTGTCCAAATGATCTTCTGCTCCAACTGAGAGATATTTGGCTGCTTTGTTCACAGAGATTTACCTCCTGATATGCTCTGTTGTTCAACTGAATTTCTCACCATAAAGTCCCTATTTCAGAGCAAGGTAATTAAGCATCTCCATATATATCCTCAGGCAACCTAAAAGCTCATTCCCAAAGCTGACTGTAGAAAAAAGCTCTCTCAGATGTAGTTGTTATGGAAGGACAGACTAGATAGGCCATGTGGTCTTTTTCTGTCATCATATTTCTATGTAATAAATAAAATATGAAATATGTAAGACTTAAAAAAAAAAATAACATTGCTTTCCCAGCTAAAGAAAAAAGTCATCTAAGGTGCTTTACAAAATTGGGGAATCTGTTTTATAAAATAAAAATACAATTTGGGTGAGAAATATTTGTTAGAATGCTTACTGAAAATGTTTAAGGCGAGACAAGAAAATGTTATTCCTCCTATTAAAATTTTCCTTTGGAATGAATGTAGGAAAAGTGAATATAGGAACTCTGATTGTGAAGTGATAAGCAATCATTCAAAACCACAGCAAAATAGTTCTCAGTCATTTGTGATTTATTGCTAATGTGTGGCTAAAACGAGACAGCTAAGCGGAATCCTAGGCTGAGGCACTCCGACATCCTCTGGTGTGAAATATAAAGTAGGACGCCTACCATGGGAAAACAGAGCCACTGATAGGAAAAAAGCTTTTGCTGCTGCCTTTTGGGCTCTTGGTTTGTATTATTGAAGAGGAAAATAGTCTAGTCTAACGCATTAGTATGTCTATGAGGCAATGTCATAAACTTAATGAAACATTCTACTGTCATATGCTCGACCTGATGTGCACTACAGGGGAGGCGAGAAGGCATGTGGGCACAATCCTTGCTTCAAGGTCCTGTGTGCCCTGCTGAGATGGAGAGACCACTCTGCCATAAGCTGAAGGGTTTCAGGTGCATCCCCATTCTGCCACCCCAGTAGATCTCCATCAGAAGTAAATCAGTCCATTCAGCCAAAAAAAAAAGACCAAAAGAAGTTCAGCTACTCTAGGTACAGTCTCTGGAATACCTAGCAAAGCCTCAAAGTGAGCCAGCCCAGGTTTCCCTCAGTGCAACACTCTGGATAACACCCAGTGCTGTAAGGGCCACACCCCATCCAAAGGGCCTCTTGTTGCTATTCCTCCAACTACTAACAGTTCACAATATCCCATCAGTTCATCAGCAGCTTAATCCATTCCACAGTTTCGCAGCAAACATGGCAAACCCACACTTCTCAGTAGATTGGAGAAGGACTGAGGAAGCCCACCTCCCACACCTCCCCTAGGCATTTCCCAGTCCAGCCCAGCGTCATCAGAAAGTAATTCAAGGGACTCACATACCTGAGGATCCAGCTTCCTGCTAGTCCGTCATCCCACATACAGTTCTGGGGTTGGGTTTGTTTCAGCTCCATAGATTGCAGCCTCTCAGATATTTCCTTGAGCTCACATGGGGACTGACTCCAGATTGGAGAAGCCCCATGCTGCTTGACGAGCTGTCTTATATAGTCCTTGTCCTGCCAGGGAGGAATATCAGCTCGACCCTCTTCCTTAGGTGATCTCTCCACAATTGCACTACCTGGAGCACTGTGGGAGGCCTTCCTATCCCCAGCCCAAGGGATTCTGGGACCTGTAGTGTGCCCAACAAGTGAAACATATAATCCCTTAAACAACGGTGGGGAATAGGGTTGCCAACTAGCTCCAGATGCACCTGACAGGCTTGATCCAGTACTGGGTTTACCCCTTTGCATGCAGGGACATGTAGTCTTGCTTTTCCTATGGAGTGCAATGGAGCAATCACAACTACATGTCCCTGCATGCAATTGGGTAAACCCAAGAATAGATCAAACCTGTTGGCGCATCTCGAGCCAGTTGGCAACTCTAGTGGGGAAGCTATTTTTACTTAGCACAAACAATACTTGCTATTGTAGTTTTAAAATATTTGGAGGTATGTTTATTTGAAGAAACCATCCCTCTGTGTACCAAAATAACACAATATAAATGCTCTTTTGAAGTAATGATGAATTTAAACTACAAAGCACATGTTGTGCAAACTGATTAATGAGTCTTTGATTCAGGGAGAAGTCCTGGATATGCTCATACAGTTTATCCCTCCCTGGACGCTGGAGGGCTGATTCAAGAATCCTTAACTGGATGGCCAACAAGAAGCTGTTTCCTTAAAGGTGATGACTGCAATATCTCTACAGATCACCCAGCAGTATCTGCACGTCGATCCGTGGAGTGATCTAAGATGCAATCTGGATAAGTACCAGCTGAAAATCCCGCCGATACTGAGAGCCCTAAGTGACATTAAGGACTTCCGCAAGGCACTCAAAACACTCCTGTTCACAGTACACTTTTCACACCTAACCTAGGACACCAAGCCCCACTGATGTGCATAGAGGAGAATAAGTACCAAATGTCCAAAGTCTTTATGTACGTCATATTATCCCACAGTGTTTAAATAGAAGCACTTTTGAAAATGGGGCCAGAGATGGCCCAAGGGTTTCTGCTGCCCTAGGCAGAAACTAGCATCGCTGCCCCCCTCCCCCGCAGATGTGGCCAATTCCACCTCAGGAGCGGGGGTGGGCAGCGGCAATATTTCCCCTCCTGAGATGGAATCGGCAGGGGGGGGGCAGCTGTGGGGGATGGTCAGTCATGGGTGCCACTGCCGCTGCCCACCCGGGCCAGCCACCCTAGACAGTAGCCTAGCTTGCCTAGTGGATGGGCCGGCCCTGAATGGAACCTTGGGTTGTCTTCTGCATACTGTCCAGTATTAAACGTGTCTTACATTGCTAAGAGACTGGAAACCATAGAAGTATCTTGAGGTTGCAGATTTATTCGAGGAACGGCAGGTCAGTGTTGGGGAAGGGCTATAACATGGACACTTTGTTGGTTTCCCTTTTCTACTTGCTGCACCAAGGTTTAGATGTGGAGCATCGTTGTTAGTAATTTCACCGGTTAACCCTTTAGCTTTTGACACCGTGCAGCATGGTTGAGCTTTTACAGAGAATAGAGGAGCTTGGATGTAGTGGACAGCTTTGGGTCTTTTTTAAGGATAGAGAGGATCATCAATAAGTTAGATGGGAAAAGAAGAGCTCAGATTGGATGCTGCCAACATCAGGAGTGCCTAGGGTTGCCAACCGGCTCTAGATGTGCCCAACAGGCTTGATGTAGTCCTGGGTTTACCCCATTGCATGCAGGGATACGTATTCTGATTTCTCTATTGCACAACATAAGAAAAGCAAAACTACAAATCCCTGCATGCACTGGGGATAATCCAGGGCTGGATCAAGCCTGTCAGGCGCATCTGGAGCCAGTTGGCAACCTCAGAGTTCCACAGAGGGTGTGTCTTTCCCTGGTGTTGTTTAATAGCTATTTCCATCCTTTCAGTCAGTTGTTGCCTAAGATTTAAGAACATAAGAACATAAGATATGCCATAGTGGGTCAGACCAAGGTCCATCAAGCCCAGTATCCTGTTTCCAACAGTGGCCAATCTAGTTCATACGTACCTAGCAGTTTCCCCAAAAGACACAGGTTCCTCAATGCTTGTATTGGGTCAAGCAGTGATATCCTGGGTCCCTTTTAATAATGGTTTATGGACCTTTCTTCCAGGAACTTGTCCAAACCCTTTTAAACCCGACTACACTAACAGCTTTTACTGCATCCTCCGTTAACAAATTCCAGAGTTTGATTACATGTTGAGTGAAAAAATATTTTCTCTTATTGGTCTTAAATAGGTTACCCTGTAGCTTCATTCCATGTCCCCTAGCCTTCCTGTATTCTGATGATGTAAACAATCGATCTACGTTTACCCGTTCCACTCCATTTAAGTTAGTGATGTGCAGCTTGTTATCCCAGCAGAGAGCACTTTGACTAATGCAATTATCTTTTTATTACAGAGTTCTTGGGGGTAAGCAGAAGCCCACTAGATACAGGCACTTTTTTTTTATCGATGATAGTCTTTAGAGAGATGCATAGAGTTACCTTGTACTCGTATATGACGCTGCTTTAGAGTACAGGCCAAATTCATAGCTCTTTCGGCTTTTTTAAACTTTGCTTGTTACATTGAGTATGGTATCATTTGTCAAAAGATGATTTTTGGGCAGTGACTCAGTCTCTGGTATTATCAGGTTTAGGCTATTGTAACTCCGATTTTCTAGGGTTACTGACTTTATCAAGTGAGACCCTGCCATTAGTTCAGATGCTGCTGCAGTGTAATTATGGTCTGTTGCTAGTCCGAGCCTGTTGCCCCATTCACTGGCTTCCTCTAGTAGCTGGGTGAAGCTGAAGGTGTTGGTTTTGATTTTTAAAGCAAGCTGGGTGATGACTTTCTATACCGCAGGTTGTTCAGGGAGGCATTTGCTGCAGGTTCCTTCAGTGACCTCAGGCTTTTTTGGTGCCTGGAACAGTCTATCACAGGGGCTGCATGAGTGGAGCTTTCCGGCTTCTGGGAAAACCTGTAGATGCCGCTCTTTTCCAAAGCATATATTTTGTGAAGATTATATACTGTCAGGTTTTATGTGAATTCCGGTGTGTCTTTGAGAATATTTGGGACTTGAATATAAGGACCTTTGCTACAATTGTATATATTATATATATTTTTGAAGCAATTTTTGGTAGTCATTAGGTTTGTGTCTCTTTGTCTACAATTGTACACTGATGTGTTTATTTTTCTATTGTAATCTGTCACGAGACATGCTTGCTCCCTAAATCATTGAACTAAAAATGTTTGTTCCTGTGCCCACTCAGTTGAGTGTCTTTGGCTCATATCCCACACCCTTGCAGACTTCCTACATTTCAAATTCATTCTAACCTCTTTCCAAGCCATTGGAGACTTTGGCAATGGAGTGTGTCCAATGTAACCCCATACAAGCAGCAACAAGAGTACTATGTCCATCTGACTAACTCTCTTGCCTTTGACCCTCACTGTCTCTTTACAACTCTCAACTATCTCCTCAAAGTGCCTCCACCTCCGACCCCTCCTTCCCTTTCTGCCCAGACCTTGGCTGACTAATTCCATGACAAAGTCCATAAGATTACTCTCGAGTTCCCTCAGGGTCATTTCCATCCTCTGACCCTTCCCTCAACCTCTGTCACGTTTTCCTCCTTTTCTAAGATCACTGAGGAAGAAACCGCATATCACATGTCAGGAAACCTCAAGGCGGTTTACAATAAAAGACCGTTAAAATCAGAGACATACAAAGCAAAACCAGAAGCTGAAGCCGAGAGCTGGAGGTGGAGGCAGTGGGTAACTACCTCCTCCTCTGTGACTCCCCGGAAGTTGCGGCCGCATGCCGGAACCAAGAAGTAAGATGCATCCAGCTCCCCATGTAAGGTAGCCCACTGCGGTGTTATGCGCCAAAGGAGCACATCCAAGGAACAGGATGTGCTCCTTGGGGCGACTTCGGCAACACAAGCGACCATTACCCCACTTCTACCAGCAACAGGTCTCCTGTGACCAGACTACGTCATTAAGGCCTTTTACCCCAGGCTGCTATTGTCTCTTCTACTGCTTCTCTTACCTATATGGGCTCTGTTTACTCTGCCAGCGACCATAGCTTCTATCCCTACTCCTATCCCTGCTCTCTGGGGACAACACCCATTTCACGCACATGCCCCCTCCAGGCACTTAAGCCGTGTGTCTTTCAACTTAATTATTTGCTGTCTTCTACCCTCACCTTGTACCTCACCCCCCCCCCCCCCCCAATTGCCCCACTGGTGAGCAGCCTCTCCGTGCAGGCTTCGTGAATTGCAGGGCTCTCCGGATAAAACCGTTTTGATTCAGGATCTCGTCTTCCAGTCCAGATTAGATCTCCTTTTCCTAACAGAGACATTGCTATGGGAGGCGAAGACCCCCTTCTTGCATGCTGTCTCCCTCCAGGTTACTCAGCTGCTGCTACTCACTGCATGGGATGCTCTGGTGGTGGGGTAACAGCCTTATTTCGCTCGGACCTGCCCCTCACCCAGCTCTAATCCCCTGCCCTTCATTACCTGGAGTCCCTCCTGCTCCTCTTGCACTCCTCCCCCCACTTCCACTTCCTCCTTCTCTATGCCCCTCCAGCCCTACGCTCACTTCTTTGGGAAGACCTCACCTTTACCATCTCTGAGGTCTCCCTTCAGTTTCCACATATGCTCCTACTTGGCGACTTTAACATTCATCTCTCTCCCCCTACCTTGGCTCGGGACAACTCCTTCATTATGCTGTTTCGCGATCTTAGCCGTCACCAACAAATGGCTCTTCCTACTCACATTGGCCAACGCACTTTAGATCTCCTGATCACTCCCTCAGACTTCTCTTACATTCCCACAAATATCACAATGAGCCGCTACCCTGGACTGATCATTTTTCCATCACTTTTCTTTTTCAGCCTCCTCCTGTTTCCCATCATGGAGGCGCTGGTCTCACACAACACTCTACATCCAATGTTAAACCTTCCCGCTAATCCCATCGCATCACTCCCTCCACCATACAACATTTCCTCTCTGCCAATCAGCTTTTTCCCACTCTCACTCCGGAGGCACAAACCTCCCTTTGGAACTCATGCCTTTCTTCAGCCCTTGATTGCCTTGCCCCCCTGCGCTCTTGCCCACAACAATCTACCTCCCACCACCCATGGTACCATCCAGGCCTGTGCCTACAGCAAGCACAATTCCATTGTGCGGAGCGCCTTTGGAGGAAGAAAAAAGACCCTGAGTCACTTAAGTACTTCAACTCCTGTCATTTGCATTACCACTCCCTCATTACAGAAGCAAAGTGTTCTACTACTCCAATCTTATTTCCTCTGCATCTAACTCTACCCATCAACTTTATTCATCTCTCAAATTCCTCTCCTCTTTGCATACTCTCCAAACCCATAGTGATCACCACCCAGAACTCAGCTCTTCACAGCTAGGCTCTTTCTTTACTTCAAAGGTCCAGGGATTCCACTCCTCCCTCCCAGGTAACACCACCCCGCTCAGATCTCCTCCTTCCCCCTCACCACCCCTTTCCCCATCTCTGTCACATACCTGGTCCTCCTTTCAACCCATTTCCTCCATAGAACACACCAAATCCATCTCCACCTCTCAAAAAACAACCTGTGCCCTGGACCTTCAAAGTGGATTCCTGAACCTTCCCTTACCCTCCTTCCTGTCCTGCTATTCATGCTTAATTCCTGTCTAGTCTCCAGCATTTTCCCAACACCCTGGAAGTACACACTAGTCCATTCCCTCATAAAGAACCCTTCGCTTGACCCAAGCAATCCCACCCATTACTGTCCCGTCTCCAATCTTCCATTTATCTCTAAAATCCTCGAAAATGCCATCTTCTCCCAGCTTTCCACACACCTAGACTCTACCCATTTCCTGTATCCACGACAATCTTGTTTTCACCCTGACCACAACACCGAATCTATTCTTCGATCCTTTCTTAACGAGCTTCACATCTCTCACGATCAGGGGGGTATTTCTTTAGCTGTCTCTCTGGATCTCTCAGTTGCTTTCAATCTCATTGATCACTCGATTCTTCTTTCTCATCTCAGAGCTGCTGGTCTTCGGGGCACAGTTTTCCATTGGTTTCACTCCTTTCTCTACTCCCGCTCCTTCTCCGGTGACTCCAACTTCACACTTCCTCTTCTCTGCCTCTCCACTGCCAGGTATCTCAGGGCTCCATTCTCGCTCCACTCCTCTTTAACATCTTCCTGACCCCTCTCACTCTCCTGGTGCAGCAGTCTAGTATCTCAGCATATTACTCTGCTGATGACATCATTCTCCTCCACCACACTTCCCCTACCAACCCGGATCTTTCACCCCTCAACATTTGTCTATCACTTGTTGCTAACTGGCTGCCACAAACTTTCACTTTAACCCTTCATAAACATCTGCGATGTGGTTCACTTTTGGTAGCCCCCCAGCCAGTCCTCTCCCTTCTCCTCCTTGATGCCCTGATCCCTTTAGTATCTTCATGCCACTATCTGGCTGTAACACTAGACCCTGACCTTCCATACCCATATTTCCAACCTCACTTGCTGATCTTATTTCTGCCTGTGTCCAATCCGAGCCATAAGCCCAGTCTTGTCCTCTTCCTCTCTCACATCTCTCTTTCTGTCCCTGGTAATCTCATGCATCGATTATTGCAATATAATTTTTGCTGGCTTTCCCCAATATCAACTTCACCATCTACAGATGAAGGCCCTGGATCCTTCCCACACCATCTGTTATAGTCATATTACACCCTCTCTTATTCAATTACACTGGCTCCCAGTCTCTCACTACATTACCTTTAAACTCTTGACTTTTACTGATAAGGCCCTTTACACACACACCCCTCAGTACCTGGTGGATTCCATACAGTTCCGTCCAGCGCCTCGCAGTCTCCAGTCCGTACATGTTAGAACATAAGAACATAAGATATGCCATACTGGGTCAGACCAAGGTCCATCAAGCCCAGTATTCTGTTTCCAACAGTGGCCAATCTAGGTCATATGTACCTAGCAGTTTCCCCAAGGGACACAGGTTCCACAATGCTTGTACTGGGTCAAGCACTGATATCTTCGGTCACTTCTTAATAATGGTTTATGGACCTTTCCTCCAGGAATTTGTCCAAACCTTTTTTAAACCCAGCTACACTAACAGCCTTTACTACATCCTCCGGTAACAAATTCCAGAGTTTGATTACACGTTGAGTGAAAAAATATTTTCTTTTATTAGTCTTAAATAGTTTACCCTGTAGCTTCATTGCATGTCCCCTAGTCTTTCTATATTCTGATAAGGTAAACAATCGATCTACGTTTACCCGTTCCACTCCGTTCATTAATTTATAGACTTCTATCATATCTCCCCTCAGCCGTCTCTTTTCCAGGTTAAAGAGCCCCAACCTTTTTAGCCTTTCTTCATAGGAGTAGCCTTCCATCCCCTTTACCATTTTGGTGGCTCTTCTCTGAACCTTTTCTAAAATCGCTATATCCTTTTTAAGATACGGCGACCAGAATTGCACACAATATTCAAGGTGCGGTCTCACCATGGAACGATATAGAGGCATTATAATATCTTTTGTTTTACTTTCCATTCCTTTCCTTATCATACCTAGCATTCTATTTGCTCTCTTGGCCGCCGCTGCACACTGGGCTGAGGGTTTTAACATGGTATCCACAATGACGCCTAAATCTTTTTCCTGGGTGATGGTTCCTAATGTGGAACCTTGCATCGTGTAACCATAGTCTGGGTTGTTCTTCCCTAGGTGCATAACCTTGCACTTGTCCACATTAAATTTCATCTGCCATTTTGATGCCCAGTCTTCCAATTTATCAAGATCCTCTCGCAATTTTTCACAATCCTCTTGGGTTTTAACAACTTTAAATAGTTTTGTGTCATCTGCAAATTTGATCACCTCACTCGTTATTCCACTTTCCAGGTCATTTATGAATATGTCAAAAAGCAGCGGAGCCAGCACAGATCCCTGGGGTACACGACTATTCACCTTTCTCCATTGGGAAAATTGGCCATTTAGCCCTACCCTCTGTTTTCTATCTTTTAACCAGTTCCTGATCCACAATAGTACACTGCCTCCTATCCCATGACTCTTTAGTTTTGCCAAAAGTCTCTGATGAGGGACCTTGTCAAAGGCTTTCTGAAAGTCCAGATACACAATATCAACCGACTCACCTTTGTCCACCTGTTTATTCACTCCTTCAAAAAACATAACAGATTAGTAAGACAAGATCTTCCTTGTCTAAAGCCATGTTGGCTGTCTCCCATTAGGTTGTGACTATCTACATGCTGAGTAATTTTATTCTTTATGATGGTTTCTACCATTTTTCCCGGTACTGACGTCAGGCTCACCGGTCTGTAGTTTCCCGGATCACCCCTGGAACCCTTTTTAAAAATTGGTGTTACATTGGCCATCCTCCAATCTTCAGGTATTAGAGATGATTTTAATGATAGTTCACAGATTACTGATAGCAGGTCTGCAATCTCATATTTCAGTTCTTTCAACACCCTTGGATGTATACCATCCGGCCCAGGTGATTTGCTACTCTTCAGTTTATCTAATAGTTGTAAGACATCTTCCTGATGTATCGATATTTCCTTCAATTCTTCCGCACCTTTAAATACCACTTCAGTCATGGGTAACATCCCTACATCTTCCTCAGTAAAGACCGAAGCAAAGAATTCATTCAGTCTCTCCGCTATCGCCTTGTCGCCTCTTAGTGCTCATTTAACCCCTTTATCATCTAATGGACCAACTGACTCTCTCACAGGTTTTTTGCTACGAATGTACTTGAAAAGGTCTTTATTTCGCGTTTCTGCTTCCGCAGCAAGCTTCTTCTCAAATTCTCTCTTTGCCTGCCTTATCAATGCCTTGCATTTGACTTGCCAGTGCTTGTGCTGTTTCCAGGTTTCGTCGTTTGGCTCTTTTTTCCATTTCCTGAGAGATGCTTTTTTGGAAAGAACAGCCTCTCTGACCTCACCTTTAAACCATGCTGGCAGTTTTTTGGACTTCCTTCCACTTTTCTTAAAGCGTGGAATACAGCTGGTCTGGGCTTCCAAGATAGTATTTTTCAACAACACCCAAGCTTGATGTACGTCTTTAACCTTTGCAACTGCTCCTTTTAGTTTTTTCTTAACTGATTTCCTCATTTTATCATAGTCTCCCTTTCGAAAGTTAAAAGGTAGTACTGTGGATTTCCTTACTATCCCTCCTCCACTAATTAAATCAAAGGCGATCATGCTATGATCACTATTGCCAAGTGGCCCCAACACCCTTATCTCTTGCACTAGATCTGGTGTTCCACTAAGGACTAGGTCTAATATGGCTTCCCCTCTGGTTGGTTCATGAACCAGCTGCTCCAAGAAGCAGTCATTTATTTCATCTAGGAACTTTATCTCCCTAGCATGTCCTGACGTGACACTGACCCAGTCGATACCGGGGTAATTGAAATCACCCATTATTATTACTGCGCTGTAACTTTTGTTAGCTTCCTTGATTTCTTTGAGCATTTCATCATCCATTTGGTCATTCTGGCCAGGTGCTCAATAGTACACCCCCACTGCCATCGCCTTCCCCCTTTTATATGGAATTTCAATCCATATAGATTCTACAGCAGATTTTGTTTCCTGCAAAACTTTAATCCTTTCTGAGTCAGTGCCCTCTCTAACATATAGCGCAACCCCTCCACCAATTTGATCAGCTCTATCATTACGATATAGTTTGTACCCAGGTATCGCAGTGTCCCACTGGTTGTCCTCCTTCCACCATGTCTCTGATATTCCCATCATATCTAACCTTTCATTTAGTGCTATATATTCTAACTCTCCCATCTTATTCTTTAGACTTCTAGCATTTGCATACAAGCATTTTAGAGAATGTATTTTATTCATGTTAATTTGGCTATTGTTAGACATGGGTAAATTGGGATCTTTAAGCTCTGTCTGCTCCATACTTGAGGGCATTTGGGCTACTTTACTCTTTTGTGGAACCTCTCTGCTTTTGGTAGTATCCTTCAAGGATACATTCTTCCGAACCATCCGCTCTTGGGCGACTGTTGGCTTTCCCCTAATATCTAGTTTAAAAGCTGCTCTATCTCCTTTTTAAAGGTTAATGCCAGCAGCCTGGTTCCATCCCGGTTAAGGTGAAGCCCATCCCTTCGGAGGAGCCCCTCCTTTCCCCAGAATGTTCCCCAGTTCCTAACAAATCCAAAACCCTCATCTCTGCACCATTGTCTCATCCACGCATTGAGACTCCGGAGCTCTGCCTGCCTTTTGGGTCCTGCGCGTGGAACAGGAAGCATTTCGGAGAATGCTACCATGGAAGTTCTGGATTTCAACTTCCTACCTAAAAGCCTAAATTTTGCCTCCAGAACCTCCCTACCACATTTTCCTATGTCATTGGTACCGACATGTACCAAGACAGCAGACTCCTCCCCAGCACTATCTAAGACCTTATCTAGGTGGCACGTGAGGTCCGCTACCTTTGCACCAGGCAGGCATGTTACCAGGCGATCCTCACGTCCACCAGCCACCCAGCTATCTACATGCCTAATGATCGAATGTTAACCTGAATTCCCCACTTAGTAAGTTCAAGGCTTAGCTGTCCATTACTTCTCAACTGTGCCCTAATTTAAAGATGTAAATAGTTTACACTGCAATCAAAGTTATTTACCTGTGATTCAAACTTACCCTGTTATCCAAGTTATTAACCCTGTTTAATGTAACTCAGACATTTTTGTGTACTGAAATGTTTTGTTCGATGTAAACCGCGCTGATGTTGAATAGTGCGGTATATAAGAGATGTAAAATAAATAAATAAATAAAAATAAATAAACCATCTTGATCTTCCTTCCCCAGCTCGTGCTCACCTAGAACAGACTCGTCACTCAGCATTTTTCTTCCTAACACCATCTCTCTGGAACTCCCTTCCTACTTCACTCCGTCAAGAACAGTCACTCCCCAAGTTCAAGTCCCTCCTCAAGACCCATCTCTTCTGTGTTGCCTATGACTTCCCCTCTCCTGATGCCTCTTGAGCTCCCTTTCTCTCTGTCTAAACCACTTCCTCTCTTCCTCCTTAAGTCTAGTGTGATTGTGTGCTTTCCTATCTGAAGATGTAGTTCCTTTCCGTTTCTGGCCTCGGCCTCTGTTATTTTTCCATATTGTAAACCGTCCTGAAGGCTTTGAAAGGGCAGTAAATCAAGACAAAAGGTAGGGAACTTTAAAGGGGGGATGTAGTAGCAGAACAATAGCAAACCAGGGGTACAACAAAGAGAGCCGTGAGGACTTGCAGCACAGAGGAATACATGGAAGTGGGGGGGGGGGGGGGTGGGGGGGGAGAAGAAGAAGCCATCCAAGAGATTGAGAGAACAGGAAAGGGGCATGACTAGGCGCTATTGTAAGCCTGAGAGGAAAGCCAGGTTTTAAGACTGATTTTAAACCTTTTGAAGGACGATTCTTTATGGAGGTCAATCGGAAGAGAGTTGCACAGCTGAGGAGCTAAAATGCTAAAGGCCATAGAGCAGTAGGTTTCAAGTTGCAGAATGCATTTTGTAGGAATGACAAGAAGATTTGACTTTGACAAGCAAAGGGCATGAGAGGGATAGAATAGGATGAGGCAAGTGTGCCTCTATGCAGGGAAGCATGGGGAGTTAGCATTAGCAATCTGAACTTTATGCGAGAGAAAACAGGAAGCCAATGCTGTTCATGGAGCAATGGGGTGACGTGATTGATTTATTTAACCAGTTTTCTATACTGCCTTATCCTTCAATTAAAGCGGTTTACATTATGTAATTACTACAAACATGATCATAACTTTTTGCCCTATAGATGAGTTTAACTGCTTTATTTTATATGATCTGTAGACGCTTTAGTTAGGAGTGTGTGGCGCTGGCAAGCAGAAAGTTGCAATAATCTATCCTGTTGATGAAGAGCTCATAGAGGAAGATTTTAAGAGCTGTGATCTTGAAGAAGGGTTTCATTGATTTACTGCTTCTCAATGTGAAGAAACAGTTTGAACAGTTGCAGAGATGAACAGTCGAAAAGTGAGGTGGACCAAGAGTGCAAATGGAATTTTTTATTAAAATTGGGACAGAGGAAATTTGAGGGTGAAAAGGGAGTGGATTGTTATTATGGGACAATCAGAGTAACTCCGTTTTTTTAAGGTTCAAGACTATTTTTTGGGAGCTTAACCAGTCTGCTATAGATTGAAGTTGAGTATTTGTGTCTTTTTGGAACTGGGGGTCCAGTTATCATGACCTATTATGTTGGATATCATCTGCAAAGAAAAGGGGCTTATGTTGAGATCTTGGATGATTAGTGCTAGAGGAGCGATGAAGAGCTTGAAGAGAGTTGGGGCAAGAACGCATGTTAGTGCCTTTTAGAAACATCTATCCCTCAGCACTGAGGTCCTCTGGGACAGAGAAATGTGTACTGTGCCTAAAGTGTAATTCATCTTGAGTTCCGATTTCGAAAGATGAGTAATTAGGTCCAAGTCTTTTCAGAATGGCATTGGGGAAAAAAAGAACCTACGGATCAATATTCAGTCACAGTGGTCAGCATTTTGTTAAGCACCAGCCACCATGGCAAAATTGAATGCAGATATTCAGTCCCAGTATCCAGACAGAGGTCGGTGCTGAACATCGACTAACAACCCACTATCCGGATAGCAAACTGCAGAAAGCTTAGCTCTGCCTTTTATCTGATTAGTTATCCAGTTGTTAACCAGATAACCTTGAGCTGCCCCCTAAGCTCCACCCTGACACTATCAGTCAGAGGGGATGTGTGCTGGCGCCCACAGGATAGCCGAGATTAACCATCTAGGAGGTGCTGCTAACTGCTTAAATGCTTTTGAATATCGGCCCATAACCTTTATTATATGTTTAATATCTTAGCAAGCATCAGGAGTTCTGCACATGCAGATATTTTAATTAATTTTCTTGGAAATTATTCTGAAATAGTTTCAGGAAGAGAACTCCTGTACTCACTGTCCTCTGATTCTGATTCGCCCGTCTCTTCAGTCTTCTTCTCTGCCCTGATTGTTTCAGGATCTTTGGCTTCAGGATTTATCCAGCAGATGCCCAGCCCCTAGTACTCAACCTTTTCTTGGCCAATGTTCCCTCTGCGTTGTGTGCGGCTGTGCACATTGCAGACCTGGTCACAACAATCACTGATCCATTACCATATAGGCAGGGCCAATGTGGCTCTTCCAGTACAACATCTGCTGGACAGCACGTGAGTCTTCTCTAGCTGCTGGAGGGGAGGGGCATCAAGTTGGAATTAAAGAAAGATTGCAAAAGGCGGCGCAGCAACACTGTTAAAGCTAAAAACCTACGGCTGGGGTTAATGTGCTCCGCCCCTTAAAACTCTAAGGCTAGGATTTGGGAAATCTCGATCTCCCCATTATGGGGGGCTTCCAGAAAAAGTTTGCTTGGTGACACTATATTTTAACTTATGTCACTGTTTCCCTATGGTAATAACTTTGTTATTTTAATGTGACTGCTGTTCTCATTTCAAATGGTCAATTGCTTGAAGAAGTGGTATAAAAGATTTTATAAATAAAATAAAGAATCTTTTCCATTTTAAAACCATTACTGCTTTCTTAGAAAATGAACACTAGTTACTATTAGAAGGAATGAGACACCTGAGAGCAGTGATCCAGGGAAAGACGATAAGTATGTCACACATCTCGTTGCCTAGCACGAAGGTGGGCAAATGCTGTGCATTAGAGAAGGCAAATCATTAAACAAGTCAGAAAATATTTTTGTAATATAGAAAAAGCAATCGATATTGTAAAATAAATCACTTCTTCAGGAAAGCGAAATATATCACAAACATTCAGGTTTCTCATTAGTATAGCCATCAGCAAACACTGGCGCTTGTTAGATTTTTCACCTGTGATATTTCAAAGAAAGTGTTTTATCTGCATCACAAATTGAAATATTTTTCTTTTTTGTACATGCGAAGTGGTATTTTAGAAAGGACATTCAAGTCAAATCCAGAACATGCAGAATAAAGGGGGACATCTATGTCCCTGCCAGTTTTCATAACATGTTCTTCCCAGCTGTGGTCATCCACATAAACGTCCCCCTTAGGGGCAGCATGTCCATCTCATGCAAGCTAGGATAAGGGGCCATCCAGCGGCATTGCAACAGGGAAATGAGCCCCATTCATTGTTGTATTGTAAAGAAAGGAGGTCTTAGTGTGGCCCCTTCTCCACATCTTCCAGACACTTTTCAGATGCCTGTTCGTGTGTGGAGCAGGAATAACCTTAGACGTGAGGCCGGACATCCAGGACGTTTCTGACATCAGGCAGTGACAGGCACACTCTTGCAAACACTCTGGCCAGGCCTCCACCACACCCCTTTTTAAACTTTGATGTCTTAGCACTGAGGACGTCAACAGACCTGGCTTCTAACATGGCTCTGGAGATGTCTCCATGCTTTGGACGTCTCTTTGCCTGTTTCCAGACATCAAAAGCACGAATAGGGCTTCCCAAATAACCCCCATAAGTTCAATCTGGGCAATATTCCAAAGCAGTAGGTACTGACCACACAAGTGTTTTAAAAAAAATGTTAGCAGCTGCAAGAAAGATACATTTTACATGGACAACTCACTAACTGTCAAGATTTATCCATTTACAAAATGGTGTGGCCAAGGGGCATTCTGGGGTTGGGGTCTAGGGCTGATATTCAGAACCTATCTAGATAAATCTCTCGGATTAAGTGGAGCCCCACAAACAAATGCAAAAGGTACAGATTTACGTTTAGGACTCAATATTCAGCCACCCTGACTAAATGGTTAGGGCCATTGAATATCAGGCATAATGATAATAAGATCTTTATGAGGCAGCTGCGTTTTTGAATACTGACCCCCTTAAAATCTTTGTAGCCGTTGCTTTCCCAAGGAATGCATAGTTGCATTTAAGGAGTATTCCTGTAGCAACGTCTCTTCCTTCTCTGGACAGGGAAATGCATTGACCTAGGCTGGGGGTGGGTTCAGCCTCTCCTGTTTAGATCTGACTTTACATTTATGCTTTTTTAAGACACTTTGGAACTGTTACTCCCTACATGAAGTGGGATTAAGCCAAGACTGACTCAACTTGTCCCAGGGAACCATCTAGAAGCCCCATTTCTTACTTTAGTCTGAAAATATTGCTCTAATTACCTGAGAGGGCAATCTGCACAAACATGTATTCCATGTCTTTCAGGGCATCAAGCATATGCAAAGTGATGTTCACGAGTCATATACTGTTTAATAAAGCAGGCACAAGGGTTAGTTGCCATCCCGGTAGGAGAACACAAGAGTTTGCCACAGTAAGGGCTCATGCCTTAGCAGACAGGTTAGGGAAACATCAGCCACGAGGTGAGGACAAATTACATCAGTGAAAGAGAGAGGCACACGTGCAAAAGCATCCGCTAGCCTTCTGCTATCTAACTGACAGAGATACAACAATATGTAACGAGGGGTCTTGTGGCTTTGCTTGCCCTGTGCAAAGGTTTATGCAGATGCAAAGGAGAGACAATGACAGGGATGAATTATTTTACTAAGATTTATTCATTTTATTGATTTATTTAAAGTGATTTATGCATCACCTCATCGCAGACACTCGTAAGTGTGGAAGAGTAGCCTAATGGTTAGAGCAGAGAGCTAGACCAGGGGATCCAGCACTTGAATCTTGCTATAGCTTGGGCCTGAAGTACAAAGTTAAACTGTAAGCCCCCCTGGGCACAAGAAAGTACCTGTGTGAACTCCTAAGAAAGACGTGAGCCAAGTACAAAAAATAGATAGATATCTGTGACAAACCTTCATGCACAGGCAAGAAAATAAACAAGTGATCTTGCAAAGCAATACTGGAATTGGTGAATTATAGGCCTGCTAAAAGGTTCCGTTCTTGTGCCCTTTGGAAAATCATCCACGCCCACAGAGTATCCAGCAATGCTTTCCATAAAGTAGGTGCAACTAAGGAAAATCCCAAGAGCAGCTACACTGATTCCTACCCTGCCTACTGGGAAACAATGTAAGTAACCCCAAGCAAGGTCTTAGCAGTTGGTTTGCACAGGAGACCTAGATATGGTGAGGAAATATCATGATGCAATCAAAAAAAACCTTAGTAAGAGTTTTTTTGATTGGATGATAGTATTTTCCTTAGTGCAGTTTTTTGGTGTGGAGGATATATGAACCATCTTAAAAGTGGCACTCGACAATGTATTTTCCATGCTAAATACTATAGGAAGTCAGTGCAGCGGAGTTCAACTGGGAGTAATATGATCACACTTGGATTTATTTTGGATTGCTTGTAAAGATTTAGGGTGCAACCTATCAACACACAAAAGATAATAATCAAAGCAGGGAAATATTAGAGCCTGAAACACACCTCAACAGATAAATGTGGTCTAAGATCTTCATCATATAAGAGGCCATACAAATTATCCTGTTAATCTGTGACCGCATGGTGAACCATGACCCAAGGGTTACCCCTGAATAGGTGAGTTTGGTTCTTATTCTTATACCCACATTAGTGATGCATAGCCTATCTGGGGGCACTTAAGACTCTTGCCGAATTACACCTAATGCCTCTGTTTCCGCAAAATTACGTAAGTGCGGCTGGAGCAGAGAGGGGAGCATATGTCTGACTATGACAACGTGGCAATGTGCTCTGATTTGGAAAATGCTAGTGTGGTTGGCTCCACCAGAGATATCAGCTTATTCATTCGAAGGAAACACATTGAGAAGTTTGTAGTCAGCTTCTTGAGAAGCTTTAATTAAGCAGTAATGCAGAAATGAGTAGGAAGATGATAGAAAAAGGAAACCTGAAATCTGTGGTCAGGCAGTGAAATGCGCAGAAGAAGCCACCGTAAACTGATAAAAGTGATGGGCCCGTTCAGTAGAGCTGGTGGAAATTTTAGGCCAAATATAATTTTTATAAATTGTAAAGTGCTGCTAGCATAGACAGGGCTGTGTACATTTGTATGATATATCTAGTTTAATCTTAATTAGCCTGCCCCACGGGAGAGAGTGGGAACCTCTAGCTGGCTCTATGCCAGTGACTGCACTTTTCTGCAGGGGATTTGAAATCAGTTTCTTAAAGGTATTTTGGAAACTGAAAAAGACTGGAGTTCTTCTCACCACTGAGAAATGCAGATGAGGACTGCTTTATGTTTCACTGCAGCAACTCAACCTCGCAGCCTCACAAAGTATCTCTAAGGAAACCAACCTTTTAGCAAACCCATAGATAAACAAGTTCATAAAGATAGTACCATGTTTTAAAGCATTGGAAAAAACAAAAAAACCCCATAAAACCCCCCTACGCAGCCACCTAAGTGCATGAAGAAGGAAAGGAGAGGCGAGAGAGATAGGCTGGCCATCACTTTGCATTGGCTGCCAATTTATCTGAGAATTTCTTTAAATTACTGATTTTTGTTTTTAAAATTTTACATGACATTCATCTTAGTTACTGACAGCTTATGCTCTACAGTGCCACATATCTGCTGTGTGCCAGCTGACATTTTACGGCCCTTAGTTGATTTGCAATTGCTTATTCCATCCTCCAGGGATATCAGACTGGTTTCTTTCCAGGAACATACAATCTCGAACTGTCCTTCTTTGGATTTGAAGTTGGAGCAGAACGATCACATCTTTAGGAAGTAACAAGACAGTTTATGCCTAGGAATGATTCATTGCCACCTGCATGTTTGCTTTTTCATCTTTTCTTATTACTTCTTAGTTGATCGTATTTATCATTATTTTTTTAATTAAAGAGCTAGACAAGTTTTTAACTTTATAGTATTTAATTTTTGCTAATTTCACAATGCAGGCTGAAATTTTTATATGATTTTATAAATTTTATTATTCTGTTTTTGTAGTTCTAGCTTTGTGATATCAGCCTTCATGCTGTAGTTATAGTGAAAAATACAAAGAAAGCTTCCACCTGCTTTTACGTGATCTATGCATAGAGCCTGATGCAGCTAAGGGGACATCAAGGCCGTCCGGAAATCCCTGAGGAAGACACGCCCGTTTGGACCCAATTCTGGACCGCGGGAACAAAACGTCCTCCCTGCAGGTTCTCCCTACTCCCATGGCTTCGGCTCCCCTTTTCTCCTCCACCTGACCCTCGGTTGGCCTGCTGGTGCCTGGATCAGGTGGCAAGGACCCTCCCACACCCGGGCCCGATCGCCATATTTGTGCTACTTATTCCACCTTTGAGGAACATTCCCTTTGACCAGGCAGGGCCGTGACTTGAATCGGCCCTGTATGTCCTGCCAGGCTGGCCCACCCCTGCTCCACTCAGATCTCGCCCCCCCCCCCCCACCGGCTCTTCCCGTCCCGATGCTCAGGACATATGGGGAGAGCTAGAGGGAGAATCAGGTCCGGGTGGCTTGTGGGGCTGCACGTCCCACTGTGACATGCAGCCCAACAACCAATGTCTTTTTCAGGATGCAGAAATACTCGGGTATGTGCATAGATCACGTATGCTGGGGATTTGTGCACTATTGGGGCTGCTTCTGGGAATTCGACAATTGCCGAGTAATGATATATCAAGTTTTTATAAATAAATAAATATTTTATAAAGCTATATTGACACCTATGTTGCTTTTATAAAATAGATGGGCTTTATGGGAGTAGGCTAGTGGTTAAAGCAACAGCTTACTGCCCAAGTGATCTGGGCTTGATTCCCACTGAAACTCCTTGTGACCTTGCGCAAGTCACTTTACCCTCCATTGCCTTGGAAGAAAAGGCCTGGTAATCTACTTCGGGTCATACCTTGCCAAGAAAACCCAGGGGCCGCTGGGTCACCAGGTGTCAGCATTGACTTGATGTCACTTAAAAAAAAAAAGAGGGGTTCCCTTGAGCTAAAAAGAAAGCAAGATAACTAAAGTTATAGATGATAATTTCTTTGGTTGACTGCATCACACTGATGTTGCTAAATACAAATTCGACCTTTGGTTGCTTGGAAACCTGCAAGGCATAAAATAGCAGAGATGAAGGTTTATCCTGGGGATGGCAGACTTATCTTGTTGCCAGTTTGAGTCTATTAGGAATAAGCTTAGTATATATGGCCCTCAGTGTTGTGTGTTTTAAGATCTATTATGTCCCAAATTGTAGAAGAGCCATAAAAATTGTTTCCTTTTCTAAAAGCATTAGTAAAATGTGCATGTTTCTGGAAAATACTTTTGTTTCAGTGCACTTTAAATTGATCTCTCTCCTGAGACCGTGTCTCTAGGAAATTCCCCTTAGAAATCAGACCCTATCTTTAGAACTTTGAGTAAAGTCATTAAGAAAACAATAGAACATGATGGGAAATCGTTAGATGGCCGTCACCGTCTGCACCTAGTCTGTAGGACACGCAGGCAATAACCAGGAGCTTCAGAATTTTGCATTAGGAATTCATTTTATTTATTTGACACACAAAACAACTTTAGCTAATTACTTCTGAATCCGAGACCCTATTCTCATACTATGGAAAGTAGAAGTAGAAGGTCTATATAAACGGTCCAGCAGCAATTTTGAGGGCACCTCCAATAGCACAATGTCCCCTCACAGGGTGGAAGAAGGCACCAGTACTCAACCACCAATCCCACTTACTTTGTCTCCTATTTAACTGTGTGCACTAGCAGGTCTTTTTCTAGAATGGACACATTGCTTCAGAGCCAAACCCATTCAATGCTGATCCGAGGAGGCATTTGCTTTTTGACAGCAGAAAATAAACCATCAGCCATTATTTATTATATTTCATTTTTATATTCTGCCATAACCTCAGTGGGCTCAAAGTGCATTAGAAAGGTGAATAGCAACAGTGCATTAAGAGCTCCTGAATTCTCTATATTGTATTCAATTCTTTCTAGGAGCTAGCTGGTTTTATTGTTTATTATAAACTTGGTTAACCACCTTTTACTACATGCATCAAAGCAGTTTACAATAAAAGCCTACTAAATTAAGATAAAACAAAAAGACAGAAAAAGCAAAAGAAAAAATTCACACAACCCAGAACATACAAATTAAAAAAAAGACAAGCAGTGCAACTGGAACAGCACCAAGGCTCAATGCCCTAGAGGCCCCAACTCGCCTACAATTTACCGTAGGCTTGTTTGTAAAAAAACACCTTGAGGTGTTTCTTAAATAGCTTCAAGGACTCCACCTGTTGAACATACACAGGAATTGAATTCCATATCCAAGAGCCACAAAATAAAACACCGACCATCGTACAGACTCCAACTGAGCAGCATGAACTGAGGGGATCAGCAACGACACTGAGTTTGCAACCTAGTAGCCTGAGATCATTTCATGCGCAGCTACATCAGCAGTCAGACATCCCGAGGACTTTGATCCAACCACATCATAAATGCTGGCTTTACTCTGAAAAGTCTTCAGCTCGTCCCCAGTAGCTCGTTGAGTGCCTTCTGACCTGGGGGTCTCATCTTACAGCACTATAGCACAATTTGTTTTGTTGTAACTATCCATTGGGTTTTCATGGTAAGATACAGAAGTAGATTGCCGGGCCTTTCTTCCGCGCAGTTTAAGTTTGGTGTTGTTGCCGTTGTCACAGAAATGTGATCCTCCGCCGTAAACACTATCCCATTCTGCTGCTGCGCATGAAATGAGAGTCAGAAGCTGTAAAGATGTCTTACACATTGGAACATAGAATGTACGAAGCATGAACCAAGGGAAGTTGGAGGTGGTCAAGAATGAAATGGAACGTGTAGAACTTGATCTGTTGGGTGTCAGCAAACTGAAATCGACTGGCATCGGGCACTGCATCAGATGATCACATGGTCTACTATGCTGGAAATGAAAGACAAAGAAGAAATGGTGTTGCATTTATAATAAAGAAGAAACTTGCAAGAACTGTAGTGAAATACAATGCAAGCAGCGAACGCTTGATCTCTATTCGTCTACGAGGAATGCCTATCAACATAACTATAATTCAAGTATATGCCCCAACAACAGCTGCAGAAGAGAATGAAATTGAGGAGTTCTATGAACAAGTACAAGCTGAAATTGACAGAACATGCAAACAGGATATCCTGATAGTCATGGGTGACTGGAATGCAAACGTTGGCAACAAAGAAGAAGACAAAGTAGTTGGAAAATATGGACTTGGCAACAGAAATGAAGCTGGAGAAAGACTGATAGAATTCTGCAAGACCAACGATCTATCCATCTCAAACACCTTATTCCAGCAACACAAGCGGCGACTGTACACATGGACTTCACCCAATGGATTGTATAAAAATCAAATTGACTACATCTGTGGAAGTCAATGATGGAAAAGCTCTATAGCATCAACAAAGACAAAACCTGGAGCTGACTGTGGTACAGATCATCAACTACTAGTATGCAAACTCAAGCTAAAGTTGAAAAAGAGCAAACCACTCAGGAATGCAGCAAAATATGACCATGTGAATATACCACTGGAATTTAAAGACTGCCTGCAAAATCGATTGGCCGCTTAGATACAAATGACAGAGCTCCAGAAGAGTTATGGAATGACATCAAGAAGGTTGTGTTGGAAGAAAGCGAGAAATCTCTACAAAAGGTGGAAAAGCAAAAACGGCCAAAATGGATGACGGAAGAAATTCTGAAAATTGCCCAGAAACGCAGAGAAACCAGAGGAGAAAGAAAGACAATCACAGAACTCAACAGAGATTTCCAACGTGCAGCAAGACAGGACAAGGAAAAGTACTACAATGACACATGCAAGGAAATAGAAGCAGAAACGATTAGAGGAAGAACAAGATCGGCTTTCCTAAAGCTACGAGAGTTAAAGAAAAAGTTCCAACCTCGAATTGGAATGTCATAAGATGCTCAAGATTCTATGTTGAATGATGCTGAGAAGATCAAGAAAAGATGGAAGGAATATACAGAGTTTTTATAAGATAAAGATTAAGTGGACCAACAGCCATTTCAACCTGTACCTTATGATTGGGAACCATTGGTGATGAAAGAAGAAGTTGAAGCAGCATTGAAAGCCTTATCAAAGAACAAAGCACCAGGCATTGATAGCATTCCCATAGAAGTATTACAGCAATCTGATGCAGCTGTTACCTTACTTACAAGGCTCTGCCAAGAAATATGGAAGACAACATCATGGCCAACTGACTGGAAAAGATCTATGTTTATACCAATACTAAAGAAAGGTGATCCAACTGACTGTGGAAATTATCGCACAATCGCTCTGATCCCACATGCCAGCAAGATTCTACTGAAGATTATTCAAAAGAGACTACAACCATACCTGGAACAAGAACTATCTGAAGTGCAAGCAGGGTTCAGGAAAGGGCGAGGAACGAGAAACATCATTGCGGATGTGAGCTGGATCCTTGAAAAGACTAAAGAATACCAAAAGGATATCTATTTGTGTTTTATCGACTATAGCAAAGCTTTTGACTGTGTAAACCATGAGAAACTCTGGGCCACATTAAGAAGCATGGGTATACCAGAACACCTGATCGTACTCTTGCACAATCTGTACATTGATCAAGAAGCAACAGTTCGAACGGAACATGGAGAAACAGAATGGTTTAAAATAAGCAAAGGTGTAAGACAAGGCTGCATACTTTCCCCCTACCTGTTTAATTTATATACAGAACAAATCATCAGAGAAGCAGGATTGTATGAAAACAACAGGGGTGTGAAGATTGGTGGAAGACTCATCAACAACCTTCGCTATGCTGATGATACCACATTACTGGCTGAAAGTGAAGATGATCTGAAACATTTGCTTCTCACAATCAAAGAACATAGTCTCAAAATGTGCCTGCACCTTAATGTAAAGGAGACAAAGATCATGACAACTGGCATAATCAACAGGTTCATCGCTGAAG
The DNA here is from genome assembly GCA_033557465.1 of Ichthyophis bannanicus. Classification (NCBI taxonomy): domain Eukaryota; kingdom Metazoa; phylum Chordata; class Amphibia; order Gymnophiona; family Ichthyophiidae; genus Ichthyophis; species Ichthyophis bannanicus. Next base: position 6,778,738 of record CM066047.1, read on the forward strand.
GAGAAGAAATTGAAGTCGTGAACAACTTTAATCTACTTGGATCAACTATCAATAAAGTAGCAATAAGCAGTCAAGAAATCAGACGACGCATTGCTCTTGGCAGAATGGCTATGAAAGACCTAGATAAGAGTCTCAAGAGCAGAGATGTCTCTCTCCATACAAAGATTTGACTTGTTCAAGCCATGGTATTTTCAATAACATCAAATGGATGTGAAAGCTGGACAATGAAAAAGATAGACAGGAAGAAAATTGATGCCTTTGAATTATGGTGCTGGCGGCGAATATTGTGTATACCATGGACTGCCTGAAGAACAAACCAGTCGGTACTAGAGGAGATCAAACCTAAGCTTTCTTTAGAAGCTCAGATGACAAGACTTTGACTTTCATACTTTGGACACATCATGCGAAGAGAGAGATCATTAGAGAAAGACATCATGCTTGGCAAGATAGATGGTCAACGCAAAACAGGAAGGCCAGCAATGAGATGGATCTATACAATAACAGCAGCTAACGGGTCTGTCAACAATGAGCCACCTGTCTGAAGACCGAACACAATTTAGGATAGCTATCCAGAGGGTCGCCATGAGTCGATTCCGACTCGATGGCACTTAAGAACAGCCTGAGATGGAACTTTCTATTTTCTCCAACAGATTCGTGCCATCAGGCCTTTTCTCACCACACAGGCACTAACCACCCTTCTCCTTTCCCTGGTCATGTCTCGTGTCGACATTTGTAATTCCGTTTTAGCAGGTCTCCCTGCCACTCAACTTCTCCGCCTTCAGCACATCCAAAACTCCGCTGCCCGTCTCATTTTCCACTCCTCTCCACGGGACTATGTTACACCTTTACTCATCCACCTCCATTGGCTTCCTGTCAAATCTCGTATCCACTTCAAAATCCTGACCGTCCTTCACCGTGTCCTTTACTCCCACTCTCCCCAGTATCTCGCTGACCTTGTTCATTTTCACACCTCAGCCCGCTCCCTCAGGTCTCTGCACCTCAACTGCCTTCATCTCCCTTCCCCTGCTCATGCTCACCTTCAGTCCACTCGCTCCTCTGCTTTCTTTTTCCTCGGCCCCGCTCTGTGGAACTCTCTCCCCTCCTCCATCCGGCTCGAACAGACACATTCTACTTTCAAAAATAAACTCAAAACCCATCTCTTTGCCCTTGCCTTTGATCTCCCTGACCCTTCTGTGTAGCCCATTCTCCCCCTCTTCCTGCTCTTCCTCTTTTCTCCTCTTGTCCTGTTGATTGAATCTGCCTGGTTTGCTTTCCTGTTAATATTGTAATTTCCTTTCCCCTCTTCGCCATATGGCTTCTTTGTTGTTTTTTTTTGTACCATGTGAACCACTCTGATATGTATTTGTAAGAGCGGTATATTAAGTCAATAAACATAAACATAAGGCACCAACGGATCCGCCAAATAACCAGAGTAACAAGAAAATATGCCTTGAAAGCAAACCAAAGAATCTTAAATTTAATCCGATAAAGGACTGGCAGCCAGTGGTAAGTGTTCAACAACGGAGTGACATGATCAAAAGATTGAGATCGAGTCTGTGATAAGGAAGCTTATCATAGTTCAGGAGGGAGCTATAATAGAGGTGAATTGGCTCTGAACAAGCAACCTGTCTTAGCTGGTAGAAATACTAAAACAGAATGTTTTCATAAAAGACTACCAGTCCCAGAATGCACCAGGTTTCAAACAGCCTCTAGAAGAGCTGAAGTGGGGAAACGTGTGTTCAATCAGGAGAGCTATGAGGTAATCCCCAATCACTCATCTCCAAGGGCAGGGCTTGATTCAGCACAGCTGAGCTGTGCTAGGGTGGAGTATCCCTCTAAACAAGTTAAAAGTAAAACAGATTCTACACAGAATCAGATGGAGTTGAGGAACTCAGAGCTCAAGGACAGAGAGAGGAAGCAGCAGCAGCAACGTGGAAGGAAGAAGAGAAAGACATCTTGGAGGTCTAAAGAAGGAGCCTACAGCAGTACGTGTGTTGGGAGTCATTCCAGAGGCAAGCATACTCCATTGGACTGGAGGAAGCCAGAGAAGTGGGGTTACAGAGCCAGGAAGTCCCAGACGGCACCTTTGAGGGAGACGGCTGCATATGGAAGGGGCCCTAAGACCAGTGAAAGAAAGTATGTGAAGAGAGACCCAGTGTCCAGGGATCTTGATTGGAAGGCTGGACATAAAAGCTGGACTACTTACTGGCCAGGATATCTGGAGAGGAAACCTAACAGCAAAGGAAGCTCAGGTATGAACTCTGATCTATACCCTAGCTCTTCACCTGGAAGACAGCAGGGAAACAAATATTATCTTGAGAGTGCTCCATTAAGGAATTCCTCTGAGCCAGACCATGATATTGATTCTATGATATTTGAAGAAGAAGGAGATATTTTAAATGATCAGAATGAATACATGGATTGCTCTTTGACTAGGCTGCTGTGGTAAAATACTTTCACAAATACAACAACCATCAAAAGGAACTATAACTTGTTCTTTTATCTACCCAGAAAAGCCTGCAAGAAAGCTTTAGGGTAAGATTTGAGCCATGTAGAGAAAGTGAACCAGCAAAGGGGTTTGCAGCTGGCTAATTATTGGTAATTAAGCCATGCACAGTTGCACGTGAGCTCTGAAAGGAAACTACTGTTTGTGTGTGAAAATAGAAGAAAATTATCCTTGAAAAAGAACAGTTTTTGGTTACTTTTTGGGATTTGTTTTTCCTAAGTACAATACTGAAGCAAGTGTCCTTTTGTGTTACCAAGTAAATCTGTGTGGGAGAATTAACCCCATGAATAAAATATATTTTTCTTTGCTTACACTTGAGCAACACAACTCATTATTTTGTGAACGGCTGATTCTGGTATGAATGGACTACGTCCCCCACAATCCTTTGCAAGTCATAATAGTATTTTGCCTTTGCCAAGACTGTGGACATTCACGCCCAGCGCCCCCGTTTACAAGTCACAGTCTTTATAGCCACAATTTGATCTATAAGTGCATTCACTCTGCAGCTCCTTGCTACCTTCCCTCTCTTATCTCTCCCTTGCCCGTCCTTGGGAACTCCTCTCTTCTGGTAAATCTCTTCTATTGCTAACTCCAGACTTTGCTCCTTATGCCTGGAACAAATTTCCTAAGTCTGCATGTCAGGTGCCTTCTCTGACCCTTTTCAAATCTAGGCTGTAAACTGACCTCTTCACTGCTGCTTTTGGATCTTGACTCACCTGATCTCCTTTGTGTTTCCTTACCATTCCCCCAGATGTATCCCATGTCTACAGCTACTGTGTTTGTCTTGACTAGATTGTAAGCTCTGATGCGCAGGGATTGTCTTTTACATGTGTCTGTGCAGCGCTGCGTACGTCTTGTAGCGCTATTCAAATGTTCAGTAGTAGTAGTAGTACTTGCAACCACCGCAAAACATCAGCAAGAGAGTCGTTAAGGGACCGCAAATAAACAGTGTGGGCATCAAAATACGAAAAAAGTTCAATATCATCAGCAAACAGATGTACAGAGAACCCCAACGATTGTGCCAGTACAGCCAACGGACCCAAGAAAATATTAAACAAAATCAGCGATGGGATAGACCCCTGGGGCACCCACAAGACAAACGCTATTCCATCGAAGCTTGTGAATTACAAGACACCAGAAAAGAATGATCAGGCAAAAAAGATGAGAACCACGCCCAAACCGTACCAGGCTTTGTCTGACAAATGCTGAAGCAGCAGTCCATAGTCTACTAAATCGAACACCGCTGATAAATCCAACGAGATAATCAGGGCAATACGACCCGCATCAAGCGCCTGATTTAACTCACTAAGCTTAACATCTATGCTTACGCTTGGAATGATTTTTATCTGGAAGCCAACAGAATCATTTTTAATGGGAAGAAATTATGGGATAGGTTCTGAGCAGTGTTTGGTTGAGATGGACGTCTGGTTTGGACATCCATCCCCGCTAAACGCTTGGGTGGCGATTCCACCCCACAGAGCTCTCCGCATGTACAGCAGAGAGGTGCGGGAAGCTCTGTACGGGGGCGGGAGAGGGAGGCATGAGGGAAGTCTGGGAGCATGGCACCTACACCGGACATACAGGGCCGATTCTAAGATGGGCCCTGTACATCTGGGGTCGGCCATTTAAACAAGAGACATATTTATTTTTATTTATTTATTTATTTAGCTGTATTTATATCCCGCTTTTCACCGGGTCAAAGCGGTCAATTGGGGGATACATTTAACATGAGGGGATATGGTGGAATATGTCCCCCTGGATGTCAGGGGCTGCCGGAGCTGGGGGACGATGAATGGGTGAGGGGGTGTAGGGGGTGCCCTGCAGCCCGACCCTGACCATGGAAGACGCTATCAGGGGTCGGGCTGCAGGGAAAGCAGTGTCCGCTGTTGCTGCCGGGAATGCAGGTCCTCATGGAGCCACGGTGCTATGGCAACATGACAGCATGACACTTCGGCTCCATGCAGGAGCGCGGCTGAGCTAGCCAGGGACGCAGCCGGACATCCGGGGTGTCTGAATCGGAGTACAGCTGTGCATCCAGCCACTATGCAGTGATCCTGCTCCCGCAGGGCCTAGCCCCTGCGAGAGCAGAATCAGGTGCCTCTCTGGGCCATCCGGACGTCTGGACTTCCGGATGGCCCATGGATGCACAATTCAGACTTGGCCTCCACCTGCATTTGATAGTATATTAAATATGTTTAAAGCATTAAGTTTGGCTTAGCTGGATGTTGGGTATGTTGACAACCCGCCTTTGCCACTATGGGGCCCATTTACTTAGCTAATTTTAAAACCAGATTTCCTAAAAGGTGACAAACTCAGATGAATTACTGCTGGTAGCACATCTTTGTTACTGTCAGCATTTGCCACCCTAGAGTCAGCAAATGGCCTTTCCTAGACACCCTCAAACCCCTGTTGGGCCTTCCTGCCCTTTCTTTGGAGGCCTGGGGCATGAAGGAACACTCCTTTGCCCGTTTCCCTTTGTCCTGCCTGCTGGTGCCCAGGGACTCATGTGCTCCTTGGCCCTGCATGTGCTGGGAAGGACCCAGCAGGGGCTGCTGTTGGGGGGAGCTTGGAGGATTTCTTGTTGACTCGGGGAATAGATTTGAAAAACAGCCCAAGAAGGCATTTGCTTTCTTGGGGGAAAGGATGTGGTCCAAGGGCCTCTTTGCAGATTTGGGGACAGGAGTCAGATCATGGCCTACATGGAGCCTTGATTTTGCTGTGGGCGGCTAATGCAAAAACCTACGTCCCTACACCCAGTCGCATCTGACTTAATCTGTGGCAACCTGTTGGAATACTAATGAGCTACTTTGCATGCAACACAGGTCATTTACATATTCTTATTAATGTTACTGCTAAGTGTATAAATGTTTTCTAATGTATGCAAAGGTGTTGATGCCCTTACGTAAATAATCCCCTAGAATAAATGCAGGCTAAAAACTCATCTCTTCGAGACTGCTTTTGGCTGCCTCCATGTATGTGGTGGAGCAATTTTCCAATATCCCTTTTAGCCGGCTACATCTGCATTTATTCATTTTATTTATTTAACAGTTTTTTTATACCGCTTTATCATTTACTTGGCTAAATGGTTTCTGAGCACTGCTCTTTAAATAGTTCGAGTTATCTACTGCTGCTGCTGTTGAAAAAAATCATTCCAAAGGTTGCTTATGTCCAAATAATTTGAAGCATTTTAACAGCAGGCAAAAAATAGAACAAAACACACATTTCCAGTCATTTTGCATCATTTTTTGTAAAGTGCATTTTTGCAGCCACTGCACACTTTAGTACATAGGGCCCATCGTCCACTATTCCCATAAGACTAACGATTCCTCTACATTTGTAACAATATAAAACAAAATGCATTGTAACTCATAATCCTGGAGCTACATTAGTTTCCCGCATACAGTGAGGTGCACATGGCGCACTCTCAAGATGTCTATTATCCAGGGACAATGTTTGCTCTTTTCGTACAAATCAGTTGTCACATTTCTGTCATAAATGAGAGCTGAAGTCTTTTTACTGCAAGCAATCCCATACAATATGTGTATTAAATTTATTAAACAAATAACATGATGACTCAGAGGAACAAATGCCCATCTGCCAGTTCTGCAGGAGATAGGAGCCGAATGCTGGTTGTAGCTGACTCGCAGGGGCTCGGCAGATGGCCTCTTCTCTCTAGCGGGGAAGATTTGCTGGTGATCCAGTGGCGTTTTCTCCCTGCAGGTTTTTCTTGCTGACATGGTGATTGAGGCATCACCGATCTGCTGTTCTCAGCTCCATCTGAGCAATGTTTAAGTCTCAGATCAGCTGCAAAAGCAAGGCCCAACCAATTTTATAGTAGGAATGGGCAGCAAGCCCATATCCAAAAGGAATTAGTAATATTTAATCTCATTGACTTTGCATCTCAATTCAAGCAAAACACACATCTCAGCCTGAAACAGAATCCGATGCCAGAGAGGCCCTCTGACCCATCTACTCTGCCCTTTTTAATACTGGTTTAATTAAATGTAATTTATATCCTGCTCCATACCAACTGGATCTGGGTAGGTTACAAAACAAATAAAACATCAGCATTACATAATTTGATAACATAATTGAAATATACAAGTGTCACAATAAAATATTAAAATGAAAAATAAAAACGAAATAATTGCATCCATAAATTCAAACAATATCACTTAAAAATCTGTTTCCTAAAACACTCCAAATCCACAATAAGTGTTCGAACAACAGAAACGTTTCTAAATAATGAATATCTGATTTGGAACCTAATTTCAGAAGGAAATGTATTCCAAATCAAAGGGGCAGCACCAGAAATTATCTTTCTAGTTGAAACTAATGCCAAATCTTTAATTAATGGAATTTCCATGCTTAATCAGATTATGAATACAAAGATTGAGTCAGGCAATGCTGAACCACAAATGCAGACAGATATTTTGGACCTATATTGTCAAGAATTTTGAAAATAAAAATCAACAATATAAAAATTACTCTTAAATCTACAGGTAACCAATACAAACAAATTAAAAGAGGCATCATTCTATCTCACCTTTTCCTTTTACAAAAGAGCTTGGCAGCTGTATTTTGTAAGAGCTTTAATCGACCATGCATGTTCTTCAGTAAGCCCAAGGAAAGCAGATGACAGCAATCTATGTGAGAAAGGAATTACTCATTGAGTGACCGCTGTCAAACTATTTAATCATTCAAGTCACAAATCTATTGCACCATATAAAAAGCCACGAAAGATTTCTTAAAAGCATTAGAAACCTGCACATCAAATGAATGAATAGTAATCTATTACAAATTCAACATATTATCCGGTATCAAGTCACAATATTTTCCTACCCAAAAAAACTAAAGTATTGATTGTCTAACCTGTTTCTTTGCATCCGAAAAATGATATTTTCCACAGTAACAACCACTGAGCATCACACCAGAAAGAAGAAGAGCTAAAAATCATCCATGTAAGAGAAATGAAAAAGCAATCACCTAAAGCAGGCATAAATAAATTAAACAGAAATATTTATTTATTTATTTATTTATTTGGCTGAACTTTTATACCGCTTTTCACTACGGTCAAAGCGGTGTATATAGAATTTTGAACCTGGTTAAACAACGTTTACAAGGAACAATAACTTTTTACATTAAGTTTCGGCAAAGGCATGTCACCTTTAACTTACTTACAAAGTATTCGTCATTGTGGGATGTCGGGAAGGTCGAGTAGAGGTAGCGTTTGACAATAGGGGGAGGTTAGGTGGTGGGTACAAACTGCAGGGTGAACAGGTGGGTTTTGAGGAGTTTGCGGAACGTGAGGGGTCTTTGGTGTTCCTTATTGTGTCGGGGACGGAGTTACAGATGGTGGGAATGTAGAGTTCAAAGAATCTGGCATATGCTTGCTGAGGGCTTCTTGTTTTTACCTGGGGGTAAATAGGGATAACTCTGCAAGATGGGACCCACAACTAGACAGAATACCATTAACAGCACTCTTGTAGTACAATGTGAAAGAAAGGCGTCAAACCATTTCAAATTGTTACATCGATTCCCCATGTCATCGTTTTAGAAAATAAATCCAAGTACTTCCCAAATATGCAGTACATCAACTACAAATGGCCCAGGATATTGCAGCCCAAATCATAGTTGGAATAACAAGAACTGACCACATTATGTCAATACTCAAACAATTACACTGGCTGCCACTAACCAACCATATGAAATACAAATCATTAGTGAATATCTTCAAGACCATACACTACAAATCATCAATAAACTTAAAGTCCCTCTTCCAAGAAACCATAGGCACCAGAAATAAATGGAAAAGTAGACAAAACATGTTAGCCTTACCACCTGAAGCAGCAAAAGCCAGTCAAACAACATGGAACAGAGTCATCTCCTGATCTCTGGAACACGCTCCCTAGTAATCTAAGAGGAATACATGACCTAACATCATTTCATAAAGAACTCAAGAGCTACCTATTCAGAGACCTCTTCAAAGACTAACCTTAGGCAACCAAAGTAACTGAAATCCATACTCCCCCCAGAAAATACTCTCCTACACAAACCCACTCTTTTGAAGAACACAGCATCAAAACTCACTTGCAAGCTCCACATCCCACACAGGAATACCTTCCCCCACATATAGGATAGGATATCTTGTCCTAGCATAAAACTAGATCTAACCAAAGTTGATGACATTGGATTAACCATTATTAGATATCGTCTTTCTGTTTTCTTTGTTCTATGTAACACAGTTAAATGTTATTGTTGAATGTAAACCGCTTTGATTCCCAGATAAAGTGATACAGAAAAATAAATAGATAAAATAAATTAATCCTGAATGATCCAGCAGGATAGCTCCAACTGCAGAACCAAACCTTGCAACCCTTTGTCTTGCCAGAAACATAGGGCATGACCCGGAAGCCTAGGCTTTAGCATGTGGATTGGGCACCATGCTAAAAAGCCCATGCAACCTTCTTAGTGTGCATCTGGGCAGAAACTGGTTTAAATGGAGCATTTCCAACGTGGCACAGCTAGTGTGTGTATTTCTAGTCCACATTACCAGATCACGAGTTTGCCACGACCACTTTGATTGCCAGACTAAGAGCTCTTAATAAATTGGTTTCCATTGCTCAGATATCAGGGCTACTTCATCCAAAACTTTCCTTGGCACATTCTCTCAGGAGAAATCCCAGTATCATCATGAAGGTGCAATTCTTTCTTTCTCAAAAATCATCTCCTTTAACTTTCTTCCTTCCCCATTTGGTAGATGAAGTGAACCTGTGAAAGCAAGGACTAAATTGCCTTGTTACTTGGCTCCCCATCATCTCCAGAATAAAATATAAAAACTTAATGCTGGCATTCAAAATTCAAAATAACCAATCTGCTGGTTGCCAAAACGAACTAATCCGAAAACCCCCCGACAACAGATCACGAAGAACACAGCATCAAAACTCACTTGCAAGCTCCACATCCCACACAGGAATATCCCAGAATACTCTAAAGAGAGCCTTCGAACTCTACTCCGGCTCAGCAGCTCTCCCAGGAGGGAGAAGCCCGCCAACACCTCCAGGGCCACCCACGACGCCTCGGCTCGCTCCTGCTGCCCAATCGGGGCAGCCCGGAGCACTTTAAAAAGAGCGCTGCAAGGCGCACTCGTGCCGGAGGGCCTCGCCAGAGAGCCCTTTGGCGTGGCCCTTAGGCGTGAGCCCCTCTGAACCCGGAGCATATCCAACCCAGCAGACCCGGACTATTAACCCCGACATCCTCGAAGGATCGCTCCACTGCCTCCATAGCTGATGCATCTCTACCGAGCAAAAAGGAAGAACATGGTCCGGACCACGAGGTAGACCATTGATTTTAAAAGGACTCTCCTTCTTATAATCCTATAACCTAAAACTGAACCCTGAACTGCTATCTTAAGCCTCTGTAACCCATATTGCCTTTGCAGGAGCTCCCTATATACTCCTCCTACCCATTGAACACCCTGTTGTAACGTTGTTGCCAAACCCTAATTAAACTCCCTCGCTAGTCCTGCCTGATTTGTCATAGTGCTGTTACATTGCTTATACATTGCTATTATATGGTTCTGCCCTGACTGATACACTGCTGATACATTGATGATACATTGTTGTTACATTGTTAATACATTGCTGCCCCAACTGATACATTGTTAATATACTGCTGTTACATGGTTCTGCCCTAACTAGCACACCGCTGTTATACTGTCACATCATCCACCCCCACAACATTGACCTGAACCTGCCTCAGTGTTTTGATCTTTGTAACCCTCTACCTAGATTTGCCGACCCGTGCCTAGAGTAAGTTTCCTTCATAGGCCACCCTGAAAATGCACCAAACTCTGGTTCTAACCCTCATCCTCTTTACCTCCTGGTCCCCCAATCTATCACATGCCTTTAACCTTGGCACCAATCACATCCCAATCCTCTACAACAATGGGAGAAGATGGTCCGAAATCCCCCACCACCCCACGACAAGAATCAATACATCCAATCCTCATCTACTTCACATCCCCTTGCAGAACCTTAAGAAGAACCAAACCAAAAAATACAATCACCAACATGTACTCAAGTGTGCACTTATAAATGCGAGATCAATACGCTCGAAATGGCCTGTAACCAATGACCTGATCTCCCATCATGACCTCGATATTCTAATGATAACTGACACATGGCTGTCTGACTGTGACAACTTTCTCATCAACCAGATGTCAGCACCAGGTTTCTCCATCTATGCCTGCCAGAAGGGAGGCAGTACACTCATCCTCGCCAAATCTGAACTTCAATTCAAACTAAGCAACACCTCCAGCACAACCCACCTAGACATGCTCACTATAGCAAATGAACACTGTACAATCAACCTACTATACCAAGCACCAACATCTTCACCTGATGACCTTCCAACAATAATTGACCTCGCTTGTAACTCAAATAACCCACGATCCCCAAGCTGGTTAATAGGAGATTTTAACTTGCCTTCCCTGCAAGATGCACATGCATCAGCCTTCCTTGAAGCACTGCACGACCTGGGCTATGAGCAGCTCGTCAACTCCCCTACCCACAGTAAGGGGAGCAAACTGGACTTGATCTTCGCTCCCCAGACCAATATCAACTCAACCCATCGCCTTGTGATCTCCATAACTCCAGTACCCTGGTCTGACCATAACCTACTCACATTTCACATACCCACCAACTACTACAGCAATAGCGGTAACAAAGCACAGGCCCCTCCTAGAACCACAACACGCTTTCAGCCCCTCATTAAGGATGAAGTCCTCGAGGAGGTCTTACCTCACCTTACCATTGTATCCCTTGAACCAGATGTATTGGTATCCAACTGGAATGATGCTCTCAGAACCGCCGCCTGCCTCCCAGCCACTAACAAGAAAGCAAAGAAATGAGAACACGCACCATGGTACTCTGAAGACCTGAGAGCATCGCTCCTCCACCTACGCAAGCTCGAGAGACAGTGGCGCCAAACCCGGACCTCCGAGGCTCTCTGCGCATACTCTTCACACCTACAAACACATCGAGCAAAGACGATGGAAAAGAGAAAACATTACCATTCAGATATACTGAACCACATGACCTGTTCAATATTGTGAAATCCTTAACAGGTGACCCAGCACCTGTTCAACCACCCATGCCCCAGCCACAGGACGACTCCAACTATCTACAGTCGAAAATGATCCAGACTAACATGACTACAATCCCTATAACCCTCTCCACCCCACACGAAACTTCCCATCCAGCCCCTCTGCTTAAGTTCTGTGAGGTATCCAATAAAGAGATCCAAGACATCATCTCCTCTATTAACCTCACCACTGCTCCCAACGACCCCTGTCCAGCCAGCTGGATTAAAGAGCTGTGCCATGACCTCAGTCCCACCTTAAGCAGAATTCTGAACCAATCCTTCTCAACAGGATCCTTCCCACAAAGCCTAAAGCATACATCAATCCGTACACTGTTGAAGAACAGCAGACTCGACCCTTCTAAAGTCGAATCTTTTAGACCAATCTCGAGCATCCCCCTGCTTGCCAAAATCATTGAGAAGGTAGTCCAGCGACAGATTCAACAGCATATTGACACTGAAGCACCACTTGACCCATCCCAACATGGCTTCAGGGAAGCACACGGTGTTGACACCATCCTCACAACCCTCTTTAACAAGCTAGTCACAGGAATTGACAACATCCACCAAGGATTTGTCCTCATCTTTATGGACATCGCTGCCGCTTTTGACTCGGTGAACCATGAGATACTACTACTCCGGCTCAAGGAAAAAGGGATTCAAGACTCAGCACTAGCATGGTGTAAATCTTATCTGGCCAACAGATGGCAACAAGTCAGAACAGGCTCCACCACCTCAGAGCCATTTCCACTGAAACAAGGTGTGCCTCAGGGTTCGTCCCTATCTGCACTGATGTTTAACATCTACATGCAGCCAATCTGTGCCCTAATCCACTCTTTCAATGTTCAATGTCTTGCCTATGCAGATGACATCCTGATGTACATTCCGTTCAAGATTGATCAACCAGACTTCTCACCAATACTAAGATGCTTTGATGCAGTTGCAGACTGGCTCCTTTCACAGAACTTACGGATTAACCACAGCAAAACTGATGTCCTATTTGTTACAAGAAATCAGAAGTTCACGCCACCTTCCTCCTTACAAGTCAACAATGCCGAGTTGAAAACCAAACCCACAATTCGCTATCTTGGCATTACACTCAACCAACGGCTCGACATGTCAGCTCATGTGAAAAAACCACAAGATCCGGACACTACGACATCTCCGCCCCTTACTTGACTTCACTGACTACCGAACAATCTTCCAAGCCTTGGTACTCCCACATCTCGACTTCGCTAATATCATCCTCCATGGTCTTCCTCAGTCAACACTACACCCACTACGACTCGCCATGAACTCAGCTGCAAGGGTACTTGTAGGACTAGCGAAGTCAATCCACATAACGCCAGTCTTGATGAACCTCCACTGGTTACCTCTGCAGGCTAGAACCCAATACAAGGTTCTAGTCCTGACCTTCAAAGCCCTAAAGAACCAGCCTCCCACGCCCATCAGTAAACTTATCCACAACACGCCGGTCAACAGAAATAGGAGATCCACATTGATGAATACACTTGAAGTCCCAAAGATACTGACAAAATGCACGAAGACAACTGCCAGTAGGGCTTTCTCCATATTCGCACCCAGGGCCTGGAATGCCCTCCCTACTGAAATCCGAGCCATCACAAATCTAACGTTATTTAGAAAAGCCCTCAAACACCACCTCTTCCTGAAACACTACACGGAAACTAATTCTGGAAAACACATAGCCATTCCCCCTCCCTTCCCAAACCTCCCCATTGCTCAGCCCCCCAAGGAGAATGGTTAATCAGTTCTCCCACCGCCCCTACCCTGACTCCTGAGCATATGCCTGGTAAAGACTCTTACATTTCTCTGATTCCCTTATGTCTCGGATAAAGTTCCTACATAAAATGTACTATATCTGTAATTAGTTCCCCCCGTTACTTCCATGTTTTACTTCCCCTGTTCATTGTAAACTCAATGTTCCTGTTGCATTGTAGTATATTTTGTTCAACCGTACACCGCACTGATTATAATAGTGCGGTATATAAGAAATATAAATAAATAAATAGACTCCCCCACTCTGGAATTCCCTCCCTCGCCACCTGAGAGCCACCACAGACGTCTCTACCTTCAGGAAGCTTTTGAAAACACACCTATTTACTGAATACTTCTACAGCCCACCATCTTCATAACGGGTTGCCTTCCACATCACAGACCAAATCCTAGGCCCAAAACAAGCACAAACTTATGTAAATAGTTAAATGTAAATACAGTAAACACTGCTATATATAGATTGAAAAGTTCTATGTAAACCAAATGCCGTTCGATGTAAACCTGTATATAGTTTTGCAAACGTTCTATGTAAACAAAGTTTTGTTCTATGTAAACCGCCTTGAGATTATGAAAGGCAGTACATAAAAAATGTTAAATAAATAAATAAAATAAATAAATGTAAAAGAAGATAATAGAGCTTAGTAAGTGCTCTTTACTAAATGCCGTAATCTGCCCGTCCTTTCGAATGAGTGGGCTCGGGATACCCTATCACCAGCTGCTGTAAAAAAGCACAAATGCTAAAATCAAATTTAATTTTAATAATACCCAATATGAATTCAAGGCAGAAAATGGCGTTCCATATGGACTATGGACCAGTAAGGGATTGTCAGCTAGACCTGGGAACGTCATCGCTTATCACTGCAAATGGACCAGAAGAAACTGAGGTTGGATCTGCTGGGTATCTGTGGCCTGACTGACCGGGGGTTACTTTGCTTTCCAGGAAGTGACCCCTGCTTAGAGAGGCCCCATTGGCCCAGCACAGGAATATGCAACTGTGCTGGTACAACAGACTTCAGAGACACAGCCACCTTTGCTTATCAGTGTGGAAAATAGCCAAGTGGGCTGAGAGTCAGAGACGCCTCCTTCAAAGCCCAGTGATGCTCCTTGGAAAACTCACTTCACCCTCCATCACCTCAGATACAAGTTTCCTAGCCAATGCTGCAAAATGTGCTGTGGATAGTGGACTGCTTCTGCCCTAGTGCGGGCACAGAACGCATGAAGGGATCTAACCTGAGCATAACCAGTGTGCCATTGCCAGCATAACCAGCGCGCCATCGCCAGCATAACCAGCACGCCATCGCCAGCATAACCAGCGTGCCATCACCAGCATAACCAGCGCGCCATCGCCAGCATAACCAGCGTGCCATCGCCAGCATAACCAGTGCACCATTGCCAGCATAACCAGTGCACCATCACCAGCATAACCAGCATGCCATCGCCAGCATAACCAATACGCCATCGCCAGCATAACCAGCGCACCATCGCCAGCATAACCAGCATGCCATTGCCAGCATAACCAGCACTCCATCGCTAGCATAACCAGTGCGCCATCGCCAGCATAACCAGCACTCCATCGCCAGCATAACCAGCGCGCCATCGCCAGCATAACCAGTGCGCCATCGCCAGCATAACCAGCATGCCATCGCCAGCATAACCAGTGCGCCATCGCCAGCATAACCAGTGCACCATCGCCAGCATAACCAGCAATCCATCGCCAGCATAACCAGCGTGCCATCGCCAGCATAACCAGCATGCCAACGCCAGCATAACCAATACGCCATCGCCAGCATAACCAGCATGCCAACGCCAGCATAACCAGCACGCCATCGCCAGCATAACCAGTGCGCCATCGCCAGCACTATCGGCAGCACACAGAACATTTAGATCCGGTTCTATGGATGGTCATGAAGTAATCAGCACAGCTGCAGAGAAGTGTGTAGAAGATCGGAAGGCTGCGTTTAATGCTGGGAGTTTAGCACAAGATCTGAGCTACATTATAATAGGTCTGCGGTCAGTGCTGCTAAGGAATTTATGCCTGTTTCTTGAGAGTACAGAATTCATGGTGTTGCTGAAAAAATGGCAGGGAAGGGCGCTGGAAGAATGTTAAATGCATGTGCTGGAAGGCTATGCGGCAGAACTCAAAGGATTAAGTGCTATTCAAAACATCACACATAAAACTAGTCACAAGATCTATCTTCTTTAAGTTACGAATCATCCATCACTTAAAGTCACTACTTGATAGTCATGATTTTAGGTCAGTACTCCAGGCATTGATCACACCTCATTTTGATTTCGGTAACAGCATATTACAAGGTGTACCTAGGAAGGTTACTAATCAACTCCAAATGGCTCAGAATGTTGCAGCACGTATAATCTGCAAAGCCTGTAGATCAGATCACATCACCCCCATTCTTTATAAACTTCATTGATTGCCAGTTACAAGTAGGATCAACTATAAAACACTCATGATAACCTTTAAACTAATCAATAACATTGCACTGTGATACCTTTCCTCCCTAATTAACATACCCACCACTGACAGAGTTGGAAGAAGACCCACTCAAAACTCAATAAGAGTTCCCAAAGACTATCGCAAAATGAACCAATCCACGAGTCTTTACCTATATTGCCCCTATCCTCTGGAATGCTCTACTGCATACCCTAAGAGCGATTAGAGACTTACAGACATTCCAAAAGGAAATCAAAACATATTTATTCATTGAGTACTATGGCAATATACTCAACATCAACGTAATACTCGACAACAACAAAGTCTACCCAACCTAGCTACAAACCGCACACATATCCATTCCCTACATTGATTCCAGACTAATCACCAAATAATATAATAGAAATTCAAGGACTCTCCAATGTTATTAGTACGGTATATAGTTGATTTGTAAATATTGCTCATGTAAATAATTCGCCTGTAGTTAATGTTTCACTGTTAACCTGAACTTCATGTAGTGCCCTTGATCATGGGAAGGGGAAGTATAGAACCCCTCCCCCTCCCCCCGATAAATAAATAATAACTAAAACAAGAGTGGTGAAAAGGAGTGTCCCTGAAATGTTCCTCACTGGATCTTGATATTAGGAATGATCTATCTGCACCCTGTAGGGGAGTGTGCTATGCCACGTTTTCATAGTGAATTTGATGTACTCAATCAATTTAAAATGTATTTTGTATATTTTAAGGCAATTTATTATCCAGGAGTGTAGGACACTTTCAAAGGCTTTTCATAGTCAGTCCATGATTTCTGCTAGCCATGACAGCTTTATTTAGCAGTAGCTGGTCTTTGGTTTCATACACTCCCCACTTGCATTACCCCTCTCTTTACCTTTATGTTTATTACAATTCTACTGCCATGATGATATTGCAAGATTCTGTCGGCCGCTTGTAGATTGTAGACAAACAACTTATTGGGCTGTAATTAGGTCTCTAACAGAGAGGAGGAGGAGCCAAATGGTTGGAGCAGCAGCCTGAGAGCCAAGACACTAGGGTTCGAATCACACTGACTTTCCTTGTGTTCTTGGGCAAGTCACTTAACCCTTCATTGCCTCAGGTACAATCTTGCAGGCTACCACGTTATCAACATTTTGCACCAATAGCACGTAACTTTAGCGCTGGCATGCAGAGAGGGGTTTATATGCAAATTAGCCATGCACTAGTCATTCGTTGAAATGTGTGCACATGGCAGCATTAAACTGGAGTGCAAGCCAAACGCATGTGCACAGAAATCGGTGCTAGTTTGGCACGCTCTCGCAGAGAAACAGAGGCACCGTGTGGCTAATTTGCATATGGTTTTCTCTGATACCTGGAGATTATCCAGGCATCAGGGAAAGCCCCCAATGCCATGAAAATACTGTTGGGGGGGGCACAGTGCCCCTGACAGAAAGCAAATCCTTAGTGGCTCAGCGGCTGCATTCCCCCAACGAAAATTAACTCTGGTGGCCCAGCGGCCTTGAAACCCCTCCTCCCGGTACCTTTAGAAATGAGCAGGAGCGCTGCCCACACACTCCCGTTCCTGTCTCACCATCTTGAAAAATGGTGGTGCCTGGCCCCTGGGATGCACTGAGTGGGGTCAGACTGCCATATAAGGCATTTTCTACCTTACATGGAAGTCTGACCCTGCCCAGTGCTTCCCAGGATGCACCGCACGGAGCCAAGATTGCAGCACAAGAGCAGGAGCATGTGAACAGTGCAAGTGCAGGAGCATGTAGGCAGTGCAAGAGCAGGAGCGTGTAGACAGCATAAGTGCAGAAGCATGTGGGCCACGCAAGAGCAGGAGCGTGTGGACAGCGCAAGAGCAGGAGCGTGTGAACAGTGCAAGTGCAGGAGCGTGTAGACAGCGCAAGTGCAGGAGTGTGTGGGCTGCGCAAGTGCAGGAGCATGTAGGCAGTGCAAGAGCAGGAGCATGTGAACAGTGCAAGTGCAGGAGCGTGTAGGCAGTGCAAGAGCAGGAGCGTGTGAACAGTGCAAGTGCAGGAGCATGTAGGCAGTGCAAGAGCAGGAGCGTGTGAACAGTGCAAGTGCAGGAGCGTGTAGGCAGTGCAAGAGCAGGAGCGTGTGAACAGTGCAAGTGCAGGAGCGTGTAGGCAGTGCAAGAGCAGGAGCGTATGAACAGTGCAAGTGCAGGAGCGTGTAGACAGTGCAAGTGCAGGAGCGTGTGGGCTGCGCGAGTGCAGGAGTGTGTAGGCAGTGCAAGAGCAGGAGCGTGTGAACAGTGCAAGTGCAGGACCGTGTAGACAGCGCAAGTTCAGGAGCATGTGGGCCGCGCGAGTGCAGGAGCGTGTAGACAGCATAAGTGCAGGAGCGTGTGGGCCGCGCAAGTGCAGGAGCATGTAGGCAGTGCAAAAGCAGGAGCGTGTGGGCTGCGCGAGTGCAGGAGTGTGTAGACAGCACAAGTGCAGGAGCGTGTGGACAGCGCAAGTGCAGGAGTGTGTGGGCTGTGCAAATGCAGGAGCGTGTAGACAGCGCAAGTGCAGGAGCATGTGGGTAGCGCAAGAGCAGGAGCGTGTGGCAGTGCAAGTGCAGGAGCGTGTGGGCAGTGCAAGAGCAGGAGCGTGTAGACAGCGCAAGTGCAGGAGCGTGTGGGTAGCGCAAGTGCAGGAGCATGTGGGCAATGCAAGAGCAGGAGCGCGTAGACAGCACAAGTGCAGGAGCATGTGGGCAGTGCTCCCATTCATTTGTAAAGGTACTGGGAGGGGAATGGGGGGTTGGGGGCTACCGTGTTTATTTTTAGTTGGGTTGGGGTGGGGGGATCGGGGCCACTGGGCCACCAAGGATTCTCCTACTGTGGGGGGCACCAGCCCTCGATAGCATTTTGATGGCATTGGGGACTTTCTCCGATGCCTGGATCATCTTTGACATTTCCCCTCAGACGGCCCAAACATCAGGGTAAGCCACCAATGCCATCAAAATACTGTTTGGGGCACCGCTAGATGTTTAAGACACCTCAAGACCAGGTGTAGCGATATTGGCGCTAAGGCTGTTTACAAAATCCTCCATGTGTGTCTCTGCATCAGGCTCAGGCAGTATTTGCCATTTTATTATGTGCAGTTAATTTGTCTCTAATTTAAATAAATTTAAATACTCTTTGGCGTTAATTGTGCGCTAGTTTTTCCTTTGCTGTTTCACGTGCGCTCATCTCTTTTCTGCATTTGGTGGTAGCAGTAAGTGTGCTTAAAAGCAGCGTTATCTGTGCTTAAAGGCCGCCCTAGTTTTCTCTATCGGCCTGCTAAATTGCAACCCCAACAGGGAAATACCTACAGCACTTGATTATAACTCACCTTGATCTATCACTGATAAAGTATGTGCTGAATATAATATAATTTCAGCACAGAATAATATTTCCATTTATGCACCAGAAAGCATTTGTGCCTGGCTTGCTCTCCTTGTTTAGCGCAGACTTTTTACATTCAGCTCTTTTGCCTGCTGTTTCCTTACAGCATTGCTGAGCAAAACATCTGCACTGAACTTGCTTAGGGAACCCTGCGCTAGAGATTTGGTGCTGGGCTCTAGTGCTGATTGTGGGCCCTTTGGGGGAACCTCGAGTAGTGGAACCTCACTCACCTCAAGCTGCGATTGGGAAGGTCTGAGCTAAAGCCAAGTAAATGAATAAATTATTGCTGAAAATGTGATTAGTGCTGGTGATATAATAAAGTTTTGAACAAGTTTATGGAAGAAAAGTCTGTAAATAATATTAGCCACAAAGACTGGCATGCCTTTGACTCTTACAGCAGGAAGTGAGCGCTATGGGATAGAATTCCCTCTCGGGGTCTGTGGACTTTGGTCTGACCTAGCAAGATCTTCTGTTCTTTAGCTGAGTAAACCAGAAATGTTTATTGCAATATATTTCACAGATAATTGCGCGCGCTAGATTATTACGCTAGTGCTAGATTATTACGCTAGTGCTGTTCTGCCTCTTCAAATATCTTTCCATATATACTATACTACTTATCATTTGTACAGCGCTACAAGGCGTATGCCGTGCTCTACATATACATGGAGGAGACAGTCCCCGCTCTGTAGAGCTTACAATCTAAGCAAGACAGACAATACAACAGACCGGGGACTAGGGTGAATCTCGGAAAATGCGCTGAACAAGAGGATAAGGGGATGGGCATCCAAAAGCAGCCCTGAAGAGGTATTTTCTAACCTGGATTTGACAGTTTCTGAATATTTGTTAAGTAAAATGTATTAATTTTAGGCTGCTGAAAAGAAAGGTCAGAAGTTCTGGTGACTTTCTGCACCCCAGACTCGTCCGCAGTCACGATTTGTTCATTTATTTTCTCTTGTGTGCATCAGTAGCTCAGGGTTAATGCACTAAAGTACTGTCCTACATTCCGCAGTGCTGAGAGGTTCCTGTGGGAAGGAATTTATTAACTTTTCATTTCCCCTTCCGAGGTGTAGTTTTATCTTGTGAAGAAAGTTGTACTCCTTTTCAAACGCATGAAGGGTTAAATCATTCTTGAACAGTTTATCGCTCATCAATTGTAATTAAATATGTTTATATTAAATTAGGTGCTGTAATTAATGTAGAATCTTTTAGCCTGTGCTGTTATTAGAAGCAGATGCTGAAATATCAACATGGCTGTGCTGTCTTGCCAGCTGTGTAAATGTAATTACTTTAATCTTGGCTTGTTATCTAATTATCACCTTTGTAAAGGAAAAAGTACTCTCTAATGCGTCCTGATTGTTTCAGATGATGATGAGGAGCTGAAGCAGCTGTCAGACATCTTAGGCCCTGTTTATCTACAGGAGGAAACTTACCGTCAGCTCTTAGTTGGGCCTAAGAGCATGTGACTTGCTTACCACTTACTCTTTGCTTAGACTTGGAGGGCGATTGGTGTCCACTACCATCAGGAGACAGACAGTCCCTCAATTAGAGGAACACAAGGAAAGGAAAGTGAGGTCTATTCGGCAGAAGCTCTTACAGGACGCAAAGTGGTACATGGCAACATGTCAAAACATAGACAAACATTTGGGGAGGAAAGAGAGGGAAATGTTTTAATTTCCCAGGTTGAAAACAAAAGAACTCGTTTTTGTCAAAAGTGATTTAATTTAAATTAGTGACTTCAGTCACTGGATCACATGTGAATTTTAAAACTACATAAAGCAGGAGACTCGCAGCATGAGATGAGAATTGCTGCTGTCAGGCTTCCCGTAGCTGAAAGGTTTCCAGGCAGCCACTGAGCCGCAGGATCCCTTGATAAATGCGACCGAGCCTTCATTTGCATGCTGAAATTAGCCACATATGGAATACTATTGCAGAACTGTGCCAATAAACACTCTGCTTGTCTTTTTTCCATATAAGTACATTTTTTAGTTATTTCTGCTTGTTCGCTAGACCTTCTTAGATATGTTCTTGAGTGGAAAGTCCTGTTCAGCAGATTACTAGAGGCGCACTATGAATACTGCTGAACCTCATTCGCATGGAAGGACGTTGGCAATGAAGGAGATCTAGTATTTAAATTAGAGTAATAATGTAAAGCATGCACTTAGGGAAATGTTTGCTAAACTGCAGTGTTTGCCGTTACCGCAGTTTCATTAGCTGTGCGGTAAACGCAGGAGACATGCCCTGTACTTACTGCACGAAGCGCCCCCCACCACACTTGGGGGCCATGTTCCCTGACCCAGCAGGCAGCACCAAGAAACAAAACAATGACTTTGCAGCTGCAGCTATGATGGCTTCACCCCCAAAGCACTGATCGCCCCTCCCAAGCCACGAACCCCTCCAAGTGGCCACGTTCCCCATTGAGGACCGTTCCATGGCTCAGATGCCCTTTCAAGCAGCATCTCGCTGAGCTTCTCCTCCTTTAGCAGCTCTCAGCTGGACCGCAAAAATGATCCCTTATGGTAACCCACTGATCCCCTGAAACATCCCCAAACAGCTTCCAACCCTAAACTGAACCCCACTACTGAACACTGTGATAAGGAAGCTTATCAAAGCTCAGGGAGTAATGACAAAAGAGGAGAATTTACTCTGATCAAGGGACCTGTGCTGGCAGGTTATAGAAATAAGACAGCCTGTTTCCCTAAAAGACTACATGTTCCAGAGTGCACTGGTATGCAGAAAGTCCCTAGGGGAGCTAGAGTGGAAAAACATGAGTCTAATCAGAGAAAGCATTATGTCATCCCTAATCAAGCAGCCTCTAGGAGAGTGCTTAATCCACAACACCTGAAGAATGCAAGGGAGGAGTTGCAATCTAAGCCCTTTAAAACTAGAGGGGAATCTTCAGTAAGACAGAACAGTGGGGGCGAGAACCAGAACAGAAGGAAGAATAACCGGAACCTGAGGGAACAAGGGACAAGGAAGCAGACGGTTCAAGAGAGGAGCTCAGAGAAGTACCTATGCCTCGAGAGATACCCAGGGGAAAGAACCTTCAGAGGACTGGAGAAAGCCAGAGGTCTGGAGATCCACAGCCAGGGACCCTCAAGCAGCACCTAGGAAGAGGTCTGTTGCAGCTAAGGAGGAAAGGAGCCCAAATACCTCTTGGAGGACGTCTGGAGAAAAGATCCTGAGGTCCAGAGATACCAACTGGAGGACAGGACACAGAAGCTCTATTGCATACTGGCCAGAATACCAGAAGAAGCAGCCTGATGCTTGCCTGGATTCAGGTATGAACTGTGAACGTTTCTCTAGCTTTGAGCAGTGCAAACAGCAGGGAAACAGTTTTTCTCCATATAGAGGTCAGTTCCTAGAGCCCTCTGAGTCAGACGGAGAAACTGAGTCTATGCAATATCAGGAGCAAGGTTTAATATCAGATACAGAGGATATTTAGGAACATAGAAACATAGAAACATGATGACAGAAAAAGACCACATGGCCTATCTAGTCTGTCCTTCCATAACAACAACAACTACAACAGTCCACTTTTTACCTTTAGAGATCCTCTGTGTTGGTCCCATGCTTTTTTGAATTCAGTTACTGTCCTCATCTCTACCACCTCCACTGGGAGACTATTCCATGGATCCACTACTCTTTCTGTAAAGAAATATTTCCGCATATCACTCCTTAATCTATCTCCCTTCACCCTCATCCCATGTCCCCTCGTAGCAGAACTTGCTTTCAATTGAAAGAGGCTCTCTCCCTGAACATTTATGCCACGGAGGTATTTAAACATCTCAATCATATCACCTCTATCCCGCCTTTCCTCTAAGGTGTACATATTAAGATCCTTAAGTCTGTCCTCATATGCTTTATAATGAAGCCCATTAATCATTTTAGTAGCCACCCTCTGCACCGACTCCATCCTGTTCACATCCTTTTGAAGGTGCGGTCTTCAGAATTGCACACCATACTCCAAATGAGGTCACACCAAATACAGAGGCATTATCACCTCCTTTTTCCTGCTAGCCATTCCTCTCCGTATGCACCCAAGCATCCTTCTAGCTTTTGCCGTCGCCTTTTCTACCTGTTTAGCTACTTTAAGATCATCAGACACAAGCACGCCTAGGTCCCGCTCTTCTTTAGTGGACAAAAGTACTTCACCCCCTATACTGTATTGCTCCCTTGGATTGCTGCAGCCCAAATGCATGACCTTACATTTTTTAACATTAAATCCCAGCTGCCAAATTCTAGACCATTCTTCAAGCTTAGCTAGATCCCTCCTCATGTTATCTACACCTTCCTGGGTGTCTACTCTATTGCAGATTTTGGTATCATCTGCAAAGAGGCAAACCTTACCCGACAGCCCTTCCGCTATATCACTAACAAAGATGCTAAAAAGAATCAGACCAAGGACGGATCCCTGTGGCACACCACTGGTAACATCCTTCTCCTCAGAGTGAGCTCCATTTACTTGTACACTTTGTCGCCTCCCACCCAACCAATTTCTAACCCAAGCAGTAACTTTAGGGTCCATCCCTAGGGTGCTCAGTTTGTTTATAAGTCGCCTGTGAGAAACAGTGTCAAAGGTTTAATGAAATCTAAATACACCACATCTAGAGTTCTCCCTCGGTCCAACTCCCTGGTCACCCAGTCAAAGAAATCAATCAGATTTGTCTGACAAGACCTGCCTCTGGTGAATCCATGCTGCCTCGGATTCTGTAATCCGCTGGACTCCAGAAACCTCACTATTTTTTCTTTCAGCAGCGTTTCCAATAATTTACTCACCACATCCTTACTTCCGCTTTTGTGTAAAGGCACCACATGAGCCTCTCTCCAGTCCTTTGGCATTTATATGGACTGTTCTTTGAGTAGGTTGTTATTTTAGGAAAATCCTAAATATAAGAGTAAACATCAAAAGGAACCATTCTAAATATTGGCTTCCCATAAAGTTTTGTTGAAAAGAAAAAGCTTTTGGGAAAGTTTGCACGTTGTCAGACGGCTGCCTGGGTGAGAATCTTCACAGTCTTGGCAATGCATATATCTATATGATTTGCAAGGTATTGTGGGCAATGTAGTTCATTCACACCAGACACAGCTGCTGACAATAATTTAGTTGTGCTCTTGGGTAAAGCCAATAAGATATTTATTTATGGGGTTATTTCTCCCAACACAGATATGCTTGGTAGCACATAAATCAGGTAACTTGCTTTCAGTGTTAACTTGGAAAAACAAAGTCAAAATCAGGAAAACAACAAATGAAAAGCCACAAAGCAAGAAACAAACTGTTCTTTTCAGGTTAACTTCTGATTACTTCCCACATAGATACAGAAGTGATTCTCTCCTAGCTCACAAGCAATTAGGTAAGGCTTAATTGCTAGCAGTTATCCAGCTGAAACCCCTTAGCTGGCTTGCTTTCTACTGTGCGGGTCAAATCCTGCTTCAGGAGCTTTTCTGAGTAGATTAAAGAACTAATTTGTATTTCTTTGTGATGGTTGCTGTACTTTATAACAGAAAGTTACCAACGGAGTTTAGATAGAGAGCAGTCCATATAAACAGGATCCTCATCTGCTATTATTCCCCCTTGTTCAAC
Source organism: Ichthyophis bannanicus (assembly GCA_033557465.1). Taxonomy (NCBI): domain Eukaryota; kingdom Metazoa; phylum Chordata; class Amphibia; order Gymnophiona; family Ichthyophiidae; genus Ichthyophis; species Ichthyophis bannanicus. The sequence continues at coordinate 6,803,603 of CM066047.1, forward strand.
AAGCATGGGTTCAATATCATGGATTGGCACAGATGAATCTCTCAATGGAGCATTTTCAGGAGAATACTTGTTTCCCTGCTGTCTTTCAAGGTTATAGCTAGGGCATAGATCAGTGTTCATACCTGAGCTTCCATTGCTGCTAGAGTTCTTCTCTATATAGCCTGGCCAGTATGTAGTCTAGTTCTTATGTCCAGCCTTCCAATCCAGATCCCTGGACACTGGATCTCTCTTCACATACCTTCTGGCACAGGTCTTAGGGTCCCTTCCACGTGCAGCTGTCTCCCTCACAGGTAGCGTCTGGAGATTCCTAGCTCTGCAGCACCATTCCTCTGGTCTCCCCCAGTCCAATGGTGTATGCTGGCCCTTGGAATACCTCCCAGTATACGTACTGCTTTGGACTCTTCTAGACCTCTCAAAGGCTTTTCTCTTCCTTCTTCCAAAGGGTCTCTTTCCCTCTCTGTCCGTCCGGTTTGGCTTCTGCTTCTGATGATCCTTCAGATGAAACTGAGGATCATTCTCTGGATATCCAAGGTGATCATGAAGATGGTCATCTGTAGAATAAACTCTACTCTTATTCTGCTTAGATGAGTGCTCCTCCCTAACACAGCGCAGCTGTGCTGAATCAGGCCCTGCCCTTTGAGATGAGTGCTTAGGGATTACCTCATAGCCCTCCTGATTGAACACACGTTTCCCCACCAGCTCTAATGGCTGTTGGAAACCTGGTGCATTCTGGGACTGGTAGTCTTTTATGGGAAAATTCTGTTTTCTTATTTCTACCAGAACTGACAGGTTGCTTGTTCAGAGTCACTTCACCTTTTCTATAGCTCCTTCCTGAGCTATGATAAGCTTCCTTATCACAACGTGTGCTGAAATCAAGCTACTGATTGCAGTTAATTGTCACCTGTTGGTGGAGGAGAGCCCAGCACAAGCTGTGCACACGTGGGATTTAAAAGTTCTTTTCTGTATGGAGAAAGGGAGCTATGTTTTTGTATAAAGAAGTTTTCCTCTTTGATCTGTTTTCACCTCAGCACTGCTAAGAAGTTTATTAGCAGTGGCTGTAAGAAAGCCTTTCTGTTCCATAAAGGACTTTGATACTTATTTGCATAAGCTTTTCAGTTGCCTTATTTATGTTGAATAAACCCTGGAGAAGTTATCTGGATGGTGTTACCAAGCATATCTGTGTGTGGAATATTCACCCCATAAATAAACTCTAATTTTGCCTTACACTCGACCAACTACAAGAGTCTTTACTTATTTTAAAAGGCAAGCTTTGTGTGAATGGACTTCAATAACCACAATCCTTTGCAAGACAGTTAATTTACATACTTGCCAAGATGATGGTACCTTCATAACAAGCACCCCCTTTTACAACACCCAGGTCTTAACCGGGGCTCCATGGTGCTTGTATTGGTCAATGGGACATGTGTTGGACTTCCTCTACTCCTCCACCAGCTCTGGCATCAGTAACTCCTAGTGATAGTCTTCAAGGACCCTCTAGTGGTAGTACTGCAAGACTACCACTAGGGGTTACTGGTGCCATTTTGAAAGCTGCTGGACCCCGGGGCAGGAGTGAAGGGGGACTGCTTCTGTCTTGTTGGGAGCCCCAGGTAAGATGGGGGTGGGGTTCAGGGATGGAGGGAGAGTTGGGGTTGGAGGCTTGTTGAGGAGTTTTGGAGGAGGATCGGGGTTGCTGCAAGGGGTTGTTTTTGCTGTCCCACTAGGGGGTGCTGTAGGAGGGGTGCTTGGGCAGGCTGCAGCTTGAGGAGGGTGAGTAGCCAACTGGGGAGATTGTGGCTTAAGAGGGGAACCATCAGGGCACCACTGCCAGCTTTGCTGAAGGGCAGCAGCCAGGCAACTAGAGCGGCGCAACTGCACTATCAGTGTGACAGCCAGTATGCTGGCAACATCCCAAATGCCAGCTATCACCACCACCTTGCCCACTCCCTATACCCCACTCCCACCCCTTCATGCTAAAATCAGTAAGTGCAAACGTTTTGACACAATGGCTGGTTTTAGTGCACGGTAGTGGTTATCACTGGCTTTTAGTGTGCAGCAACGTCCACAGTAGCCGCTGCTGCACTTTTGGAAACAAGCCCCGTAAGATGAAACCTTCCCCAAACTATAATCAAAGGGAAGCAGAAACATAAATTTGTTTCCATGACATAGTTTAGCTGGGCACCTACTATGAAGCTTGTAGCCTTCCCAAGTCCAGTCATTTGCCATCTGTGATCCCTTCTGGCTTCTTACCATCTTCGGGGAGGCTTTTCTCAGTAAGATGGAGCAGCCAGATGGCTAGATTCCGGAGTTTTACCGGCAGGTTTCCATTCTGAACTGCAGTTACCCTCCCTCACCTGAGACCGCGGAGGCTGAACCTTAGCAGGAGCTTTTCGAACTGTGCTCTGAACTCTGGAAGCTGCAAACACGACTTCTTCACCATGCATCCTGGCCTGATCCTTCCTTGTAATCCTGATATGACATTCCCATGGCCGTAAATCCTAGTCTTGGCCTGAAATAGTTTTTTCTAAGGATAACTATGTTTGAATATTCACATTGCATATACATTTACTGGGAATTCATATAAAACAAAACAGGACAAATCAGATGGAAGACATCTAGCAATGGGTTTGGATATTTGAACGATGTAGGAGTATTCAGAGATCAAGGCAGAAGTGTTAGATTAACTGGGCATAATAGCAGAAGAATATAGACAGACATTTAGGGCCGTTAAGTTCCATCAAAACAGCTTCTCTTATTGGACAGCTCTTGAGGGACCTCTGTTGACAAAGGCTACAGCCTTGCATAGAAAATGAAAACCAGATATTTTGGAAAACTTTGGAGATTTTCCTCTGAGAAAAAATAGCTGCATATCTTGAAATCAGTAGAAGCCATTCAAAGAGTGAAGATATCCCTCCTGTCGGCCTGTAGATTCAATATGTCACCATCGAACGTGAGGAATTCAGGAAAGGTTGTGACATGGATTAGGGACATGTGAGGAACAGCCAGTGGTGATTGTAAAGGAAGATCGGCAACATATCAAGGTTTGATTGGAAGCTGGGAAGAGGCATCTCTTAAAGAGTAGAAGAAACAGGAAAGATAATAATTCTCCAAAGAGGGTGGGACATGGAATTTAGGCAGGGAGCGGAAACACCAGCCGTAAAAGTGATCATTGGGTTACGGTGTTTATCGCGCACAGGCATTACCAATATATGGATTTTGGATTATTTCATGCAAATATGGCTGGCAGGTCGGGGAGAATTCTAGTGGATTTACAGTGCTGGCAAAAAATTAATTGTGTAAGGATGGAATTCCTAGTGGATGCAAGGAGTTATCAGGGTGTGAGCTAAATCCCTATTTTGGGCCCAGCCAGTTCATCCTAAAATGTGGCAAGATTGGTACAGAGTAAATAGAAGAGTAAGTCTGAAGCCAGATTTTCCTTACCTGCTAATTCCTGGAACAGGCTGAGCTATTACAGGCACAATGCAGAAGCCCTGGATCTATAGTTTAAGAAGATGACTGCCTGCCATTAGCAGGTACCCCACTAGCCCCAGACAAGAGGAAGAAAGTTCATTAAAGGATACTACAGAAGACTGAAATTGATATTGAAAAATAAAAAGCAGCATAGCATTATTGCTAATAGAAATTGTCAGTAGCAAGTGATTCTTCAGTGTATGTTGAGAAATAGGGGATTCTCAAATAATAACAAATGTACTGTAATTGGAGATCAAGAAAATATGTTTGAAACATTCATTTATACTGGGCATTACTGGGTGATTTCCAAGCAACCCTGGATATGTTGCCTATAGCTATTGCATCTTATGGACTCCAGAAGGAACCTCTCTTCGGGACAATTTGAGTATTGAGCACTAGCAATAAATCCAAGGGGCATGTTTTCTAAAGGGCTTTAGCTGCTACTGCGGGGCTAATGCAGACTTATCACCCTGCATAGCTGGTCCTGCTGGACGAAATGCAGATATCACAGGCACTTTTCTGTGATATCTGCATTTTGCGTCGTGGACCTGGGGAGCAGATCAGTGCAGCCCCCAACAATGACTAACATCCCAAGTAATCAGTCGGGTTTCCTAATGACCCCCTCCGGATTAAAAAGAAAAATCCTGTCTAGCCAGTTGGGGCCCCGATTCCCCTCCCTCCCCCCATTCAAAACTAAATCCTGGCTAATTAGTCAGCCTAAGGGGACCCGCCCTGCCCCGGCCCCTCCATCAGCTCCCCATCCCCCTATCCCCAAGCCATTACATAATCATCCTGGTGGTCTATTAGTCACCAGGGGCAAGAGCTCCTGCTCACTTAGTTGCCACTGAACACAATGGTCATGAGCACACAGTACTGCCCCCTAGTGTCCTAAACTGAGGGCAGCAACGTGAGTACCAATGAGAAGGCAGGAAAACTGAAGCCGTCTCTCTGACAGAAAGTGGTAACGTATCAAAGCTTGAACATGAGGGTGCAATAATCAGCCCAAAGGTTAGCAAAGAATACTCCAGGAAAAAGAAACTAATATTAAAAAGTGTTTTATGAGCATGGATTATAAAACAAGCCCTCAATTAACATGCAATTCTCATACTTTCATACAGATTTGGACATGCAGATGGTCTCAAAGATTATGAAAAATTAGATATAAAACCAAGAAAATTTCCCCATACCCACTAGGTAATCTGAACCAGTATATTGTACATCTCAAGAACTGAGATGGGTCTTATAGAAATAGGTTACACATCTAGGAAGGGGTGGGGAGAAGTTTTATAAACCATTTTCTGCATGTAAAGCATGTTTTATATGCATAAAAGAGCTCTTATAAAATTGTGCTGCAGAAGGCATGTGTGTAAGTGCTTTCGCATCCTGCACAGACATTCCCATTGGCATCATCTGGGCAGAGAAACGGCGTGACGGAGCCGTGTATTTCAGAAATGTGCACATATTTCTGCCTTCTATGGAGCAAGAAATTGTGCAGGAGCATCAAGGGGGAGTTCAGAGAACCTCTTCTATAGCGACAATGCAAGTGTTTAGGTCGCCTTTATGAAAGAGGGGCTTCTTTTGAAATTCACATATAGGTGCCATGTTAAGCCTGATAGGCCTCCAGGTCTACTTAACAACATCGACATACCCAAATACTCAAAAAGTGCTGAAGTGTGAAAGTAAACAATCACGATCGGTCTCTGTCCTTAACTTGGGCAGAAGAATCCATCAGCAACAGAATTCACAAAATAAGGAAACAAGCTCTTTAAAGAATCTGAGCAGCAAAGAAAACAAGTGTCTAAGCCTTAAATAGACTGAGCAATACAGAAATCACAAGTCGATCAAATCCAGCCCATGAAGAGTTAAATATTACATTAAATTAGCTATGGACCCTACATCGGAGTTACAGATGCATATTAAAATGTTAACTCGGCAAGCTTACCAAATGCATATTATTTCTAAGAAAGAATTGACTTTTTTGAATACTAGTTCCCCTTCGATTCCACAATTCTATCTATTGCCTAAAATTCATAAAAGCCTGGTTAAACCTCCTGGACGGCCTATTGTCTCCACACGTGGGTCTATCTTGGAGCCATTATCACAATTTTTAGACTCTTTCTTGCGTCCACTATTAATATCGATTCCCTCTTATCTTCGGGACACTATGCACTTCCTGCAAATTATAGCTGAAGCTTCCATATGGGCAAGGAAAGATTCCGTGATTTTGGTAACATTAGATGTAGTAGCTCTGTATACGAGTATACCGCAAGATCAGGCATTACAAGTTATTAAGAATTGTTTATTGCAACGAGGTGATGTGAATGATGACATGCTGGTATTCCTAATGGCCTGTGCAGATCTGGCTCTTCGCCGCAATTATTTTGCCTTTAAAGGTGAGTTATTCCAACAGGTAGGCGGGGTGGCTATGGGGGCATCTTTTGCCCCATCTGTCGCTAATCTTTTCATGGGGTTCTTTGAACAAAAGTGGTTGCAATCTTCTGAATTTTTTTCTCACATATTAATTTGGCGTCGATATATAGACGACATTTCTATGTTGTGGGATGGTCCCGTAGATCTCTTATCTGCGTTTCATGTTTGGTTGAATACATTGGACTTTCACATTCAGTTTACAATGAATCACAGTTCTTCTGAAATAGTGTTTTTAGATGTTAAGGTGTTTCGGCAAGCTGAGTTCTGGGGTACAACTGTGTTTCGGAAGAAAACTGATCGGAATACATATCTGCATTTTTCAAGTTTACATTCAAGAGGTCTGTTGCAGGGGTTACCGTTCTCCCAGTTTATACGGTTTAGGCAGAATTGTTCCTCCGTAGAGGATTACAAAGCTAATGCAGCACGTCTTAAGCAGGATTTTTTAGATCGTGGCTATCCCTTGAAGGTAGTAAATAGGGCTTATAAACGAGCATTGCATAATGATAGATCCTGGTTGTTGTCTCCCCGTCCTAAGGGAAATGTAGATGGTGATAATATTAATTTAATTTCTCGCTTCTCCCCTTATAGTAGACAGATTCAACAGATTTTACAGAAATACCGGCATGTCCTAAGCACAGTCCCCGGGTTGGAGTCTAAGCACCTGCGTTGCGTGTGGCAACGTAATCCAAACTTAAAGGACATTTTGAGTCTTTCTTATTTGCGATCTCCGCTTTTGGTTAGTGGAGAAGTTACTGGACATCGCAGATGCGGTGAGTGCTCATGTTGTGAAGTGATGTGGGAAACTGATTGCTTCATTTATCATGGTCAGCTTATTTATTTAAAGGATAGTACCTCTTGTAATTCGGAGTTTGTTATATATGGGATCTTTTGTCCATGTGGACTTCTATATATCGGTAAGACTATTCGGAGATTGCGTACCCGATTGTTAGAGCATAAAAGCAAGCTTCATTGTCAACAGAAGGAGGCACCCATTGTTGAGCATTGTTTAATGTTTCAGCATAAGTTTGTGGATTTGCAGTGCTTTGCTGTTCAACAAGTGAGGAATGGCTCCAAGGGTATGCCACGTGATCGATTTCTTTTATATAAAGAACAGTGGTGGATTTTTTATCTAAACACTGTGGTTCCGAATGGCTTAAATTCCTGCATTGAATGGGGAGCCTGTATGTAATTCATTGGTCTAATGGTAGAGCGTGTGAGGAGACTGTTTTGATTAATGTTGTTTTGTGTAGGGCTTCTTTCCAGGTGAAGATTGGTTGCTTTATTAAAGAGTAGTTAAGTTCGGCGGGAGAGATACGTATATAATGGGGCCGGAAGTGATATGCGGGCGGATATTGACTGGAGGCATGGCAGGACATCAAGGCTTGGAAGTCAGTTCTGACTAATATGGAAAGGTTTAGTCTATAGTTGATGTGATTTGTGGTAAGTGTTGGGATTTTGTTGTAGCAGGTGTATGGAGCTGAATTCATGGTTGCGGCATTGGATTAAGCCCTGTTTTTTATTTTTTGTTTTATAGTGTTGGACCCCCTTGATACAGCGATAGCGAAATGCTCACATGAGATGTCTAGAAAAGGCGTTGGGGCATTCACATTCCACCCTGATACATGATTGATGCATTTGGTGATAGTTTGCAATTTAAAGTTGAATGTAATCATATGGAATCTGTTTGTATATCATGTATAATGGATGGTTGCTGTTAGCGAGTGAGAGCCATTGATGTTACTTTAACTCCTAAATGTGTTTTGTTTAGTGAGTTAATTCTGAGGCTTTCACTTGCGGGATGTGTTTAAAGTGCTTTTCAATTTGGTTAGATTGAGTGAGGTCTCTCATTTTATATTCATGAAGAGTTAATGACAAATGAACGTAAAGGTAAAGATCATTACAGCTCAGGACTGTGAACTAAGGACAAGATGAACATAAGATAAGCCATACTGAGTCAGACCAAAGTCCATCAAGCCCAGTATCCTGTTTCCAACAGAGGCCAATCCAGGTCACAAGTACCTGGCAGTTTCTCCAAAGGACACAGGTTCCTCAGTGCTTGTATTGGGCCAAGCAGTGGATATTCTGGGGCCCTTTTAATAATGGTTTATGGACCTTTCCTCCAGGAACTTTTCTAAACTTTTTTTAAAGCCAGCTACACTAACAGCCTTTACCACATCCTCCGTTAATGAATTCCAGAGTTTGATTACACGTTGAGTGAAAAAATATGTTCTCTTATTAGTCTTAAATAGGTTACACTGTAGCTTCATTGCATGGCCCCCTAGTCTTTCTATATTTTGATGGCGTAAACAATTGATCTACGTTTACCCGTTCCACTCCATTCATTGATTTATAGACCTAGAACATAAGAACATAAGATATGCCATACTGGGTCAGACCAAGGTCCATCAAGCCCAGTATCCTGCTTCCAACAGTGGCCAATCTAGGTCATATGTACCTAGCAGTTTCCCCAAAAGACACAGGTTCCACAATGCTTGTATTGGTTCAAGCATTGATATCCTGGGTCCCTTCTTAATAATGGCTTATGGACCTTTCCTCCAGGAACTTGCCCAAACCTTTTTTAAACCCAGCTACACTAACAGCCTTTACTACATCCTCCGGTAACAAATTCCAGAGTTTGATTACACGTTGAGTGAAAAAATATTTTCTTTTATTAGTCTTAAATAGTTTACCCTGTAGCTTCATTGCATGTCCCTAGTCTTTCTATATTCTGATCTGATAAGGTAAACAATCGATCTACATTTACCCGTTCCACTCCGTTCATTAATTTATAGACTTCTATCATATCTCCCCTCAGCCATCTCTTTTCCAGGTTAAAGAGCCCTAACCTTTTTAGCCTTTCTTCATAGGAGTATCCTTCCATCCCCTTTACCATTTTGGTGGCTCTTCTCTGAACCTCTTCTAAAATCGCTATATCCTTTTTAAGATACGGCGACCAGAATTGCACACAATATTCAAGGTGCGGTCTCACCATGGAACGATATAGAGGCATTATAATATCTTTTGTTTTATTTTCCATTCCTTTCCTTATCATACCTAGCATTCTATTTGCTCTCTTGGCCGCTGCTGCACACTGGGCCAAGGGTTTTAACATGGTATCCACAATGACGCCTAAATCTATCATATCTCCCCTCAGCCGTCTCTTTTCCAGGTTGAAGAGTCCTAATGTTTTTAGCCTCTCCTCATAGCGGTATCCTCCCATCCCCTTTACCATTTTGGTAACTCTTCTCTGTACGTTTTCTAATAATGCTATAACCTTTTTAAGATACAACGAACAGAATTTCACACAATATTCAAGATGCGGTCGCACCATAGAGCGATACAGGGGCATTATAATATCCTTTGTTTTATTTTCCATTCCTTTCCTTAGGATTCCTAGCATTCTATTTGCTTTCTTGGCCGCTGCTGCACACGGGGCCAAAGGTTTCAATGTATTATCCACGATGACGCCTAAATCCTTTTTCTGGGTGGTGGTTCCTTATGTGGAAACTTGCATCGTGTAATCATAGTTTGGGTTGTTCTTTCCTAGGTGCATAACTTTGCACTTGTCCACATTAAATGTCATCTGCATTTAAACATCCTGTCTTCCAATTTATCAAGATCCTCTTGCAATTTTTCACAATTCTCTTGCGTTTTAACAACTTTGAATAATTTTGTGTCATCTACAAATTTGATTATCTCAATCGTTATTCCTATTTCCAGGTCATTTATGAATATGTTAAAAAGGAGTGGACCCAGCACAGATCCCTGGGGTACTCCACTATTCACCTTTCTCCATTGGGAAAACTGCCCATTTAGTCCTACTGCCTGCTTTCTATCTTTTAACCAGTTCCTGATCCACAATAGTAACTGCCTTCTATCCCACGACTTTTCAATTTTATCAAAAGTCTCTGATGAGGGACCTTGTCAAAGGCTTTTTGAAAATCCAGATACACTATATCAACCGACTCACCTTTATCTAACTGTTTTTACACACCTTCAAAAATACATAACATATTAGTAAGACAAGACCTTCCTTCACTAAAGCTATGCTGGCTGTCTCCTATATTCAGTAATTTTGTTCTTTATATGGTTTCTACCATTTTTATGGTACTGACATCAGACTCACCAGTCTGTACTTTCCAGGATCACCCCTGAAGTCCTTTTTAAAAATTGGCATTACATTGTCCATCTTCCAATCTTCAGGTACTACAGATGATTTTAATGATAGTTCACAGATTACTAATAGTAGGTCTGAAGTCTCATATTTCAGTTCTTTCAACACCCTTGGAGGTATACCATCCGGTCCAGGTGATTTGCTACTCTTCAGTTTATCAAATAGTTGTAATACATCTTCCCAATGTATCGATATTTCTTTCAATTCTTCTGTGGCATCACCTTTAAATACCATTCCAGTCATGGGTAACATCCCTACATCTTCCTCCCAGTCAGCACAGATGGAAAGCATAACATGGACAATGTAAAGTCTTTAGCACTGAACTGGAAATGTTACCCTTTATGTGAAGGTAACACATTTCATCACTGGCGCAAGAAAAACATTAGATCATGACCCCCAAAAGAACTGTGCAGACTGAAAGGGGAACTGGATTTAGCTCATGCCTGCTTTCTGAAGTTCAAGGCAAGATGCATTCAGGTGTTTTCCTGCCCCTGTACAGCTTACAGTCTATACCTGAGGTGAGGGACGGTTAAGGACTTGCCCAAAATCAAAAAGGAACAGCAGCGGGATTCAGTCCTGGCTTCCTGGTTCTCAGCGACACTGAGGCACATTCCCATTGCCACTGATAAAAGCCTGAAGCAAAAAAACTGGGAATAATGGTAAAGGAGAAAAACCACAGGAATGAGAGGAATAAACCTCACTTCTGTGCCAGGCGCACTGCATAAAGACTACAAAGTAAATATTTAAGAAGCACCTACACAGTCGATGACACTTTATTCAAGCAATATTATTGATCACTCCGACTTCGGACAGTTGCACAAGCTACGGAATATTATTGATCACTCCGACTTCAGGACAGTTGCACAAGCCCTCATCATTCCCCACCTAGACTACTGCAACGCTATATTACAAGGTCTGCCTAAAAAAACCCTTAACATACTTCAGCTAGCACAAAACGTAGCAGCCAGAATCATCATGAAAAGAGGTCTAACTGAACACATCACTCTAGTGCTTATTGAGCTTCATTGGCTCCCTATCACGGCCCGCATCCAATATAAGCTCTTAGTAACCACATTCAAGCTCGTTCATAACATAGCACCCTCATACCTCAACACCTTAATCTCCGCTCAACCAACCATCAGAAGCAGAAGAACAGTAAATAGCAACACCCTTCATGTCCCGAATAGCCTGAGAAATTGCAACGCGAACACCACCAACAGAGCGTTCTCCTTTACTGCTCCAATACTCTGGAACCAACTGCCCTATGAACTGAGAGCAAACAAGGACTTGAAGGACTTCAGGAAAAAACTTAAGACTCACCTCTTTCAGACCCATTACAACCTAACCTAGGCAGAGTGTCCTTTACTATTTGAGCAACATGCCCACTTAAATTAATCATAACAGCAAGAAATGCGTCCTGTAATTTGTAAAGTATGTATATATGTAAAGCCGCTCCACAAGCAATCAAATGTATATATGTAAAGTCTCCTCGCAATCAATCAAATGTAAATCTGTAACCGTTTGATGTGCCTTTTACCCATCCCTGCAATCGTACTGTATGTTATAATTCTGGCCTGTACAGCCTCTCCCTTATGTATAGAAAACCGCTGCTGATCGCTGGAAGTAGCGGGATACAAGTGTACACTAAATAAAATAAATAAAATAAATAAATAAATTCCTGGGCATACAAATCACTAGAAATCCCAAATTATTGGTCTGAAAAGAGGGTAGCACCACTTAGACATCAAGGAGGTAGTCCTATATTGAGCTTCCTGCTTTTGCGCACCATCAAGTCACCTATTTTAAATGAGTGTAGACAGTGGCTGTTCTGTAAGTACAAACATTAGGACAATAGCGCTTGGTTTTGGAGTGGGCGAGTAAAGGGGCAGAGCTTGTGTGGAGTATAGTCATACGCATATGTTACAGAACACTAACTATGTATGTGTGTTTCCTACAAACCTAGTCGTGGGCATTTACACCATAGCGTAAGTGGTCATGCCTAGATTTGGCACACGGATCACGCCACTTATGCTCCTATTCTGTAAAGTAAAGTACACGCACAAATATGCATGTGGCAACGTGCATTGAACTAAATGACCCTGATAGAATTCCCTGTTCGTGATAGTTGAGCCTAGATGAAGTCAGCAGGAAGGTGAAAGACACGCAGGCACCTATTTGGCTTTATAATGTACTAACCTAACGGGCAGGGATTGCACCTTAAAAGCAGGTGCAGAGGTTTACACCTGCTCTATAGCCGGTACAGATGAATGTGCATTAACTAAGCACATGCAACGGTAAATTAATGGGGCCAATATTCAGTGACAGCGGACAGCCGTCGCTGTTTTAAGAGAGATCCAGGGTCATATCTCGCCCCTGTCCTTGAATATCTGGATTGCCAGAGAATTAACGATCCATCCAGCAACTGACTAGGTAGCTAACTGGATATGCCAGCTGTTTTTGGGCCTAAGCTTAGCCGGTTTAAGTTAACCAGCCAGGGGCTGAATATCACCACTAGCTGATTAACTGTGGGGGTGCCCTCGGAACACCCACTGCTGGTCGCTTAGCACTGGTGCATTCAGCAGAACTAACCAGGGATATTCCAGTGAGCGGCAGGTCTGCAAACCACATGAATGCCTTTGACGATGTCCCCCCAGCGTGTTTTATAGTCAGCGCATGTTCTTGTGAACTCTGCCCCCACTCCCCCAAGATTGGGATTCTGGCTGTGCCTGCGGAAATGTACTTACGTTCATCCAGATGCACACATTTTACAGCGGTTGGTATTTCTTAAGACACCATTAATGTATACATGTGGCCACGTTTTAATGACTTCATACTATGAGCCTCATGGAGCTGATGTGTGATAGCAAGCATACATTTCAGGCCAGTTTTATAAAGTGAAGAACGTGCGTACTTTACATGATAAAATATTGGCGTAAGTGGTAGTAAATGCGCATAAAACCTAGAGCCAGTACTGATGTCAGTCCTGGGGCTGCCTGTGTCTAGAGTTTTAAAGAACACATGTAAGTCAGAGACTTTATAACTTATGAATGTAGATCTGTGCTCCCCAAGCTCTGCTCTTGGCTAGGCCCACGCCAAAAGTACGTAGCATCTCTCTTACATGTGTATTTATAGAATAATGACCATCTAAAGTACGCACATAAGTGTCTATCCTAGAGAGTAAGTCATTGAAAACATCAATGCTGCAGATGTTTCCATGGCTTTTTCAAAGTTATATGTGGCGCTGCGTAAACAGATGGTGTCGCTGAATATAATTTGAAATATCTAAATTAGAAATTTCAAATTATGCGTTGACCATATGGCTGAATATTGACCTGCATAAAGCCCGTTCAATCTTCTCATGCACATCAACTGCTCAGCTCTACAATCCCTCCCCCCTTCCCCAATCCTCTCTGCTTGTCCCATGAATTCAAATATGGTTCTCATCTCCAACACCTTCACTGGGGGCTGCTCCACCCATCCACCCCCCTTTCCATAAAGAAACATTTCCACAATTACTCCTGAGTCTATCCTCTTTCACCCTGAGGCCTCCTTCTAGAGTCTCTTATTTCTACTTTGAAGGTGTTTAAAAGTCTGAATCATCCCAATCCTACTGCTTCTCCAGTGTACAGGATGGAGTCCAGTGAACAGGATGGAGTCGGTGCAGAGGGTTGCTACTAAAATGATTAATGGGCTTCATTATAAAGCATATGAGGACAGACTGAAGGATCTTAATATGTACACCTTAGAGGAAAGGCGGGATAGAGGTGATATGATTGAGATGTTTAAATACCTCCGTGGCATAAATGTTCAGGGAGAGAGCCTCTTTCAATTGAAAGCAAGTTCTGCTACGAGGGGACATGGGATGAGGGTGAAGGGAGATAGATTCAGGAGTGATATGCGGAAATATTTCTTTACGGAAAGAGTAGTGGATCCATGGAATTGTCTCCCAGTGGAGGTGGTAGAGATGAGGACAGTAACTGAATTCAAAAAAGCATGGGACAAACACAGAGGATCTCTAAAGGTAAAAAGGGGACTGTTGTAGTTGTTGATATGGAAGGACAGACTAGATAGGCCATGTGGTCTTTTTCTGTCATCATATTTCTCTGTTTCTATGTATGTGCACTTAGATCTGTAAATCCTTCAGCATACTGTATTTTTTATGATGAAGGCAACCGACCATTTGGAAACTGTCCTCTTAACTAAGTCCATCTGGTTTATAGCTTTTTGAAGATGTGGCCTCCAGAAGGAGTGACTCTCTCACCACAAGACCACGCGTGTGCCCTTTGCTCTGCGTTCCCCTGCACTTTCACAGGCCCCTGTGTGCGTACAGTTTCAGGGGGGTTTTATCCTGACACACAGGCTGAATCAATTCAGCCCATCTCTACCTGTACCCGAGGCTGGATGGTGCTATCATCTGCTTTATTTCTCTGTCATGTTGATGATATTTTTCCATTCTCACCTCTTTTGTAACTCTCCTAGCTTGTAGTTAACATGCCATCGTATCCCTCTGGAACCCACAAAAGAACTGAATGGAAAATGGCATTGCTTTTTGTTTTCAGTTTTCTGAATTTGGAAGAAGTGGGGCAGGGATAGATTTGTTTGGCTGCTTCTCAAAACGTTTCAGTATGATTCCTGCTTCGTTTTGCTTCTTCCCATGACAGCTGCACTGTCTTCACAGCAGAGGGGCCGTTTTCCTGGCCCAGTGGACTATCATGGCTGCAAAAATGGATGAAAACAAATGATTCTTCGTTCGTGCCTCCAGCATTTGCATAATTGGCCTATCCTTGTATTTCCAAAAAGAAATATGGATTATATCATGCCATTTGAATCACTAGAGGGATTAAGTGTGCAAACCACCATTCACAGGTGTAAGTCGCATCCGTGCCCCAACAGCCCCATTAGAAAACCTGAATTTACATATCTGTTCCGTACTCATGTCCAAATCACATGGGGGCATGGAAAAGGCATGTCTAGGGTGCCCTAAGAAGATCCACGCATGTCTGTTGCAAAATGACCAGGCTGTATGTGGGTGTGGCGACATGTCCATGTGCAGTTTCCAAGGTACTGGGCTGACAAATCTCTATTGCCAGGTCCTCCCACTTTGAAATTTCACATGTGCACATTTCTGAAATCATCAAATTGCTGCATTTGTCTGGGCCTTTGCTCTGCACATTCCACCAAAAAATGCAACAATCCCTGAACTCACCATGACCCTCTGAGTGACAACTACACCGTACTGTCCATGTCTAAAATCTGTCTTATGTCAGAATCATCAATGTTGCCAACCTGGTGATGGCCCCCACCCTTCTACTTGATTTCCCCACCCTTATATGTAACGCCGCTTTGACCCGGTGAAAAGCAGGATATAAATACAGTTAAATAAATAAATAAAATATTGACGGGGATACACAGATTTCAAAATGCATTTACACATGCTCACTGTCTCCACTGCCCCTTCTACAGAATTTTGGCTTGTATATGAATCCCTCAGACAAGGATGCATGCCAGACATCCTCAAAACCTCAATCATCCGCCCAACCCTAAAAAACCACAACCTGGATCCCCTTGACCCCGCCTCCTTCAGGCCTATAGCAAGTCTTCCGTTCACCACCAAAATCATTGAGAAGATAGTTCAGCAACAACTTCAAGACCACTTAGATACCAACAACATACTGGACTCGCAACAACATAGCTTCCATCCATTCTACGGAGTCGAGACCCTCATGACATCACTAATGAACACCCTCATCAAAGGCACACAGACCAAGCACTCTGGATATGCTATGATCTTCCTGGACATATCTGCAGCCTTTGACACCATCTCCCACAACATCCTCCTACACAGATTCCAAGAAATTGGCATAAAAAATGTTGTACTTCAATGGTTCCACTCCTACCTAACCAATAGATAACAACTGATCCGCACAAACATAGCAACCTCCCCCCCCCCCTTTCAGCAACACCAAGGAGTACCCCAAGGATCCACACTATCTGCCATGTTCTTCAACATCTACCTGCAACCACTCTGCTCAATCATACGCGCCCACAACATCGATTACCACATCTATGCGGATGACATAATGCTCTATGGTCCAATCACAACCACTAACTCAATGAAAAAACACCTATCAGACTGCTTCATAGAAGTCTCCAGCTGGCTACAAAAGAACAACCAACAACCCGGTGAAAAGCAGGATATAAATACAGTTAAATAAATAAACAAATATATCCTGGGGGCACCTAAACAGCTCTTTGAAAATGTGTCTTCACATGGCCACATCTTCTGTATATTTCTGGGCCAGGTGATGGGAGGAGTGAGCGTGGGCTCAAGTTATCCATTCAGTGGTGCTATTAGGGCAGTAAGGGGGTAATTTTACAAAGAGCTGCATGACATGTATGTGCAGAAATCATGGTATTTTATTGCTTGATGCCTATAAACAGGTGCTCCCCCATGCACTTTAAGCAGTTGCAGAGTGGGGAAGACCATCGGCAGAGTGCACTTACGGCAGCCGCTCGTGCCTAAAGTTTACATGCATTTTCCGACATTTATGCCACGATTTTATAGAGTACATACATACTTTACTTGATAAAACACATGTGAAATACACAAATGTAATGTAGCCATTCCTTATAAAATTATCCTGGATAATGGATAATTTACGCACGTGGAGGGGCATTTTAGAAAGGACATCCAACTGCAATCTAGGAGTCTAAACCAGAGCATCTGAAAGAAAGGCAGGCATGTCCCAATGCAGACCCGATTTCACAAATGTGGACATGCCCGATATGGACGTTCTTTGGGGGTGTCCCCAGACTAGTATTGCAGAACCTGGACATCTAGGAATAGCCTAATGGCTAGAGTAGTGGACTAGGAACAGGGCAGCTGCAATCACTGTGATGGTGCTGAGTACTGAGGATGATGGACTGCTGCCTTCTTCTATACACCCTCTGGATGTTTTTCAGCCAAAATGAGCACTTTTCAAATTCCTGTTCATGCTTGGAGGAGGTCTAAACTTAGATGTGATGCCGGATGTCCATGAGGTTTTCTGAAATCAGGTGGGACAGCCAGGTTTTTGGAAATACCCAGCCGTGCCTCCACCATGAAGATCACCTCTACATGAACATAGTTTCATTCCCCCCACATAGTCAATCCCATATTTATCTCCGTTTTATTCCCTTGTTTAATGTAAAACAATTCCTCTGTGATTGTTATGTTGTTCAATGTAAACCGCTTTGGATAAAGGTAGTATAGAAAAACTGTTAAATAAATAAATCAGGCCCCCGTCCAGACTCACACTGGGCACGTTGCCAAAGCTGGCTTCTAAAATGGCTCTGAAGTAGTTTCTGCACTTTTGACATCTCTATACCCATTTTAAGACATCAAAAGCAGGAATAGGGCTTCCAAAATGACCCCCTTAGCCTAAGATATTGCTGGCATGGTCAGCACAAGCTCCCTGTATTCTGTGCCGCTATGTGTATGGATAGTGATCATGAATATGCGCCAGAGATGGCATTTAACATAAGCTAGTGACCATATACTTGAAAATGGGGCAGTCTTATTTTGGGATTTTTAAGTTGATTTTAAACACCAGAGACCTAAACAGAAATGTGACCTCAATCAGTTGTGTAAAGCTCAGGTCTGAATGAGCCATTAACGGACAATACCACTTGCCTCAGAGCAAGAGCAAATGCTGCCGGGGAGATTTTATAACGTCTCTGCGTATTACTCTTGCAGAATCAGAAATGCTTCCTGCCCAAACCACGCCCAGAACATGCCTTCTTCAAAAACAGTCCATGTTAGGGATCTGCACCTGGGAATAGTGGCTTTTCTAAGATCACCATTTGCATGTGCAAACGTCACGCATGTCTTCTAAACTTAGCCCCACTGTTTTCCTCAGGAGTTGCTCATGAAAGATTTTGTCAAATGCCTTCTGCAAATTCAGATATTCCATATCAAGCAGCTCGTCCATATCTACTTTCAAACAGCTCTAGGAGACTGGCGAGACTTCCCTCTCCAAAATCCGTAATGACTCTGCCCTATTAAGCAGCTCTAGCCATATAGCCAGTAATTCGGCTTCTTCTATTTTGCTCGACACCAACACCAGGTTCACTGGTCTGTAGTTTCCCAGATCATCATTGGAACCCTTTATAAAAAATGACGCTACATTCACCAACCTCTAATTCTCAGGTAGCACAGTACATGTATATTGGAGGCACTGAGAAAAGGCTAGCAGACGCCCATTAGAGGCACAGAGGGAGGCTAGAACATGCCCATTAGAGGCACAGAGGGAGGCTGGCACATGCCCATTAGAGGCACGAGGGAGGCTAGTACATGCCCATTAGAGGCACAGAGGGAGGCTAGTACACGCCCATTAGAGGCACAAAGAGAGGCTAGAACATGCCCATTAGAGGCACAAAGAGAGGCTAGTACACGCCCCTTAGAGGCACTGAGGAAGGCTAGTACAAGCCCATTAGAGGTCCTGAGGGAGGCTGGCACACGCCCATTAGAGGCATGGAGGGAGGCTAGTACATGCCCATTAGAGGCACGGAGGAAGGCTAGTACACGTCCATTAGAGGCACGGAGGGAGGCTAGTACATGCCCATTAGAGGCACTTTGGGTGGCTAGTACATGCCCATTAGAGGCATGAGGGAGGCTAGTACATGCCCATTAGAGGCACAGAGAGAGGTTGGCACATACCCATTAGAGGCACGAGGGAGGCTAGTACATGCCCATTAGAGGCACTGAGGGAGGCTAGAACATGCCCATTAGAGGCATGGAGGGAGGCTAGTACACGCCCCTTAGAGGCACTGAGGAAGGCTAGTACAAGCCCATTAGAGGTCCTGAGGGAGGCTGGCACATGACCATTAGAGGCACAGAGGGAGGCTGGCACACGCCCATTAGAGGCATGGAGGGAGGCTAGTACATGCCCATTAGAGGCACTGAGTGAGGCTAGAACATGCCCATTAGAGGCACTGAGGGAGGCTAGTACACACCCCTTAGAGGCACGTAGGAAGGCTAGTACATGCCCATTAGTGGCACGGAGGGAGGCTATTACATGCCCATTAGAGGCACTGGGGGAGGCTAGTACATGCACATTGCAGGCACAGACGGAGGCTGGTACATGCCCATTAGAGGCATGGAGGAAGGCTAGTACACATCCATTAGAGGCATGGAGGGAGGCTAGTACACACCCATTAGAGGCACTGGGGGAGGCTAGTACACACTCATTAGAGGCACTGAGGGAGGCTAGTACATGCCCATTAGAGGCACTTAGGGTGGCTAGTACACGCCCATTAGAGGCACAAGGGAGGCTAGTACACGCCCATTAGATGCACTGAGGAAGGCTATTACATGCCCATTAGAGGCACAGAGGGAGGCTGGTACATGCCCATTAGAGGCACAGAGGAAGGCTAGTACAAATCCATTAGAGGCACGGAGGGAGGTTAGTACATGCTCATTAGAGGCACTGAGGGAGGCTAGTACATGCCCATTAGAGGCACTGTGGGTGGCTAGTACACGCCCATTAGAGGCACAGAGGGAGGCTGGCATACACACTTTAGAGGCTCTGAGGGAGGCTAGTGCATGCCCACCAGAGGCACAGACGGAAGTTAGAACACGCCCATTAGAGGCAATGAGGGAGGCTAATACATGCCCATTAGAAGCACTGTGGGAGGCTAGTACACACCCATTAGAGGCACGGAGGGAGGATAGTACAAGCCCATTAGTGACAATGAGGGAGGCTAGAACATGCCCATTAGAGGCACAGAGGGAGACTAGCACATGTCCACTAGAGGTAACGATGGAGGCCCCAGAGGTTGTGAGTGGAGACTAGCACATGCCCATTAGAGTCTCTGAGGGAGGTTAACACATGCCTATTAGAGACAATATGGGAGGCTGGTACACACCCATTAGAGTCTCTGAGGGAGGCTAGTACCTGCCCATTAGTGGCATTGAGAGTGGCCAATACAGGCCCATTAGAGACACTGAGGGAGGTTAGCACACGCCCACTAGAGGCACTGAGAGAGGCTAGCACACGCCCACTAGAGGTAACGATGGAAGCCCCAGAGATTGTGAGTGGAGGCTAGCATGCTCTTATCAAAATGTGTGCTTTACATCAGACCTTTATTATATGTTGATTTTTTAAAATAAACATGAAAACTGGCTTCATCTTACTTTGTTGTATGTGTATCAGACAGAAGAACCTGTCATTCAGGCCCTGAGAGAGAGCTTGTCAATTTTATACACTACGAAAATTGGGGATAAAGGTCATCTGTCGCTAGATACACAAATTTTCCTCAGAAAATCTCATTTCATTCAGACTATCAGCTAGATTAGAAATACCCTAATTATCTCTGTGAAATTAAATTACTTTATGTAAGGGTGATATAATGAACAACCATAAAGAGAAAATACAGCTCGTCGTCCTATTAGTCAAGGCAAGAGCAGATCAAGCACTGAATAGGTTCTGTTGATGATTGTAGCCTGGTCTCTGTCTCATAAAAATGAATAAAGCCAGGATGGAGAAGCATTTTTTCTCATTGCTTCATAACCATTCTGCTTCATGAAAGTAAGCCATAGATCTGCCCACAAATGAAGGAAGATTTGGATTGTGTATGGGGGTGGATTTTATGACTGGAAAGGCTTCTAGATTTTGGTAGCATTCCACAAAATGTAAAAGGTTTTCTCCAAACATAAAATAACATTTTGGCAGATGGTGCTGGAGCTCTTTTCCCTGATATAACACAATGGCATAGAGTTGCTTTGTATGTAGAATTTCCTGGCTTAATACCCTCTCTTTAATGAAAGCTAATTTGTTATATGCTAAAATATAGCCAGATTTTAACCTTCCGTTCCAGGCTGCCTGTGATGGTGCAACATCCAGAGACAACCCTTCAAAAAGAAACCGAAGCCAGGTATCACATGCAGAGTGTTTACATATGGCCCAAAAGTACTAGGGTTTCGGTTATATCATGTTGCCCCTGAGGCATGAAGGCTGATGAACAGTGCAGAAGAATTTTGTAATGGAGTGAATGTTTTGGAACAACTGATGTGAATTTATAAGGGGGGGGGGGGGGAGATGTCATCATGGCAAATAGTGCTGGAACTTTTGTTTGACCCCTGAAACAGTCTGGAGAATGTGTTGGATAATCTTTACATGCAGGGAAATCTGATGTTTCAAATGCATTGCACTGACACCTATTTAACAGAAAAAGATTGTTAATGGGAACCTATCACTGCCATATCCTGGGTAAATGACGTCTGCTTCATAAGAGGCTTTTTTTTTTGTTGCTGTTTTTGTGAAAGGCCAGTACTATGGCAATTCTACAAGAGAACTATGTTCATATGCTGAAATAGTTTTCTGAACTTTGTAATGTTTTTTTCTCTCTCTTTTTCTGAGGTACAGATTCTGAAGTGAGTACTCGATGAGGTGCTTGCTGTTTATTCAGAAGAGGAGTAGATGCAGTAAGTGGATTGCTCATGTGCCCACTGATCTGAATGTATTTGCAGCCTCACTAACCGCTCTGGGAGCCTGACCTCCTGCCCCATATGGATATTACATCCTCGTCGTTCTCTTACTCTTGGATATAAAGCTGCCACGCATCTTCTCCCAAATCTCTTAAGTGCTGTTACACTGAGGTTCTCAGTTCTATGATTTTGCAGTTTTGGAGGTTTAAAATGTGATAGCAGAATGATTGTTTTGTTTTTGTTTTTGGTGCTCTTGTTTTAATGCTAAACGTTGCATAATACTTAGAGAACTTTTGAATAGAAAGGATTTATAAAAGGAACTTCGAAGCATGCAAATTGAAGCCCCGGCAGTGACTGATTTGATTCTGACATGACTGTTCAGCAGGGCCGTCCCCAGAGTTGCTTCAAGGTGTTGGTGCCCTTGGCCATCCTTAAGCCTTCTGCTGCTCCTGGGGGTCAGAATCGATTGTTTAGCTCTTTGGCATTCACCAGAAGCTGCCGCTGTAGGCAACTGCCTGATTTGCCTGATGGTTGGGCTGGCCCTGCTATTCAGTCCTTATTACTTGATGGTTGTAGTATTCCTGTACATTGTTATTTAAGAAGTATACTAGATGCCACCTTATCCATGCACCCCCGGGTACTGTGGACGGTTCATATTGCCTTTTTTAAGTTGAGAATGATCAGAGGTTTAAAGCAATAGTTGATGTTTGAGGGTTTTTGGATGCATACTGATCCGTCTAGCTCTACGGGTAACAAACTGAATATTGGTGCCTTCCATGTGGTGCTGCTGTCTATGCACATTTCATATTGCGCTATCTGAGGTATGATATGGAGATACTGCAGCCATTGCTTAAGAAAATGTTGACTGCTTCATATCAATATTCATTTATTTTACAGTGTAATAATCTACTGTACTGTGGGAAATCCATAGATGTCCCATCATGTTGCCCTCCAGGTCAGGTGACTTTCTTTGTCCCACTAGACAGCAAGCCACCAAGTCAAAAAGCAAAGATACTTAGCAAAGGAAATATTTTCCACTCAAGAACTGTAAGAGGCAATAACATCTCCTTATTCTTCCTCCTAAACACCCCAGTATCCCTTTGGCACTGGCCACCGCCTTATCATTGCTTCATTATCTTGAGGTTTATGATTTATTTTTATTCATTTCAGAGTTCAGACTTTAGTGCCTATAGGCATGACCAGAAAGCAGATCCCAGAGAACAAGGGGGTGGGGGGGAGGAGAGAAGGGAAGGTTGGAGATTTCAGATTAGAGGTGCAGATGAAGAGCGGAGGAAGACCATAGTGCCTTTCAAGCCTCACAGACACAGGACCTGAAAGTCAGCCAATGCAGACTCCTCTACGGCCCGGGTAGTTCCTGCCCTAGGCAATTGCCTAGGTTGCTTGTGTGTACCTCCAGCCCTGCGCTTAGCATCTAATTACTAGTCAAGCTACATAGAACATATCAAAATGATAGTTCTACATGAAATAATACATTTCCCCCACACACCCAAACCATCACAAGACAAGTACATAAAATCAGTTATTAGATGAGGAAATACACTTAAAACAACTCCTGAAACGGCAAATAATAATTTTGTAGAGGAATAAGCCATGGGAGCAAATCGCAGCTCGGTGGAGCGGTTCTAGAAAAAGCTCTTCTAATGTTATGAGCTGCTGAAAGGGCTGAAAGATTGAAAAGACAGGATTGCCTTGAACACAAAACCTGGGTGGTTTCATATCATTTCAGAAGAGTCAAAATCCCTGTTGAAAATTCAGTCTGCAGAATCCTTTGTGCAATATACAGACATGTAAATAGCAATCACCTTTGTACCTGCACCCAATGCAATCCTTGAGACATAGGGGGAGAGGAGGGCATTCTACAAAATTATCCTTCTAGTGGCTGCCTAAGCAAGCTCTGCTACGAGGGGACATAGGATGAGGGTGAAAGGGGTTAGACTCAGGAGTAATATGCGGAAATATTTCCTTACGGGAAGAGTGGTAGATGTGTGGAATAGTCTCCCAGTGGAGGTGGTAGGACAGAAATTCAGGAAAACATGGGACAAACACAAAGGATCTCTAAAGGAAAAAAGGGGACTATAGTAGTTGATATGGAAGGATAGGCTAGATAGGCCATGTGGTCTTTTTCTGCCATCATGTTTCTATGTAAGTGGCTTTGAATACTGACCTGTTTGTTTTTTTAAGTGTGTTATGGTTTTACAAAGTTTTATTTGTTGCATTATATTTATTTTTTTGTAAATCTCAGTGAGCTTTTTTAGGAGGTTGAGAAATGCAATAACAGGGAGAATCTTATGTAAAAAGCTCTTCATAAATAAAACAGAGTTAAATTGCCACAATTAAACATTTAGCTCTGATGAGCCCAGTGAGACACCTTCAGCCAGAAAACAAGTCTTTAGGTGTAGACCTAAAGTTCCTATTAGTATGTGTGATGAATACTTAGCCGTGCAAAGGTTTGTGCTAATAGACAGTACTCTACATCAAGCTGTTTCCCAGTAGGGTGTTTTGGGCTATGTTGAGGCAGGTTTTGTACATCTGCTTTGGAGTTTGTCATAAGAATCAAAAATTAAAAAGCGTGAATTAGCTGCTTAGGTTTTACTGCTGTATTTAGAGAGTAAGAGGGGACATGGCCTGATGCTAGAGAAGAGGTTTGCTGGTATTTCAGGCTCCCCGTTATCTATCCCAGAAGGCTATTTCTCATTTCCTTCTGGGGATCAAACAGAACCTGCAACGCTGGGAAGAGAGGCTGCTTAGAGTAGTCCGACTAGGCAGCAAGTGCTGATTTCCAGGGGGAGGGAATATTCCGTAATCTAGGAATGCTACACATGGGAGATATCAGTGGTGGAAAGCAGCACTTACATGGGTATCAAATCTAGACATGTACATGTACATGTACTGCTGCTATTTAACTACAGAGGCCTCTAGCTTTCCCTCATTTCGATTTAGATAGGGAAGAAACATTGGGGATTAAGAGGATATCCTATAAAGGGATGGTTATTATTATTATTTTTTTTACAAATCTAGAAGTAACAGTTTTAGTCTCATATGTGCTACTCCCTATCTGAAATTGGAGATGTGCGTGTAGATTTTAGTGTTGCCCCGGCACACTCTTGACACTACCCTGTGCAGTATAGACACAATGGAGATCATTCCAGAACACAAATGAGGGATCTGTATGAGCAGTGGGGATGTTTATGTGCTGAAAATGTTCCCGACTGTTTTCTCAAATACTGCTGTCATGCACGTCCACAGCGCTAGCACAGGGATCTCAGAATGTGTCCAGAAGGGGTGGAAAAGGTGGTGTGGTCAGCCGTGGAGATGTGCGTAGTGAATTTCAGAAAGTCCCATGTACAGTGTGTGATATGCCTGTGGACATCCCTGTTATTCCTGTTCAAAGATGGAAAAAGGCCAGGACTTAGAAAATATTCTGCTGTGCTCTGCATTCCATCCCATATTGAAAAATGGCTGTGACAAATATGTGCTGAACTGGTGTGATTGCAGTCTGGAAAAACACAAGATGCATTTATAAAGAACAGGAAACAGAGGTGAGGTAATGTTGTAAGGTAAAGAAACATTAATAAATACCCTTACAGAAATAATAAGAAGAGCAATAGTGTTTATTCAGGCTATGCTGAAATGTACTGTTTGTGCTAAAAGAACTAATTCAGGGGACCCTAACAAATCTTGTGTTCTGCAAACTGGGACTGTTGATGTAAGAATAGTATTTGAGTGAGTCTGGAAACAAATCATGCAGGAGAGAGAAAGGGAGACCATATGTGTAGTCCTGGGACGTCATGCCATGATGGGAGAGCAGCTGTTAGTTATAGGTTCAGTTTGGCAGAATGATGTCTTTGTCTTTTCTGAATGCCAGTAGTGTGATTTGAGGACTGCTCGGGAGGAGCTGGTGTGCTGACCTGCAATTCAGTGAGGCCATGAATGGCTGGCTGGCACCTGGACCATATGGATGACCGCAGTGTCACCAGGTGCCAGTGTGATAGGGCAGCCATGCATCAGCTGCACCAAGCACTGGGAAAAATGACTGATGTGGTGCCAACATCCCCCCAGATTGTGCCATGAGGCCTAAATCCTTCCCCAGTCCAGGATCTATGCAAGCAGTGAGAGTGGTGATATATCTGGAGGCTGGCGACCTGGGTATGATGGCACAGGGATCCCCCCTCCCATGCCCACACAGGCCTGACCAGGGGAGCAGTGCCTCAAAGCAGATTGTAGGAAGGCAGACAGGGTTGCCCCACAGATTAACGGATGTATACAGACCAACATATGCCACGATGGGACAGGTGTAGCTGCTGTGAGAAATGCCGGTACCCAGATATGTAGGAATTAGACGCCATAGCCAGAAGGCCCGACTACTACTACGACTATTTGTATAGTGCTACAAGGCGTATGCAGCGCTGCACAGATACACGTAAAAGATGGTCCCTGCTCAGCAGAGCTTACAGTCTAGTCAAGACAGACAACACAGCAGCTGTGGGCAAAATACATCTAGGGGAAATGCAGCAACAAAGAGGTGAGTGTTCAGCCTGGATTTGAGAACGGCCAGAAAAGAGGCCTGATGTACAGACTCAGGTAGCTTGTTCCAGGCATAAGGAGCAGCAAGGTGAAAGGAGCAAACTCTGGATTTGGCAGTAGAAGAGAGGGGCACAGATAGAAGTGATCTGACAGAAGAGCGGAGTTCCCAAGGAGGGGTGTGGGGAGACATAAGAAGGGAACAGTAGTGCGGAGCAGCAGAATGAATGCACTCATAGGCCAGCGGCGCGAACAGGGCATACATTTGTTGCTTAACAATATTATGCATCATTTGGGGAACTGCAATGTTAGTTTTGGGTTTTGTGCACTTGGTAAGGGTCCATCCTTAACAGTTTTCAGCATGTTTGCGGAGATAACCAAGGCAGGAATCACTGGGGCTGGTTCCTACTGCCAATTATCATTTGATGAAGGTACGTCCTGTCATACATGTTCATATTAGTCCAACCAAAGAGCACAAAACCACGTGCACCAAACACACCCAGTACAACAAACATGGATAGCAAAGGAAGGAATATTTATTACTGAACACTTTTGAGCCGAGGCCCGACACAGGTCGTGTTTCGCTATGTCTTCATCAGGGGCCGTAATTGGCTACAAAATACAAACATACATGAAAATGAACATAGAGAATAAAAACATATAAAAACATCCATAATTTAATACAATAATATAATTAATATAAAAATATTAGGTCATAATACCTCCATCACTTATAAACAACATAAGGTCTTAATATTAAATAGGTTTTGTTTTAAATACCAATTTATACAACACTCTTGTCCTTGGTATTGATAGACCCAATACACTTAAAGTTTGTTAATTATTTAGTTGCTCCCTTTTTGAGTTGTTACCATATTTTATATGTTCATACATTTGTATATGTTATTTATCGGTCCAGTTTGCGCTTTTATTTTTTTATATATAATTTTTAGTTCACATTTTTTAATTCATGTTTGTTAGACATGTAATTATAGCTGTATTTGCATATAAGTGATGGAGGTATTGTGACCTAATATTTTTATATTAATTATATTATTGTTGTATTAAATTATGGACGTTTTTATATGTTTTTATTATCTATGTTCATTTTCATGTATGTTTGTATTTTGTAGCCAATTACGGCCCCCGATGAAGACAGCGAAACATAGCCTGTGTCGGGCCTCGGCTCAAAAGTGTTCAGTAATAAATATTCCTTCCTTTGCTATCCACGTTTGTTGTACTGGGTGTATACATGTTCATATTTACATTCTTTTATACCTTATTAGGGAGCACTGGAATTACCTCACACTTTTACGGGCACTAGGAGGACTGGTCTATGGTCTAGCTTGCAGCAGCCGTCATTTCTCATTGGTATTTATGTCTGGTTTGCATCAGCAAACTACTATCAGTGTGAAAGGCAGCATAGAAGATGCACATTTTACCAAGGAGGCGTGACATCCACGGGTACATCCCGGAGACAGGCAGGATCTGAAAAAGGCATCTTTTCAGAATACGGAGGGCGCAGGGACGTCCAAAACATTTATTCATGTCTCATAATATTGACAAGGATGTGTTTCTCCATTAAATCGTATGACCCAGGTCTGCACCCATTCATGGGCTGTGTGCTGGATGCCACGCCAGACATGTATATCTCCCCAGTTCTGGAAACTTGGGCATGTCTAGACCCACTAATGTGTTACTAGGTTCAAACGGGCTCATTTTTAATTTAGACTTGTTTGTGGGCCAGATGTGCATCCTTGTTGCCATCTATAAGTTTCGTACATCTGACTGCAGATAGTCTCTCCTTCAACTGTGATTTGTTCCAGCTCATGAATGTTTCCAGGATTCCTTTTACCAATGGCAGATTTCAGCTCTTTCCAAAGGTTTTCGATTTGATTGAGATCAGGACTCATTGCTGGCCACTTTAAACCAGTCCATTTGTTCCTTTTTAACCATTCTTTTGTACTTTTGGATGTATGTTTTGGGTCATTGTTCTGATGGAGAACCCATGACCTGCGACCCAGATCTAACTTTCTGACACTAGGGGGTATGTTTACTAAACTGCGGTAATCGTACATAACGTGCGTTATGTAACGTTAACGATCGTAAGCACAGCATAACGCGCGTTATGCTGTGCTTACGATCGTTAACGTTACATAACGCGCATTATGATGCGCTAACGATCGTAATGCCCCGCGGCGCGGTAAAACACCGCAGAAGGTGGAGAGAGGGCGGAGAGAAGGGGTCAATGGGTGGAGAGTGGGCGGGGAGAGGCTCCCTTCACACTAACGCGCTGATCTGAAGAGCTCAATTCCAACGCGAATGAAAACCTGCCGTTAAATGCACATTACAGGGGAAAGAAACCATTTCAGTGTCAGCAATGTACAGCCCAGGCAGGGAAACCAAAAAACAGTGATAAGTGTGATACATGTGCACAGAACAAAAGGGCACATAAACACTGAAAATGACCCCAACAAACTGGAAAAAAACCATAACCAAGCTGGCCAATGGTGGTATCAATGGGAAACATCAACCCCTCCCCTCCAGAGTAAGCTCCATAGAACAGATATAAATCGTGGAAGGGTCTATAATCTGTCCCCATACAAGGTGAATGAGCCCACAGTGAAATAGCGCTGCTCAGGGTTTTCCCCACCATCGGACAGGGTTCCTATGGCATGCACATGTCCCGCAACATCAGGGTGGGCATGTCGGAATGGCAACTGGACAGATGCCGGAGAAGGGGATACAGAGGGCCGCAGGCAGCACATGCTGTGGTGCAGCTGGGCCCCAGTGCGGACTAGGGCGATGCCTAGGTGGTCCATACGAATGCTGAAGCAGCAGAGCAGCCAGACAGCAACTGCTGAAGGCCCAACATGGGCACGACTGTGTTTCCCACAGTGTCACAGGGGATAGTACCCAGCAGCTACCCCCAAGGGCATGGAATATTGGCAGGCGGTGCTGGGGAGAAGCGTGGACACCTACGCAGGCACCCCTACCCCAGAACCCGCACCATAGGCAGCCGCCTACCTGCACACTGGATGGCCTGAGACTGCGCACCACCAGCACCACCAGCAGAAGGGCATGTCAGCATGGTGGCTGAGGGATACTGGTGGTGGAGGGGGCAGTGGCAGCTGCCCAGAGCAGACCGTGGCCTAGCCCTGTGTAGGTGGGTGCCGTGTACTGCAACAGATGGGCCCTGTCTGACGAACAGTCATGGTATCACCAAGGAATGTACTGACTCTGTGACAACAAGGAGGTGCAGTGCACAAAACCAGTGTATTCAGAAGCAGAGGGTCACAGGTTCAAGTCCCAGCTGTGGTTCCCGCCAACCCAGTCCCTATATTTTATCCACTACTACAATGTGCTAATACAGACAGCACCTTTATTGCAGATGACGTAAACATGCCCAAGACAAGACACCTACATTTTACCCTACAGAGCACAGACACCATAAACATGCACATTACCTAGAGCAGAGCCTCCCAAATGCAGTCCTGGAGGGCCAAACATCATTCCGGTTCCATGCTGCCTCTGATAAAGATGCCTGTGCTGCATTTCTATGCGCCACCCCCATGGTATGCAGATGTATCTCATGCATATTCATGAGGGACAGCATGAAAACCCGAACAGTGTTTTGCACTGCAGGACTGGAGTTGGGAACCTCTGCCGTAAAGCAGCAGCCAACAGGGGCAGACACACCCGCACCCACAGGCCCCATTATCCAAAGCCTCCTGTGGAGGCAGTACTTTGGGCTCTGCGTGCATCTCCCAATACTAGCACTTGCATACCTTAGTAATACCACCCTAAACCTGGGAATATGGTACACATCTATCAAAAGGTTGCTATGAGTACTGGCAGATAGCAATGCCTAGGTTAAGTACACTTTTCTGAGTGAGCTGCATCATAGCAACCTTTCTGATGTCTGTGGAGTGTGCTACAGGTCTTGTGTCTGACAGTGTTTACCAACCTGGGGAGTGACTCCTACAGTATTGCGTACCATAGCCATGCCTGCACTGTGCCCAGGACTTGTGTGGTGGCCTGGGCTGCCCAACACCTCTATAGTTGCACAATGCTGGCATATGTGGGGAGTGTGTGTCTGTCTATCCAGTGTGTGGTGGCTGCCAACATCCTCCACAGCCCACACTGCTAGCACTGTTGCCAGTATTGGCCTGCCAATGTGCATAATGAGGAGCAAGGTACCGTGGGAATAGCCTGGATAGGGTGGCCTGGCCTGGATGCATCTGCACACGGCATAGGGCAATGGCTCGGACATTGTAGTGCCTGGCCACCACCTGCACGGACAGGGTGGCCATAGCATGTCCTGCTGGGAGGTCACTCTCACCCTGACTGAGCAGTGACCATGGCATGGCTAGGTTCCCCCATAGTACTATATAGCATTTCTCTCATGTGATATTTATGGGTTTCCTTTTGGGGCCCAATCACTGACTTATCTGCTTGGTGTGTATGCTGGGTACATGCATCTCCTCCAGGACCATGCACTATGGACTAGCTGGCAGACTGTCTGCAGCTAGTATGTGTCTTGCTGGAACACCTTGCAGGGTGCAGTGGCTGGAGGCTTGCTGCTGGAGAATGTCAGATAATGGTGGGGGGCAGCTGAGCATTTCCAGGCCTGCCATCTGTCTGCTATTGCGTTATGGATGTGTACCACTCTGTCTGTTCCCCAGCAGGACTGGGGTTGCTGGTCCCTTCTACTGCTGCCATTGCAGGGAGGTAGACTGTGAATCTATTGGTGGGTGATCCTGTTTCCTACCCTGAGCCCCAGAGGGTGGGTTGTGTGGTGGTACATAATCTGCCTATGGGTCCATACACCCCCCCCCCTTCACCTACAGCAGGTAACGATGGCACCAACACAGGATATGCACTATTCTGGGTGCAGCATCGCCCATAGGGACTAGACATGACCGAGACATACAGCAGGACACAGATGTATCCTCGGTGTGTCTAACTGAACTACCTATCACACACTGATGGGGACCTGCAGCATGGCATATTTCAGCCATGAAAGGTGCTGTGGACCTGGTGCTGGGCGCCCTACCTCAACCTCAGGGTGGGCACTGTACCCGCACAATGTGACTGTCTGTGGCTACTCTGTGGCAGTGCCACACATGGTCTGTTCCCCCTACAAGGCCGAGGTGCTGTAGGGGTGCATACTCAATCTTGTGCCCATCTCTCGACTGCTGATTTGCATGTGCAGTGCATCATGGGTACGGGTGGGTTACCCCTATCCTGGTAACCACAGCAGACAGTGTGGTGACGTTCACATCCTTATAAGGTGTCCTATAGGGGACATTATAGGGTGCCTTGGCGGACAGTACACTTTATAATGTGCCCTATGGAGTGCGTTATGGAGTGCCTTATGCGGCACCTGAGGTTATGCCACCGTAAGGGTGTGTTTGCTGGCAGCATTAATTAAAATACACGTCACATGCCTCAACAATCGCTACTTAAATGTAAAGGGTGCTGCCTCAGCCAGCCTTATACATTAGGCCCACTGGGGAATCGAACCCATGACCCCTGTACCATCAGTCAGTGTTGTAACCATTGTGCTACAGCTCTGTTGCTGTGCTTGTATGCCTGCGTGCCTTCTTAAGATTAACGCGCGGTAACGTGCCTTGTAGTGCTCGTTCATTTATGGCGCCTTGTAACGCGCGTTCTCGGCGCATTCTTGGAAATGATGTACCGCCCATGTCCTTATTTGGAGTTTCTGTCTCTACCGCGGCTCCTAACGTGAATCGCACTAACGCAGTTTAGTAAACATACCCCTAGGTATCACATTTTGCTCCAAAATACCTTGATAAGCTTCTGACTTCATGATTCCTCTAATATGTTCCAGGCCTCCAGTTCCTCAGGCAGCAAAATAGCCCCACAACATTACGGAACCTCCACTATATTTAACTGTAGGAGGCGTGTCCAATATTAAAGATACAGGTGGCAATCATACCGGCTCCACATGCACAATAGTGCCGTCATATGCAGGACTATTTGTAGTAGGAGAGTCTGTAGCGTTGCTTTTTAAACACTCAAATTTACAAGTAATTTTTGGGAAGCAAACAAACTTGGCGTGTGTAATCGCAGAGTATTCAAAGTTTGAGGTGTGTGGAGTTATCAGATTTTTGCAAGCCGAAGGAGTTAAGCAGAGCGAAATTCATCGCAAATTAGAGGGTGTGTATGGCCTGAACGTTTTAAGCCTAAAAGATGTCAGCGTCTGGTGTAACAAGTTTAAAGATGGCCGAACAGAGTTGAATGATGATCCAGAACAGAGAAGAGGCAGACCAAGGACCTCACACACGGATGACAACTGCGCAATTGTCGAACGTCTGCTTAGGGAGGATCGTCGCATTAAAGTTCGTGACATTGCTGAAATGACTGGCATTCCTAAGAGTTCTGTTCATGAAATCATATGCGTTCTCAACTTCCGCAAGATCAGGAGGAATTGCAAGACACCGTTATGGACTACTTCAAGCAACTTGACACGCAACTGTACCGTGAAGGGATGTTCAAACTAGTGTCACACTGGGATAAATGTCTCAATGTTCAAGGCGATTAGTGGAGAAGTAAACAAAAGTATGTAGGTTTTGGTGGAATGTATTGAATAATTTCTTTAAATACAAATGTTAGTATAATTTTGGCCTGTGCCTTTAATATCGGACACACCTCGTACATTTCTTCGCCCGTAAATATCACTGTATTGCCAAAGAGCTCAAGATTAGTTTCATCTGTCCACAGAACATTTTCCCAGAAGGATTGTGTTTTCTCAAGGTGGTTTGGGCAAAGATTAGGCATGCCTTTTTATGTCTGATTTTGAGCAGTGGGGTCCTCCTTAGCCTTCACCCATGAAGTCCTTCTTTGTTCAGTGTGCGGCTTATGGTTTGGTTTGAAACCACCACCCCAGATTGCTCCAGGTCAGCCTTAAGCTCTTTGGATGTTGTAAGTGGTGTCTTTCCAACAGTTCGCACCAACCTTCAAATACTTCTTGGATTAATTTTCCTCTTCCCACCACGTCCTGGGAGGTTCTTGACAGTTCCATGAGCAGAAAACTTCTTAATAACATTGTGAACTGTGGACACACACACATGTCCCAATTATTTGCTGAAATCATTAATGTTGGCCCCCTGGTGATAGCCCCTACCCCTGAGTTCGATCACTCGATTGTCGCCCCCCCCCCCCCCTCCAATGTTACACCGCTTTGACCTGGTGAAACGTGGGATATAAATACAGCTAAATAAATAAATAACAGGAACCCCAGGGTTTTGGAGATGGCCTTGTATCCCTTTGAAGTTTGATGTTTGGTGATAATGGCATTTCTGATGGTCTCAGGCAGCTCTTGTCTTCTCTTCAGCATTGTGAAAATGGAACAGGGAGTGAATGTGGATATTTTAAGCATTTGAGCCATCATTTGTTGGTTGATTCAAGTCTTGTGAGTACTGACAATTGGTCACAGGTGCATCTAATTTTACTGCAATGGGAATGTGATGGTTCTGTTCAAACTGATTTGAATTGTTTATAAGGGTGCCAATAATCATGTCCTGGCAAAGTCCCAGTTTTATACTATTTCCTACTCTTTCCTTTAACTGGTCTTGTTTTATTTGATTCCAAATATGTACATATATAGTCCAAAGCCATTCCACTGGTCACTTTTTTTAGGTGATATTGGATGTTAAGGGGTTGAACGGCAAGGGTGTCATTAATGTTGACCACAACTGTAGAAATAGTCAGGTACACTATTCTTTCTAGAAACGACGAGGGAGGATGGGGACATATTCAAAGAGATGAACCTGGTTAGCAGAGCTGCCAACTGCATTAATGCCAGCGAACGGCATATTCAGTGACACATCAATGTTTTGTGCCTCCTAATGCCACTCTGGCCCTGGTGCTAACCACATGGCACTGCCAAATTTCCGGGTGGCGCTTTGCATTAATCTTCAGCAGCAGCATTCACCACTGGACACTTAGTGTAAACACAAACAATTGGCCTAACCTTTAGCTGGTTTAGTTAACCAGGCAGCAGTTGAATATCACTGCAACCCGGATATTCTGTCGGTAGCTGGATATGAGCTGATATTGAATAAAAGTGATGTCCAGCCACTTTACTCAGGCTGCCTGCCACTGTTCAATATCGGCCCCCACGAATCTGACGATCCAGTGATCTTCATACAGAACCCCAAACCTATATTATTCCATGCTTAGACTATGCAAATTCCTTAATTGTGGGCTGCCTAAAATGACCAAATGCATTATATTGTTCAAAATAGCACTGCTAGAATAATTTAGTTTTATCACAACTTCACCACATTACTTCCAGTTTTATTGATTTGCATTGGCTACCACTGATGGTCGTGTTAAAGGCTGTTCAGGGCTGGCATCACTGCTGCTTCCCATTCGAGCGTAAGATCTGCTTTAGAAAATTTGTATGTTATTCCTGATATAGTCATTGCAAGAAAAGAAAGCTGATGAGCTGGTACCTCTTCCGCAGTAGCAAGGCCGACCTCAGGGTTTCTACCACCCTAGGCAGAAACCCCAGCCTCGCCACCCCTCCCCCCCATCTGCCACTGATTCTGTCTCAGAAGGGGGAGGTGGGCAGCGGCTGCAACAGTATTTCCAAAAGTGTCTGCTTTTTGCCACCACTTCCTTGCCCGTGGCAGGCCATGTCCTTCAGTACACATGGCCTGCCACTTCTGATCCCCTTCCAATGCAACTTACTGTTGGAGGAGGGATTGAAGTGGCAGGATGTGTGTGCTGAAGAACATGGCCTGCCGCGGGCAACAAAGAGACAGCAAAAAGCAGCTGTTTTTCGAAATACTGCTCAGCCACTGTCCGCCTCCCCCCCCATGTGGATGCTGTGGCAGCTGGGGGGGGGGCATTGTGGCCAGTCATGTGTGCCACCCAAGCCAACCATCCTAGGTGGCTGCCTAGCTCAGCTACTGGGATGAGCCGGCCCTGCGCAGTAACCTTGAAATGGTAGAATGACTTATCCAATGAGGTCTGCTGATTTGAAGGAGGGTAAAAGCTGTTCTTTTTCAACAGATATTTGATTTGTAGTTTTATTTATACACTTTTTTAAACTTTCTTTTTTTTTTCATAATATTTCATTTATGAACAAATTACAAATGGAGAACATCCAAGGCTCCCATTCGAAAGAGCCCTTGATATTCTGGGTTACTTTGCAATCTTTTATTTGAGAGGTGTATGACTCTGATTGTTATAGGTCAAATTTTAACTGGTCTGTTTGTCTAGTTTTATGTTACATAGAAATATGCTGGCAGGAAAAGCCCACATGGCCTATCTAGTCTGTCCTTCCATATCAACAACTACAACAGTCCCCTTTTTACCTTTAGAGATCCTCTGTGTTTGTCCCATGCTTTTTTGAATTCAGTTACTGTCCTCATCTCTACCACCTCCACTGGGAGACTATTCCACGGATCCACTACTCTTTCCGTAAAGAAATATTTCCGCATATCACTCCTGAGTCTATCCCCCTTCACCCTCATCCTCTGCCCCCTCATTGCAATGCCTTCAATTCAAAGAGGCTCTCCTCTTGTGCATTTATGCCATGGGGGTATTTAAATGTCTCTGTCATATCTCCTCTATCCTGCCTGTCCTCTAAAATAAACATATTGAGATCTATAATTCTATCCCCATTTGAAGACCACTGACCATTTTAGTAGTCCCCCTCTGCGCCAACTTCATCCTGTTTATATTCCTTTGAAGGTGCGGTCTCCAGAATTGATCATAATACTCTAAATGAGGATGCACCAGAGTGTTATACAGAAGCACTATCACCTCCTTTTTTCTGACGCCCATCCTTCTAGCTTTTGCCATCACCTTTTCTACCTGTTTAGCCTCTTTAAGATCATCAGAAATGATCACACCCACGTCCTGCTCTTCTTTCATGGACAGATGCACGTCACCCCCTACACTGTACCACTCCCTTGGATTTTTGCAACTCGAATGCATGACTCTGCATTTTTTAAATCTCAGCTGCTAAATTCTAGACCATTCTTCAAGTTTAGCTAAATCCCTCCTCATCTACTCCTTCCTGGGTGTCTACTCTATTGCAGATTTTGGTATCATCCGCAAAGAGGCAAACCTTACCTGACAGCTCTTCCACAATATCACTAACAAAGATGTTAAAATGAATTGGACCAAGGAATGATCCCTGGGGCACACCACTGGTAACCTCTTTCTCCTCAGAGAGAACTTCAGTTACTTGTACCCTTTGTCGCCTCCTACTCAACCAATTTCTAACCCAGGGTTCTTCCCTAAGGTGCTAAGTTTGTTTATAAGTTGCCTGCATGGAACAGAGTCAAAGGCTTTACTCAAATCTAAGTATACCACATTTAGGGCTCTCCCTCAGTCCAACTCCCTGGTCAGCCAGTCATAGAAATGAATTAGATTTGTGTGAGAAGACCTGCCTCTGGTAAACCTATGCTGCCTCGGATCCTGAAATCCGCTGGACTCCAGAAATCTCACTATCCTCTGTTTTAGCATTTCCATTAATTTATTCACTGCAGAGGTAAGACAAACTGGCCTGTAGTTCTCAACCTCATCCTTACTTCCACTTTTGTGCCTTTCTCCTCTGTTTTATGCTTATGTATATGTTTGTTATAACGCGTGGAAAACAGTGTGAATCCTTCAGGTTATAAATGTGTTAAATAAGTAAATAAAGATCGTTGCTGAAAGCAGAATCCGTATCTAGTAGTGCCAGGCATTAAGAAATGTACCTTTGACATTTGAAGAGGTTCTGTGTGTTAGGTGTTTAGCCCTATGTATTGCATATATGTGGTCCACGGATTGGATATACAGCCCTGCAGTATTCTATACTTGCTGTTCTTTGAGTTGCTCATAGCAGACTTAGGCCTGCTTGAAGAACCTCCCTGATGCAAGAAGATTATCTGCAGTATTTAATTTAACTTAACTTCTGAGCTGAAGTTGCAACAGCCAATTCTATTAATAATCCTTTTCACCCTGAGAAAGACAAAACCTGATCACGCTGGCATCAAAGGCTTAAGAGAAAGTGTGAAGGCATGCTGAGAGGGGGCAAGGATATTTCTGACACGCCCAGTGTACAGACGGACAGCGCGTCCTTACTGAAGAGTAATACCATTCTTGTATCTGAAAGTGATTATTACTGGCTCGGTTATACCACGGAT
Source organism: Ichthyophis bannanicus (assembly GCA_033557465.1). Taxonomy (NCBI): domain Eukaryota; kingdom Metazoa; phylum Chordata; class Amphibia; order Gymnophiona; family Ichthyophiidae; genus Ichthyophis; species Ichthyophis bannanicus. The sequence continues at coordinate 6,840,855 of CM066047.1, forward strand.
GCACTGAACTGGTCCACAAGCCTCCATTTCCAATTAACTCTTCAGTCTGCTACCAAATACACTGAAAGTTTTCCTCGTATCAGTGCACTGCAAGACAGAGACCGCAGAACAAACATTCACTTGCTACAATGTATCCGTGCTGTGACATTAGAAAAAGATACTTTCTTTCAAAGTCTTGTCCATTCATCAATGGTTGCCCATCCTTCTGTTCTTCTCCCGAATCAGCGCTGTGCGATCCCTGCCCACCTGGCACCAGATGTGCTGCCCGTCACCAAGGCATGTCCCCACAGCCTCTGGGTGGCAGCATGCAAACTCTCAGGTGACATTCACCTGGTAGGCAGCTGCAAGCCCTTTATTACCTTATCCGCCTCGGCAGATCTCTGCCCCACCATATCAATTGCTTGTCAATTCGGTTTAGCTGTGACTTTGACTGACTGCAATAAGGGAAGTGGGAGTGGCAATGTAGGCGAAAGCTTAAAATTAATTGCTACATAAGAAAAAACGGAAAGATAATTATTCCTGCTTTCCTGTCAGTGCTCGAGTGTAGATGACCTCATTAACTTGCAGCTTGTACACAATTCAATTACTAGAAGATGGAAAATACATTTTTAATTACCTGAGTGGCTTCTGTTCCATTCATCTCCATTTGCAGGCGTTTTACTGTATCTGAGGAAGTGGCCCCATCTTGCAGCTGCTTGTTTGCTACACTTACTCATGTTTGTGATACAATGTAAATGTAGAAGGTAAGTAAGCACATAGACAGTGCTTGGTGACCTGTCACAGTGCTAAGAACCTGCCTGCTCTTTGGCAAGCTTATATGAGATTCACTTCCTCATGTACCTACTGGAGTCCTTCATTTATAGGGCTGTTGCTTGGACCGTTGGGCATTAATATAAGTAGCTCAAGCACGTAGAATTGCACTTGAAGTGCTTAAGTAGAAGCTGGGTGTGCCCACATAAAGGTACACGCTGGGGGCACAGAGCGCGTACTTGTATGCAAGTGCGTGTCGGCATTCCCAGCGACAGACAATGGGCGGAGCAGAGGTGTGATGGATACTTATGCATGTCATTTTATGAAATATACACACATGTCCTGATCTGTGCTAGCATACTTGCTTAAAGTTACTCCATGCTTGTGCAGAAGCATTCCAGGAGGCTGTTTATAAAGGCACATATGTCATCTTGATCAAACCATTACAACAATCTGCATCTCTGTGCCTTTTCTGCCCAAACACCTTGCTATAAAATGTTCCTGCACAAGTACAGCAGATAGCTCAAATACATTAATGCAAATGCATCTCGGCTCAGCATTCAGAGCGTAATGTTCAGATTTAGCAACATTTCTTGTTGTTTAACCAAAGCCCACATCAAAACTACTTGATCTAAATGTTTTAGCTTATTATCTGTCATAGTTAATAGTTATAATTACTCTGTTTGCTTTATCTTTTGTTCCATGCAACTCATTCAACATTTTGTTTTATGTAAAACGCTTTGATTCTCAGATAGGTGGTATAGAAAAACCGAAAAAATAAATAAGCCATGCAAGCATTTGTTTTAATTTTATTGCATTTCTTAGATATTTTACCTGCCCTTACAAAGAGCCCAGGGCAGAATACAATAATACACCCATAAAAACATTCAATACAATTAATTTTACATGCATTACAAAACATTCAATGAAATAAAAAATATATAAACTGAAAAACACCACAGCAGCAGGAAGAACAGGAGAGATATCACATCACATCCCAACTTAATACTCAGCCGCCCCAGGGAAATAACAATGTGGTGCATTCACCTTTCCCATTGCACTCAGTCGTGGGTCTATAGAACGTGGCACATTAACCTTTCCCACTGCACTCAGTCGTGGGTCTATAGAACGTGGCACATTCACCTTTCCCATTGCACTCAGTCGTGGGTCTATAGAACGTGGCACATTCACCTTTCCCATTGCACTCAGTCGTGGGTCTATAGAACGTGGCACATTCACCTTTCCCATTGCACTTAGTCGTGGGTCTATAGAACGTGGCACATTAACCTTTCCCACTGCACTCAGTCGTGGGTCTATAGAACGTGGCACATTCACCTTTCCCATTGCACTCAGTCGTGGGTCTATAGAACGTGGCACATTCACCTTTCCCATTGCACTCAGTCGTGGGTCTATAGAACGTGGCACATTCACCTTTCCCATTGCACTCAGTCGTGGATCTATAGAACGTGGCACATTCACCTTTCCTACTGCACTCAGTCGTGGATCTATAGAACGTGGCACATTCACCTTTCCCACTGCACTCAGTCATGGGTCTATAGAACGTGGCACATTCACCTTTCCCACTGCACTCAGTCATGGGTCTATAGAACGTGGCACATTCACCTTTCCCACTCCACTCAGTCGTGGGTCTATAGAACGTGGCGCATTCACCTTTCCTACTGCACTCAGTCGTGGGTCTATAGAACGTGGCGCATTCACCTTTCCCACTGCACTCAGTCGTGGGTCTATAGAACGTGGCGCATTCACCTTTCCCACTGCACTCAGTCGTGGGTCTATAGAACGTGGCGCATTCACCTTTCCCACTGCACTCAGTCGTGGGTCTATAGAACGTGGCGCATTCACCTTTCCCACTGCACTCAGTCGTGGGTCTATAGAACGTGGCACATTCACCTTTCCTACTGCACTCAGTCATGGATCTATAGAATGTGGTGCATTCACCTTTCCCACTGCACTCAGTCGTGGGTCTATAGAACGTGGCACATTCACCTTTCCCATTGCACTCAGTCGTGGGTCTATAGAACGTGGCGCATTCACCTTTCCTACTGCACTCAGTCATGGGTCTATAGAACGTGGCACATTCACCTTTCCCACTGCACTCAGTCGTGGGTCTATAGAACGTGGTGCATTCACCTTTCCCACTGCACTCAGTCGTGGGTCTATAGAACGTGGCACATTCACCTTTCCTACTGCACTCAGTTGTGGGTCTATAGAACGTGGCACATTCACCTTTCCCACTGCACTCAGTCGTGGGTCTATAGAACGTGGCGCATTCACCTTTCCCACTGCACTCAGTCATGGGTCTATAGAACGTGGCGCATTCACCTTTCCCACTGCACTCAGTCATGGGTCTATAGAACGTGGCACATTCACCTTTCCCACTCCACTCAGTCGTGGGTCTATAGAACGTGGCACATTCACCTTTCCCACTGCACTCAGTCATGGGTCTATAGAACGTGGCACATTCACCTTTCCCATTGCACTCAGTCATGGGTCTATAGAACGTGGCGCATTCACCTTTCCTACTGCACTCAGTCGTGGGTCTATAGAACGTGGCACATTCACCTTTCCCATTGCACTCAGTCGTGGGTCTATAGAACGTGGCGCATTCACCTTTCCTACTGCACTCAGTCATGGGTCTATAGAACGTGGCACATTCACCTTTCCCACTCCACTCAGTCATGGGTCTATAGAACATGGCACATTCACCTTTCCCACTGCACTCAGTCATGGGTCTATAGAACGTGGCGCATTCACCTTTCCTACTGCACTCAGTCATGGGTCTATAGAACGTGGCGCATTCACCTTTCCTACTGTAGTCAAGTCATGGGTCTATAGAACGTGGCGCATTCACCTTTCCCACTGCACTCAGTCGTGGGTCTATAGAACGTGGCGCATTCACCTTTACCACTGCACTCAGTCATGGATCTATAGAAGGTGGTGCATTCACCTTTCCCACTGCACTCAGTCGTGGGTCTATAGAACGTGGCGCATTCACCTTTCCCACTGCACTCAGTCGTGGGTCTATAGAACGTGGCGCATTCACCTTTCCTAGTGCACTCAGTCATGGGTCTATAGAACGTGGCACATTCACCTTTCCCACTCCACTCAGTCGTGGGTCTATAGAACATGGCACATTCACCTTTCCCACTGCACTCAGTCATGGGTCTATAGAACGTGGCACACTCACCTTTCCCATTGCACTCAGTCGTGGGTCTATAGAACGTGGCGCATTCACCTTTCCTACTGCACTCAGTCATGGGTCTATAGAACGTGGCACATTCACCTTTCCCACTCCACTCAGTCATGGGTCTATAGAACGTGGCACATTCACCTTTCCCACTGCACTCAGTCATGGGTCTATAGAACGTGGCACATTCACCTTTCCCATTGCACTCAGTCGTGGGTCTATAGAACGTGGCGCATTCACCTTTCCTACTGTACTCAAGTCATGGGTCTATAGAACGTGGCGCATTCACCTTTCCCACTGCACTCAGTCGTGGGTCTATAGAACGTGGCGCATTCACCTTTACCACTGCACTCAGTCATGGATCTATAGAATGTGGCGCATTCACCTTTCCCACTGCACTCAGTCGTGGGTCTATAGAACGTGGCGCATTCACCTTTCCCACTGCACTCAGTCGTGGGTCTATAGAACGTGGCGCATTCACCTTTCCTAGTGCACTCAGTCATGGGTCTATAGAACGTGGCACATTCACCTTTCCCACTCCACTCAGTCGTGGGTCTATAGAACATGGCACATTCACCTTTCCCACTGCACTCAGTCATGGGTCTATAGAACGTGGCACACTCACCTTTCCCATTGCACTCAGTCGTGGGTCTATAGAACGTGGCGCATTCACCTTTCCTACTGCACTCAGTCATGGATCTATAGAATGTGGTGCATTCACCTTTCCCACTGCACAGTCGTGGGTCTATAGAACATGGCACATTCACCTTTCCCACTGCACTCAGTCGTGGGTCTATAGAACGTGGTGCATTCACCTTTCCCATTGCACTCAGTCATGGGTCTATAGAAGGTGGCACATTCACCTTTCCCATTGCACTCAGTCGTGGGTCTATAGAACGTGGCACATTCACCTTTCCTACTGCACTCAGTCGTGGGTCTATAGAACATGGCGCATTCACCTTTCCTACTGTACTCAGTCGTGGGTCTATAGAACGTGGCGCATTCACCTTTCCCACTGCACTCAGTCGTGGGTCTATAGAACGTGGCGCATTCACCTTTCCCACTGCACTCAGTCATGGGTCTATAGAACGTGGCGCATTCACCTTTCCTACTGCACTCAGTCGTGGGTCTATAGAACGTGGCGCATTCACCTTTCCCACTGCACTCAGTCGTGGATCTATAGAACGTGGCGCATTCACCTTTCCTACTGTACTCAAGTCATGGGTCTATAGAACGTGGTGCATTCACCTTTCCCACTGCACTCAGTCGTGGGTCTATAGAACGTGGCGCATTCACCTTTCCCACTGCACTCAGTCGTGGGTCTATAGAACGTGGCGCATTCACCTTTCCCACTGCACTCAGTCGTGGGTCTATAGAACGTGGCGCATTCACCTTTCCCACTGCACTCAGTCGTGGGTCTATAGAACGTGGCGCATTCACCTTTCCCACTGCACTCAGTCATGGGTCTATAGAACGTGGTGCATTCACCTTTCCCACTGCACTCAGTCGTGGGTCTATAGAACGTGGCGCATTCACCTTTTCCACTGCACTCAGTCGTGGGTCTATAGAACGTGGCGCATTCACCTTTCCTACTGCACTCAGTCGTGGGTCTATAGAACGTGGCACATTCACCTTTCCCACTGCACTCAGTCGTGGGTCTATAGAACGTGGCGCATTCACCTTTCCCACTGCACTCAGGTATGGGTCTATAGACTAGTTTTCCCTAGGCTGGATGTAAGCTGTAAACTGTTTTGCAGGATCCTCTTTCTCAGTTTTGTGCTCTAAATTTCTGTGCACTAGGGAATTTTCTCTCATGTTATGTTCATTCAGGAAATCATCTTAGAGGTTTGCAGTATAGATTGATGCTCACTGCTACTGTCATTATCAACTTGAGGCTGGGACCCAACACTCCGCATCCTGGTAAATGAACTGTCTGAGGGCAGTGTGTTGATTCTTCTTAAATTGTACAGCATGCTCTGGTTATGGGATGCCCAGTCTCTGAATCACAGCACTGCACAAAAAGCGCAGTAAACTGGGAGAGTATGATAGGGAGTGATGTGAATCTATGTCATTTCTGCTCTGGTGCGGGTCCTGATCAGGAAAAAAGATGGCATCACAGTAAACTGAAGTAAACTGAACTAATCGTTTGAATTCTCACCTAAAGTCTTCAGCTGTCCCGAATGAAGCTGCTCTTTGCTGATCTCAGAAGCTAAGCAGAGTTGGGTCTGGCCAGTACTTGGATGGGAAAGTGCCTTGGAATACCAGAGGCTGTAAACTCAGCACCCGCAGCATCAAAGGCACACAGAGTATTTCCAAAAAGGTATGAAACAAAGTTCCTGAGAGCTACAAAGCCAGCTGCCCCCTCTCAAGTATTAATTGTGCCTGCTCACAAAGTTTAATTTATACTAGCCAGCTGTTTTCTTGGTGTGTTTAGTAGAGGTTTCAATAAGTCCATTAAAGCAGTACTGCTGCCCTGCCCTCCCTCCCTCTGCCCACATTTAACCCTCTTGTCGCTGGGAACTTAGAAAGGGTATCTTGCACATGAAGGAGGTTTCATACTTGAGAGCAGATACTTACTGGAGAACTCAACAATAAGCACAGAAAATAAGCATGTTTGGGTCATTTCATCCTTTGTAGCAAAGCATAGTGTACAGCTCCATCTCATTCTCAAACAAAAGTGTCTCACAATCAACAGTGAGTGAAGGGACCAGCAGGCAGCTCCAGACCTTGAAATACAAAGGCCTCAGAGATTGCCGGGAGACCAGATGTTTAGCAGGCTTCTGGGATCTTGCACAGTCCTGTAGCGCTTGTCAGTGCTGAGTCCTCTGCTGAGACAGATGTGCGTTACTCATCATTTACCATTTTCTCATGCCTAAAATCTTACAGATGTTGGATGCATTAAGCTTGGATCTAGTGGGAAAAGTATTACGTTTTTTAATTAAGAATAAGATAAGATATCAAGGAATCTGGCTGGCCTGGTGGCTCTATTGCCATGAAGAGGATCAGCACTTGCAGCCCCCTGTATGAAGGAGAGGGGAGGTAGGGACGCAGTTATTGTACAAATGCAGGGCATATGATTGCAGGGTTCTAGTGTGTAGCCTGAGGACCGATGCTGCAGTAACTGGGCTCCCATGGGCTGGAATCAGATATAAAATAGAAGGAGGTTCTCCAGACTCAGTGACACTGCCCACTGGAGGTTGGTTGTGATTGAGTTGAAGCCCAAAAAAAAATTTCATAGAAACCAAACAGTAGGCGAGATAAGAATGAATCAGCTATAAACTGGATATAGAAAAGGTCAACAGTTAATGCTAAAGCAGATTTCGTAGTGCTGCTGTATCCAGAACCTGCTGTACTGTGCACACAGTGGGATGTGCACTCTCAGCATTGCTGATGCTCTGACATATCTGTCTCTGGTACTCGGCTAATTTTTATCTCATACTTATGTACTGCCAACCTGGTAAACTGCTCCCAGTGGTGCACAGTGCAATAAAATGACTTTCGTAACAGAAATATACAGAAAATCAGTCCTGCTGCTACTGCGTCACAGCAATATAGACAGCAGTCCCATCTTTTAGGAAGTCTACACAGAAACACCTGTGCTTTAGTGGTACATCTATGTCCTGTGCTGGTCCAGGCTGCTGTCTGGGATCCCTGTACTTCTTAGGTATTGTACGCTTATGGGGGATTATTTTTTCCCCATCTGATATCTACAGTCTTACGCAGCACAACTGGATTGCTGGAGGGCAGTTGTGAAAGCTGACATGGGCGTTGGAAATAAGATCCAAAGGATCCAAATTGTGATTACAGCTGTGTCAGTTGGGCTTTCTGTATTTGTAATTTATTTATTTAGACAGTTTTGTATACCACCTTATCCTTCAATCAAAGTGGTCACAACACAATAGGAGGTATACATTTAACAGAAATGTAATGTAATAGATGGTTAAAGCTTGAAATACCGAGCACAAGAGGAAGGAGAAACGGGGAACTAGTCTTCAGATAACAGTCATCCGGCTACAGATTTCAGACTAACTCCTGCAACGACTCTGAGCCAGTTCCAAAGTGCATATAGAGACCTTAATGAGTTAGGAAGATAGCAAGGGTCATTATAACGATATATATGGGGGGGGGAGGGAAATATTGAAAACCATTCTACTGTGGAAGTTGGGTCATTGATTACTACTCGACCTTTCTACAGAGAACGCAAGAGACAATCCTGTGGCAGAGGAAAGGCAGACATCAGAACAAAGTATAGAACTTTTATTCTACAAAACTACATGAGTTGTTTCCAATGGAAAAGTTACCCAGAGAAAAAGTACAAATCTCTTTTTTTTTATTAGATTTTCTTTACAAGCAAAATGTAATACTTTGATAAAGAAAAGATACATAAAACAGCAATAAAGAAATGAGCATAATGATAATACAAAAACCGTAGCCCACATCAAGTGGAGCAAATGATGACTCCTAAAACAAACATATTAAGGATAAAATGAAGAGGCAATTTGATCTAAGCCCCCTTCAACCACATTGTTTTTTTAACAGTAGAAGGAATATAATACAAGTGTGAGACAGTTAAGGAATCAGGAAAAGCTAACACTTCCTTAAAAAAATTTTCAAGCAAAATCCTATGTGAAAGTAAAGCAGACTGAGGAAAATTAAGAAACCTCAAATTGCAGCTACGATGAGAATTTTCCAACGCTTCTATTTTAGCATGTAAAGACAAAGAATCCTTAATAGCCGCAACACTCGTAGTGTGCAAAGAAAGACAGCTTTTCTCGAAGACTCTCAAGATAACATCTCTACTCGAGCCACCTTGTTGGTTACTTTTCCCTCTGTTGAGGTTAAACAGCGCATCCTCAGGGCCTTCTTTAAAATTAAGTCTGTTAAGTTTTGCGGACAAATGGTTTCTATTTTTCCTGATGTTTCACGAAATACCCAGTTGCGGCGGAGGCAATTTCTACAGCTTAAGCCCCATGTATTGGCATTGGGTGCTTCTTTTTTTCTCCGTTATCCCTGCAAATGTTTGGTGGGCCATGAAGATGCTCTGCATACCTTCGCAGAAGTTTCTCATCTTGAAAAGTTTCTTAAGGAAAGACGGGTGGTAGTCAGGACTGAAGATTCAGTAAATGTTGCCCCCTTATTGTTGAGATAATGTTCTCATGATTCCCTTATTCTGCAATTATGTGTATCATTGACATTGCTGATCCCATAATGTGGACTTTATCCTGGTCATAAATGCCTTTGTTCTGTTTCTTATTTTGTTAGAATTCGGATTGACCTTTCACTGTATTTTGGTTATGTATATTGACTGAAAACGCAATAAAAAAGAAAAAAAAAGAAAAAATGAAGAGAGGTTAGAAAACAAATTCCCTCGCTTAATAGCAGCCCGGTACTCACCCTAACCAAATACTGAACTAAATATTATGTAATAAAAACCATTTCCAGCTGTAAAGGATCAAGAAAAATAAATCTGTTCTCTAGATAAGTAATCAAGCATTTCCAGGGATACCTCAGATAAAAAGAAGATCCCAAGACTATTACCAACGCTAGGTTTTTGCACTTATCGCACAACAGGAGCAAAATCTAACACATGGTTGAGACATTTGGAAAATTTTTCATTTTAAATCCAGAAAACATATCCTTGTTCTTAAAGCAACTTTTTAGAATAGAAACCTTATCCTAGTCTGACCGAAATGAGACAGCCAAAGTAGCCTGTGAGGATATTGCATCTTCCAAATTCTCCAGGAAAGAAGTTAAATCCACATCAGGTTGATTAATTAAACATATCAAAATCCTCTGGAGATACAGGTGCAACTTTTCCCTCTGATATAGCGTAGAGATCAAAATAGAGTCAGAAATGGGCAAAACTAATACTTCACAAAAATATTTCCTCAATAAAATTTCTGATGAAAGCAAATTATGAAGAAGAAAGTTCAAAATCCTCAAATTCCTTGACCTGACTACTTTCTCAAGAGACTAACACATGATGAAAATAGCAGTACTAACTGATTTTCGGAAAAAGCATGGAGACCTTAGATAATTCCCTGGAGAAACCCTTCATCTTCTCATCACGGGTTTCCAGTCAAGCCTCCATTTCCTGAGAAAACTAGCAGAGCTGGGAAATGGTAGAAACTAGCATTATCTCAGTCCAGGTTACCACCTGCCACATGTTGGCCAGGGATCCCCTGAGCATCCACGGCAGGTGAAACCCAAGAAAAAGGTTTAGGTAATGAAACATTAACAGAAGATGAAGAGGAAGAGCTCTAGTTTGCAGGAAAGTCCTCAGCACAAGCTTCAGATGGAGAGGGAGGAGTCATGTGATCCAGAGAATTCAGTAAACTCCCCCGAGAGGTGAATTTAAGGAGACGCCACTTCTTCCATCAGTTTTAAATGTTTATCCATCGGCCTTGTTACTAAGCTTTTCTCTATAGTTTGTTTCTTCTTCCTCTTGCCTTCAGGTGGCATCCACACCGCAAAACTAAATTCAAAACACCAAGGCCTTGCTGTTCCTTCGGTGCTCCAAAGGGGTGTGGCCTGCCCATGATTGTGATGGCCATGCATCACCCAGCAGTGCCATCTTATCGGGTCCTAGGAGTGATGTCAGAGGGATTGCCCCAGTCAAGCCTGCAACGGGTAACATGGTTTACCAGCACCTTACAGCCTCACCTCACCACTGGCTGTCCCTGTAGGTAGAAATCTTTATGGCAATAATGAAACCAAAATCTACCTGCATAGACTGGTTTTCAGTATTACAGCAAACTGTATAGCTTCAAATTGCCCAGCAGCAAAGAGACTGCCTATTTAGCCCAAAGGTGGATTGCTCAATGCAAAGTCCATGCGCACTTTGAGCTGTGAAATTGCCCAGGGAAAACTAGCTGTTGATGATTGCATTTGCCTTTATCTTTTCTGAAGAACACAGTACACTAAAATGTGCTAAGTACGTGTTTACGATAGGAGCAAAATCTAACACATGGTTATTTATTTATTTAAGGGTTTTATATACCGCCTTTCAGCTAAATCAAAGCGGTTTACAAATAACCAACAAAACCCATTACATTTCAAGAAATTTAAACAGGTTACTAAATAAAAGAAGGAGGTTATATGAGAAAGTTTGCATCTGAACTTTGCATTTTAGCAATAGAACTTGTTTACAAGGATGAACTTATGTACTGTCAGAAACACTTCCCTGGTGGCCAGTGGATGCCAGGGCAGGTGCGACACAAAATATAAAGTTAAGATTTGAGAGTCTTTTACAAGGCCCAAATGGCTCTTGGTCTTTGTAGTTTCCTTGAGCTCCAAATCTCTAATGAAATATTTAAGCAGAGTGGTGGGAAAAAATAAGGCTTTTATTTCCCGTCTTTCCTGAGGTTCAAAAGTATTGGGTTACAACATGAAAGCAAAAGTCCTTACTTCAGGTAGAATAACAAACTTAGGCTTTTCAAACAAAACTATCATACATTACAGGAATGGTGGCGCTTAACCAAATTAAGAATGCTCTGTTGGTACTTTAAACAGATCACAACTCTGGCAGAGATTCTAGACTCCCGGAAATACGCAATGTACAATCCATGTCATGGTCAGATACCTCTTCTATGGGATCCACTTGCATTTGCTCATACTCCGATAACTCTGATTCACTGTCCCTGGTTTCATGCAAACCATATTCAGGGGTTTTGTATATTTGCTCTATCAAGTCCCAATGTCCTGGGCCTAAGCTAGGGCGTCGGCCCTGTGCTATATTGAGCTTACAAGTATCCCTTCTTCTTGGAGGTTTTACATCAGCATTATATAAACCTTTATCCTTCACAGCATTCTTCTTAGACATATATTTTCCATACCTTTTATTGCAGCAGCCTGGTGATGAAAGGTTTTCTCCTTTGGCTTGCTTCCTCCCCTCAGAAGCTTCGTGCCAATCCTCTCTCTGAAAGTTTGCTTTAGCTTTCAACCGTGGGAACAGCTCTCCTGGTAAGTGCCTGCTCCTGCAACATCCCAAATCCTGGCTTCCGTGCTCAGCCTGGCTTTTCCTTCCCAACTGATTCCCACTTGCTTCTTGCTTGCAATCAATGTAAGGCTTTCTCCTCTGCCAGCCAACAGCTTTCTCACCAACCTGAGCCGGTCCTTCCTTGGCTCCTTGTGGCTTCCTGTTAGCTCCTGGAGATTCTCTGTTAGATCCTTCTCTGGCTTGAGACGATTCTCTTCCAGCTTGACCTGGTCCTCTCTCCTGGACCCGACCTGGTCCTCCTCCCTTAGCTTGAGGCAGTTCTTCCTTATAAAGAACTCCTCCTTGAGGCATGTGAATTGTTTGTCATGTGCTCCTGACCAGCTGGGCGTGGCACTCCAGTCTCTCTGACTGCACTCCTGCTCCCTCTAGCTGGTCCCTGTGAACATTGCACTCTGTGCACATCTTTTTCTCTGTGTAAAACAGTTTCATGTCTCTCATCAGGGCTCTCATCAGCCCCCGCTGCATCACACATCCCCCTTCTTAAAATATTACGGGCTGGGGAACATTCCTTTGCGCAGCACGTAATACGCGATACCGCAACCTTCTGCAGCTGACTTGCTTTTCGCTCCAGTCGACTGTTGTCTGCTGGTATCATTTTAGGGCTGGAAGTGTTTTTCGTAGACGCCAGCAAAACCAATCGTTCATGCCACGGCCGGAGTAGGTTCACATGATAGACTTGGTTGTGTCCCTTGTTGTCCTGGATTAGATATGAAGCTGAACCAATGGGTTTGATGACCTTGTAAGGCCCCTTCCATTGAGCTTCAAATTTTGGAGTCAGACCAGAGACTAAGACTATCACCTTCTCCCTCACACTCAGTTGTCTTGGTTTTGTGCATCGGTCATAATATTGTTTTTGCTTTTTCTGACTTTCTCTCAGTTTCTCTTCGGCGAAACGAGAAGTTCGTTCAAGGTGAGTCCTCAAACTCTTCAGAAATTGGGGTATTTCTACTTCATCCCCCACTGGTTCCGTCCACTGTTCTCGCAAGACATCCAGTATGCCCCTTGGTGCTCGTCCGTACATAAGCTCATAGGGCGAGGTACCTAGGGAACTCTGTGTTCGCTCCCTACAGGCATACAAAATAAAGGGTAGCATAGTATCCCATTCGGTTGTTTCTCCATCCAAGGTGCGTCTAAGCATTTGCTTTATGCTTTGATTCATTCGCTCAACCAACCCATTGCATTGGGGATGGTAAGCCGCGGTTTTGAGATGGTGAATACTGAAGGCGTCCCACACCCGTGCCAGGTACCTGGACATAAAATTGCTGCCCCTGTCCGTCAATACTTCCTGCGGGAATCCTACTTTGCAAAAGAGTTTGATCAATTCAGTAGCAATGGACTTCGCCGAAATATTCCTCAAGGGTACTGCCCATGGGAAACGTGTGGCCTGGTCAATGATCACCAGTATATATTGAAATCCTCTTGGCGTTTTTATAAGAGGTCCCACTATATCCATGGCGAGTCTTCTTATTGGGTCTGAAATTACTGGCATTGGGATTAGAGGCACCTCTGGCAGGCGCACAGGAGTTACGCGTTGACAAGAGGCACAAGACTCGCAGAAGCGGGTGGTTTCTCTAAAAACTCCTGGCCAATAAAATCTAGCCAATATTTGATCAAGGGTGCCTTGTGCTCCCTTGTGACACCCTGCTGGGTGATCGTGTGCCAGACGCAGAACAAGAGATTTGAAAGTGTTTGGGACCACTAGTTGCTTCTGAACGTTTCCTGTTCGGAGGTCCTTACTTTCTCTGTACAAAATATCTTCTTCGATGATAAACCTAGGAAAGGTATCCTTTTCCTCTCGAGCGTGCTCAAACGCACGAGTCAGAGTAGGGTCCGCTCTTTGTTCCTTTCTAAAGGAGGGAAATTTTTCCATCAATTCAGAGGGTACCCATGGCATTCCTTTCCCCGCTGCAAGCTCGGCTGTACCCAGAGAGCGACACTTTCTTTCCTTCCACTTCTCACCCTTTGATTTCCTTTCCCTCACTGCAGGCTCATTTATCAAATCTTCATGAGAAGGGAGGTCTTCCAAAGTAGCATCTCGGGAACAAGAGGGGGTTTCGGAGGTCTGAGCTTGCGAGTGCGTCGAGACTAGAGCTTCCCGTGGAAACCTTGTCTTCTTTACTTTTTCCACAAGAGGACTGGGAACTGCTCTACTCTCAGAGCGAATGCAAGTGGATACTGGAGCTCTCTGCGGAGACAACCCTTCTTTCAGACTTCTCCTGAACTGGGGCCAATCACGGCCCAGTACCAGCTCTTGGGGTAACCTAGGCACCACAGCTATCAGCATTTCTTTCTCAATGCCTAGCCCTTTAACCCACAATTTGTACACGGGATAGCGGGTAGCCGCACCATGTATACATTTTATTCTCACATTACCCTCTGGCTGATCTGGAACTGCCATGCCTTGCTCCCTGACCACAGACCATAATTCTCGCGAAATCATAGTTTGGTCAGCTCCAGAGTCTAAAAGTGCTTTTGCATTTATCCCTTGAATTTCCACATTCAAGACAAAACCTTCGCGTATTGCTTTTGGTCTTTCACCAACAAGAGCAGTACGTGAACTACATTCTTGTTTTAAATGCCCTTTCTTACCACAAGCAAAACACCTTTTAGTCATTTCTTTTGACACAACATCCTGTATTACTATCGATTCTGGATCTTCGGGAACATTTAACGTTCCTTCTCCTTTTATATGAGTTTACCCTTAGTGTATTTATTGGCCTCTTGTATCCTGTCTTGTATCTCCTATACTTTTGTCTTCTGTCCTTTACAAATTTGTATATTTCCTTTCCTTCTCTGGCTTTGGCCAAAAAATGTTTATGTATTTTATTATTGTACACCGCCTTGATTGTTACAGAAAGGCGGTTTTTATCAAATGATTAAACCTTAAACCTTATAGTTATGTAGGGTAATGTCAGAGTCCACCACCTCAGAAACAAACCCAGTTTCTTGCACTTGCACAACAATTTCATCTCCCTGAGTATGTTCCCCATTAGCTCCTACTGTTAAGTCATTGCATGTCCATCATCCATCCCTTGGATTGCTGGGTCCAGCCTCCAGTAGCCTCCCTGCGTTGGCCTTTGCCAGCTCCTCCCGCTGCTGAGCCAACCAAGTTTCCATGTCCTGCAGGACCGGCTGTTGCTGTGCTTGCATGGCTTGGAGGGCCTGCGCTTGGTTTTGCCGCGCCAACTCAGCTTGTCTGTCGAACTGTAGCGCCATCCACGCGCAAAACTCCTTTTGCTCTATACTGCACCTGTAAAGAAACACAAAAGAAAAAAAAACAAGTGTGGCTCCACTAAAATGAGCTCCCCTTTTTTTTTTCCTTTTTTTTTTTTCCAAACTTCCCCCTGCTATCCAACACAGATCAGGCTTATTTACAGTTTACCTGACATCCGTGTTGTATCAGCCTTGGAATACTCGTTGCTGTTGCACTCCGCAGCTCTCCGCCTCTGGTATCAGCAACAGGATTTTCAGCTCACTGGTCCAGGTGTCCCCCTTCAGGATTTTCACCATCTGATCCGGTTTCTGGTTACTCCTTCCCAGGTTTTACCCTCCGATCCAGTTTCCCGCCAATCCGTTCCGGGTTTTACTTTTCCAATCCGGTTTTTTCAGGTATTCCACTCCGGGTTTTATATTTTTAAACCTAGGAGTTTATTTTTCTCTCTTTTGCAGTTGTAAGGCACCCAATAAAACATCCAACAACTACGCCATTTATGTCAGCAACACTTCCCTGGTGGCCAGTGGATGCCAGGGCAGGTGCGACACAAAATATAAAGTTAAGATTTGAGAGTCTTTTACAAGGCCCAAATGGCTCTTGGTCTTTGTAGTTTCCTTGAGCTCCAAAGCTCTAATGAAATACTTAAGCAGAGTGGTGGGGAAAAATAAGGCTTTTATTTCCCATCTTTGCTGAGGTTCAAAAGTATTGGGTTACAACATGAAAGCAAAAGTCCTTACTTCAGGTAGAATAACAAACTTAGGCTTTTCAAACAAAACTATCATACATTACAGGAATGGTGGTGCTTAAACAAACGAAGAATGCTCTGTTGGTACTTTAAACAGATCACAACTCTGGCAGAGATTCTAGACTCCCGGAAATACGCAATGTACAATCCATGTCATGGTCAGATACCTCTTCTATGGGATCCACTTGCATTTGCTCATAATCCGATACCTCTGATTCAGTGTCCCTGGTTTCATGCAAACCATATTCAGGGGTTTTATATATTTGCTCTAGCAAGTCCCACTGTCCTGGGCCTAACCTAGGGCGTCGGCCCTGTGCTATATTGAGCTTACAAGTATCCCTTCTTCTTGGAGGTTTTATATCAGCATTATATAAACCTTTATCCTTCACAGCATTCTTCTTAGACATATATTTTCCATACCTTTTATTGCAGCTGCCTGGTGATGAAAGGTTTTCTCCTTTGGCTTGCTTCCTCCACTCAGAAGCTTCGTGCCAATCCTTTCTCTGAAAGTTTGCTTTAGCTTTCAACCGTGGGAACAGCTCTCCTGGTAAGTGCCTGCTCCTGCAACAGCCCAAATCCTGGCTTCCGTGCTCAGCCTGGCTTTTCCTTCCCAACTGATTCCCACTTGCTTCTTGCTTGCAATCAATGTAAGGCTTTCTCCTCTGCCAGCCAACAGCTTTCTCACCAACCTGAGCCGGTCCTTCCTTGGCTCCTTGTGGCTTCCTGTTAGCTCCTGGAGATTCTCTGTTAGATCCTTCTCTGGCTTGAGACGATTCTCTTCCAGCTTGACCTGGTCCTCTCTCCTGGACCCGACCTGGTCCTCTCTGGATCCGACCTGGTCCTCCTCCCTTAGCTTGAGGCAGTTCTTCCTTATAAAGAACTTCTCTCCTTGAGGCATGTGAATTGTCTGTCATGTGCTCCTGACCAGCTGGGCGTGGCACTCCAGTCTCTCTGACTGCACTCCTGCTCCCTCTAGCTGGTCCCTGTGAACATTGCACTCTGTGCACATCTTTTTCTCTGTGTAAAACAGTTTCATGTCTCTCATCAGGGCTCTCATCAGCCCCCGCTGCATCACAGTACATATAAAAGGATGGACATATTAACATGCAGAAAACGGACCTCAGTTTAGATCTATTACCATAATTATAATCAGTGAAAAAGGAGGGGGGGGGGTGTTCGTGTATGCGATGGATTGGTACATAGGGGTTATGTGGGGAAGAGGTCTTGCATTGATTCATTTGTACTAAAATGTTCAATGAATGGGTGTATCATAAGCTATTTCCTGAATGTTATTAGGTTATTAGTGCATCAAAGTCTATCTGGGGCAGAGTTCCATAGGATTGGTGCAGTAAAGCTAAAGGCTCTGTTGGTCATTGCCTGGATGGATTTTCGATAGGTTGATGATATGAGTAGCTTGTTTTGTATGCCTTCCCTTCTTATTCTGTCATTTGAAGGTTTCTTTATGAGGTTGATTAGGAATGATGGTGACAGGTTCTTTATTAGTTTGGATGTGGTCATTAGTATTTTATATTTAATCCTGCTTTGGATTGGTAGCCAATGCAGCTTGTATAGAATAGGTGTGATGTGTTCTCTTGGATTTGTTTTGATGGCAATTCTAGCAGCAACATGTTGGGCTATGCGAAGGTGGTTTATTGCTTGTCTCGGGAGTCCTTGGAGGATGCTATTACAGAAGTCAATATGGGGGAATACCATAGCATGGAGTATGGATCTAAAATCCTGATGTGGCAATAAGGGCCTCAAGTGTTTAATCAGCCTTAGTTTATTATAAATTAGACTAGTGGTTCTTTTCAAATGGGTTGTTAAGCTCAGCGATCCATCAAGGGTAACACCGAGGTATTTTAAATTCTTTATCGCTAATGATACATCCTCAACTTTTAGGTCTGGAGGTGCGAAAATTTTTCGTTTCTCTTTATAAATAGGACTTCTATTTTTTTATAATTGATTTTGAGGTTATGATAACTTAACCACTGTGAGATTTAGTAAAGCATGAGGTGACGCTGGTAAAATTGGGTTTTGTTATATCGAATGGGAGGAATAGCATTATATCATCTGCATAGATGGAACAGCCAACATTGAATCCTTGAATAATATTACATATGGGTTGTAAATATATAGTAAATAATAGTGCCGATAGGGCAGAGCCTTGAGGTAACCCTTGTTTCTGTGAGAAAGTTGTTGATGTTTTTTGTCCTATTTTAGGTTGCTGGCACCATTCAGAAATGCATGATTGGAACCATTTTAATGTCGTGACGTATAACCCAATTTGCTTAAGTCTTTCCATAAGACTGCATGGTTAATTAATTTATTTATTTACATTCTCGTATATACCGTGCTATTCTGCATCAGTGCGGTTTAAATTGAACAAACTGAAATTACATTGAACAGGGTATTATAACTTGGAGATAACTATTTTACAGGGAACATGGGCTATGGAGGGTTAAGTGGCTTGCCCAAGACCACAAGGAGCACCTGTGGGACTAGAAACCCCAGTCCTTCCGGCCCAAGGTTGCTGTCCTCTAGTGGGATTTGAACCCCCGACCTTCCGGCCTGAAGTACCTTGCCCCAGCCACTAGGCTACTCCTCCACTTGAGTCAATTGAGTTAATCGAGTCAAAGGCAGTGGCAATATCTAAAAATATTAGGATGCCCACTTTGGATTATCTATAACCTTTATAAGGTTGTCAAAAAGTCCAATTAGAAGGGTCTCAACACTATGGCATGGCCGCAAGATTACGCTATCCAAACAACGGTACGTTAAATCTAGAAGCCTTAGGAAAATGCTATATTAGAAGGAGAATATGATCTCAACTGCATTTGTAATCTACATTCTTTTCTACTTGATAATGTGTAAACTTACAGGCTTCATATGACAGTAATATGCATTTATAAATTAGTTTATAACTTTTAAATTATAGGCTTAACCTACTTGTAGACTAGCACCTTATTCACATATATGTCACATTGTTTCTCCTAATTAGCTCATAGCTGACTCTGTTAAAAAGTCTTCATTTGTAGCAATATCAGTGTTACAAATGCTAATCCATACTTTTAAACTGTACCAGTGCATCCTTAACTAAAGTTTTCTTAAAGTTAAAATTTTCTTCAACCATTCTCCTCATTCTATCATTTGTTTAATACCCAATTGAAATTCAAATTTTAGGCATTTAATTCTCAGTCTGAAGCATAACTGTCTAACACTTCATTTGCACTTCTCACTTAAATATATAGGGAAACATTCTATATTTTGCCCTAAATTTCAGTCATATTCCAACTTGTAGTAGACACATCTTTGAGCTAATTCTCAGCCCCTCAATTTTACCATTATATATACTGTTGTAACTTCACTCTAACACCTTAGATGTATTCCCATCTAATACTATCCCTCTTTCTTGGAACAATTATACTAGCTTGTTTAACGCTAAAACTTAATGCTCAACTGTCAACCCACCCTCACACCGAACCTATCCCAATAGTACGCTTGACTTATGATGACTTTAAAGTACACTCCTCTGACAGAAATTTAAGTCCGAGCGCGGAGTCGCGAAGGACGGCGGTAACCGGGCGGTCTGCCCGGTCCCGGCCCGTCCTTCCATCTTCGGAAGAAGAAAAGGGGGGGGGGAGAGAAGAGAGAAGGAGCAGGCGGGGGTCTGATGACGCAGGCAGCAATTTTGAAGGGATTGGCTCCGCAGAAGGAGAGAGCAGAGCCAATCAGAGCTGCCGGCGCTGGAGGGGGTTTTAAGGAAGGAGCCGTTTACGCTCCCCCCTTTTGTCCGGCGGCGGGTGCGGAGACGGTAAGGCTTCTTGCGTGCAGACTGAGGAGAGCGTGATCCGGTAAAAGAAAAAGAGGTTTGGGCAGCGCAGGAAGCGGGGTAAGGTGGTCGGGGGCCGCCGCGTATGTTTGCCTGGCCTGTGCGGCGTGTGCTAAGGTTAGCCTTTGGTGTGGTGGGTTATTCGGCGTTGCGAGGCAGAGGTTGTGCCAGCTGAGGGTCCAATTCGAAGGGCGAAACGGATTTTCGGGGAGGCGGAAAGTGATAAATTAAAAAAAAAAAAAAAAAACCAATTCGGCTCACTTTAATACTCCGGCGTTTTTGCTTGGGGCCTGTACGCCTGGGCTGCATGGCACGTGGAGTGAAAGCCGGGGCAGCTGGCCCTGGTAGGGCTGCGCAGGCAAGGGGTTTTCCAGTGGGTAATAGGGTTAGGGCTGCTGGGAGGGGGGATAGCGGGGGGGGGTCGGGGTCAGCGAGGCACGGCCAGTCGGAGGCTGCCTCGAGCAGCGGCGCCTCCACGAGGTCGGGGAGAAAGGTTGGCAGCAGTACGGGGAAAAGGGGCTGCAGGTTCCAGTACGAGGGGGCAAGCTAGGCGGGGACAGTCCCAAAGGGGCGGTGGGATGGTTGATGCTGGGCCTTTGCCTGCGGTGTTAAATGAACATGGGTCCGCTAGGGATGGGGATGAATTCGTAGAGGGTGGGCAGGTGCTTGAGCAAGAGGGTATAACTCGGAGGGGATGGGGTTATGGGCATATGGGTGTTGGACCTATGGTGGTGCCTCCGGGTGCACATGCCATAAATCCTAGCGACGGGGTGTCCTGGGAGAGTGGACAAAGGGGCCCTGGTGCCTTTGGGGCTTGGGGTGGTCCATCTCCATGGGGACACTGGTTGGGGGGTGGGCAAGGTTCCTCTCGGGCGGAATGGTTGGATGCCTGGCAGCCTGGGTGGTCTTCTCCTGTTCCCCCTCCCCCTCTTTTTCCTATTATGTCTCAACAGGGTACAACGTCATTATCAGGAAGAGCCGACAGTGGACGGCGGCAAGTAGAACGCTTGGATTCGACTCTGATCCGTCAGCGGGAGATGTCCAGTGATGGTGCGGTTCGAGAAGCTGGTGGACGAGAGCAGGATGCGGGGCTCAGTACCGTGGATGTTGGTCCGGATGATGTGGTGCCATCTGCGACTGGTGTTGCAGGTGAGTTACAAGCGGATTCGGGTGAGAGGAGTAAGGAGAGTAGTAAGAGGAAAGCAAAAAGGACGGCAAAACGGAAACATTCCTGTATAAGGCGTCGCAGGTACAGTTCGTCGTCGGCTTCGTCCTCGGCTTCGTCTTCTTCGTCGACGTCATCGGATGATAGCATGTGTCGGCAGAGGAAGGGTGATGGAAAGGTCTCAGGAAGAGGGCCCGAGGGTGGTTTGCCGTCAGCAGTGGTAATTTCAGAGTTATGGGAGGGAGTGCCACGGAAGTTGCAGCATAAAATTAAAAAGCGGCGTTATATCGATATTTTCCGGTTGCTAGAAGGTCGCAAACGATCGGGTGAAAGTCGGAAGAAATGTAAGGAGGATGAGAAGGCGGGGCATATTAAGAAAGTGTCAAGAAATGTGGTCAATTGGACACGGGCATTTTTGCGTTTGATTAGTGTTTGGGGACAACATTACCCGGGGCAATACGAGCGGCTTTTATCTTACGCGGATTCAATTTTGGAAGCGTCGCAGACGCATGAAGGGTGGTCATGGTTAAACTATGATGAGAAATTTAGAGATAAGATGGAAGAGAATAGAGGGGTGTCATGGGGTATGCAGGACATTAATTTGTGGCTGACCCAGATGTCGGCCAGGGGTAGTGTCGGAGGAGGGGCAAAAGGGGCGGTCATCAGCGGGGGGGGGGCCTAGTCGGTCCTTTCGTGGGGGAGCGAGTTTCGGGCAGCAGCGTGCCGGGGGCACTGGGGCAGGGGACGTTTGCTGGAGATTCAACAAGACCTCGTGCCCTTTCCCCGATTGCAAATTCCGGCACGTCTGTTCCCTTTGCGGGGGAGCGCATTCAGCCGTTAAATGTGTCAAAAAAGGGAGCCCCCTGCCTCCGACTTCTGGCGCAAAGTGATGCAAGGTTGTTGGGCCTCGCCCCCACGCCTGTTAGAGTGCCAGTATTGAATGCTTGGTTGGGCCAGTACCCTAGACAACACGATAGAGAGGTTTTATATTCGGGTTTTAATTATGGTTTTGTAATCCCAGTATGTGGGCAAGTGGGGGGGTCGGTGGGGCGGAATTCAGTGTCAGTGAAGCGATTTGCGTCGGTGGTGAAAGAAAAGTTGGCAGCGGAATTATCGCTTGGTAGGGTAGCGGGCCCATTTGTCAGTCAGCCATTCGAAAGAATGGTGATTTCTCCATTGGGTATAATACCAAAGAAGGAGCCGGGGAAATTCCGTCTGATACATAACTTGTCCAGCCCCATAGGAGCTTCGGTCAATGACCATATTCCGCGGGAATTATGTTCCGTGCGATATGCGTCCTTCGACAAGGCAGTGAAACTAGTACGATCCGCTGGGCGTGGGGCGCGGATGGCAAAGGTGGATATTGAGTCCGCGTTCCGGCTGCTTCCAGTACACCCTGCGTCGTTTTACTTGTTGGGTTTTTGCTTTGAAGATGGTATTTATTTTGATAAATGCATGCCCATGGGCTGTGCCATCTCTTGTTCATACTTCGAGAAGTTTAGTACTTTTCTGCAGTGGGCGATTGAAAGTAAAGTGGGTATAGCGCAGGTAGTGCATTATTTGGAGGATTTTTTATTTGTAGGGTCGGAACACTCTGAGGAATGCCGCGTATTGCTGGATGGTTTTCTGGAATTGTCCAAGGAATTGGGTGTGCCGTTGGCAAAAGAAAAGACGGAAGGTCCTACTACGCGGATCACTTTTTTGGGGGTGGAGCTAGATTCAGACTTCATGGTGGCACGTCTCCCCCAGGAAAAAATTCGCGGCTTGCGGGTGTTAGTGGCCAATGTACTGGCATCATCGTCCTTGACCCTGAGGGAGATGCAAGCTTTGATAGGCTCGTTAAATTTTGCTTGTAAGGTGATACCGATGGGCCGGGTATTTTTGAGGCGTTTGGCGGCAGCTACTGCGGGGGTGCTTAGGCCTCATCATCATCTGAGAGTCTCAAAGTCAATTAAGGCGGATTTGCGGATTTGGCAGGTCTTTTTGGAAGAATTTAATGGGACCACAGTATTACTGGAACCGGAGCTCACCAGTGCGGATTTGCAATTGTATACTGACGCGGCGGGGGGCGGGGGTTTGGGCATTTACTTCGCTGGGGCTTGGTGCGCGGAGCGTTGGCCGCAATCCTGGTACGAGTCGCGGATTACCAGTAACATAACTTTTTTGGAACTGTTTCCCATTTTAGTTGCACTGGAATTGTGGCCGGAGAGACTTTCTAACAAAACGGTTTTGTGGTGGTGTGATAATGAGGCGGTAGTTCAGGTGGTGAACCATTATTCACCGCACTGTCTTTTGGTGGCTAACTAGATGAGGGAAGTGGTTTTAGCTTGTTTGCGGTTAAATGTGTACTTGAAGGCTCAACATATACCAGGGTATGCTAATTCCATCGCTGATTCTCTTTCCCGTTTCAAGTTCGAGCAATTCCGACGATTGGCACCACAAGCGGATGCAGAAGGAAGTGCGGTCCCCTGGAAGTTATGGAGTCTTGGCCATCCGGGATGAAAGACTTGTTGCGGTGTTCGGTAGCGGCTGGTACCTGGGCGGCGTATCGGCGAGGATGTCAGAAGGTGGTGGAATTTTTGGAACGTTCGGGTTGGCGGTCTGGGCCTGTTTCACCTCAGTTGCTAGGACAATATGTGGTATGGGCAAAGGAGAATGGAGTGGCTCGCTCGGCAGTGCGCAGTCATTTGGCGGGTTTTGAGTACTTCGTGAAGGCGGTGGGCTGGGATCTACCGTCAGGGGGTGCCTTAGCCCGTCGGCTCTTGCAAGGATGGGGTCGGACTGTGCCTGTTCAGATGGATGCTAGGCGTCCCATCACGCATGATTTGCTAGAAAAAATATGCAAGTCAGTGGCGGTGGTGGCCTCGTCGCACTATGAGGTGACGCTTTTTCGGGCAGTTTTTACTTTGGCATTTTTTGGGGCTTTTCGTATGGGCGAGCTGGTGGCGCGATCATCAAGGGCTGGAGATATGGGGATTTTACAACGTCAGCATGTTTGTTTGGACAAAGGGCGGTTGCGAATTTTGTTGGCGAAATCTAAGACTGATCCACACGGCAAGGGTTTGTGGGTATGGCTTAGTGGGATTCCAGGGTTTCGCACTTGTCCGGTGAGCGCAATGCGTGCTTTTCTTACAGGTTCGCCCATTGCGAGTGGGGGGGTTGTTTCTGCATGCGGACGGGCGGCTGCTGACACGCTTTCAGGTGTCAGCGGTTATGCGGTTGGCATTGAGGGCTGTGGGCGAGCCCCCTGAACATTATGCAACTCATTCTTTTCGTATTGGCGCGGCCACCAGCGCTGCTGCGGCAGGCCTGTCGCAGCAGGACATTAAGAGTATTGGGAGGTGGCGTTCCCAGGCTTTCCGGGGTTATGTTCGTTTATAAAAAAAAAAAAAAGAAAGCAAACGAGGGGGGGGGGGGGGACTTGATATGGATTAACTCTTATTTTCTTTTACAGTTGCAGGAGGGAGTGTTCAGAGCTGTTGGATGATCGGGCACTCTTTCATGTACTGGGCCGGCCGGCGAGCGGCTGAGCGGCCATTGGGGCCTAACCTGGGGCTCGATCCTGCTCAAGTGTCGTTGCTATGGCTGGGTGAGAGAGGGTTGAGGTGGTCTCAGCTCCTGCCTTTGCTACGGCACCATGAGCGGGTGAGGGGCAGGCCACGGCTGTTGCTGTTGCATTTAGGTGGCAACGACCTTGGGACCTGGACTTGTAAGCAACTCATCCGAATTGTTATAAAAGAGTTGACATATGTTCCCGGGAATTCAGTTAATTTGGTCAGACATTATTCCAAGGCCTGTTTGTGCGGCTCAGCGGCGTTGGTCGCGGGGTCTTACAAAAATAAATCGTCAAATAGGACGGTGGTTAACTGGACAAGGTGGGATTCAAGTTCTTCACCCGTGGGTGGAGGTGACTTGTACGGGGTTGTACAGGATTGATGGTGTTCACTTGTCCCCTGTGGGTATTGATCTACTGTTGAATGATTGGCAAGAAGCCTTGGAAGATTTATTACACGGGGATGCCAACTGGTCGCAGCAGGGCACTGGGGGGGCGGCACAAGGGCATTAATATGCCAGTGCCGGTGGCGGGATCCCGGAGGTTTCCGGGGCCCGGAGCCGTTTGGTCATACTTGGGCGGGGGTGGGGTGCCCCCGACCCGGATAAGCCCTGCTGGCCTTTGCTAGTCATATGGCGAGGTCGGGGAAAGGGCGGTGGGAAATTGGCCGCTGGTCAGACACGGCCGGAGCGGATGAGACCCCACTTTGCTAATTATGGCTGGGGGGGTATCACTCCGCTGGTGGGAGATTGTTTACAGAACTGTTTGATATTGTAAAGTTAATTGTTTGAATTATAATAAAGCTGCGACCGGTTGGTACTTCCAATAAGAAAATTGTGTCTGTGAAATTTTGTAAGGTGGGGGAAAGGGTGGGGGATGGGGTGAGAAGAAGGAGGAGGGGGGGTGAGTAAGGATGGGCGTAGGGCACCGGATGCAGCCTGCCACGGTTACACAATGCAGGGCCCTAAACCACTTTAATACTCAAAGACTAATTCGTATTAACACCATTAATATTCCTAATCATGACGCACTGAATCTCACAAATAAAAGCATAACACTAAAATGTACTTACATAAATTCAAGATTGATAAAAAAGAAAATTCCAATAATATTTGATTATACTACTGACACTAACTCTGACATAATATTCATAACAGAGACTTGGCTCGGTGAATTTGATAATGTCCTACTCAATCAACTTGCACTACCTAATTACAAATTATTTCATACTACCACAACAAATAAATGGGGAGGAGGTGTACTGATTATCATTAAAAAGTCACTAACACCATTATTACATAGCTCAAGTACAATTGTAGATATTGATCTTCTGATAATATAAAACAGAAATATTGCATTTCGCCTCATCTATTCGCCACCAACCTCTGACCCAGATGGGCTAACAAACATCCTTGAGGAGGTCTGTAACATAGCAGCAAAGAAAGAAGTTGTACTCTTAGGAGATTTTAACCTTCCCTCCTTACATAACTCATGCACCTCATCATTCCTTAGCGCTATGGAACAGTTACATTATAAACAAATTATAAAACACCCTACACACAAAAAAGGGAATATTCTAGATCTTATCTTTATCCCTCAGGTGATTCCCTCACGACACAACAATTTCATACAGCTAACTCCAGTCTTGTGGTCAGTCTACCATCTCATTGAATTCAACTTTGAGATCGAACAGTCACATAATCATGCTGAAAGCCAGACTGCAAAACAAAACTCAAAATTTAAAAATTTTGAAAAAGAAGCCTTTACTACAGAAATACTAGAGTCCATTGACACAAGTACAAATGACCTTGACGAACTCATAAGTAACTGGAATAAAACTATTACTAAGTTAGCAACAAAACTCCAAACTGCCTGCGAAACCTCAAAGAATCCCTTAAAACAATGGTACTCCCAAGCCATAAGATTGCTGAAAAGAGAGTTGAGAAAACTTGAACATATGTGGTGATCAAATAAAACTGCTGAAAACAGAGAAAAATATGTATCTATGCTAACTAAATACCATCAGCACATTAACCAGGTCAAAAAGGATTATCACACAAAACTCTTCATGAAATCAATAAATAAACCAAAAAATCTATTCTCAATTGTAAAATCACTCACAGTTCATCCAAGAGATTCCACTGAACATCCTCAGACAACAGCGGACTACTATATGTCCAATATCAACTCTATGACAAAGCCCACCTACATGAGCATCAATTCTTTTACACCACAAGCATAAAGTTTCACCATATGTTTATTTTAGGTTAGCATAGCACAAACCTTTCCCAGTACATACCACCAAACAACTGGTCTTCCTCAAGGCTCTGCATTATCCGCCCTTCTTAGATATATATATATATTATATATATATATATGAGTTGATATATATACACACACACACACACACACATACACAACCAATTTGTCATCTAATAAAAAAGTTCAACATCGATTATGCCATCTACACTGATGACATAATGCTGTATATGCCCTTCAATGTAAACATACCTAACTTCAATCCCATAACCTCATGTTTCAAGAATTTAGCTTCATGGCTCAAAATCTATGGCCTAAATATCAGCTATAAAAAGAGTGAAATATTAGTAATCACTAGAAATCAGAAATACACTCCACCCAGTAACATCGTTATCAATAATTTCATTCTTGAAGTCAAAGAATTTAATCAGAGCAATTAAGGATCTACTGACGTTCCGAAAAGAATTAAAAACGTACCTAGTCGCTGAATATTATAATTCTTCCACTCTCAACTCATCCTGCCCCACCCCTAACTCACCTCCACCCCTCCCAATAACTTAACCCCTCTCCCTTTCATCCCCTATTCACAAGGCCTTGTACGTAGTTAAGAAAACCAGCAACCCTATGCTTCTGTATATGTGATTACTGGTATGTATATAGTTTCAGTTTCATTGTAATATAGTTCAAAATGTTCCCTATAATGATGTTCTACTATTCAATGTAAACCGTCCCTGATTGTTGGAAGGGATGGTATATAAAACTGTTTAAATAAATAAAATAAAGAAGAGGTAAAATAACTCAGAGTCACTCTTGACAAACATTTTTCATTCAAAACCTATATTAAAAACACAACAAAGGCAATATTCAATAAAATCAGACTACTACAACACATGAAGCCCCTACTACATAGCAATGACTTCAGAACATTGATGCAGGCAATGGTAATCCCACATATTGACTATTGTAATAGTCTACTACATGGACTGCCAAAACAATCACTCCAGCCCCTCCTAATGGCGCAACATATGGCGACACGTATTATCTATAATGCATGCCGCATGGATCATATAACTCCTATACTTTATGCCCTGCATTGTCTACCTGTACGGAGCAGAATAAAGTACAAGCTAATTATGATAATGTTCAAAATCATCAGAAACAGCACCCACAACTCTATCTCAACTAATTAAGGTCACACTTAATGACCGCCAAAGAAGAGGACAGATGAATAATACTCTTTCAATCCCGTCTGACTACTGAAAGACAAAGCAACATACTAGCAACTGAGCATTCAAGTACCTATCTCCAAAAGACTCGGAAGCATTACAGATTTATCAACGTTCTGCACCCAACTTAAACACTTCCTATTCATTGAACATTTTGGACAAAATGAACTAACCCCTAATGGTGACCCAACATAGCACATACCCTACACTTCAAGCATTCCCAACTCAGCTACCACAGCCTCTCATTACAAATCTACCACATCACTCTCTCTAGATGCTACCCCTCCCTCTTAACTACCCATGAACATTTGCTAAAATTATTGCTAAGATTTCTTTATTCATAATATTATAAATAAGTTAAAGTTTGTACGAATCATGTAAATATACTTGATTCTTCATCCACATTCACTTATTATATTGTTAAAATGTTCAATGTAATTCATTTGTTCCGTATGTAAACCACTATGATTACCCAAAATGGTGGTATTAAAACCACTCAAATAAATAAATAAAATAAATTCTGGTGCATGTCTAGTGGAACATGCATACCAATGTGGTCTTACAGTTGTGAGTGGACAATATTTTTCAATTATTTTGGCCAAAACTGGTTATTGGCCTATAGGATGTGGGACAAAGTTTGTCCAGTGATTTGCTTTTTAAATATTGGAGCGATTGAAGCTCATTTTAGTAGTTTAGGCATTATTCCCTGTGTCAATGACATGTTGACCATATGAAGGATGAATGGTGCAAGTTTCATGCGGACCACTTTAGCCAGCTTACTGGGCATGGGTCAAGACTAGAGGTTGTGATGTTGATGTTAGAGATCACTTTATTAAGCTCTTTAAGATTCAATTTATGAAAATTAGACCATATCAGTGTGGGTGTAGTTTGATTGGGGGTTGGCAGTATAAAAAAAAATCAGGTTTCAGAGAAAGTTTAGTTATGTAGTGATTTGTAAGGGTTTAGGGTGTTACGAGGGTGTTGTTTAATTGATTTGGTGCACCAGTTAGATTTTTCATAATTTCAAAAGGTTCTCTGGGGCGGTTTGAGAATTTATGAGTACCTTTTTTTGATAGTTCTTCTTGTTATTGTTGATGGTATTTCGGTATATTTGAAATTTATACATGTATAGTTGTTTATCATGGTGGGAATTAGATGTTCTCCATTTTTGTTCTTGTTTCCTTAGTTGCTTTTTTAACTGCCTTATCTCTTGAGAATACTGGGGTTCATATGTTTTTTGTCTTGTTGTTGTTGTTAAGTGCCGTCGAGTCGGAGTCGACTCATGGCGACCCTCTGGATAGCTATCCTAAATTGTGTTCGATCTTCAGTCAGGTGGCTCATTGTTGACAGACTGGTACCCGTAGCTGCTGTTATTGTATTGATCCATCTCATTGCTGGCCTTCCTCTTTTGCGTTGACCTTCTATCTTGCCAAGCATGATGTCTTTCTCTAATGATCTCTCTCTCCGCATGATGTGTCCAAAGTATGAAAGTCGAAGTCTTGTCATCTGAGCTTCAAAAGAAAGCTTAGGTTTGATCTCCACTAGTACAGACTGGTTTGTTCTTCGGGCAGTCCATGGTATACACAGTATTCGCCGCCAGCACCATAATTCAAAGGAATCAATTTTCTTCCTGTCTATCTTTTTCATTGTCCAGCTTTCACATCCATATGATGTTATTGAAAATACCATGGCTTGAACAAGTCAAATCTTTGTATGGAGAGAGACATCTCTGCTCTTGAGAATCTTATCTAAGTCTTTCATAGCCATTCTGCCAAGAGCAATGCGTCGTCTGATTTCTTGACTGCTTCTTGCTTCTTTATTGATAGTTGATCCAAGTAGGTTAAAGTTATTCACGATTTCAATTTCTTCTCCTTCGACAATGAACCTATTGATTATGCCAGTTGTCATGATCTTTGTCTTCTTTACATTAAGGTGCAGGCCCATTTTGAGACTATGTTCTTTGATTGTGAGAAGCAAATGTTTCAGATCATCTTCACTTTCCGCCGGTAATGTGGTACCATCAGCATAGTGAAGGTTGTTGAGTCTTCCACCAATCTTCACACCTCTGTTGTCTTCATACAATCCTGCTTCTCTGATGATTTGTTCTACATATAAATTAAACAGGTAGGGGGAAAGTATGCAGCCTTGTCTTACACCTTTGCTTATTTTAAACCCTTCTGTTTCTCCTTGTTCCGTTCGAACTGTTGCTTCTTGATCAATGTACAGATTGTGCAAGAGAATGATCAGGTGTTCTGGTATACCCATGCTTCTTAATGTGGCCCAGAGTTTCTCATGGTTTACACAGTCAAAAGCTTTGCTATAGTCGATAAAGCGCAAATAGATATCCTTTTGGTATTCTTTAGTCTTTTCAAGGATCCACTCTCACATCCGCAATGATGTCTCTCATTCCTCGCCCTTTTCTGAACCCTGCTTGTACTTCAGGTAGTTCTTGTTCCAGGTATGATTGTAGTCTCTTTTGAATAATCTTCAGTAGAATTTTGCTGGCATGTGGGATCAAAGCGATTGTGCGATAATTTCCACAGTCAGTTGGATCACCTTTCTTTAGTACTGGTATAAACACAGATCTTTTCCAGTCAGTTGGCCATGATGCTGTCTTCCATATTTCTTGGCAGAGCCTTGTAAGTATGGTAACAGCTGCATCAGATTGCTGTAATACTTCTATGGGAATGCAATCAATGCCTGGTGCTTTGTTCTTTGATAAGGCTTTCAATGCTGCTTCAACTTCTTCTTTCATCACCAATGGTTCCAGATCATAAGGTACAGGTTGAAACGGCTGTTGGTCCACTTGATCTTTATCATATAAAAACTCTGTATATTCCTTCCATCTTTTCTTGATCTTCTCAGCATCATTCAACATAGAACCTTGAGCATCTTGTAACATTCCAATTCGAGGCTGGAACTTTTTCTTTAACTCTTGTAGCTTTAGGAAAGCCGATCTTGTTCTTCCTCTAATAATTTCTGCTTCTATTTCCTTGCATGCATCGTCGTAGTACTTTTCCTTTTCCTGTCTTGCTGCACGTTGGAAATCTCTGTTGAGTTCTGTGATTGTCTTTCTTTCTCCTCTGGCTTTAGCTTCTCTGCGTTTCTGGGCAATTTTCAGAGTTTCTTCCGTCATCCATTTTGACCGTTTTTTCTTTTTTACCTTTTGTAGAGACTTCTCACTTTCTTCCAACACAACCTTCTTGATGTCACTCCATAACTCTTCTGGAACTCTATCATTTGTATCTAAAGCAGCAAATCGATTTTGCAGGCAGTCTTTAAATTCCAGTGGTATATTCTCAAGGTCATATTTTGCTGCATTCATGAGTGGTTTGCTCTTTTTCAGCTTTAGCTTGAGTTTGCATACTAGTAGTTGATGATCTGTACCACAGTCAGCTCCAGGTTTTGTCTTTTTTGATGTTATAGAGCTTTTCCATCATTGACTTCCACAGATGTAGTCAATTTGATTTTTATACAATCCATTGGGTGAAGTCCATGTGTACAGTCGCCGCTTGTGTTGCTGGAAGAAGGTGTTCGAGATGAATAGATCGTTGGTCTTGCAGAATTCTATCAGTCTTTCTCCAGCTTCATTTCTGTTGCCAAGTCCATATTTTCCAACTACTTTGTCTTCTTCTTTGTTGCCAATCTTTGCGTTCCAATCACCCATGACTATCAGGATATCTTGTTTGCATGTTCTGTCAATTTCAGCTTGTACTTGTTCATAAAACTCAATTTCATTCTCTTCTGCAGCTGTTGTTGGGGCATATACTTGAATTATAGTTGTGTTGATAGGCATTCCTCGTAGACGAACAGAGATTAAGCGTTTGCTGACTGCATTGTATTTCATTACAGTTCTTGCAAGTTTCTTCTTTATTATAAATGCAACACCATTTCTTCTTTGTCTTTCATTTCCAGCATAGTAGACCATGTGATCATCTGATGCAAAGTGCCCGATGCCAGTCCTTTTCAGTTCACTGACACCCAACAGATCAAGTTGTACACGTTCCATTTCATTCTTGACCACCTCCAACTTCCCTTGGTTCATGCTTCGTACGTTCCATGTTCCAATGTGTAAGACATCTTTACAACTTCTGACTCTCATTTCATGCGTAGCTACATCAGCAGTCAGACGTCCCGAGGGCTTTGATCCAACCACATCATAAATGCTGGCTTTACTCTGAAAAGTCTTCAGCTCTTCCCCAGTAGCTAGTTGAGTGCCTTCCAACCTGGGGGTCTCATCTTCCAGCACTACAGCACAATTTGTTTTGTTGTAACTATCCATTGGGTTTTCATGGCAAGATACAGAAGTAGATTGCCGGGCCTTTCTTTCGTGCAGTTTAAGTTTGGTGTTGTTGCCGTTGTCACAGAAATGTGATCCTCCGCCAACACTATCCAATTCTGCTGCTGCCCAGATGGGTGGTTTGTCTTGGTCTGGCATCTCAGCTGAGACCTGTCCATCTTGGGAGACCCTGCCAGTAGTTAAACTACCGATAGTTTAGCTCTCAGCATCACTGATGCACACAAGCCCTCACAGCACGACAAGCTGTAAACCAAGTGAGGGGTTTATATGTTGTTTTTTGTCTTATAGATCGTTTTTTTTTTATGTTGTTTTTTGTCTTATAGATCATTTATTAGGGTTTGATACTGGGAAGGTTGAGACTTTCTCTATTGTTTTGCTCCAATTTGTAATGTAGCTATCTAAATCTAAAGGTGAGGAGTTAATATCCAGTAAGATTTCTCATAGGAAGTTATCATTGTCAATGTTTTTATAGCTTGTATGCGGTATGTAGGTGGGTTTTGATACAGAGTGGTTTATCTGGTACAGTAGTTTCAAGTTATTTATTTATTATTTATTTACATTCTCTTATATACCATGCTATTCCGCATCAGTGCGGTTTAAATTGAACAAACTGAAATTACATTGAACAGGGCATTATAACTTGGAGATAACTATTTTACAGGGAACATGGGCTATGGAGGGTTAAGTGGCTTGCCCAAGACCACAAGGAGCACTGGTGGGACTAGAAACCCCAGTCCTTCCGGCCCAAGGTTGCTGTCCTCTAGTGGGATTTGAACCCCCAACCTTCCGGCCTGAAGTACCTTGCCCCAACCACTAGGCCACTCCTCCACTCCAAGTTGATTAGGTAGTGGTCAGACTAAGGGACAGGAGTTACTTGGGGATGGGTGGAGTTGGAGCATTGAGAGGTCATGCCGAGTAAGAAAATTAGGTCTAGTGTATTCCTTCTTCTGTGCATTGGGACGTTTACAATTTGATGAAAGTCCAATTCAGACATAGCATCAATGAATGTTGTAGTGTGTAGGGAAGGAAGGTTAAAATCTCCTAGTAGCATTAATTGTTACTTCCAGTCACACTGCCCAGAAAACCCAGGAGCTTCTGGGTCGCCAGGAGTCAGCATTGACGCGAAGGCACACATTGCATTGCATTTGTTGTAAGGGAGCTAGCTATCTCTAGGATGGATGTAAGGCTCTTCGTGTAAGTGGAGGGTGGTCTATAAAGAAAGCAGAATGATGGATGAGAGGTTTCTGTCATGAGCAAGTCCATGTCATCAGTGTTCTCGGTGTGGGACAGAGAAGCTTTAAGGTTGGACTTAATAATAATTAGGAGTCCACCACCTCTCTTAGAGACCCTAGGGCAATGGAAGAGATCATAGTTAGTGTTTTTTAATTGGTTGAGTAGTACTCTATCCAAGTCCACTAGCCAGGTTTGCTTTATGAAAAAAATAACCAGTTTCTTGGCTGAGAGTAAGTCAGTGATGACGGGGATTTTATTCCTTATGGAGCTGGCATTTATAAGATAGCATTCAAGTGCAGTATTAATGGGTCTGTTGTTTTGTTCATTGTGTGGTGGAATGTTTATAGGTGTGATGTAGGTGAGTCTATCTCTATGCCCTCTAATATGTTGTTTATAAGTCTCTTTAATAAAGTAGCTATGTGGGGCTTGGATGTTGTGGTGGTGTATGATTGGGATATTGTGTGCCGGTATGGACTGTGAAGGAGGACAACAATAGCAGATGTGATAAAATACTAGCATTGATAAAGATCTCCATGGTGGTTGAGGAAAAGATCCCAGTGGAGAATGTGACAGTATAAACTTACAGGGCTCGATGAGGGTCGTAAATTTTAGAATGGTTAAATGCAAAGACTGTGTGTTAACTACCAAGAGCACAGTAACAAAAGGTCTTGCAGATAGCACACAGACAGCAGATGTGCACCACACTATCTCCCAAAGTATGGAATGTGGTCATGGCCAATGCCCTCCGAGTGCCAAGAACAAAACTGCTGATCTTAACTTCCCCCCTCCAATGCAAATCCCAACCCTGATCTCAACCTCTCCCAGGTCAAGTCCCTCTGTCTGATTGCCATTATTCCCTGAGATATATGTTAGTCCCCATTTGTTGTATTGTCTGTCTTGATTAGACTGTAAGCTGTTATTATCAGGGGCTGTCTCTTGCATGTCTCTGTACGGCGCAGTGTACGCCTTGTAGTGCTATAGAAATGACTAGCAGTAGTAGCAGTAGTAGTAGTAGCAGCAGTAGCAGCAGTAGTAGCAGTAGTAGCAGCAGCAGTAGCAATAGTAGCAGCAGCAGTAGTAGTAGTAGCAGTAGCAGTAGTAGCAGCAGTAGTAGTAGCAGTAGCAGCAGCAGTAGTAGTAGCAGTAGCAGCAGCAGTAGTAGTAGTAGCAGCAGCAGTAGTAGTAGTAGTGTGGTGGCGAGACTGTAGTAGAGCCTGAGAAAATGGTGAAAAAACAGTCATTTTCCTCTGAGCAAGGAAATAGTTCAGGGAGTTTTAGGGTTAAAACTCCAGCTAAAGAAAAAAACTGCATTCATAGAGCTGTTGATAGTGAGCCACGCCCCAGCTCCAAGGTAACCAGGGGAGGTGACGAGGATTACCCAGGGGTGGAGCTTGAGGCTATAGGGCATTCACACTCATATAAGCTCATATAAGTCTGGATACCGCTGCAAGGGAGGGGTACAGCAGTTTTCAATAGGAGTTGGAGCAGAAGGGTGCTGGTATTGGGAGCCGCACTTGGTGTTTGTTTTTCTTTTTGTCTCATTTCAGCATCAACCGGAGATGGAGCAAGGTGAGCTGCTGAGTTGGATGGCAGACCAGTTCCAACAGCAGCAGGAGATGGCTGCCCAGATGCAGGAACGAATAGCCGCCAGGATGATGGCCCAACAACAGCCGCTCCTAGAGTTGATGGGTGCCTGGATAGGAGAACAGAAGAAAACCACCGAAGCCTTAAGGACTATGTCAGGTTCCTTAGAAGCCTCGCAAGGACTGGGTTCACAGGGAAAAGGGATATTTTCCTTTGGTTCCCTGACCAAGGAAGATGACATAGATGTTTATTTGGAAGTGTTTGAACGAGTTGCACTCCTAAGTGGATGGCCAAAGGATCAATGGGCCACACGCATAGCTGCCTTTCTTACAGGGCTATGCCCATTGATCTAGCCTCCAATTATGAGGAGCTCAAGAAGGCAATTAGAGATCGTATGGGCCTAACACCAATGGTCTATAGGCGCCTTCTGAGAGCTTGCAAGCTTAAGCAAGACGAGACACCGCAAGCTTTATGCCAGCGGATCAAAACGTTGGTATGGAAGTGGTTGTCACCTGAGGGCAAAACTGTTGATTCTCTATTGGATAATATTGTTTTAGAGCAGTTTGTTGAAGCTGTACCAAAGGAACTGCAGTCTTTCCTGATTCTCCAAGACTGTCAAAACACCAGAGACGCAACCTCGCTGGCAGAGCGTTTCTTGGAAGCCAGATTGATCATCCAAGCGAAGGTGGGTGTTTTAAATCTGGCAGAAGCAGGAGTTTCAGAAAGGAAAGGGAAAACAATGTTGGGGGGAATCACCAGAGTTAAACCCATGGGAAAAACTGATTATGCTCAAAGAAAATGCTTTGCATTTGGAGAGACAGGACATCTTAGAAGGGATTGTCAGGCAAGAACAGCCCTAGTATCCACCAAATCCAAGGAGAGTGGGGAAGGATTCTTGTGGAGGTGGAAGATATACCCGTAGAAGCCCTGTTAGATTGCGGCGCGGATCAGTCGATGATTTCGCAGAAACTCTGGAAAGATATCCAATCCCAAGGTAGTCAGCCTCCAAAAGAGTCTGGAAGTAGCATAAAATAAGATGTGTGCATAGTGCAGCATCATCTTATCCCCTCTATACCTTAAGAGTAAAAGGCTTAGGTTTAAAGCGAGATATTTCTGTAGCTCTTGTCCCTAAGCTTCCTCACGCTTTAGTTTTGGGGAGAGATTGGCCTCAATTTAGGCGAGGCTTAGCTAAGGGCCTACAAAATGAGGAAGGTTTAACATCTAAACCTGGCACAGTCAGATGCTTTAGAGTCAGAGAGGCACTCTACATCTAAGCCAGTAGAGGGAGAGAAAGTATCCCTAGGGGATAAAAATAAGGATAAGCAGTTAGTATCCTCTCGTAGGGTCAGTGCTAGGACAAGGGCACTGCCCTCTCCTTTGTTTGGCGTTCCGCAGAAAAAGCAAGATAGGAAAACACCTCAGAAACAGGACACTGACAGTAAGCCAAAATTCATTCTAAAATTTTGTTGTACCACCCCAAATGCCAGGGTCCCAAAACGTGCTTCTGAACAGGCAGCAGGTTTTGATTTGCATAGCGCGGAGGATATTATCATTCCTCGACAAGGCAGAGCGTTGGTAGAGACAGGCATTCAACTAGAGATACCACCTAGCTGCTATGGGCGTATTGCTCCTCGCTCAGGCCTGGCGGTGAAGAACTCTATAGATGTGGGGGCGGGGGTAATTGACCCTGATTTCCGAGGGGCAGTCAAAGTCCTATTGCTTAACTTCGCGCGGACAGATTTTAAGGTGAATACAGGAGACAGGATAGCACAGCTTATATGCGAACGAGTATGCTTTCCACCCGTAGAGGAAGTAGTGGAATTGAGCACTACAGTAAGGGGGTCAGGAGGATTTGGGTCCACTGGCCGGGCTGAGATTAAAGGTCTATCAGCAACCTGTGAGGAGAAGGCAGATGTGGATCTGGGCCCAAAACTAGCCGAGCGTAAGACCAAGCCTGTCCCAAGAGTGAGGGGGGAATTTTCAAGGCGCCTACAGAGTACATCCCAAATGGCGGAGGGGAATATAACCACTAGCCAAGCCCGCCAGAAAAATTACTATGATTGGTGCACCAGACCTCGTCAGTTAGAGGTAGGCGAGAAAGTTGTAACAGCAGCTGGTTCCCACCCAAGGTTTGAAGGTAGATGGAAGGGGCCTTATAGGATCATAAGACAGGTAGGCCCAGTCACATATTTGGTAAAGACTAGAAGAGGTAGACAGCAGGTTTTCCATATTAATGTCTTGCGACCATGGCACGAGCGGGTAGTGTTAGCTCGGTTGACTGCAAGAGAAGGTAATTTGGATAGCTGTCGGATAGATCATTACACCCTAGCAGGAATTCCGTGCTGTGCGTGGGTAGAGGCGCCAGCCCGGAATATCTTAAAGGGGGGGGGGGGGTTATGTGGTGGCGAGACTGTAGTACAGCCTGAGAAAATGGTGAAAAAACAGTCATTTTCCTCTGAGCAAGGAAATAGCTCAGGGAGTTTTAGGGTTAAAACTCCAGCTAAAGAAGAAAACTACATTCACAGAGCTGTTGATAGTGAGCCACGCCCCAGCTCCAAGGTAACCAGGGGAGGTGACGAGGATTACCCAGGGGTGGAGCTTGAGGCTATAGGGCATTCACACTCATATAAGCTCAGGGAAGCAGGAAGGAGGGGTGCATCCACCAGGAGGGAGGGTGCATCCACCGGGGAGGAGGTTTCCACCAGGAAGGGAGAGACCCCGGGTGAGAGAGTGATCACCAGGGAAGGTGTATCCAAGAGAGGAGACTCTTGCAAGGAAGCAGGAAGTAAGGAAACCAGGAGGAACCCTGTGAGAGGAAGGTGTTCCAGCAGCTGTCTGAGGAGGAATCCCTATTGCACGCAGCATTCAGGAAGCTCTAGTTCTGAAGGTAGTTCAGCTTGTAAGAGAATTACAGCTGGCTGGGAGGATGGGAGAGTTTGCCCTGTGGAAAATGCTGGTTATGAGCAACGTATGGGAGTGTCCTTAGGAGAGCCGGTAAGAAGTGTGTCCTCTTCAGCAAAGTTTGGGAAGAGACTGGGTGCTAGAAGAAAGATGAGCACATTGGAAACCTTACACAGTTTGATAAAGGATAAGGATCTCCTCAAGCCTTCCAGTGTCCCTCAGCGTAGAGAGGAAGCCCAGTGGGGAAAGGTTTTAAAGTTGTTACAGAAACTAAAACCTGCAGTTCCAGACGCTGAGTCCAACCAGGAGCCAATTGACTTAGATGAGTGCATGCAGATAGATGAATGTGCTTCAGATAATGTTTCCTCGGGGTCGGAAATGGATTGCTCATTCTGTGTGTGCCAGAAGTGAGAAAGCTCTAAGGTTTTAAAGTTTTAGAAAAAAAACCAAGAAGCTTATCTAAGTGCTTAACCTGCTGGAGAATTATGCAAATGAAGTGTTAATGTGCTTGTGCTAGCCAGGAAGATTCAAAGGATTGATTTGAATGCTTGCAGCCTGTAAACAAATGTTTAGCAGCTTGAAGGAAAGGAAGCAAATGTTTAGCAACTTGTAGAAAAGAAGTGAAGTGCTGTACAGAGCTCAGCTGAAGTAGAGGTTTGTGCTGAACCAAGCCAGGAACCTAAAGCTAAAATCTTTAATGAAGGAAAAGATTTACTGCTGTGTTAAACAAGCTGAGAAGCAGTGCTGCTGTGTTTGCTATAACAGTTTGATATGAAGTTTTTGTTTCCTTTTTCAACGGAGAAGCATCCAATTTATGTTGTTGTAATTGTGAACTGCTGAAAAGAAAAGTTCATTGGCTAAGAAGAAAAAAAATAATAAATTTCCTGTTTGCCTTGAAAACCCCAGCTATTCTTTATTACACAACTACACTACCCAGCAGCCTTGGCTCTGGGAATCCAACTAACAGAAAAGGGACAATAAGAGGTTACACCCACTACTCCTAGGCAACCGCCTAGCCAGTAGGAGGCGCATCACAGTAGTAGTAGTAGCAGCAGCTTTAGTAGCAGCAGCAGCAGTAGTAGTAGCAGCAGCAGTAGTAGTAGTAGTAGTAGTAGCAGCAGTAGTAGCAGTAGTAGTAGCAGCAGCAGTAGTAGCAGCAGCAGTAGTAGTAGCAGTAGTAGTAATCTTTTCAGTTACCACCAGTGTAACTATCAGTAGAGAAGAAAACATGAGAATATAAACAATGGCAAATTAGAACTAAAGCTTTAATGAGGCAGGCCGCAAGAGAATGTAGAAAGAAGCTCACTATAAAGGCCAAAGCTAATAAGAACATTTTAAAGTATATTCAAAGCAAAAGGCCTGAAGGAACTTGGGTAGACCATCAGATTGCCGACAGCTCAAAGGGGCACTTGGGGAAAACCCTATGAGGAAAGGCTTAAAAGGTTAGGGCTCTTCAACATGGAAAAAGAGACAGCTGAGGGGAAGTATGATGGAGGTCTATAAAATAATGAACAGAATGCAACAAGTAAATGTAGATTAGTTGTTTATTCTTTCAAAAAGTAGAACAACCAGGGGACACACAATGAAGCTGCAATATAGCACATTTAAGACTAATAAGAGAAAATATTTTTTTCACTCAACATGTAATCAAACTCTGGAATTTGTTACCAGAGGATGTACTATAAGCTGTTAGTGTAGCTGTTTTTTTTAATAGGTTTGGACGAGTTCCTGGAGGAAAAGTCCATAAAGCCCTATTAAAGCAGACCGTGGAAATCCACTGCTTATCCCTGAAATAAGCAGCATGGAATTTGTCTACCTTTTGGGAATCTGACAGGTACTTTTGACCTGGATTGGCCACTCTTGGAAATGGGATCCTGGGCTTGATGAACCTTGGTTTGACCGCGTATGACATCTCTTATGTTCATATGACAAGGCAATAGCAGAAAAACAAAACTAATCCCTTGATTCAGTTTTTAATGAAAAGGATATTAGTGAGATACCCAGGTCAGAAACATGTTTTATGCCAATGACTCAAAGGAACTCAAGCACATCACAGTAGACCTGAATGATATAATGGAATAAACGTATGAACTGAAGAGTAAGAAATCATCAGAACTGGATGGTATACACTCCAAAGTTTTAAAAGACATGAAAAATTAAATTTAAGGCCCTATTACTAGCAATCTATTGGAATTTTGGCCACATTACTAATGTGGGGCACTATACTCCCATAATTTAGCACAGTCTGCCATGTTAATACTCCCACTGGGAACAACTACCACCACCCATTGTGCTGGCAGTGTAGGCTTTCAAGGCCTCTACTAACGGCGCCACGGCGGGAACAGTCACATCCTGCCCAGACACCACCCAGACATGCACTGCCTGATAGTGTTGGGTTTTTAGCACATGACCCTGGGCTATTTTGTAGTGTGGTGCAAAAATGCACATTAACCCCGCACTATCTGGCTAGCGTGCTTTCATAAACATGCCCTAGAATCTATTATTAATTTCAGCTATGGTACCAGAGGATTGGAGGGTGGTCAATGTACCACCAAAAAGAGTTTCAGGGGTGATCCAGGAAATTAGAGATCAGTGAGCCACAGCCCTCTGATCTTTCAAGTTGTTACGAAAGCCATTCACCTAAGTTCTACACCTTTATTTGTTCCTGACGACATACAGGAGCTTCAGATCCAAACAATAATGTAACAAGATACTGTAGAGTACATGCAATCATATTCCATAGCACAAGAGCCAAGCCGCTCCTGCAGAATAACATAGTGGAGGGAGAAAACTGGTGCCCCCCTCCCCTTATCATGGTGGCTGGACTAAGGGAGGATCCTGACATCCTGACTACTGACTGCTTCTCCGATCTCCAGCCTGTTTGACTAAGATATAACTGTTTGACTTCTTCTAAAAGAATAATCAGTTCAGAAAAACTGAATCAACAGTTCCTCAGGAGAGCACAGGCCACAACCAGTTGCTGGGTGACTGCGTAATCTACAGAAAGATGCAGACAGCTACTGGCCAACAGCTGGAGCTATATTGAATTCAGAAAGTTACTGAAAGACAGTGAAAACCACACTCTCTCTCTCTCCAGTTTCTGCTTTTAAATAAAGCCAATATTGGAACTTAAAGCAAAATCTCCAGAAAAAGACCACATTTTCTCAAAAGCTGGCAAATGACAGCTGGGAAGACAACGACAAGTAGCATAAGAGACAAGTAAGCCAAGGAGTGGGGGAGCTTTGTATGGGTTTTCAAGCAAAGAGCAACTCCAGAAAACTGCTTCCTTATGGATGTCTCCACTGCAAAAATCTGTCTGCAACTGACATTCAGTGACTATAATGGAATCCAGGTTTTAGTTTCCTCCAGCGACAGTCAGGTGGCTCCCTCAACTGAGTTTAATTGAATAACAAAATAATGAAAAATGATTTCTATTCAATCTAGTAATTGTCTGGGGACTGGTGAATCGTACTGATAATGACCACTATGAGCCGTGTGGCCTGTATACACACCATCTATATTTGAGAACCTCTAAAATCATTTTTATTTTAGCCCTCTGACCATTCTTTGGTTTCTTTGAGTATGATAAATGATATCTGGTCCAAAGGTGCCTGGGCAGGTGCATTACGGCATCTCAGGAGGAGCAAAATAGCCAATAGCTGGTGCAGAGACGCGACAGGAGACTGAAGCAGAAAGGGACTCCGACATCACTACTTCTTTTGTCCATCGGGTGGCAGTGGCTGGTCCTTTTGAGCATGAAACTAGGGGTCAGTACTAACCTTGAGCTCCGATGTGAGATCTCGCTCTATTCCCTGGTCCCTCTGGAAGTGACCTGGACCATCCTTTAGGGCAACATTGCTGGGTGGCATCACTCCAGATAGTGCAAAAGATCAAAGTAGCGCCTTGGAGCTGTAACATTGGGAGACTCTCCAGGTACTCGAGTGGTGCCCTGTTGGCTGAGTCAATCCTCGGAGCATGAGCCACGGCAATAGAGGCTGAAATATCTGCCCCGTAAATCCCTTGCCCTGAAATTCAGGAATCAAAACATAGCTGGGTTATTCTTGTTGCTTGATGTTGAGAAGAGACTTCAGGAGATAAGTGATTTTGTGTTCTGCTTTTTTCCAATTTTAATCTTAGTCATTCAAAGACTATTAACACTGTTAGTTTGAAATGTAACAGTTCTAGGTGTTGCTTCCCTTCCACAATACCTTCCAATCTTACTTTATAAACTAACTCACTAATTGAGGAGTTGGATAAAACAGAATCATGAGCCATTGACTAGAAGAGAATAAGAAAGCGGTTAAGAGTTGCTCATCTGTGACAATGGAACACTTAAATTTCACTGGAAACTTGATTAATAATATTTTTTTAAATCTTTGCGATAATTATTTTAGTTGGTTTGACCTTTGTCATTACCTAGGCAACAAGGTTCTGCAAAGGAAATCACGCTAGATTAGTGCACACCTTATAAATGCATAAACAGGATAAAGCAAACCGCTGCATACTCCAGTAACACACGAGCAAGAAAACAGGACTCAAGGCCGGGGCTACCATTAGGTGGACTAGGCCGCCCTCCGGGGGCACCCATTGCCACTGCTATCACCCCTCATGGGGACTTACAGTGGGCCATGCAAACAGGAAGTCGCCAATTGGAGGGGGTAAGGCAGACAGCCTTGTGGCATCAAAGTTTACAGGTAAACACTGAGGGGCTGCAGCAGCGGCAGTGAGGGGCTAAAGCAGTGGCAGCGAGGGGCTGCAGCAGTGGCAGTGAGGGGCTGCAGCAGTGGCAGTGAGGGGTTGCAGCAGTGGCAGCGAGGGGCTGCAGCAGCGGCAGCGAGGGGCTGCAGCAGCGGCAGCGAGGGGCTGCAGCAGCGGCAGCGAGGGGCTGCAGCAGTGGCAGCGAGGGGCTGCAGCAGCGGCAGTGAGAGGCTACAGCAGCGGCAGTGAGGGGTTGCAGCAGTGGCAGTGAGGGGCTACAGCAGCGGCAGTGAGGGGTTGCAGCAGTGGCAGTGAGAGGCTACAGCAGTGGCAGCGAGGGGTTGCAGCAGTGGCAGTGAGGGGCTACAGCAGCGGCAGTGAGGGGTTGCAGCAGTGGCAGTGAGAGGCTACAGCAGTGGCAGCGAGGGGCTGCAGCAGCGGCAGCGAGGGGCTACAGCAGTGGCAGTGAGGGGCTGCAGCAGTGGCAGTGAGGGGCTGCAGCAGTGGCAGCGAGGGGCTACAGCAGTGGCAGTGAGGGGCTGCAGCAGTGGCAGCGAGGGGCTGCAGCAGTGGCAGCGAGGGGCTACAGCAGTGGCAGCGAGGGGCTACAGCAGTGGCAGCGAGGGGCTGCAGCAGTGGCAGCGAGGGGCTGCAGCAGTGGCAGCGAGGGGCTACAGCAGCGGCAGCGAGGGGCTACAGCAGCGGCAGTGAGAGGCTACAGCAGTGGCAGTGAGGGGCTACAGCAGCGGCAGTGAGGGGCTACAGCAGTGGCAGTGAGGGGTTGCAGCAGTGGCAGTGAGGGGCTACAGCAGTGGCAGTGAGGGGCAGGCGTAAGGGATGAGATTCACCTAGGGCACCTCATCTCCTTGTGCCGGCGCTGACAGAACTATACACAGTTACTAAGAGCATGGTGAGTTAGATTTCACAGAAAAGGGACTAGCTGATTTTATTTGTAGGACAGCTGAGGAAAAGGTAAGGACTTGGTAGGTCTCTTTCATTTTTTCTAAATGCAGAAGAATGACTGGGAAGCATCGTGCCACGAAAGCTGCAGCTTCGGTCACATGGATACCCTGATCCACAGCGAGGAACCGGTTTGGTATGAAAGATGCCCACAGGACTCCATCAGGTGGCTGAGTGGAGAGAATAGATGGCAAGGCTTAGAAGCATGGATGTCAGAATGGGGTGGGCCATATGGACCCCGGCCCTACCAAAATTTCTCTGCCTCTATCGCGGCAAAGACTCTCTTTGTCTGCCTATGGGAGATTAGATCCCCACGGGCAGAACAGGACGGGGTGACCTTGATGCATGTTGTCTGTCCATGGAGGGCTAAGAATGGAGTTAGGGCAGATGCAGGGCGGACTTGGCTTCCCCCCCCCCCCCCAAACAAATATGCATTCCATTGCCCTTTCTTAGAAGCATCCATGAACATGAAAAGGACAATGATGAAATACTTTGAGGGGTCTAAAATGGAAAACTCCAGCAGAAGGGAAGCAGGCACTGGACAACTGGAGGTAGATTACTGATGCCAGTAAAATCAATACCCAGATTTCACCTTCAATCAAGCTGAAGAGATGATATAAGAGAACACGTCCCAGGAAGAGGAGGAACTGGAAGAGATTAGCAGCTGAGTGACCTGCTGACTAGACATTTGAGCAGTGTGACTTCTGCCAGGTGCCAAGATCTGAGAAACTATAGAGAGATCACTAAGACTCATCAAGTCTACTGACTATGACCTAACTCGGTAACCTAGTAGATGATGGCAGATGAAGACCTGCATGGTCCCTCTAGTCTGCCCATTGAGGTGGCTAGAGATGTACCTGCTGCTCTCCACCTCCCTCTAAATTCACATACTCGAAACATCCTAGTTTTAATTAAGGACTCCATATTTTCTTTGGGAGTGGAAACTGACAGTAACCTTTCCTTTAAACCTGACAGTGCAGAAATCCATTTTCTCTTTGGACTGAATTAAATTCCTTAGACACTACTTGGATGACCGTGCAGTGCGTATATTACTGCTTGTTCCAGTAATTAATCAGTTGGGCTACAGCAGTTCCCTGCTGGCATTTGTCCCACATTAGCAGCTGATTAAATTACAATAGAAAATGTTGCCACAAAGCTATTATGCAATGCCAAACAATATGATTCAACTACATCACTATTGCATGTGCA
Organism: Ichthyophis bannanicus; assembly: GCA_033557465.1. Lineage (NCBI taxonomy): Eukaryota > Metazoa > Chordata > Amphibia > Gymnophiona > Ichthyophiidae > Ichthyophis > Ichthyophis bannanicus. The sequence goes on from CM066047.1 coordinate 6,885,688, forward strand.
ACTTTCACTTCCTATCTGGCATCTTCATCTTTACCTTCCAGGCTCACTACACAGGGAAGCCATCTTACTTGGGCTCTATCTTGACCCCTTATTTCCCCACTCACCCTCAGGCTAGTCTTTTAGCAGTACCCCCACTGGGCAAAGTGTGGTCAAATTCCTCGGTTCCTGGTGCCTTCCTTCTGGGAGCTGTCTGGAAGCTTCATCTGAAAGGCAGCCGTCAGATAACACAGGTACACTAAAAAAATTTTTTTTTAAACTGCCTCTAATGTTTCGATTGATTTTTACGTTTTTTGGTGCGCTGAATCCAAATCTGGTAACCAATTTGCTCCATCACGTACAGATTTTTTGCTACATTGGGTTAGCAGTTTGAGGTGAACGTTTCAGATTGAGTGCGATCGAGATAAAAGTTTCTTGGATGAATTCTTTATACTAATTGTTTAGTAGTTATTCAAATAAGAATAAAGAAAATTGTAACAAGGCAGCACATAAGAATAGAGTAATGTCAACAAAACACACTGTGATGGTAGCAAAGTTGTCTGCACTTAAAACAGCCACATACATGTGCACAAACATTGAGCATATAAGAGCGAGGTTAGACACAAAGCAAAGCAAAGAAATGTGCAAAAAATGTTGTACAGGTATGTATGTAAGAATAGAAAACGCAAACTGCACCATTGCAAAACATGAAGACAAACACCCGATGGTGTGAAAATAAAATTCTAATAAATGAGATCCGACACTGTGGTAATAACTAGCAAATTTTTATTTCAAAGTTTAGTAAAAACACGATATTTGTCAACACAGTTTAGAGTTTAAAGTCATTCTTGGGTCAATCAATCTCCTGGTGGGCCCGTTTCTTCTTCCCCCGAATGCTTCTCTTGGTGCGCTGCTTGGCGTATTTTTCATCTGGGGTTTCCCGCAGCAGCAACCAGCAGAAATCAGCCATCATAGTGGTGTTCCATCTTCCTTGGTACCTTCTCTCTGCGTCCTTGATGTCCTGGTGAAACCTTTCACCTTGTTCTTCACTGTACGCCCCCATGTTTTCGGGAAAGTAGTTCACATGGGAGTGCAAGAAATGGACTTTCAGGCTCATGTTACAGCCTTGTTCTTTGAAGGCATTGAGCATCCTGGCAACAATATCCTTATAGTTCTCATCCCGCCTGTTCCCCAAGAATTTGAGAACAACATCCTTGAAGGAATCCCAGGCTTCTTTTTCCTTCTCAGACATCATTTCAGCGAATGCTCCATCTGAAATGAGTTTCCTTATATCAGGGCCAACAAACACTCCTTCCTTTAGCTTTGCTTCAGAAAGTCGGGGGAACTTTGAGCAAAGGTACCGAAAGCACTCACCATCTTTTGGAAGGGACTTGATGAATTGCTTAATGAGACCCAACTTAATGTGGAGAGGTGGTAATAGAATTTTATCACAAGGTACCAAGCTCTCATGAAGAACATTTTTCTCACCGGGTCTCAAATACTCCCGAATTGGCCAGTCTTTTTTCCCCCAGTGTAGGTCGCGGGCCCGGCTATCCCACAAGCAAAGGAAGCAGGGATATTTGGTGAAACCGGATTGCTGCCCTAATAGCATGGATAGAATTTTAAAGTCTCCACAAATCATCCACTTATGCTCATCATAACGAATCTTCTGAAGAATCAGGGCCAAATTCTCGTATTTTTCTTGGAGAATAAAAGTGAGCAATAGGAACTGAAGCGAATGTGTTGCCATTATGAAGAAGAACACCTTTTATGCTGTCTTTTGACGAATCAATGAACAGCCGCCATTCAGCAGGATCATACTTGAGTTTAAACTTTTCCATCACTCCGTATATATCGTTGCAAAATACCAAATCTTCCTCTTTGCTGAAATACTTCAAAAATTGTGTCTCGCGGTTGCGGTTGCGGTACCAATAAAAAGTTGTTCCTGGTGACAATAGATTTTTCTGTTTAAGCCGAGAACCTAGCAGTTGGGCAGCATCTTTTGGGAGTCCTAAATCCCGGACTAAATCATTCAATTCAGCTTGAGGGAAAAGTTCAGGTTTCGGATCTGGTTCAGTTTCAAACTCGGAAGTACTGGACTCATCGGGAAAAGCCATCTGATGAGTCTCATCTTGATCAGAACCATCCACACAAATATGATCCAAAGATTTTGGTGGTTCAGGCACAGGTACTTCATTGCTATGAGGCATAGGCCTAATTGCTGAGGGAAGGTTGGGGTAACTTATTACGTTCTTATTTTTTAAGTTGTATCCCTTCACAATGCAAGAGCAAAAATAGCAGTCACTGCTGTGGTCTCTTTGTTCACGCCACATCATAGGTATTCCGAAACGAAATGCTTGTTTTTTACCTTTCATCCATAAGCGTAGATCTTCCTCACATGTCTTGCACACTTTGTGAGGAGCCCACGGTTTGTCTTGATCGCCTAACTTCAAACCAAAATAGGCGAAATATACTTTTTTAATAAATGCAGAAATGTTCCTCTGCCGCTTTTTCACGGTATATTCCCCACAAATAAAACAAAAACTGTCCGGAGAGTTGACGCAACCTCTGGCTCTGTGAGCCATCACAAATACACAGCACTGCAAACTACAACTGTAGTGAACCACTTCGGAATAAAGCTGGATTACGACTGAGCAACAAAAGGTAATAATGAACTTGCAAGAAACTGAAATTTGACAGGAACGTTCATGTCGCAACCACCGTGTTTGAGCGAGCGAACGAGGCGAGGCAAACAGGAAAGAACATGCGCCAGTGCGAGTACTGGATTTAGCCCCCCGCCTCCCAATTGTCCTGTTAATGTATAAAATGAATACAAAACACTCTAAAATATCATGAGGGAGTGTTTCTAGTTAGTTAACCATTACAACCTCTATTTTGGGCCAAGAAAATAAACTGCAGTCGGCTAAAAAGAAATTATGTGAACATTCCTTATATGGGTAAGAAATCTAATTTTGCAAGAAAACGTGACGTGATGGAACATTTTGGCTATTTTTCCTGGATTCAGCACCCCAAAATCTATAGGAATCAGTTGCAAAACTGGAGGCAGTTTTTTGGTAGTGTACCTGTGTAATTCTCAAATTTCCCTTGAGGCCTGAACCAACTCTAGTCTCTTCAGGTTTTAGGTTATGTACCTTGAATTAATTTTTGTCCTATGCACCATCATGCCTTGAGTCGATGTCTAGTCCTCTCCTATTTGTTACCAATTGTTACAATTAGCACTGGTCTTGAAAACTGCTTAGATGAACTCTTTATAGTGCTATAATGAAATTTGATTTAAAAATAAATAATGCAGTTTTCTATGGTTTCTTTCATTTATGAAATGTTGGAAGAACAGGGTATGGTCAGTCCCTATATTTAGGACTATTGAATATTCACTCTCTGCTCCAAAACACTGTTAATGATCTTATTGCCCAGTATTGGCCGGATATTTGCTGTATCCGTGACACATGGCTTAAATCAGGGGAACCTGAATCTCTCTATAGTTCTTGGCCAGATCATGTTGATTTTATTCATCGGGAGCGTAAAGGGAGATCACTGGAGGGGGGGGAGGGGGGAGGAGGGGGGAGCAGGAGTAGCAGTATTATTTGCATAGCATTCATGGTTCATGACCTTTGTGAGCAATAATTTTTTCGGACTCTCCACTGGTTTTGTCAGCTCTCCTCTGAGGGTCTTTATATTACTTCCACTATCTAGTACTTCATGGGGTGAGCTGACTGTGGATGTGGTGGCAGCTCATTAGCCCATTTTAATTATACTTTTTATTTATTAGTACTTAGCTCAGGTCTTTCCAGTAGTAATTCAAGGCGAGTTACATTCAGGTACTGTCGCTATTTCCGTGCCCAGAGATCTTACATTCTAAGGTTGTACCTGAGGCAGTGGAGGTTAAGTGACTTGCCCAAAGCCACAGGAGGACCAGTGGGATTATGTGAGATTTTAATCTACATGTTGACTCTCTTACACTGAGTGCCCTCACCAGTTGCTTTCTGTGGTGGAAGCTTTGGTCTTTCCACAATTGGTGCATGCCCCAACCCATCAAATGGGTCACACACTGGATTTGTTTTTTTGGCCTATACTGGAACCCTTTCACTCTAATGGAGTTATTACTATTCCCCTTTCACAAACCATTTTTTAAACTTCACTAAGTCTTACCAATGTTTCTTGTCTGATCTCCTCTACCGAAGAGTTTGTTCAGAATTTCTCTAATATAACTGCTCATTCCCCTCAGATGCTTTGGAGCTCATTCTTGATTCAGAGCTTTTTGTTTGGAACAGCACCCTCTTGTCAGCTCTTGATGCAGTAAATCCCTTATGAACAATTCAAGATTAAGTCTGATGACTACAGTCCATGGTTTCATGCTGGCCTATGGATAATAAAGCACCAACTTCATCACAGTAAACAGCTTTGGCATAAATAACGTACTATGGATCTATATTCTCATAGTCATAACATTCAGAGTTTTTATAAGAGGGCAGTCAGTCAGGCTGAGAGAATGCATTATCAAATGTATTGAACCAACATCAAATTATCCTAGGAAATGTTTTCAAATTTTTTAACAGAGACATTTGCTAGTTTCTGCTATCTGAGTGTCCTTAGGAAGCCTTTCAGCCCCCTTCCTCCCCCCCCCCCCCCCCAATGCTTCACATAACCTCTGATGCAGCTTCTGACCTTGTGTTTTTAACCGACTCAAATGCTCAAGAAGAGTATCTTCTCTCTTTTCCTTGCTGGGATTCAGGAAGTCTACTCTCATCACATTGGTCTGAGTTGCATTCTCCTACTTTGGCAAAGTGTAATAACTATAAACAAACATCCTCATCATTGGATCCAATGCCAGCTTTGGGATTCAGAAACGACAACCTATTTTTTGCCGAATATTTTGGCTCTAGTATAATCTCATTTTCCTTGGGGTTATGTTTCTGAATCATGGCATTGGCTGTGGTTGCTTCTTACTTGAGAAAATTTAGTCTGGACTCATGGTCCTTACCAAACCATTGGCCAGTGTCCAATTTACCATTTATGTCTGGAGTGGTTCAAAAATTGGTACTTTTGCAAGTAACCCCATTTTGGGAGAAGACACTGGTCTTCAGGCAATCAGGTTTCTTCTATGTTATGTTGGATGATGTATGCACTATTTTAGATGCAAATTAGCCTTAGTGGTTTCTCTGGATCTGTGATTGGCTTTTGATGTAGTTGATCATTTTTTGTTGATTTGGAAACTCTAGATTTAGGGATTATGAGCACAGCCTTGAAATGGTTTCATTCTTACTTATCTGGGTATGTGTTTTGCGTTTCTTCTGGGTCTGCTCTTTTGCAAAAGTATGGTTTGATTAGGGGGTTCCTCAGGGCTTCCTATTGGCACCTACACTTTAATTACTTTCTTGCACCCATGGCTACTCTTATTCAGTCGCATGATTGCAGCCTATGTTTGTATAGCAATGAAGTCCAGATTCTGGAAGTAGTTGATACCTCCTCCTCAGATATCTTGCCAATGGAAGATTGTTTCCCGGTAGGGACAAGGTGGTTCGAGATACAAACGTGTTAAAAGTGAGTGCGAGGCTATTTGATTCACTTGTCCCTTATCCCCTCCCCCCTCCTTTCTTGAGCATCACAGATGAATGGTTCATTGTTGGCATTACATGATATGAAGACAAAAAGGTCAGGATGTATACAATTCTGTCAAATGTGGAGCTTTCTGTAAAACATGTATAAGGACATGCAGGAATGCGAGTGTATTGGCCAACATGTAGAACCGGAACAACCACATCACAAATCTACACATGGCAAAAATCAACAGAAGGAACTCGGCATCGTACTACTACTACGACTACTGAGCATTTGTATAGCGCTACAAGTCATACGCAGCGCTGCACAGACATGTAAGAGACAGTCCCTGTGCACCAGAGCTTACAATCTAATCAAGACAGACAACACAGAAGGTGTAGGTAGGGATAAACAAGGGGGACAGAAAAAGAAAAAGGAGATCAGGTGAGTCAAAATCCAAAAGCAGCAGCGAAGAGGTGAGAGTTTTCAGCCTGGATTTGAAGAGGGTTAGAGAAGGTGCCTGGTGTACAGACACAGGTAGTTTGTTCCAGGCGTAAGGCGCAGCAAGGTGAAAGGAGTGAAGCCTGGAGTTAGCAATAGAAGAGAAGGGCACAGATAGAAGCAGTTTGCCAGAAGAGCGGAGTTCCCGAGGGGGGTTGTAAGGAAAGATAAGAGAAGCAAGGTAGTGAGGAGCCGCAGAGTGAATGCATTTATAGGTCAGCAGGAGAAGTCTGAACTGGATGCGGAAATGGATAGGGAGCCAATGAATTGACTTGAGAAGAGGAATAATATGGGCATGACGAGGCTGGTGGAAGATTAGCCGCGCAGCAGAGTGTTGAACAGATTGAAGGGGTGAGAGATGATTCAAACGGAGACCAGCAAGGAGTAGGTTACAGTAGTCAAGACGGGAGGTGATCAATAAGTGGATAAGTGTCTTAGTAGTGTGTTCAGAAAGGAAAGGGTGGATTTTGCTGATGTTATAGAGAAAGAAATGGCAGGTCTTAGCTATCAGATGGATGTGTGTGGAGAAAGAGAGAGAAAAGTCAAAGACAACCCCAAGATTGCGGACCGAGGAAACAGGAAGGAGTACAGAGTTATCCACAGAGACTGAGAAAGGAGGAAGAGGGGGGAGGTTTTGGGGGGAAATATAAGAAGTTCAGTCTTAGCCATGTTCAATTTCAAGTAGCGGTGAGACATCCAGGCAGCAATGTCAGAAAGGCAGGCAGAGATCCGAGTCTGGATTGCCGGAAAGATTTCAGGCGTAGAGAGGTAGATCTGGGAGTCCTCAGCATACAGATTGTACTGAACGCCATGGGAAGAGATAAGTGCACCAAGGGACTGGGTATAGAGAGAGAAAAGGAGCAGACCCAAGACAGATCCTTGGGGGTACACCAACTGGGAGCGGGATATCAGAGGAGGAGGAGTCACCAGAAGGCACACTGAAAGAGCGATGGGAGAGATAGGACATGAACCAGGATAGTACAGAGTCCTTAAAACCAAGTGAGGACAGGGTATCGAGGAGAAGGTTGTGGTCAACAGTGTCAAAAGCAGCAGAGAGGTCAAGAAGGATGAGGACAGAGTAAGGGCCCTTGAATTTTGCCAGGAACAAGTCAATGGAGACTTTGGCAAGAGCCGTTTCAGTAGAGTGTAAAGGATGAAAGCCAGACTGTAAAGGATCCAGGAGGGCATGAGAGGAGAGGAGAGGAAGTCGAGGCAGCGGCAATGAACCGCATGTTCAAGTAGTTTAGAAATGAAGGGAAGGAGGGAGATGGGTCAATAATTATAAGGACAGGTGGGATCAAGTGAGGGTTTCTTGAGGAGAGGTGTGACCACAGCATGCTTGAAGTCTGCAGGGACTGTTGCAGTGGAGAGCAATAGGTTGAAAATATGAGAGATGGAAGGGACAACGGTGGAGGAGATGGAGCTTAGGAGACGGGTGGGGATAGGATCAGAGGAGCAGGTGGTGAGTTTGGAGGAAGAAAGAAGGTGTGCAGTCCTCTTCAGAGATCACAGGAAAGGAAGAGAGGGTAGCAGAGGTGGGGGGGGGGAAGTTGGGAGTGAGGAGGAGGGGGAGTAGCTGACTTTGTGGAGAACTGGAGGGTGATCTTGTGGATTTTGTCATGGAAATAGTCAGCCAGGGTTTGGGCAGAAAGGGAGGGAGGGATCAGAGACGGAGGCACTTTGAGTAGAGAGCTGAAAGTAGTAAAGAGACGGCGAGGATCAGAGGCAAGAGAGTTAGTCAGATGGACATAATAGTCTTGCTTGGCAAGAGCTATGGCTGACTGGAAAGAGACAAGCATGCATTTGAAGTGTAGAAAGTCTGCAAAGGAGCGGGATTTGAGCCAAGCATGCTCAGCAGAATGGGCACAGGAATGTAGATAGCGGGTAGTGGATGAGAGCCAGGGCTGGGGTGCAGAACATCTCACAGGATGTGGCATGGGCGGAGCAAGAGCATCCAGAGCAGAGGAGAGTGCAGTATTATAGGAAGTTACTGCCTCGTCAACAGACTTGGATGACATAGTGGAAGAGATGAAGAAATAGTGGAAGAGTGAACCAAGGGATCAATAGCATGAAGATTTCTAAATAGATTGGAGAGACAGGTCGAGGTTGAGGCAGCGGGTGATGAAGATTAAAGCTTAAAAGGTGATGGTCAGATAAGGGAAGAACTGAGTAACAGACATTCAAGGGTAAGCAACTAGAGAAAAATACCAGGTCAAGGCAGTGGCCATGCTGGTGAATGGGGGCAGTAGAACAAAGCTGGAGGTCAAATGAGGAGGTAAGGGAGAGGAGGTTTAAAGCATAAGGATCAGAGGGGTTATCGACATGAATGTTAAAATCCCCATGAAAAGAGTGTGGGAAGAGGAATCCAGAAAGAAGGAAAGCCACGAGTCAGAGTCAGTGAGAAAGGTAGAAGCAGACTTGTCAGGAGGTCGATAAATAACAGCTACCCAGAGTGGAAGTGGAGTGAAAAGGCGGATGGAGTGGACTTCAAAAGAGTAAAAGGAGTGAGACTGAGGCAGCAGGAGGGGTTGGAATTGGTAAGAGGGAGAAAGTAGAAGCCCAACACCACCACCACGGCCAGTGGGACGAGGTGTGTGGGAGAACTGATAGCCCCCATGACAGAGAGCAGCAGTAGATGCAGTATCATCTGGGAGGAGCCAGGTCTCAGTTAGAGCAAGAAGATGTAGAGCATTGGAGAGAAAGAGATCATGAGTAAATGTGAGTTTATTGGAGACAGAGTGTGAGTTCCACAAGGCACATGAGAAAGGGAGAGTGGAAGGGGAAAGGAGAGGGATATGGATAAGATTAGAGATGTTGTGTGAAGATCTCTTCAAAGAGTGAGACAGAAGTCTAGGGGGGCCAGGGTTGGGGTTGATATCTCCGGATGAGAGAAGGAGGAGGAGTAGAAGAGTTACGGGGTAGAGAGGAGACAGTACGCCGGAAACGAGGGTGAGGTTGCCTTAGAGAGAGAGGAAATGGTTGCATGAGAGGGAGAAAATGATGAAGCTCAAGAGCTGATGATAGGGTAGAAGACAGAATGGAGGGGGAGGTGAGGATGGTAAAGGGGAGATAAGGAGGGGAGGAGTGAAGGTGCTGGTAAGAGGGGAAACAGGGAGTATGAAGAAGAGGAAGACAATGTGATGAGGAGCCATAGGAGAGGAATAGAGAGAAGAACAAAGGCCACAGAAGGTGGGAGAGTCAAAGAGATTGGGCGCACCTGTGCATGAAGTAGGTACTGAGCAGATGACACCTATAAGAGACAGCGAGCCATGGGGTGGGGTATAAGTTATACAGCTGAGAAAGCAGAACAAAAGTGCAAAATAAGGGGCAGAGAGGTAAGAGAGCACACGAACAGTGACAAATAAATAAAGAAAGTGCAGGCAGATAAAACTCACAGCAAATTCACTCACAGGAGCGAAAATTCACCTCTCAAGCAGAGCACTACGAGGGCACTGCTCTTCCCAGAGCACAGAGAGGCAAACAGAGAGCTAGGTACACGTGGGAGACAGGAAGAGGGGCTGGACAATATCTCAGCAGGGGGGAGGGGGTTAATCATTCAGGTAGACTAAGAGCACAGACTAGGAAAAAATATAGACTCAAACTATGGAGACAGAGCAAGGATAGATAGTGATTAAAAGTCAAAGTTAAGCAGCCAACACAGACAGACCAGACAGTTTAAGGAAGCAGGGTAAGTTATACAGCTGAGAAAGCAGGACAAAAGTGCAAAATAAGGGGCAGAGAGGTAAGAGAGCACACTAATAGTGACAAATAAAGAAAGAAATAAGTGCAGACAGATAAAACTCACATGAAAACTTCAAAATATTAACTTACATGTGCAAATTGGTATTTTGTGAACCTATACAAATAAATGCCACTAATTATAGAGGCCTCAAATTTTCAGTTTAGAGGGCGAAATAAACAATGGGGGATTAAAAAAAGATAACTCTGGCCGAAATGTGTCCTCCTAAAACCTGCACATGCCAGGGAGCAGCTGTAAATCCTGTCATGGAAATTTTTGGTCATAAGCATTTATTCTCTTTATGCCCAAACCATGCTGCCAACTCACCCCTTTGTGATTTCTGCATATTTTAGACATCCATGTGTCAACAGAGCCCTTTCAAAAATTGCCATTTACACATGGATGCTATTTTCGCTAATAAATACCAGGATTTCCATACAGAAATCATGAATATGGCTTCCAAATATTGTTAGGTGTGAAGCTGGAGTCTGGGCTATCCTTAAGCTGCGGATTGATGCACTGGTCCAATCACCCTCTATGTCACGTCATGGTATTAGATCTATCAAGGGATATCCAAGACAGCATGATTTCACCAGAAGTCAGTCTTCTCAGACAAATCTGATGTGATCAGAGAGTTGTATAAAGGAAGACTACTGGATGTGGTGGGTTTGGATTTCAGCGAGCCTTCTGACACTGCTCCATACAAGTCCCTTCCTCCAGAGTGCATAGATGAAAAAAGAACAAAGAGGTCAGGAGAATATCAATCCCACATCAGACAGGAGGTTCTCGCTCAAAAAGCAATATACAGTAGTCACACAAAAAATTCCCGCCATCCACACAACAGCCAGGAGCCCACCTCAGAACCTCTCAAACCCTGCAACCTTCAGCAGCATATGAATTCATAAAGGATCACCAAATCTCCAAATCCTGAGACACCCTCCTTCTTCCTGCAGTTAACCGTTCCATATGATAGATATGCCATAGTTTGGGGGGCACCAAGGAAACTAGAATCCTTTGTGAAGCTCATAATCCCAGAATGGTCAGGTTCAGCAGAAAGACTCCCGACCATAGGGCTTCTCTATCACAATTAAGCATTTTATTCAGTACTGATTAGCTTTCCAAAAGGCATATCCACCAGATAGGGTCATTGTCCCCCAACCCTCACAATGCCTCTAATATGTATTCCCCATACATTAGCCATTAACAGTCAACTCAGGGTTAGTGGGTAGAGCACTGGCTTGAGAAACAAAAGACCAGGGTTTGATTCCCCACTAGCCTCCTTATGGCCTTGGGCAAGTCACTTAATCTTCTATTGCCTCAGAAGAATCCAAGTTATCAATATCCCTGTTTAATGTACATTACCAAGTTTAAAGTTACAATGTAAACCGCTTTGACTAAATGATAAAGTGGTATAAAAGACTTGTTAAATAAATACCACTGAAACATAAGCAGCTCATCGGTTCCAATGATGCTCAATGTAAGAGTATCCCAAATCCTATCTAGTCCAATGACACCAGGAACAATGATGCTGCTCTCTCTGGTATCCTAATGAGCTCCTTATCACACACCTCTTCCAACCCCTGAAGACCTACTCTCGAACCCCTTTATCTGTCACCCAATCAACCAACACAAATTTCTCTTGCAAGGCAGCAAATGTATGTAGCTCCATCCTCAAACAGCGAACCCACCAGTTTAAGCCCCACCGCTCCCACTGGCAATCAACGGAGATCTTTTAATCTATGAGGAATAATCCATTATATGCTATTGGAGATAGTGACACTAATACTATATTAGAACCCCACTACAAGGAGTCTCAAAAGGAAACAGTATGGTCGATAATAGAGCTCCCTCCCCACTTATATCAACTTTATTTTCATGGAAGCTACATTTGGCTAGCCAGCCCCTCATCTCCCTCCAGGCTTTGCTCAATTTGCAGCCAGACCTCCCCCAAACCAGTTCCCCTCACTCCACAGTAGCACATGCTTGAACCACAAAGGAAAACCACATCAAGTTTGGAATACCCATTCTTCCCTTATGGCAAGCTGCAAAAAGCACCCACCAAGGTAGGGGGGCTTCTGAAGACTTCAAACAAAGGCTAACATCCTCCCTGGGATCGCAAGTGGCAAGACCCAGAAAAAGTACAATATACACGTAACACGTTCATTTTCATTGCCGCAATTCAAGAAATAGCTTGTGCCAAATCTCCAGATCCCACTTGACCTGGCTAGTAAGTGCAGGGTAATTGACTTCCTTCAAAGCCAGCCAAATCCAGCAGAAGGGAAATCTGGACTGAAGCCACCCAGAAGGTCATGATGCGGTCTTATTATAATTAAGCTTAAATGCGAAACTGCCACATACCTGCAGATTAGGCAACATAATCAAAGACCTCACGCGCCACCTAGATAAGGTCTTAGATAGTGCTGGGGAGGAGTCCGCTGTCTTGGTACATGTCGGTACCAATAACATAGGAAAATGTGGTAGGGAGGTTCTGGAGGCTAAATTTAGGCTTTTAGGTAGGAAGTTGAAATCCAGAACTTCCAAGGTAGCGTTCTCCAAAATGCTTCCCGTTCCACATGCAGGACCCAAAAGGCAGGCAGAACTCCGGAGTCTCAATGCGTGGATGAGACAATGGTGCAGAGATGAGGGTTTTGGATTTGTTAGGAACTGGGGAACATTCTGGGGAAAGGAGGGTTCTTCCGAAGGGATGGGCTTCACCTTAACCGGGATGGAACCAGGCTGCTGGCATTAGCCTTTAAAAAGGAGATAGAGCAGCTTTTAAACTAGATAATAGGGGAAAGCCGACATTCGCCCAAGAGCGGATGGTTTGGAAGAATGTATCCTTGAAGGATACTACCAAAAGCAGAGAGGTTCCAAAGAAGAGTAAAGTAGCCCAAATGCCCTCAAATATGGAGCAGACAGAGCTTAAAGATCTCAAATTACCCATGTCTACCAATAGCCAAATTAATATGAATAAAATGCAGTCTCTAAAATGCTTGTATGCAAATGCTAGAAGTCTAAAAAATAAGATGGGAGAGTTAGAATATATAGCACTAAATGAGAGGTTAGATATGATTGGAATATCAGAGACATGGTGGAAGGAGGACAACCAGTGGGACACTGTGATACCTGGGTAAAAACTATATCATAATGACAGAACTGATCAAATTGGTGGAGGGGTTGCGCTCTATGTTAGAGAGGGCATTGAGTCAGAAAGGATTAAAGTTTTGCAGGAAACAAAATTTGCTGTAGAATCTCTATGGATTGAAATTCCATGTAAAAAGGGGAAGGCGATGGCAGTGGGGGTGTACTATCGACCGCCTGGCCAGAATGAACAAATGGATGGATGAAATGCTCAAAGAAATCAAGTAAGCTAACAAAAGTTACAGCACAGTAATAATAATGGGTGATTTCAATTACCCCGGTATCGACTGGGTCAGTGTCACAGTAGGACATGCTAGGGAGATAAAATTCCTAGATAAAATAAATGACTGCTTCTTGGAGCAGCTGGTTCATGAACCGACCAGAGGGGAAGCCATATTAGACCTAGTCCTTAGTGGAACACCAGATTTAGTGCAAGAGATAAGGATGTTGGGGCCACTTGGCAATAGTGATCATAGCATGATCGCCTTTGATTTAATTAGTGGAGGAGGGATAGTAAGGAAATCCACAGTACTACCTTTTAACTTTCGAAAGGGAAACTATGATAAAATGAGGAAAATAGTTAAGAAAAAACTGAAAGGAGGAGTTGCAAAATTTAAAGACTTACATCAAGCTTGGGTGTTGTTGAAAAATACTATCATGGAAGCCCAGACCAGCTGTATTCCACGCTTCAAGGAAAGTGGAAGGAAGTCCAAAAAACTGCCAGCATGGTTTAAAGGTGAGGTCAGAGAGGCTGTTATTGCCAAAATAGCATCTTTCAGGAAATGGAAAAAAGAGCCAAACAACGAAACCTGGAAACAGCACAAGCACTGGCATGTCAAATGCAAGGCATTGATAAGGCAGGCAAAGGGAGAATTTGAGAAGAAGCTTGCTGCAGAAACAAAAACGGCTTTGTGCTGCCCTTGCGCCCCCATCAACAACAACCACAGATAAGCTGCACCAAGACCGACTCTAACCTTTACTTATTGAATTCAGTCAGAATAATTGTTATTTCATTGCCTGCTAATAACTCATTTCGTTTATTGAGTTGTGATCAACACTTCTGCTTACTTTGTCTTATAATATTTTAACATCATAATATACTACACTAATTGCTATTGGTATATACCATAGTATACTTAATCTACTTGATACATTGAATATATACACTACTTACCACATTGAACATTTACTATTTGTTACTATACTATTTGTTACATTGAATCTCCTTAACTCAATAGCCTTAGAACCTCTCCTACTAACTAACAATGGAACTTAGAAAATTGTTAACAATCACTCTAAACATTCTAATGGGTACACTAGTATTCTTATTTATCAACACCCCCCCCCCCCCATTCTCTCCCTAACCCCAGCTATAATTAATCCTACATTGACACACATTCACATCATCCCTTACAGGCCCAGACATGATACCCAAAAATATGATTTCAGACATCCATCAATAAGGAATCCACACACTCATCAGCGCACTCATATTCGAAGGTTGATCCATTTGAATCCAACTCTAATTGACTACCCCAAACAAAGCACTACCCAGTCAACACAACTAAAATGCATTCTCAATGCTAGGTCAATTAGAAATAAAATCCCGATTCTAATTGACCTCATTCTTGACGAAGAACCTCATCTCCTTTGCATAACGGAAACCTGGCTAAACGAATCTGATGCAGTTCTTCTTAATGCATGACTATACTATTCTCAGCTGTAATAGGGACAGAAAAAGAGGTGGAGGTGTACTTATAATAGCTAAAGCTAACCTCAATCTCTCATCCACGTTACTTGAGAAGCATGATGGAATAGACATCCTCAAAATCAAAAGTCACACCATGGCTATATGCCTTATAGACAGACCACCAACAAATGATATGCAGACCTTAGACACTATCCTCGAGGTTGCATGTAACTCTTCCTTGAGGAAACCTTATGTTATCTTAGGAGATCTTAACCTTGCTTCCCTATCAAACATTCAGGAACAATCCTTCCTTGAAGCAATGGATGAAATGGGTTTTAGACAAATAATCACCCACCCTACGCACTGCAAAGGTAACACTCTAGATCTAATATTCCTCCCTTCACGCTATACACAATTACCACAATTTATTCTACCTACTATGACTCAGGTCCCATGGTCCGATCATTTCTTGATACATTTCTCTCTCCCTTTCCAACACACCATTTCAGCACATACCAATAACAAACCCATAGAACAAAGATTCCGCCAGTTTAGCAAGGAAAACTTTATTGAATCACTCCTTACAAAACTAGACAATGACTCAAACAATCTCAATGATCTAGTATCAACTTGGAACTCTGTTATAGGGGCAGAAGCTAAATCTTTGCCATCAAATAAAAGACTAAGAAAAAACTTATCTGAGAAATAGTTCACTTCAGAACTTGCTACACTAAAGAAAGATCTCAGGAAATTGGAAGCTAAATGGCGCAAATCAAAAACACCTGAACTCAGAGCACAATACTTCACAAATCTCAAAGCATATAAGGAAGCTATAAATACCGCTAAAAGACTATATCACACTAGAACTTTATCAAAAGCTATCAACCGGCCAAGAGAGCTTTTCCAGATTATTAAATCATTATCCAAAGTTCCAGATCCCACCATGAACAAAACACTAATAGACCCCCAACTCCTAGCAAACCATGTGGCTAGCAAACTTAAACATGATATTCGTCCAGGTTCTATCATGATACCTACCACAGCAAATATCACTGAATGGAGCTCTTTTCATCTAATCTCAAACAAACAACTTCTAGAGATAATATCAAATCTCAATACTACCACCTCACTACTTGATCCTTGCCCAGTACATTGGATTAAGGCAGCAAAGTCTGAACTTGCTTCATACATTCTTAAAATAGTAAACCAATCTCTACTTCAAGGCTTCATGCCAGATGACCTTAAATACACAGCAATTCGCCCGCTTCTAAAAAATAAATCCCTTATCAACGACCCCTCTTCTTACCGTCCCATAGCCAGTATATCTTTCCTAGCTAAAATCATTGAGAAAGTAATTCAAATACAGTTGCAAGACCATATTGACACTAACTTTCCTTTAGATGAACATCAGTACGGTTTCCGCCCTTATCATGGTGTGGAAACGCTACTTGTATCCTTATTTGACTCACTAATCCAGGGCATGGATGATTCCAAGCAGGCTTTCTTGCTAATTTTCCTTGACATTTCGTCAGCTTTTGACAGTGTAAATCACAACATCCTCTTATCCAGGTTATCGCAATTAGGTTTAAAAGATAAAACACTTGATTGGTTTAAATCCTACATCTCTAACCATTTGCAATATTTCCAAATTGATCATTCCCCTTCTCTCCCATTCCCACAAGAGCGAGGTATCCCACAAGGATCTTCTCTCTCGGCTTTGCTTTTTAACATTTATCTCCAACCCATCTGCTCAATCTTCAAACGCCACAATCTAAAATACTTCATCTATGCAGATGATATCAAGCTGTTCGCACCCTGTGACGTAGCTAACCCTAATTACAATGTAATCACAATTTGTATCACTGAAGCTGCACAATGGCTGCGCTCAAGTCATATGGATATAAACTTCAAAAAGACTGAAGCACTTTTTGTATCCAGAAACTCTAATTTTACACCCCCCCCCCCCCCATCTGTTATCAATCTATTAGACATTACTCTCCCAGTCAAATCTGAAGTAAAATACCTGGGAGTTACTCTGGATAAAACCCTAAGCATGACACAGCACATAAAACAGACTGCCAAAACCATATTCTTTAAACTCAGAACTATCCAACATCTCAGACCACTTATCGACATTAGTTACTTTAGATCAGTTGTCCAGGCCTTGATAATGCCACACTTAGATTTTTGTAATGGCTTACTACAGGGTACATCCAAGAAGAATCTACTCATCCTTCAAAGGGCCCAGAATGTTACTGCCCGGATTATTTTTAAAGCCAAATTATCTGACCACATCTCTCCAATTTTATATGCCCTTCACTGGCTACCTATTCATAGCAGGATTCAATACAAAACACTAGTCACCATTTTTAAGCTCGTCAATGATATAGCTCCTTCACATCTATCAACATTAATTAAGTCCCCCTCAGAAACTAGACTAAGAAGAAGAGCAAACCTCAATACATTGTTAATTCCCGACTCTATGAAAAAGCTTAAACAGATAACAACTAATACCACCTTTTCTTTCTACGCCCCCAGTCAATGGAACAAATTACCCTGCAATCTTCAGGAAGGAACTAAAAACACATTTGTTCACCCAGCACTTTCTTGACTTACAACCTACACTCGAACAAAAAGCACAAGATTATGCAACTCTAATATCACAAGCATACCCAACCTAACCCAAAACACTTTTACTCATTTGTCACTCATACTGAATGTTAGTCAATCCTAGTATCATTGTTATAAAATAATCTGATTAATCTCTCTCAATCAATTGTAAACAATTAATGCAGATAATCCCCATGACTGTCATTAAATTACATACATCAGTATGATCAATCTCTCTCAAACAATGTAAATAGTTAATACGTTTACAATTTGTATTTTTAGTTTCCTATGTAACGAATTTTTACACTGTTAATGTTCCATGTAATGTTAGTGTTAATTTTTGACATGTTCTCTGTAAACCGCTCCTGATCTCTGGAAGGGGCGGTATAAAAAAGCACGCAAATAAATAAATAAATAAAAACATGAAATAAAGACTTTTTCAAGTACATTCGTAGCAAAAAACCCGTGAGAGAGTCAGTTGGTCCATTAGATGATAGAGGGGTTAAAGGGACACTAAGAGGCAACAAGGCGATAGCGGAGAAACTGAATGAATTCTTTGCTTTGGTCTTTACTGAGGAAGATGTAGGGATATTACCCATGACTGAAGTGGTATTTAAAGGTGCAGAAGAATTGAAGGAAATATCGATACATCGAGAAGATGTATTTCAACTATTAGATAAACTGAAGAGTGGCAAATCACCTGGGCTAGATGGTATATATTCAAGGGTGTTGAAAGAAATGAAATATGAGATTGCAGATCTGCTATTAGTAATCTATGAATTTTCATTAAAATCATCTATAATACCTGAAGATTGGAGGGTAGCCAATGTAATGCCAATTTTTAAAAAGGGTTCCAGGGGTGATCCAGGAAACTACAGACCAGTGAGCCTGACATCAGTACTGGGAAGAATGTAGAAACCATCATAAAGAATAAAATTACCCAGCATGTAGATAGTCATGGCCTAATGGGAGACAGCCAACATGGCTTTAGACAAGGAAGATCTTGTCTTACTAATCTGTTATGTTTTTTTGAAGGTGTGAATAAACAGGTGGACAAAGGTGAGTCGGTTGATATAGTGTATCTGGACTTTCAGAAAGCCTTTGACAAGGTCCCTCATCAGAGACTTTGGCAAAACTAAAGAGTCATGGGATAGGAGGCAGTGTACTATTGTGGATCAGGAACTGGTTAAAAGATAGAAAGCAGAGGGTAGGGCTAAATGGCCATTTTTCCCAATGGAGAAAGGTGAATAGTGGTGTACCCCAGGGATCTGTGCTGGGTCCGCTGCTTTTTGACATATTCATAAATGACCTGGAAAGGGGAACGAGTGAGGTTATCAAATTTGCAGATGACACAAACTATTTATAGTTGTTAAACCCAAGAGGATTGTGGAAAATTGCAAGAGGATCTTGATAAATTGGAAGACTGGGCATCAAAATGGCAGATGAAATTTAATGTGGACAAGTGCAAAGTTATGTACCTAGGGAAGAACAACCCAAACTATGGTTACACGATGCAAGGTTCCACATAAGGAACCATCACCCAGGAAAAAGATTTAGGCGTCATTGTGGATAACATGCTATAACCCTCGGCCCAGTGTGCAGCGGCAGCCAAGAGAGCAAATAGAATGCTAGGTATCATAAGGAAAGGAATGGAAAATAAAACAAAAGATATTATAATGCCTCTATATCGTTCCATGGTGAGACCGCACCTTGAATATTGTGTGCAATTCTGGTCACCGTATCTTAAAAAGGATATAGCGTTATTAGAAAAGGTTCAGAGGAGAGACACCAAAATGTTAAAGGGGATGGAAGGCTACTCCTATGAAGAAAGGCTAAAAAGGTTAGGGCTCTTTAACCTGGAAAAGAGACGGCTGAGGGGAGATATGATACACACACCCCGGCACACCCCTCGCTCCTTCCACCTCAACCGCCTCACTCTTCCCCCCCCCCCCCCTCACTTGCTCACCTCCAGTCCACCCGCTCCTCTGCCTTTATAGGTCCGGCTCTCTGGAACTCCCTCCCTTCCACTTTCCGTCTGGAGCCCCACCACCCTACCTTTAAGCACGCCTTGAAAACTCACCTCTTTTCCCTTGCCTTCAACCTCTCTCCCTCCTAGCCTTCTCCTTTCCTCTGCTGACCCTCCTCTCTTGTCCCTGCTTCTCCACTTTTATTGAATTGTAACTTTCTTTTCTCTTTCCGGCCTTGTGCCTACTGTAATGAAGAAATATTTTTGTAAACCGCTCTGCTTACCAATGAAGGGCGGTCAATCAAGTTAAACAATTAAACATTACAATAATACGTACAACTTAAATGAATAATCATTCCATTCCAATGCATCAATACCCCACTTGTATATAGTTAAAATTGAGTTAGAAACAGTACTACAGTTTAAATTGTTACACAATCTGTGTTAGTTGATTCATTGAACTATTCCGCATAGTTTTTACATACACTTTGTTGTTCAAGTTAAGATGTTCATTGTAAAAAGTTATAACTGTTCTATGTAAAACAAGCTCTGCATTGTTAATTGTTGTTAAATGTACACCGCAACTGATCGCTGGAAGATGCGGTATATAAATAAGTGTTAAATAAAAAAAATAAATAAACATAAGTCTATAAATTAATGAACGGAGTGGAATGGGTAAACATAGATTGATTGTTTACGTTATCAGAATATAGAAAGACTAGGGGACATGCAATGAAGCTACAGGGTAAACTATTTAAGACTAATAAAAGAAAATATTTTTTCACTCAATGTGTAATCAAACTCTGGAATTTGTTACCGGAGGATGTAGTAAAGGCTGTTAGTGTAGCTGGGTTTAAAAAAGGTTTGGACAAGTTCCTGAAGGAAGAGTCCATAAACCATTATTAAGAAGGGACACAGGATATCAATGCTTGACCCAATTCAAGCATTGTGGAACCTGTGTCTTTTGGGGAAACTGCTAGGTACGTATGACCTAGATTGGCCACTGTTGGAAACAGGATACTGGGCTTGATGGACCTTGGTCTGACCCAGTATGGCATATCTTATGTTCTTATAAAGAAGAAGTGCCAACCAGGCATCACCCATGAACAAGGCCACCTTAGGGCCGTTGTCCCCCACAACCACCACCAAATGCAGATTGGGCCATTGGCTCCATCAGTATGAGAGAAAAGGAGTATCCTTGATGGGTCTCCCCTTCCTAAGAAAAAGCACAGCTAAGTTTCCCCCATTCATCTTCACAGAAAGAACTGACTCACCCGTCTCTGAAAAATCAGCCCAAATCCCATCTTTGCCAGGACGGAGTACAGAAAGTTCCAGTGGACTCTATCAAAAGCCTTTTCTGCATCCAAAGCCTAAAGGAAAGACTGCCACCCCCCTGTCTTAGCCAGATGAATCAGATGTAGAGCCCCCAGACTCCCACCCCCCTGTCCTAACCAGATGAATCAAATGTAGAGCCCCTCTCACAAATCTACCTTCATCCGAATGCACTAGCTGAGGCAGAAAATCTTTAGTCTGGTAACTAGAATCTTAGCCAACATTTTAACATTTGTATTCAGGACTGAAATAGGCTTATAGGACTGGCAATCAAAGCTAACCTTCCCCTCTATAGGGATCACTGTCACCCAGACCTCTAACAGAGGTGGGCAGGGACACACCCTGCAACACTTCATTGAACACTTTGGCTAAGTACGGGGCCAGGGACACCCCAAAAGCTTTATAACATACAGGGGTCAACCCATCCAATCCCAGAGTTTTGACAACAAAATCTCAGAATCCAGATGAGTAGTTTGGTCTGTTCCAAACAAAGGAAGATCATAGGTGAACACCCCCTCCCCCCAAATACTCCTGAATTGGTTCAGGAGTCATTTCTATGGGCCCGATATTGGGTTGGACAGCCTATGCGCCCCTAAGGTGCATAGCCCTGCCAGCCGACTCTTGACCATGGATATTCAATGCCAGGGTCATATGCAGCCCCGGCATTGACTATCTGGGGATCACCACAGCCATCGGAAGCCGCAGTAGCTAACCAGATAGCAGTGGTATTGCATGTTGCCTGGTTATCTCTTGCGCCTTAAAGACAGCCAATGGCTTTCCTCGCCTATCTTTAAGGTGCAGCTCGCTAACAGGGCAGTACGCAATATCACTTGTCGCCACCTCCGCTCCATCCCAGATTGCCCCAACACTCCCTGATGCATCGTGAAACGTGGGGGACTTAGAAGGGGATATTCAACAGCGCTAACCATGGAAGTGCCATTGAACAGCCACATTTAAGGCATTTACATGGTTTACTGGGTTGTAAACCGTGTAAATGCCTTTTGAATATTGGGCCCTATATCTTTAGTATAAAACATTTGCCAATATTGAGCAAATTTAAGTTGAATTTGGGATGAGCAAAAAATGAAGTCCCCCCAACAGCTTAACTTTAATGACAGAATGAGCTACTGTTCGAGTCCACAATAGGAGCAGCAGCTACCTATCAGCCCTTATTACCTGGTTTGACTCAAACTCCAAATTCCAAGCCTCTAGCCTCTTTAAGGTGGCTTGAAGAGTCATCAGATCCTACTGGACCCACTTGGATGTGGTAGACCTACGGCACTCCTGACATTCGACTCTCCTTTGCCACTCTTTCTTATGGCCAGCTGTCTTTTCCAAAAAGAAATAACGAGTGACTGTCTTAAGAGAGCTCAAATCACTGGAATGGGCCATTTCCACATTCTCATGACAAACAAAACACCTCTCAAGCACCCGCTTATAGGCTTTAATGTGTTCATCATCATGTAATAGGCTATTGTTCAAAGTCCACCTCTGATCCATCTTCTCCTCCCTTAGGAACTGCTCCACCCAACACAGGGATGATCTGACCATATTATGTCTCTGAAATTGGAGTGACCTACAAGGAGCACAAAAGCATGGGGAGGGGCGACCTGCACAGAGCGTCAGGTGCACCTACTCTTGCCGCCTTGCTGGGCAGACTAGATGGACCATGCTGGTCTTTATCTGCCATTATATACTATGTTACTATGTAATTGTACATCTCCCCTTAGAGCTTGGTCCAAAAATATGTAATCTATCTAGAGGAAGAGGAGCAGAGAAACAAGTGTATTCCCCCAGCCATAAACTGCCAGTTGGTACACAACACTTCTCAGCATCCACGTGCAGACAGGTATCCCCCTCCCCCACTTGTGGAATACATCAAAGGAGCTAGGTAAGTATTACAGTAAATCCCCTCTCCCTGAAGCAAAGGCCCTCAATTCAAACTGAGATCCTCAAAGATTTTTCCCTGCACATCATTAGGGGCATAAACGTTCACCAGTGTATATTGTACCCCCTGAAGATCTACATATGCAATATTCACCTCTCCTGTTCAACTTTCACAATGTTCAGGGTGAGAGATCTAGACAATATAATGGCCATTCCCCACCATTTAGCTCCCAAGCAGTCAGCTGCTGCCAGAACCTCTGGATATTGTTTACACTGAGACATGGGTCTCTCACAAATATAAGATATTGGTCCTCAATCAGGCCACCTCCTTAGACAGTAAAAATCTCTTAGTGAGGGTCTTCGGGCTATGAACATTCAAAGTCAAACAAATCATTGTAACACCATGCAGGTAGTGTATCAGACTAGCACATGAGTACACACACTCTATACTCGCTCTACATCCATTCATCTCCCCACTTATGCTCTGAAACCTCCCCCTTCCCCCAAAACCTCCCCCTCATCCCTCCCCTCGCATCTCCATGAACCCCCATTTCCACTCTTCCTAACACTCCCTCGTCTCCCTTCCCAAATCAACCATGATGAAAATAGCCACCTTCCCTAGCAAAGTCCACGGAATGGAACTAGTGGAGGATCCATCACCACCAGTCCACCGGCCCACCCACTCCCCCCCCTAAAAAAACCCAAGTCCACCATCCCGCAGTCCCTGCCACTCGCTGCTAAAGAAAAGTACGCAGGTCTATTCCAGCTCCCCTGTCCCAGGGCAAGCAATCTCCAAAATGCCGTGGCCCCTCCAGTCTGCTTCAGTATCATAACAGCAAAGCAGAAGAGTGTTGAAAAAACAAATCAGTGCACAGCTTTCGTCTCCCTTACTGTTGCACTGTGCTGCGAGCTGCCTTTCTGAGGTTTAGTCGACAATGAGGCTTCCTTCTCAGATGTGCCTGAGGGCTGCAGGTACACGTCACCCAACAGAACAGCAATCTCAACGCTCCCCAGGCTTCACGAAGGTCTTTCATCATATATGCTTTACCCCCCACAGTAAAATGGAGGCTAAAAGGTAAAGCCCAACATATTTAATTTTTCCTTTATTCAAAATGTTAAGGACTGGTTTCATTTCTTTACACTTGGCTAAGGTAAATGAAGATTACAGCACAGCTCCAAAAACAACTGAACCCAAGCACCACACGACTGTAAATATATAGTGAACATCAGGGAACTGCAAAAATCTGATCACTATGTCTTGAGGTTTATTACCAAGTGCTTAAACTGTGGGGCAACTGTGGGGCCTTCACAGCCATGCAATTAGTAACCTCAGCTAACAGTTTGGCACAAAGAGAACGTATCACCTTTCATGATCCCTAGCTTCTAGAACACTCCGAAGATATACATTTTTGTGGTAGTCTCTAAATTCCAGGTCATTGATGTTATCTAGCAACTAGGTATATTTCAAGTCCTGTCTGTTTGATCCCACCTCCAAAGCCATAAGGTCTCAGAGTGCTCCTCTAAATGCATCTCGTTCACCTTGACACATACTCCCAACTCACATAAGTCCAAGTGTATATCCTCTATTTTATTAAGCACATCTTCTTGCAGATTACAAATTTCCTGATCCATCTTCGCAAAGCATTTTTTGAAGGCCCGCTTTAGTTCCCCCAAACTGTCAGCATCACCACTGTCCTCAACTGTGGCCTCTGATTCTGACTCCAAGGACACCATGCTGACTCAAGCAGGCCCTAGAACGCTGACGCAAACAGATCCCAGAGCGCTGACTGAAGCAGGCCCCAGAGCGCTAACTCAAGCAGGTCCCAGAACGCTGACGCAAGCAGGCCCCAGAACGCTGATGCAAGCAGGCCCCAGAGCGCTGACTCAAGCAGGCCCTAGAATGCTGACGCAAGCAGGCCCCAGAAAGCTGACGCAAGCAGGCCCCAGAAAGCTGACGCAAGCAGGCCCTAGAACGCTGACTCAAACAGCCCCAGAACGCTGATGCAAGCAGGTTTCAGAACGCTCACTCAAGTAGGTCCCAGAGCGCTGATGCAAGCAGGCCCCAGAACGCTGACTCAGGCAGACCCCAGAACGTTGACTCAAACAGGCCCCAGAACGCAGACTCAAGCAGGTCCAGAACGCAGACTCAAGCAGGTCTCAGAACGCTGACTCAAGCAGGCCCCAGAACGCTGACTCAGGCAGGCCCCAGAACGCTGACTCAGGCAGGCCCCAGAACGCTGACCAGGCCCCAGAACGCTGACTCAAGCAGCCCCAGAACGCTGACTCAAGCAGACCTCAGAACGCTGACTCAAGCAGCCCCAGAGCGCTGACTCAAGCAGGTCTCAGAACGCTGACTCAAGCAGGTCTCAGAACGCTGACTCAAGCAGGCCCCAGAACGCTGACTCAAGCAGGCCGTAGAATGCTGACTCAAGCAGCCCCAGAACGCTGACTCAAGCAGACCTCAGAACGCTGACTCAAGCAGACCTCAGAACGCTGACTCAAGCAGCCCCAGAACGCTGACTCAAGCAGACCTCAGAACGCTGACTCAAGCAGACCTCAGAACGCTGACTCAAGCAGCCCCAGAATGCTGACTCAAGCAGACCTCAGAACGCTGACCAGGCCCCACAGCGCTGACTCAAACATGCCCCAGAGCGCTGACTCAAGCAGACCTCAGAACACTGAATCAAGCAGGTCTCAGAACGCTGACTCAAGCAGGCCCCAGAACGCTGACTCAAGCAGTCCCAGAACGCTGACTCAAGCAGACATCAGAACGCTGACCAGGCCTCAGAACGCTGACTCAAGCAGCCCCAGAACGCTGACTCAAGCAGACCTCAGAACGCTGACCAGGCCCCAGAACGCTGACTCAGGCAGGTGCTAGAACGCTAACTTGAGTCGAAGCGTGCAGCTTATCTTTCGGCACAGACCCGTAGCCTTACTTGACATGGGCTATAATACACCCTGTGCCACCGAAGAGTGCACACAAATAGCAAGGCTTGTTTTCTGCAAAATTGCTGTTAGGAGGGACAGAGGAGGTTTCAAGCAGCCACTGGCACCGCTGATGTCACTGCCTGCCCAGTGGTTAGGATGTTTATTTAACTGGGCTTATATACTGCTTTTCTACTGTAAATATATTTCCCTTGTCCCCAAAGGGCTCACAATCTATGGTTTTCTACCTGAGGCAACGGAGGGTTAAGTGGCTTGCCCAAGGAGCACCTATGGGACAAG
This sequence comes from Ichthyophis bannanicus, assembly GCA_033557465.1. Classification (NCBI taxonomy): domain Eukaryota; kingdom Metazoa; phylum Chordata; class Amphibia; order Gymnophiona; family Ichthyophiidae; genus Ichthyophis; species Ichthyophis bannanicus. Next base: position 6,911,314 of record CM066047.1, read on the forward strand.
AAACCCCAATCCTATCCTTTCTAGGATACTTAAACAATTGTAAGCAAGGAAGGCTCTCCGAACCACACTAACAACTTGCTTTGTTGTACTGTAATAGTGAAGGCTTTATTCTTTTCAGATAGTAGCATAAGTCATTACCACTCATTCTAAGGCATTTCTTGCGCTCCTCCCTACCCTTTCCGGTTCCAGGACTTGATTTGAGCAAGGATGTTTTATTTTTGTTAATTGAACAATGTTTTCTCTCAGTTCCTGTATTTTTGGCAACATTTTTAAAAAACAGTCAGAGAAGAGTGGAGTATGCAGTGCCCTCCTCTCTGCCACCTTGGGCTTAATTACATTTCCTCTAGATGCAAGGCCAGTGCTGTGATCTCTGGAGAGAAGAAACCGCCATCAGACACTTTTGCTTTTGTTTTCTGACCCATTAACTGACAATTATAGTGTTTGTGTTTGTTAACATCTTAGAAATGGAGTGAACTTGTCAGAGCCCTTTGCTTGTTCTGTTTGAAAAGCACAATAGCAGAAACAGTGCTCAGCTTCCAAGCAACATTTGCAGATAAAGAAAAGTGCACAGAAGCCCATCACAGTACCAACAATTTATTCCATCATCCACAAAAATTGAGCTGCAAGGGTAATTTATAGCTTGCTTTGCCAGACATATTTGTAGTGTCCTTGCCAAATTTCTATCTGCAATTCACATACCAACTAATCTGAAAAAACTAAAGGAGTGAAAGGGTTTCATTTTTTCTACGATGGAGTGCATAAATGTTTGGGCAAATTAGTCTCAAATCATGTGGGCGTTTTTATTTAGTTCTGATAAAAATTACTATGAAATAAACCAGCAGCACGGTTTCTGCTCTTCCTTCCTGTAAGAATCGGAAACATAGTCAGTAAGTTCCGGAGAACAAGTCGTGCCAAAGACTCCGCATTCCAGAAATGTTCAGATCAATGGCCTATTTTGGAAAACTATGGGTGAGGGGACCACTTAATGCAGGCCGACTCTGAAATCAGTTTTCTGTTTCCAAGCTTGATGGTAAATAATCAATTCAAGCCAGTGAATCCTCTCTTTCTGTGATTCTAGAAAGCTATTAAAGGATATTGTTGGGTGACAACAATACTTGTGCTAATCACGCTCCCTGCACGAGCATTTTAATTTCCCAAGAGACCTGCATATGAATTTTTACTAACATGTTAATTTTGTGTGTTAATCAGTAGCTGTAGGCTGAATGAATGGATTGACGATGTAAAACTGTTTGATATTGAAACAATTCCTTTTGACCCCCTCAAATTGACTTCATTCCCCTAAAGACAGTTAAAGTTAATTAAGCACTCAATAGGTTTATGGTGTTTAAATTAAAATATATTACTCCTCATTGTGTAGTCATCAAGTGAGAGAGGCATGCTCCTCTTGGCTGCTTGGCTGGTTAATGGGCTTATCAAAATTCATGATGTAATAAGAAGGGTTTGTTGGGGCTGACAGGCAAAGACATGAACCCAACCGTCAGTCAAGTGCAAGCACAGACACCAGTGCTCCACTAGAGGGCAGAAGGTAGCCACAAATCAACCTGTGCTCTCCCACTTCAAAATAATCAAAAACTTGCATTTTCTAAGGTTTTAGATACTCATTAACTACTCATTTATCAGAAAGAAGCAGGCTGTATTCAGCTGCGGTGGTCAGTATTCTTTTTTTAAATGTCACAGGTAAAACAATCCAGCTATTCAGCAGTGGGATCCGGATAGTGACCGACGCTGAATATCCCGATTCAGTGCTGAGCTCCTGGAGCTGTGCAGGTAGTGGCGATTTTCAGCCATTCCAGAAAGCGAATAAGGCTCTGTCCATGCACTAGGGACATTTATCTCCTGAAATCGTCTACGAGTGTATTCTGGTACATAGCCCCCACGGACATTTATCTCACTAACACAGGGATCTCAGAATGTGTCCGGGAGGGGTGGAACAGGGGCATGGTTAGCCACAGAGACATATAAAGCGTATTCAGGAAAGACCTGTGTATGTTTTGGGAGGTCTCCGCAGACATGCCCATTATACTGGTGGGGGACATGGAATAAGGCCAGTAATTAGAAAATATTATGCTGTGTTTATATAAAGGTGATGACTGGTCTGTTCTAAACTGGTGGACTGCAGTATGAAAAAACACCACAACATGCATTTATAAAGAACAGAAATCGGAGGTGTGGGAATCTTGTAAGCTAAAGAGGCATTAATAACTACCCTAAAAGAAATATTAGGAAGAGCAATAGTGATTCTTCTGACCATGCTGACATTTGCTGTTTGTGCTAAAGGAGCTAATCTAGGGGACCCTAACAATTCCCGTGTGCTGAAAAACGGGACTGTTGATGTAGGAATAGTATGTGAGTGAGTATGGAAAGGAGTTGTGTCTGGGTGAGAAACAGAGATCATATTTTGAGTCCTGGGACTCCATGCTATTATGTTATACCAGCTGTTATGTACGGTTCAGGGCATCTTTTTGGCAGACATATGTTTTTGGTGAGTGAAAGTGAGAGTATGTGTGTGTGTGTGTTTGTGGTTTGAGGGTTGCACAGGAGGATCTGGTGTGCTCATCTGCAATTCAGGGGGGGACATGATTGCATGGCCAATACCTGGACCATACGGATGACCGCAGCATCAGCAGGGGCCAGTGTGGTAGGGTAGAATAATTACAAAAGGTTCTCCATAGCTAAATGTAAAAACATATCCTTCAATAATAAGAGGCCCTCAGAATAGAGCATTTAATAGCTCAAGCAGCACTGAAACATGCCCAAAAGCACCATATTGTCTGAGGTTGGTAAGGGTCCGTACTTAGCACTGTACAGAGTGTTTTTAGAGATGACCAATGAAGGAATAACTATGGATTTCTTCTACAGTCATGCATGTTTTGCTGCAAGGTCTGTCATGACAAATCACTTTCTATTTTCTATTATATCTTTGAGTGCATTGCGATCACCTTGCACTGTTCTGGGCATGCAACAGACAGTATATCTAGTCTAATTTGCATCAACATTTATGTATCCTCGGTATTTATGTGCAATTTACATCAGCACAACACTGTCAGTGAGAAGAGCAGCTTAGGAGATACACGTTTTAACAGAAGAGGCGTGGCAATCAGAGACCTCCACAGGTACATGGCAGAGACAGGCAGGATCAGAAATGTCCATCTTTTCAGAATACGGTGAGCGTGGGGTCGTCCACACCCTTTGCTGCATAACCCCATTCCCCATGTCTTGTCATAACAATGGAGCCCGTGTTTCTCCATAGTGGTTTTCTCATGCTGCAGCGGAAACGTCTACGTCCCCGATTCTGGAATGGTGGGCATAACTATACCTGTGGCTTTGGAATGAGGGAAAAATTGGGCCCATTTTTGATTTGGACGTGTCTGTGGCCCATGGCCTCCACATGAACAGCTGTCAGCTTTTTTTGCTTTCCTGTATTACCTGGATAAATAGTCAGAGAACAATGCTGAAAACCACCACTACTGGATAATATCCTGCTCTGCCCCCAGACCAACCTGCCACAATCCAGAGAGCTCTAAGGAGATCTGTGCTGATCTCGGGACGCTATCTGGAGTGTGCCACTGAATATCAGAATCAGCTAAATGCATAAACCCCACTGAACACGTCCAGGTTCGGTCATCATTCTGTATTAGAGGTCGGACATTCATTCTTTAAAGAGAAATCAAACACGGAAAAATGCAGAGAAATCAGGATAAATTCCTTTTAGGCATGTATTATATATTCCTAGAAGAACTTGACGTACACAAATCGATTGTACGCATTAGTTAATTTACAGCAGCGCCAGGCAGGAAATGAGGCACCCTAGGGGAACCCCATCCCTTCCAGGGCTGGCCATTGCTCCTCTCTGGGACAGTCAGCAGAGATAAGGGCCACTTCTGCACCCCTTCCAAGCGTGATGCAGCAGGAGGTCGGCATTGGGCATTGTAGGGTGGAAACAAACTGCCCTGTGGCTCTGAGGTTTAGAGGTAAGTGCCGCAGGGCTGTTTGTGGCCATTGCCACCTCTGGCTGTCCCGGAGAGGAGCAACAGCAGCTGCAATGGGTGGCCCTGGAGGGGGAGGGGCTCTAGGCAACTGCCTAGTTCACCTAATGATAGCAGCAGCCCTCATTTGCAGGTAAATGTGTACAAGCACTTTGTGTGCAATTACATTTTTTAGGCACCCAAATGAACAGAATGCTTGCTCGTGAATGTGCCGCCCGTAGTTTGCAATTTCTTTGCTATAGCTTCCTGGTTTTATTTTATAGGCATTCTGCCATTTCGTTCTTATTGGTATAGTTTTAGCAGCTTTTGAGTTTACAGTCAGCTCATCTTTAAAATAAGAAAATTCATAGCAACTATGTACTTTGTCTTCCAAAACACACACAGTGGTTGCAAATCAGAGCTAATGTTAGACTGACTGACAAGCTGACATCAATCAATCAATACAAATAAACACTGAATATTGCTCTGTGGCTGACGATCGCTGAGCATATAACTCAGAGAGGCCAATAAAATAAGTCACGCGTTGAAGCTTAGCACAGCTTAAAATGTTTATACCTGATGCCAGAGCTAGATTGCCCTCTTAAGTCTCCATAGGCAAGGGGGGGGGGGGGGAGCTGCTGCAGCCCTCCAACTACCCCACCTTCTCCTAACATCTCCTCTTATTTATTTCACATTCTTATATACCACTGTATCTGGCAATCTAGGTGGTTTACAATCAACAGAAGATTAACATTACATTGAACAGATTTAACTGTGTATAATAACAGAGTTAACTGTAGAACTATTTGCGTTTTGGTTGGTCTGACAGGAAGACAATTCAGGACTTCAAGGAAGAACGCTGAGGGGAAGATGCTTGAATTGAGCAGGATGAGAGAAGGTAAAGGACTAGCAGTGGCAGTGGCTGAAAATGTATTTGCAGGATTCAGAATGGAGCCTTCAGGCCCTCGCGCTCCTAGACGGGTACCAGGATGCCCCACCTCCACCTCCAACATGCGTGAATGGGGCAAGGGGCAGGGGCAGGGCGCCACATTATATCATTTGCTGCTGCTGCTACTTCTGTGACGAGCTAGCTGAGGATCGACAGCTCTAGCATCACTCTGGCACCTCTCCAACGTTAATGCCAGAGGCGGCTGCCTATCTGGTCCTGCCTGCTGCTGTAAATTAATCACATGCAAATGAAGTGTATGCAAAAACTGTGCACAAGCACGGTACAGCATGCTGGCCACCATGGAGACCGGCAGCAGAGTCAAGCTTGTGCCCAGATTGTATGGGCACCTGCAGAAGCGCTGTAGCTATATTTATATGTATACACACACACACATATATAGTACCGTGAGCTTTAGATGTGCATGTTTGTAATGCCAACTGTACTGTCTATGCGGCACAGGATCGTCTACATTTCTACAGCTGAGCACATCGTCCATCATTTCACAGCCAAGGCAGCTCCCCTTTAACCTTGCTTCAGTTCCTCATCCCTCTGTCCTTTTTTGAGAGAAGGGGGTGTCTTACTACATCAAAGGCTAACACCTTGTAATGAAGACATGCAGTTTATTTACAAACAAAGCAAGGATACTTATTCAGAAAGGCAAGTAATTCTCTTAGTTACACATGAGTAGTGCAACGCTCCTGCCTGCGCCCAAGAGCTTACAGGCAGGAGTGGCCTTATATTGTCCCTTGAAGAATTAGCTGGCACGGTTCCCAATGAATCTTGGGAACTGTAGTGCACTTGTATATTCCTTAGGGAAGAATTGTAGTCGTGACCAGATGTGATTAGGCAAGCAAGAAAATTTATTTGTCTTGGGGATAGTTTCCAGCGCATCAAAAAGCTCAAAGCAACAAACGCAAAAAGTGGAACTTTTAGGATAAACAGAGGAAAACAGGAACTCAGAAAGCAGTGAAATCAATTTGGCTTTAACTCAGCTCTTCATAAACTCCAGCAGCTTAACTCAGCATTGCCTCATGTGGTTGTTAGAAAATATTGCAGCTTTATATCAATAGTTGTTCTCTTCACAGCGTGACTTGGAAACAGGTGAACACAATCAGGAACTGTTATGATTAAACAACAAGAAAAGCCAACGTTTTATATTCTCTTCATATAAAACTTATGTGCTTCTTTAAACTGTTATTCAATACAGCAGAAAGAGCAATCCATGGCACAAGGCTCAGGATTCAAGGTAGGCAAAGAACTTTCTACCTGCATGTATTCTTCTGAACTAACAGAATTACTGTCCGTATCAGGTTCCTTATTTTGCCCTGACTTCAGCTCCAGGAACTTCTGAAATTCCTTCAGTAGCAATTCAGCCTGTGTTTGCTTTTCATCTGGTGGATAGTTATTGGCAAGGGTTACGCCCTTCCCCCACTCAATATCTACGTCGGTAGCAAAGTTAGGTTTGCACAGTTCAGCACTATATGAAGGTTTCTTCAGCCAAGCATACAAATTAGGAAATTGTGCTTTACCTTGTTTAGAGGCATTTATAAAAGAACTTCTCTTAGGAAAACTTTCTCCTGGCTGTAGTTCTCTGTCTTTATAGCACTGCTTGTTGGCATTAGAAGTACCTTTTCTCCATGCACTGCTTTCTCGAGGCTGGCTAGGTCTAGGCTTTACCCGGCAATAAGAGTTTCTTGCAGGGTACGTTGAACTCCCAAGCTGGCTCTTCCGGGGTTCTGTCTTCTCACAAGGTCCTAGTGCTCTTCTCCTTGCTTCTAGGGTTTCAGCACTCTGCACTCCTCTCAGAAGGTTCTTTTGGACTTGGATATCCTTCCCCACGCTATCCTCTGGGATATTCTCCGTGGTCCTCTTTGCAACAACAACCTGTTCACCCTTCTCCTCCTTCACCGCCTTCACTCCCCTCTCTCTTCTCAGAAGTTTTAAAAAGGGCTTCAATTCCCAGCACTCCCTGCCGTTTCCTTGGGTGTGCCCAATCAGAGCTGAAGCCTAACTCCTCCCCTGGACTGGGGTGTGTCTTCGGCTCAGCAGAGAACTGTGTTTTTTTCAGGTCAGTTTTGGAAATCCTGTGTGAGTTAGCTCTGCTCTCAGGATTTTCCTCAATGTCCATTTCTTCTGAAGGGCCATCTTCACCACAGTAGTTAGAAAAGATAACTAGACACCAATTAGAATAATAACTAAAAGCACTTAATTACAGAAGAATAATACTTCACTGAAAGAGTTATGAGATAGTGCAGCTATTTTGTAAATAAACTGCACGTCTTCATTACAAGGTGTTAGCCTTTGATGTAGTAAGACAGGGGGGACCACCCATTCCCTTCAGTAAAACAAAAGAAATCAAGAACTGAATTCAAAATTCAAAAACAGTAACTGAATTCAAAAAAGCATGGGACAAACACAGAGGATCTCTAAAGGTAAAAAGGGGACTGTTGTAGTTGTTGATATGGAAGGACAGACTAGATAGGCCATGTGGTCTTTTTCTGTCATCATATTTCTATGCTTCTATGTTTCTATGTTAAGAAAAGGTGGTGGGTAGTCCATGTTGGTACAAGTAAAGAAACTGACACAAACCCCTCACAAATACTAGCCACAGAAAAATAGCTGACCTTTAACATTACCTTAGACTGTGTGCTGAAACCCCTACATTACAAAACCAGAGGTTATTTATTAATTTCACAACTTGATATATTAATTATTTCACAAACTTGATATACACACCTTTGCTTAATATGCAAGGCAAGTTACAATAAAAATCATACATAAAATATAACAGCAGTAAGAGTTAATTAAATTCCTTCCCCCTAAATAACCTTCAAGTCTTGTGTACCCTTCTCATCTGCATTTAAATTCACCGTGTATTGATGTCTATACAATCGTTTATGCAGTTTTCATGCACACTAAACTCCTTTGGGCTTTGCATGGCCGTAACTGCGCAGAACATTGCGTGCAGAATCTGCACGAAGGTGCGCTAAGCCTTTTGCGCTTTAAGACATTGGCCCAGAGTGTGAGAACCAGCAAAGGTTACTTCACTTCTCACTAGGAATCTCACCCAGCTACGGCTTATGCTGTGGGACTGTCATCTTTCCAGTGCCACTTTACCAGAGATGTGCCAGCAAAGACTTACAAGCCATGCTGGAGTCGGGAAATCCCTGCGCTTTGCTTGCGTTGTTTTAAGCCACCGCTCGTTAAGAGAAGCAGCAATGGTGGTAATTAGGGGGCAGGAAGGGAGGGAGGCCATGTTGGGCATACATCAGCGGGGAGGGGAGCATAGAGATGGAGGGTAGATGATGAACACAGGAGGAGGCAGGGGGACAGATGCTGGTCATGGGAGGAGGGGGAGAGAGGGCAGATGCTGGCTATGGGAGGAGGGGGAGAGTGGGCAGATGCTGGCTATGGGAGGAGGGGGTGAGTGGGCTGGTGCTGGCTATGGGAGGAGGGGGAGAGAGGGCAGATGCTGGTTATGGGAGGAGGGGGAGAGGGGGCAGATGCTGGCTATGGGAGGAGGGGGAGAGGGGGCAGATGCAGTCAATTGGATGAGGGGGATAGAGGGCAGAGGCTGGCTATGGGTTGAGGGGGAGAGAGGGCAGATGCTGGCTATGGGATGAGGGGGAGAGAGGGCAGATGCTGGCTATGGGAGGAGGGGGAGAGGGGGCAGATGCTGGCTATGGGAGGAGGGGGAGAGAGGGCAGATGCTGGTCATGGGAGGAGGGGGAGAGAGGGCAGATGCTGGGTATGGGAGGAGGGGGAGAGAGAGTGGGCAGATGCTGGCTATGGGAGGAGGGGGAGAGAGGGCAGATGCTGGTCATGGGAGGAGGGGGAGAGGGGGCAGATGCTGGTCATGGGAGGTGGGGGAGAGCGGGCAGATGCTGGCCATGGGAGGAGGGGGAGAGAGGGCAGATGCTGGTCATGGGAGGAGGGGGAGAGATGGCAGATGCTGGTCATGGGAGGAGGGGGAGAGAGGGCAGATGCTGGCTATGGGAGGAGGGGGAGAGAGGGCAGATGCTGGTCATGGGAGGAGGGGGAGAGAGGGCAGATGCTGGTCATGGGAGGAGGGGGAGAGAGGGCAGATGCTGGCAATGGGAGGAGGGGGAGAGGGGGCAGATGCTGGCTATGGGATGAGGGGGAGAGAGGGCAGATGCTGGTCATGGGAGGAGAGGGGAGAGAGGGCAGATGCTGGCTATGGGATGAGGGGGTCACAGGAAAGATGAAGAGCAGATACTGGGCAGGATGGACATAGGGGAGATGCAGGACATGGGGTGGAAAAGGGGAGAAAGGGCCGATGCTGGCCAAGGGGGGGGGGGGAGTATGAGAGGAGAGAAAACATGGGGAGAAAGGAAAGATAGTGGACTGGGGAGGAGAAAGAGGAGAGAAATTTAAGAGGAGGGAGAAGGGGCGGAAGAGGTTCAATGCTGGACATAGGCATGGAGAGAAGGGGGCAGGAATAGGGAGGGGGAATGGTGGGTGGGCTGAAGCATTGGATGAAGGGAGGAGAAAGGGGAGAGATGCCAGATACAGGGGAAGGGGAGAGAAAGGAGAGAGAGTTAAAGGCTGGGTGGAATAAGAGGCTGGGGAAGGAGAGAACTGTGCTAAGGGTTAAAAAGTGGTAAAGGGAGATTGAAGACTGGATGGTAAGGAGGAGCAGCAAAATCTGAATTGATAGGAGGGAGAAATAAATGAAATAAAGCTGAAAGGAAAAGATAAATGCCAGAGATGTAAGGGAGAGGAGAGGGAGAGGGGGAGGGAGAGGAGAGGGAGAGGGGGAGGGAGAGGAGAGGGAGAGGGGAGGAGAAGAGAGGAGAGGGAGAGGGGGAAGGAGAGGAGAGGGAGAGGGGGAGGGAGAGGAGAGGGAGAGGGGGAGGGAGAGGAGAGGGAGAGGGGAGAGGAGAGGGAGAGGGGGAGGGAGAGGAGAGGGAGAGGGGGAGGGAGAGGAGAGGGAGAGGGGAGAGGAGAGGGAGAGGGGGAGGGAGAGGAGAGGGAGAGGGGAGGAGAAGAGAGGAGAGGAGAGTGGCAGATGGGCCTCAGTTTTTGGAGTTTACATGTTCTGTCTTTATATTTTGTACATTACAAGGGCATCTTCATCTCTTTCTGTTGTACCACATGCAGTGGTGTAGCCAGGGTGGGTGTTGGTGTGTCGTGGCCCCTCCACTCCGGCACCAGGCCCCCCAATCAGTGGCAGAAGAACAGTCAAACGAGGGGATAACTGGAGGCAGTGTCGGACACAACGCTTTGTGCCCATACAGCCTAATCCCAGTCTCAGGACCAGCCCCAGAGTGGGTTCAAGGTGTTGGCACCCTGGGCAGATCTTAAGCCTTATGCCCCCTGGTTGTCAGAATCTATTGTTTAGCTTTGAATGCCCTGTTCTTTGCCACCCCTGCCCTCCAAAAGCTGGCATCCTAGGTGATCGCCTAGTTTGCTTAATGGTTAGGCCGGCCTAACCTAAGCCCTTCCTAGGCCCCACCAAAAAATCAGCCTTGGCTGAGCCATGATGCAGAGTCTGTCTTCTTTGGGTTTCAGTTTAATTTTTCTCTCTACATGTGTCTATTTTTAGCTTGTGGTAATTTATTCCTTACTTGGCGAGGATCTATCTATCTTCTGAGTTTGTGACCAAGCCCAGGTGTTCTGTTAGCACGCAGTTTCTGTGTAGGGATCGGCAGTAATCTGGCTTATTCGGTTTTGTAATTAGGTGTGTGGATATTCTAGGCCCACTGCAGTATTTACAGTGCTGCTCTTTTCTGGATAGGCTTCTTGTGCGAGTTTTGGATGTTAATGCTGCTTTTGCATGATAGATTGTCCCTGCAGGTCCTGGGTCATTTTTGCAAGGTTTTTCCATGTCAATTACTGGTGAGGATTTATATTGCTGTTAGCCGAGATGACACCAGAATCAGAAATCATTTTTGGTATGTTGAGTTCTGTGGGACATGTCCTGGTTCTGCTCTGCACCATTGCTGGGAGAGGGGTTTCTTTGGATGCAGAATATATGTTTAAGAAGAAAATGAGAGAACCTTTAAAATGCCAAAATAAAATTGGTGATAATAATTTTATTTTGCTGTTATAAATTGTGCCATGGTTCCTGCCTTTGGAGTTTGCTCCTTGGTGTGTGATCATCTTGCATCTCTGTGTCTTTTGCAGAATATTTATTTACATTAAATCACGCCGGTCCAGTGGGTAGTATCAGGATTCAATATGCTTTATATTAGATTCCCAGATTAGATAATTAAACTGCTACAATTTTTGCTACATATAAACATCATTGCAAAGTTTTGTTTTTTAACTATCTAGTCTGGAAACATATTGCTGTCTTTATTCTTGGGGCAAACACCTGATTGGGGTCTTGAGTGATGGGACCTCCTGTTCCCCGACTAGAGCTCTGAGAAGGCCCCTCCATTTTGGCTGCTGGGGTGGGGCTCACCTCTCGCCTCAGGCAGCAGGTTGTCTTCAGCCACCCCGATCTGCCCTTCTTTCTCTCCTTCTCTTGCACCCTTTTCCTTTCGCCCACTCGTACTTCTGTAGCCGTGTCCCGCATTCTCTCTTCTCTCTCCTTCCATCTTCATGGCCCCTTTTCATGTCCTTGCCCATTTCCCCGCTTGCTTCATCTTTTCTAGGGTCCTTTCACTGCCTCGTTCTCTTTCCCCATGTCATCTTCCTTTGTGCTTTTGTGTGTCTCTCTCTGTGTGTTGCGTGCTTGTATGCTGGGTTTATGTTGTGGTTTTCTGTGTGTGCGAGAGAACAGCCCCTTTCCAGAAAACCAGCTCTTTCCCTTCATTTCTCTCTCTCTCACTTGTTCCGGTGCTTCTGTGGATTACTTATTCTTCAGGTCTGGCTGCTCCTCATTACGGCTCAGGAGGAACCCGGCAGTGGAAAGCAGAGCCCATGTTCAAAGTATTTCTTTCATTCAGCACATGTAGTGAACTGCTAGACAGATGCCTGTGTTTGTATGTACAGAAAGAGATTAAGGGACTTTTACTTAATGTGTGCTAAGCAGTTACTGCATGAATTAACGTGCACTGACGTCACATGCTAACTGCATACCATGCTATGGGGCGGAAAGCAGCAGCACCTTGCAGTCAGCACATGGTATTTTACAGCACGAGGTCACTGGTGCACATAGGAGGCGCAGTCCGTGCACTTAACCACGTGGTAACTGTATGGGAACATACTGATGATCATGTAAGGGTCGTGAGAACAGGGGAGGGGGTGTAATATCACATCATTAGACAATTATTTAAACAGAAAACAAAAGGGCGAGAAAAGAAGCAAAGAATTTAAAATATAAAATGTACTCGTATGTAAATTAAATTAAACATTAAAAACTGCATACAAGTTTTGAAAAAGCATGTTTAAATTTCTTGTGAAAATCCTTCAGTTGTATATTGAGGGGAGAGGGGGAAGTGCGTTCCATAAAGAGCCTGAAACCACCCCACCCCCTTAACCAACACCTCACTGCCTCCTCCCCCCACCTTCCCCTTACACCACCCAATTAACCCCGCCTCCCCCCCCGACAGAACCCCCTACAGAAGTCGTAGACAACACCTAGCCCCACAGTACCTAAGCTGCATGTAAATAGTTTTGTTTCTATGTAAACATCCTTGAGGTTTGTATACATTGTATCAAAGTTTACTGAATATATAGTTTCAACTGTTCCATGTAAACGCTCATTTCCTGTTCTATGTAAACCATTTTGCCTTGTAGAAAAACAGTATATAAAACCAGTCAGATAAATAAATAAAATAAATGTGCTATTCCTTGTTATTTCCAATCTTTGGAATCGACATGAAGGAACTACAAGGAGGTTAGCTTCAGAAGATCATAATCGTCCCTGAGGAGATCTGGAATGAGAAAGAGAAAAAGATCAAGAGATGACCAGAGTAACATGTGTGATGGGTCAGCATCAGTATCTTAAACTTTATTCTGTTTATTATAGGAAGATGATGCTGTTTTCTCAACAGTGGGACGATGTGATCTGACCTTTGAGCATTATAAATTAATTGTACTGCGGTATTTTGGACTAACTGGAGCATTTGCTAGACTATAAAGTTAATCCTGTTAAAAGGGAGTTACAATAATCTAATCGAGTGAGAATAAAGGCATGAATTAAGAGTTTTAATGCTTTGGCATTAAGATAAGATTTTATTGATCTGATTAATATGAGAAAAAAGAAACATCATTTTGTCAAAACAGACAAATATAATTCCCAGTGTGGAGATTGTATACAGTTGGGGTCAACATTATTGACACCCTTGCATTTTAGGTATGTTGTGTACAATATCTTGAGAAATAATTGGAAATATTCCATCTGTATGTCATTACAATATTTTAAGAATATGTTCACTACTACGATCATTTATAAAGTGCTACAAGGCCTATGCAGAGCTGCACAAACACATAAAAGAAGATGGTCCCTGCTCAACAAGCTCACAATCTAGTCAAGACGGACACTGTTGACAACACGCACAGGTAAGAGTGGATATAAGGTAGACAATGTTAAAGAAATTATATACCAGGACAGCATTGTGGCTGGTGAAATAAAGGTAGTACAGATTTACATAACTGCACCTTCAAGAGTACAAGCCTCTGGGAAGCATTTATTGCGGTATACAATGTAATGACAAAATAACAATATTTTCGAAACATAAGAGAAAAGAAATAATTTATACAAGTATGGTTTGCGATCTGGGTTCATAGAGTTGCGCACACTCAAAGGCCACTCCTAAGAGCCATGCCCAAGGGCCCTTTGAAATTAAATTTAAAATTTGAATTGTTCGTTTACACCCCAATTGGCTGCTCCAATGAGAAGGAGAAGCTCGGCTCAAGCCAACAGCAGCCGCTCCGACGGACAGTACAAAACAGAAGAAACAAGTGATAAAAGGGAAGGAGACAGGAGGAGAATAAGAGATTAGGAATCAAAAGCGGATTTGAAGAGGGGGAGGGAAGAGACTTGACATAAAGAAACAGGAAGTTTGGTCAACACATAAGGAGCAGCAAGGTGAAAAGATCAAAGCCTGGAGCTGACAGTAGAAAAAAAGGGCATCAAGTGAAGACGGTAGGAGTAAAAGATTCAAAGGTATATAAACAAAAAAAAGGATGTTTATGCTGGAGGAGTGGCCTAGTGGTTGGGGCAAGGTACTTCAGGCCGGAAGGTTGGGGGTTCAAATCCCACTAGAGGACAGCAACCTTGGGTCGGAAGGACTGGGGTTTCTAGTCCCACAGGTGCTCCTTGTGGTCTTGGGCAAGCCACTTAACCCTCCATAGCCCATGTTCCCTGTAAATATATGTGTAAATAGTTAATATGGTTATCCAAGTTGAGATCCCTGTTATTTGTAATTACAGTGTAATCCCCCACCGTAAAATACCTTGAGGTTGCATATAAACCGCACTGATATCAAATAGCGTGGTATATAAGAGACATAAATAAATACTTAGACATAGTAATTTCTGAGGAAAAAAAAAACAAAATGTAACCTGGACAGGATTAATGGCACCCTTCACTAATATTTGGTTGCACAACCCTTGGCAGAGATGACAGCCTCCAAACGTTTCTTGTAGCAATGTATAAGTTTCATACATCTGTCTGCTGGTAGTTTTTCCCACTCTTCAACTGCGATTTGTTCCAGCTCATGAACATTTCCAGGATTCTTTTACCAATGGCAGATTTCAGCTCTTTCCAAAGATTCTCAATTGCATTGAGATATGCACTCATTGCTGGCTAGTTTTAAAACAGTCCATTTTTTCCTTTTTAACCGTTCTTTTGTACCTTTGAATGTATGTTTTGGGTCATTGTTCTGTGGGATAACCCATGACCTTCGACCCAGACCTAGCTTTCTGACACGAGATAGCGGATTTTGCTCCACAATACCTTGGTAATCTTCTAACTTCATGGTTCTTTTAATACATTCCAGGCCTCCAGCTCTTGAGGCAGCAAAACAGCCCCACAACATTACAGAACCTCCACCATATTTAACTGTAGGAAGGGTGGTTTTCCCCCTATAATCATTTCTTCACTTGTAAATATATCGCTGGTCTGCATTGCCAAAAAGCTCAAGTTTGGTTTCATCTGTCCACAGAACATTTGCCCAGAAGGATTGTGGTTTCTCAAGGTGGGTTTGGGCAAAGATCAGGCATGCCTTTTTATGTACATCTTTGAGCAGTGGGGTCCTCCTTGGCCTTCACCCATGAAGTCTTTATTTAGTGCATGGCATACGGTACGGGTTGAAGCCACCACTCCAAATTGCTCCAGGTCAGCCTTAAGCTCTTTGGATGTTATATGTAGTGTTTTTCCAACAGTGTATACCAACCTTTGAAGACTTCTTGGATTCATTTTCCTCTTCCCACCACATCCTGGGAGGTTCTTGACAGTTCCATGAGCAGAAAACGTCTCAAGAACACTGTGAACTTAGAAATAGGAATCCCAAGGTCTTTGGAGATTGCCTTGTAGCCCTTTTGAAGTTTGATGTTTGGTGATTATTTATTTATTTATGTTCCTTTATATACCGCGCTATTCTGCATCAGTGCGGTTTACATTGAACAAACTGAAATTACATTGAACAGGGCTTTATAACTTGGAGATAACTATTTTACAGGGAATATGGGCTATGGAGGGTTAAGTGGCTTGCCCAAGACCACAAGGAGCACCTGTGGGACTAGAAACCCCAGTCCTTCCGGCCCAAGGTTGCTGTCCTCTAGTGGGATTTGAACCCCCGACCTTCTGGCCTGAAGTACCTTGCCCCAACCACTAGGCCTTTCAGAGGGTCTCAGGCATCTCTCTTGTCTTCACCATTGTGAAAATGGAACAGGGAGTGAATGTGGCCGTATTAAATATTAAAGCTATTATTCATTGGTTGATTCAAGTCATGTGAGTACTGACAATTGATCACAGGTGTGTCTAATTTTATTGCAGTGGGAATATGGTTCTTTTTTAATTTTTTTATTTATGTAATTTTAAATTTTACACAAGAAAAATCTTGTTACAGTAAAGAATACAAATACAAGAAACAATAACAAGCAAAGAAAGGGGGGGAACCCTTATCTTAACACTGAATAACGATTTTAAGTATAGATTCACTAGCCCACAATTAGTGAGAAAGCAAGACACAATTCAGTAAGAAAAATCAAAAGAAATAGACAACTCTGGTGTGAAATAAACTAATGCACAGACCTACAACCGCTCCCCCCTAATCCAAGGGAGGGGATGGAAACAGCTCAACTGCTGGGCAAAGGAATATTCTTATTAACAACAAATTGAGTCAAATGCACTGGCTCAAAAAAAGGTATAACTAACTCCCTGATATTTAAACAAACATCCACACGGATAGTGAAGGAAAAACAGACCACCGAGCTGCAAAACCTGGGGTCTCAACAAAAGAAATTGCTGTCTACGCTTCTGAGTAGGCTTAGAAACATCCGGAAACATCCTTATTGTACCCCCCATGAAGGTCTCATTCCTCGCCTTGAAGTAAAGTCTCAAAAGGAAATCCCAGTCTGGCTCCAGGGCCACAGTGAGGAGGAGAGTAGCCCGAGGGATAAACTCAGTATCTGCAGTTTCCAAGAACCCAGTTAGATCAAGAGAATCCATCGGCAGTGAATGGACAGGTGAAGAGGCACCATGGGTCTTGCGTTTGGCAGTAGGCAGATAATAAATTCTGGTCAAAGCAGGAACAGATTCAGCAGGAAGCTTCAATACAGATGTTGTGTATGAATTAAACAACTCCTTTGGTGACACAGTAGGCACGCAGGGAAAATTCAGCAAACACAAACACAGATTTCTTATATGAACAGAATTCTCCAGCATCTCAATCTTCCCATGGATAGCTAGTAAATCATTAGAGACAGTACCTGACTTGGTGCTTATGACCTCCACATTTTCCTCCAGCTGGGCCACCTTGGTAGAAATAGTGGCTACCTCCTTCTTCTGATGATCAACAGACTGAAGCACAAGAGTTAAAGCACTCTGGAGAACTCCAAACTGGGATAGAAAGGAACGTTCCAAGGCCTGCAGACTTTCCCAGAGGGACTCCAAAGTAACTGCTGCCGGGCGTTGAAGAACAGACTGTGCAGATACCACAGCTGTAATCCAAGTAGATATGGGAGAAGAAACACCAGAGCCGGCTTCAGCTTCAACATACAAACTTCCTCCATTCCCAGCAGGGCTGCCCACAACAACCGCAGGCTCCGCAGCCCCAAGTACGGCAACCACGGAGCTACTCAACATAGCAGGCAGTGATGACTCAGCGACCACGGCTTCCCCGAGATCTCAAAGCTCTCTTTCCGCTGCTCCTGCAGTGAGTAATGCAGGCTGAACCGGAGGGGTCCGCACCTCTGGGCTAAGAGATACCTGCAGCTCAGAGGGGTGCAGCAAGCCTCCTTCCGCTCCCGAAGCCCCCCAACATGCCTGATAACTCCAGAGTATTAATCACACCAGCGGGCCTCACAAAAGCATCTAGAGAACCCCTAGAGACTGCAGGCATTGCCGCAGGTAATATCCAGCTTCTGGCTTTCCTTTTACACGGCACTGTTTCTTCCAAGTTCTCAAACCCCTGTTACTTGTAAAATGCACTACAGTTACCCTGTATGTATATGTTTGTTCCATGTAAACCGCGCTGATGACAATAGTGCGGTATATAAGAAATGTTAAATAAATAAATAAAATAAATTGTGAGGAAAAGGTAATAAAACATCGACCCAGCTAGCAGCGTCTAGCACGTGTCAGCCATCTTGCCTCCGGGAATATGATTCTTTTGTTCAAACAGATATGAATTGTTTATAAGAGTGTTAATAATCTTGTCCTGGCAATGTCCCAGTTTTTATACTATTTCCTTTTTTAATTGGTCTTGTTTTATTTCATTCTTTTATGTGTCAAATATGTGTGCATATATAGTCCAAAGCCATTTCACGGGCCACTTTTTTTTTTTTTTAGGAGATATTGGACATTAAGGAGTCGAACTTCAAGGATGTCAATAATGTTGACCACACTTGTAGATGTTCCAGCTATTTGTTTACAATATTTGTTCCTTATTTCAGATTTGGATATCCAGATAGCAGAAGATTTGTTTGGGGTTCAGCACTACATTATGAGAGCTAATCCATTATTTTCTGAAAAGACGAGGAAAGGGTTCTTTGAAAGTCACTATCCCATGAATCATGAGCCAAGATAAGTTATATATTGTTTGCAGTTATATGAATGCTAAGCCCAAGATCTTGAGCAAGAGACACTTTAAGAAGTGTGAGGGATAGGATGGATCCTTGCAGGATGCTATGATCTAATGCTAACTCATTTGACTGACATCCAGCAATATCGCTTAACATGTACAGTTCTTAAACCATTGTAAATCTATTAGTCCTGTTGATTCTAATCTATATAGTAATAGCTCAGCATCTACTAAATGAAAAGCAGCCCCAAGGAATAATTGTAAGAGCAGAACACCTTTTCCATCTATAGTCATTCACAACGATCTTTGAACCTAACAGAGTTTTAGTTGTCCCCAGGAATGTAGATAGCTGCTGAACTACAACTTTCTCCGCTAGTTTTGACAAGAATGACAGATTTGTGATTGGACAGTAATTTTCAGGGACAGTAGGATCAGATATTAAGACTTTTAAGGTAGTATTTCCATGCCTTTGGAACTATCCCCAAACTCAAGCTTGAATTGAGAAGATCTAGAAGCATTGTAGATAACTGAGGGAGAATGTCTTTCAGTAAATGAGGAGGAATTGGGTCTAGTTCATAAGCCTCCATATTCATCGTGAAGAGTAGTTTCTCTAGGCTAGGTCTAGTGAGCAGTTGGAATGTAGACAGTACTACATGATTTTTTAAATTCTTGTGTTGATGGTGAGGGGGGGCGAGGAGTTACGACAGAAATCCTCCCTCATTTGTAATTGTTTTACGTGATGGTTTATTTTCTTGAACAGGAATGTACCATATTGGTTAGGAGAAATAGGCATGTTTATGTTTATTCTATTTGATATACCTCTCTTTGTAACACCAGGGCGGTGCACAAAGTATAACACAGTGGCTAGAGGTCAAAAGCAAGAAAAACTACAATAGGTACAGGAAAGAAGCAGAAAAGAACAAAACAGACGAGACAGGAAAGTAGGGTCATCCGGGGGGTGGGAAGATCCAAGGCAATAGAAAACAAATGTTTTTTTAGGAGGGACTTAAAGGTGATGTGGTTTGGTTCTAATCTGAGGGGAGTAGGAAGTGAGTTCCATAAGGCTGGACCAAGAAAGAAAAAAGCTGATTGGCGTGTGGATTGTAGGTGAGCCCGGGTTGGTGAGGGAAGGTAAAGGCGGTTGATATGTGCTGAACGGAGGTTGCAGCTAGGGGTATGGAACTGGAGAAGGTCTGCCAAATATTGTGGAGTGTGTGTGTAAATGACTTGATGAACCATGGTGAGGACCTTAAGCGGACATGATATTCTAAGGGGAGTCAGTGTAATTGGAGGAGGAGGAGGAGGAGGGGGGTTATATGATCCCGACAAGTGGAATGAGTGATGATGTGTGCTACTGTGTTTTGGATAAGTTGCAATCTGTGAAGCTGAGTATGTGCAATACCAGCAAGAACAGAATTACAGAAATCTAGGCAGGACATAGCCAGAGACAACAACAGAGTGGTAACAGCTTAGGGTATGAGAAAGGGGCGAATAGCTCAGATTTGACAAAGATAAAAGAAGGACTTCCTGGTGAGGTTGGAGATGTGATCTTTGAAAGAGAAGGTCCTCTAGGCGGCGAAAGGAGGACACTAGGGGAATAGGGAAACCTGCAAGAGTTGGATATACTGGGGGGGGAGGGGAAGAGATGCCGTGAGCGAACCAGATGGCTGATGTTTTTGCCAGATTAAGGTGAAGACAGTTGGTGGTTAGCCAGGTGGCGATAGAGACTAGGCAGGAGTCGAGGGGGGCGCGATCTGGCTGGAGAGGACAGACATGGTGAAGAAGAATGACATCACCAGCATAGTAGTAGGCAAAGCAAGCGTTGCCAGAAAGATGTTAAACAGGAGGGCTGACAAATCGTAACCCTGGGGCACACCACAGTGAAAGGGGATAGAGTAGAAGACAGTGGGAGTGGGGGTGACGCAGGATGAAACTGAAAAAGACCACAGGCAGAGGAAAGAGTGAAACCATGGTGCAAATCACGAAGCAATCCAAATAACAAATGGGAGTAACTTCCCTCAGAATGGATTAGTTTACAAACCAAGTCATTGTTTTCTTCTCTTATTAATACCGTAGATTTATTTTGAGCTTCCAATCTTTTACCATTTCTCAGTTCTCCTTTAGCCTTGCGTTTCTGCCATTTAAATTGCTATAAATTTTCAGAACATTCCCGATTGTAGTTTTTCTTTGGCTTCATGTCCGTGACTGAAGCCATTTGGTCGAGGGAATTACTATATATGGAATCCCAATGACTGACTTTCTGATCTAAAGTATCAAAACTAAGCTCTAAAAAGTTAAAGAAACTTATCCTTATTTAATAATTCATTACTTTTGTATTGACAGCTTTAGTTTGAATTTGAGGGAGAAATCAATAGCAAAATAATTGTAACAAATAGGGTCAGACCACAAAACAGGTGCTTAAATGTCCCTCGCATAAGATAAGATCTAAGCAGCGACCAGCAATGCGAGTTGGGGAAAATGATAAGTATCTTAAATTGGTGACAAAGGCTAAAAAACATTTGTCTAAACATAAGAACATAAGAGATGCCACAATGGGTCAGACTAAGGTCCATCAAGCCCAGTAGCCTGTTTCTAACAGTGGCCAATCCAGGTTGCAAGTACTTGGCAGGTTCCCCAAAAGACACAGAGGTCCCATGTTGCTTCTCCCAGCATGAATAAGATGTTTAAATCTGCCGTTATTAGTAAATTTCCTGGAATGACTCTGCTGTCAGCTAGCAGTAAGCCGAGGTGGGGGTGGGGTAGGGGGAATATATTAACAGTAAAGAAAGAGGGGACACCCGTGTCACGATCTCAGCACACTTAGGGCCCCTTTTACTAAAACTTGCTAAGGATTTGCCATTAATGCACCAATCTTACATGTGTTAAGGGCACAGGCTGCACTTTGGCTGTCTGGGCGAGTCCAGTGCGCCCCCAAGCACCTAACATACAAAGGGTTTTCCTAACATATGCTTCACTATCTCAGGAGTCATTAGCTAAATCCACGTTGTCACTCAGCGCACAGCAATTGCCTTGGTGCAAAGGGGAATGCGCTCTCCACACCTATTCTTTGACCATCCCCCACCCTATCCGATGATCATCAATTAATGTGCATTGTATCGGGCGACGGTGTTCCTGACTGCCTGTAGCCATGCATTAAAATGCCCGTTAACCAGCTAACTGGCTTTAGTAAAAGAGGCCCTTAGTGTTATATTAAACTTGTACCAATTAACTTGTTTGAAAAATAAAGAGCAACTCCCCACCATGCTTCACAGCAGAGCCGGCCTGTCCACTGAGCAAGAATGTTGTTTGCACAGGGCCCCAAGTTTCAGGGGGCCCTGCGCAAACATTCTGCATTGCCCAGGTAAATTAAAAAAAAAAAAAAGGCTGCTGCCGCTGCCGTCGCCACCGTGGCAGCGGCAGAATCAAGTGTCCCGTGGGCCCCCCCCCCCTGCCCGGCAGAGCCCTTCCTGAGTTAGCCCCCTCAGCACCGGCTTTCAGAGCTGCGAAGGGAGAGTTTCAATGATATCTCTTAGAAACATAGAAAAATGACGACAGAAAAAGACCACATGGCCTATGTAGTCTGTACTTGCTCCTTGTCCTTTCCTGACATCTGCTAAATAGCATTGAATAGAAACTTGTCGTGTGAAATCAGAGCGATTGTGCGAAAATTTCTATAATCAATTGGATCATCTTTCTTCAGTACTGGTGTGAATACAGATCTTTTCCAGTCAGTTGGCCATGATGTTGTCTTCCAAATTTCCTGGCAAAGCCTTGTAAGTTTCGCAACAGCTGCATCAGATTGCTGTAATCCCTCAATGGGACTGTCGTCAGTGCACCATGCTTTATTCTTTGATAATGCTTTCTGTGCTGCTTTGACAACTTTCATCACCAACAGTTCCTGGTTATAAGGTATAGGTTGAAAGAGCTGATCCACTTGATCTTTATGGTGTAATGACATGGAGCTCGATTCAGGGAGAGGGATGTCCAGGCCGTCCGGACATCCCCAATGGAGATGGGCCAGTTAGGACTTGATTCTGGAATGTGGGGAAAAAAACATTCCCGTGGTGCACAGAATCGGGCCTGTGGACGGCCTGGCAAGCCCCTGCCGCCTACGGGGACGTCTTACCCACAGGTGCCCCTGACTCCTGTGGCTTGGCCCCCCCTTTCCCTCTGCCTGACACATGGCTGGCCTGCTGGGGCCTGAATCAGGCAGCAGGGACCCTCCCACACCCAGGCCCAATCGCCAGGTCGGTGCTGCTTATTCCTCCTTCGAGGTGGAATAAGCTGCATGTCCCCTTTGACCTGGCAGGACATACAAAGCCTGCCCCCACTCCACCCACACCCTGCCCCTTCACGCCCCCAATCAGCTCTCTCCGTCCTGCTGCTCAGGACTTACGGGGAGAGCCAGAGGGGGAAATCGCGCCTGGATGGCTTGTAGGACTACACAGCATGTCAGGACGTGCAGCCCCGCAACCTGCATCCCAGAATCGGGCGCTTAGTGTATTCTTCTCAGGATCCTTGAGCGTCTTGGCATTCCAAGTCCAGGCTGGAATTTTCTCTCTAATGCTCATAGCTTTAGGAAAGCCAATCTTGTTTTTCCTTTAATATTTTCTGATTCTATTTCCTCATATGCATCATTAGGCTTGGATCCTTCATCTCATGTATACAGGCAACCTATTATATTATTACCTTCCATATTTTGTTTGTTGCAAAACAGCAGCATAAGGTGATGCATCACAATGGTATCACAAGTCCAGAGTGCACCTTATGAATTTAATTACAAAGGTTTAGTAGCTCAAAATCCGCTTCCACATACAGAGTGAACCTATGGAACCTTTCTCTGTAGTTTCTATCGTCAGGCTGCAGTGTGTATATTCAATATTCCCTAAAATGTTCTACCACAGCCATGGGGGGGGGGGGTCACTATTCAAAAAGCCTAACCTCAATATATACAGGCCAATATTTAACTACAGTGGTCAGCAGTAGCACTATAGAAATACAGCAGGGACAGTCTCTTCTACATGCCTTTGTAGAGCGCTGCATACGTCTTGTAGCGCTAGAGAAATAAGTGGTGATATTCAGTCTCTGTCTGGACAGCCTATCCCCAAAGGACAGCAGAAAAGCTGTTCTAAGTGCTAACCTATGCAGATAGTTTATGCTAAATTTACCCCACCTAACTTCTCCATCTACACCTGTAATAGAGAACACAAAAGAGGTGGTGGAGTCCTAATACTTGCAAAAACAGCACTACAATATCAGACAGAACTAACCAAAAGCTCACAGCACCTGAATACACTAACTATTACCAACAAAACTAATTCTATTAACCTCATCTATAGGGCTCCAAGTGCTCAGTCAGATGAATTCTCAGACATCATAGACCTAGCCTGTAATCCCGCAGACCCCTCCAAATCAAACTGGCTGTTGGGTGACTTTAACCTGGCTTCCTCTCAACCTACCTAAGCCAATACTTTCTTAGAAGCAATGTCTCACCTTAACTACAAGCAAATAGTGATGGACCCTACCCACCAACATGGGAACCTCTTGGATTTAGTCTTCATCCCTCAACCAGAGTCGATTAAACTGAACCAAATCGATCTCGCTATCACCCCTGTCCCATGGTCAGACCATAATTTGATAACATTTCAAATGCCAACGTTTCAAACTACAGATAACTGCTCAAGCTCAACAAAATCTTCAACAACTACCAGATTCAAACAACTTGACAGAGAGAAGTTTACAACTCATGCACTTCCTAAACTAGCCCAGCCAACAACCAACCTTAATGAAATGGTAAGCAACTGGAATGAAACCCTCTCCTCATATGCGTTGCACCCGGTCACTGTCAAGAAAGCGACTCCCAACAACCCAACCACCAAAAAACAATCGGTGCCATGGTTCTCCCCTGAACTGCGTACTTCACTTATCCACCTCAGAAAACTAGAGAGAAAATGGAGATCCACGCGTAATTCCTCCGACCAAGCCACCTATTTAGAACATCTTAATCGACATTGTGAATCAACCTGGGCCAGGAGGAAGGAATTCCATGCTGAGATCCTCAACCGCTCATTGAACAAGCCAAGGGAACTATTCAACTTAGTAAAATCCTATACCAGCCAACCATCCCCACCTCAACAAGAGTTTATTCAGCCCCAGGCTTGTGCGAACTATATACAATCAAAAGCAATAAAAATAACTGCAACACCACATGAACCCTCCCAGTCTTCACACCTGCAGTTCCCAATCACCAAACTTGTCCCACCATCTGCAAAGACCATAGAGGATGTAATTGCCTCCATTAACACGACAACGGCCCCAACTGACCCGTGCCCTGCACACTGGATTAGGACCATGCGCACAGAACTCAGTCCAGTCATAGCCAACATTGCGAAGATGTCATTTGAATCTGGTGTCTTCTCAGACGCCCTCAAGCAAACCTCCATCCATCCACTTCTAAAAAACAATCAACTGGACCCAAAGAGAGAAGACTCGTACCGTCCAATTTCTAGTATTCCATTACTAGCCAAAATTCTCGAGAAGCTAACGCAGAGACAGATCCAGCAGCATATAGACTCCTCTTCCCCATTAGATCCTTGTCAACACGGATTCAGGGAGGCCCACGGTGTAGAAACTCTACTAACAACTCTAATTAACACTCTTATCAACGGCATCGACAGTCTTAAGATGGGCTTTGCTTTAATCTTTCTGGATATAGCGGCTGCGTTCGACTCCGTGGATCACACACAGCTTCTGACGCGTCTCCACGAGAAAGGAATCCACGACCGAGCATGGGAATGGTGCAAATCTTACCTTGAAGGCCGACTGCAACACATACGTATTGGTAATGCTACATCTGATCCCTTTCAGCAGACAATGGGTGTCCCTCAAGGCTCCTCCCTGTCTGCACTTCTGTTCAATATCTACATGCAGCCAGTTTGCGACATCACACGCTCTTTCGGCATATCCTGCCTCATGTATGCAGATGATGTGCTGCTATTCTCTCCCATATCTGTCGCATGCCCAGACTACACAGTGTTAATCAACTGCTTTAATGCAATAACGGATTGGCTTCTTACTCAGAACCTCCATATCAATTTCAAAAAGACGGAAGTTACAATAATTACAAGAAATAAACGTTTCTCTCCTCCACCCACCCTAAAAGTCAGAGATGCCGATCTCCCGGTCAAATCCAATATACGCTATCTGGGAGTGATATTGGATCAACAACTGGACTTCAAGGATCGTTTAAGACGCACCGTAAAAACCATATACTTTAAGATAAAAACCCTGAGACACCTGAAACCGATGTTGGAACCTGATGACTTCAGAACCATCTTCCAAGTTCTAGTTACACCGCACTTCGATTATGCTAATATAATACTCCATGGCCTCCCGAAGAACACCATCAACCCACTTCAGTTAGCCATGAATGCAGCAGCTCGGATCCTCCACGGAGCCTCAAGGAGTGGCCACATCTCCCCCATTCTAGAAGAACTTCATTGGCTTCCAATAAGCTCTAGGATCCTATTTAAGGCCCTCCTCATCACCTTCAAGGCCTTCTACAAACTATCTCCTGCAGCCATCTCAGATCTCATCACACACACAGAGAACAGGCCTAAAAGAGCTTCTGCCATGGACATGCTAATCATACCAAGCAACTCCGTCAAGTCCAACCAATCAACGATTAACAGAGCTTTTGTTAACTTCGCCCCCAGATGCTGGAATAAACTCCCTCCCGGCATTAGAGCGATCAGGGACCTTAGACAGTTTAGAAAGGCCCTCAAACACTACCATTTTATTACTCACTTTAAGCTTCTGGACATATCTCCCCCCCTCCCCCCCTTACCCTCACAACCCCATACCTATCCTTTATGAATGTACAGAGCTGACATATGTCCCAACAGGTAGTTTCAAAGATTGTATATAGTTCCCCTGGTTTACCTCCATTTTAATTCCCTGTTATCTGTAAACGAAAGCCAGTTATTTGGCCTATGTGTTTTATTGTTACAATGTAAACCGCACTGATGACAAATAGCGCGGTATATAAGAAATGTTAAATAAATAAAATAAATAAATAAATTACCTATAGTTTTTAAGCTAATTTTTCTTTAAATGTATCACCTGATTTTGTTCTTCTCTAGTTCTCTATAAATGTTACACAGTTAAGTTAATTGTAAACCACTATGACTTGTAGATACAGTGGTATTAAAAAGAAGTTAAATAAAATAATTTAATTAATTTAATTACATTTATAATCTGCCTTTACATCCAAGAATGTCCAAAGCAGTGTACAAAATCATATTAAACATATATGTATGTTAAAACACAAACCATTTCTGAAAAATACTTCTTCCATAACGAGGTCTTAAAGGATTTTCGAAATTGGAAATAATCCAGTAGCTTTCTAATCTGTGTTTTGGAACTGCACCAGAAAAACATCTCTCTAATCCCCCCTCATGAAAGGAGGCAACTGACGGCAAAACTAATGTACAGTGAGTCGATGATCGTAAATGAGGGGCAGTAGAGTGAACGCATTTATATGTTAGAAGGAGAAGTTTGAATTGGATACGGAAACAGAAGAGGAGCCAGTGAAGTGATTTTAGAAGAGGGGTTATATGAGTGTATCTTGGACTAGCAGAAGATTAGCCACGCAGCAGAGTTCTGAATAGATTGAAGAGGAGAGATGACGCTGAGGGAGACCAGCAAGGAAGAGGTTGCAATAGTCAAGACGGGAGATGACCAAAGAGTGGACAAGAGCCTTAATAGTATGTAAAGAGAGGAAGGGATGAATTTTGTTAATGTTGTAGAGAAAGAAACGACAGGTTTTAGTTATGTGTTGAATATGTGTGGAGAAGGAAAGAGGCGTCAAAGATGACCCAATTACAGATGATTTACTAAAATATTCATAATATGATCAGTCCAGTCATTAAATTTGTCTGGATTGAATAAACCGATATCTACCTGAAATTAACCAAATCAACTGATTTACTTTGGGTCTGTTTAGGTTCTCTTTTCTCTACGAAAAAAAATGTAGGAAGGACTAAATTACACAACCTGGGACACTGAATCATTCCATATTGGTGCCCTGCTCCAATTCTGTGTCAATGGGTAAAACTACAGTAGGCCATGAGTCAGGCTGCCTGCACATTTAACATCGAGAGAATCTCTTGCTTCTCTCTCTATGATGTCTCAGCTGCTGTACCTTAGTAAGAAACATTAAGTTTCTTACTAAATAAGAGCCAATCATTTAACAAATTCTGCTTTATCCTGCAAGTGTTGCAGTTTTAATAGGAAGTCACAACTCATTTGTGATGGGGCTTCTTGCAACCAAGCAGTGCCTCTAGCAGGTTTCCTGAGTCCTCTAGCTGCTGCGGCTATTGAGAAGATGAAATGGTCACGTGTCCGTTTCTTCCTTCATTCAAGCTGAATCCAGTGGGACATGTTTATAACATGTTTGGGATTTTATTTTATTTATTTACATTCTCTTATATACCGCGCTATTCTGCATCAGTGCGGTTTACATTGAACAAACTGAAATTACATTGAGCAGGGCATTATAACTTGGAGATAACTATTTTACAGGGAACATGGGCTATGGAGGGTTAAGTGGCTTGCCCAAGGCCACAAGGAGCACCTGTGGGACTAGAAACCCCAGTCCTTCCGGCCCAAGGTTGCTGTCCTCTAGTGGGATTTGAACCCCCGACCTTCCGGCCTGAAGTACCTTGCCCCAACCACTAGGCCACTCCTCCACTCGGATGGTTCCGACACTCAGATTCTTGCATTTACATCTCGATAACCCACATGTGGTTTTGTGGATCCTGCCACAAAGACAGCTACGAATTTGCCGCAAGTCTCCTAATGTGATATTTGGATTCTCTGGATGCGGAGACCTATCCAGTTGGGTTTTCAAGATTACCACAATGAATATGCATGGAATCAAGTTACATACAATGGATCTCCAATATATGCAAATTTATTTCATGCATATTCATTGTGAGAAGAATTGGTCTAAAGCATTCCTCTGGGATATGTTTGTACTGGATGGAAAACTGAAAAGGTTTTGTCCCTTAGTCTATGACACTTTAATATATAAATCTTGCCTTAAGCCAGCAGACTAAGCCAACGGAACGAGTACAGGATACAATATATCTCAGTTGCATTTCCACACTTGCTTTAATCTATTCCAAATGAATTGCTGCAGCAAATTCTTTTAAATCACAATAAATGTTTTTTCTTTTCATTTTGAAAGCTTTTGTATTGTAGGTTGATTTCTAATGTGTCACACTAAAAATGCAAATAAAAGTCCAAATTGTTTGTATTTTGGCTGTGCTTCTGTTCATTATTCTGACAGAGGAAGGAGAGGCAGGTTAATGTACCTGAGCTCCAGTGATGTCCGCACTGCAGGGACTTGAATTCTGCAGAAAAGGCTGGATTTGCACAGTCAGCCAGAAGGCCTGGGGGAGTCTGAATGTGTCGGGGCCTGACTAATATGTGGATGGCAACCCTCTGGACAGAAGAAGGACTGTGGGGTGCAGAACGCAAGGCAATCTGTGCAGTACTTTGTCAAGAAAAGTTCACAGGCAACATGGAGGTGTGTCTGGGGGGAGGGGGGGAGGGGAGGGGACCGTGACTGCCCAACCTTCAATATTCACAAATGTAGAGAAAGAGGACAGGGGAAAAAGGAGAATTATAAGGCTGGCTCTCTCTTCTCTGGAAAAGGGACTTGCTCATTAAATGCACTGACAGTCTCACTATAACTGACTTATTCAGCCAAGAAGAGCAAATGAATGGAAAAGACAATTAAATGGAATTAAGAGGCTGTAAAGTTTCTGAATTCTAATATTACAAGACACCTCTAACAGGAGCCGAGGGAAGCTTCATCATTCTGTGATCCTTCATTCCAAAAAGAGTCAATTACATTTGAAATTTTAAGTACAGAAGGGGTAATTCTTCTTAAAAGGACTTCAAAGGCTCCTTTTACGACAGGACACTATGCTTTGTGCCTAAGGCGCCAATAGCAGGAAAATACAAGGGCAGCAAGTGCAGAGCCACACGGACAGTATGTTCCCAGCAGTCAACACGTGGCACATGTGGGACGCTGTTACCATGGATACACTTAACCCCACCTACTGAGGCGGAGGTCATTGGACCTGCCCTAACTGCCATAGGGACAACATACAACCAGGCTGACTGCAATGCGCTCACCATGCCCCCTCTGTCCCTAATCCAACCATTCACCACTCTGACGCGCAAGTCACTGCGCGGTAAATGTCAGTGATTGTGGGCCTGAGGGAGCCCTGCACTAACTGCTTAGCGCACTTTAGTAAAAGGCCCCCATGAGTGACTGCTGAATCCCCCAAGCATCCCAGGTCCTACACAAATACTATTTTCTGTTCAATATTAGCAAATACAAATACATAATTTCTTCATGAAAATAATACATACAGTTGTGGTCAACATTATTGGCACCCTTGCAGTTCAACTCCCTTAATATCCGATATCTCCTAAAAAAAATGGCCAATGAAATAGCTTTGGACTATATACACACACATATTTGACACATAACTTAAACACTGTGACTGGTAGTTATGGCGGTATAAAAGTGTTGCTAAATAAAATAACTAATTAAAATAATCTAATAAAACAAGACCAATTGAAAAAGGAAATAGTAGGAAATAGTATAAAAACTGGGACATTGCCAGGACATGATTATTGGCACCCTTATGGACAATTCAAATCCGTTTGAACAGAAGAACCATATTCCCATTGCAGTAAAATTAGATGCACCTGTGATCAATTGTCAGTACTCACATGATTTGAATCAACCAATGAATAATGGCTCTAATGTTTACAATGGCCACATTAACTCCCTGTTCCATTTTCACTGTGGTGAAGACAAGAGCTGCCCAAGACCATCAGAAAAGCCATTATCATGAAACATCAATCTTCAAAGGGGTACAAGGCCATCTCCAAAGACCTTGGGATTCCTGTGTCTACAGTTTGCAATGTTAAGAAGTTTTCTGCTCATGGAACTGTCAAGAACCTCCCAGGACATGATGTGAAGAGGAAAATTAATCCAACAAGTCTTCAAAGATTAGTATGAACTGTTGGCAAAACACAAGTACAACATCAAAAGAGCTTAAGGCTGAACTGGAGCAATCTGGAGTGCTGATTTCAACCCAAACCATACGCCACCCACTAAACAAAGAAGGACTTTATGGGTGAAGGCCAGGAACCCCACTGTTCAAAGACAGACATAGAAAGGCATGTCTGATCTTTACCCAAACCCACCTTAAGAAACCACAACCCTTCTGGGCAAAGGTTCTGTGGAAAGATAAAAACAAACTTGAGCTCTTTGGCAATGCAGAAAAGCGATATAAGCTTCATTTCTTTGCCTATAAATGTAAGGAAAAACACACCATTCCTTCAGTTAAATGTGGTGGAGGTTCCATAATGTTGTGGGGCTGTTTTGATGCCTCAGAAACTGGAGGCCTGGAACATATTAAAGGAATCATGAAGTCAGAGGACTATCAAGATATTTCAGAGTGAAATGTGCTATCTAGTTTCAGAAAGCTAGGTCTGGGTTGAAGGTCCTGGGTCTTCCAGCAGGACAATGAATCAAAATACATCCATAAGTACAAAAGAAAGGGTAAAAAGGAACAAATGGACTGTTTTACACTGGCCAGCAATGAATCCAGATCTCAATCCAATCGAGAACCTTTGGAAAGAGCTGAAATCTGCCATTGGTAAAAGGAATCCTGGAAACATTCATGAGCTGGAACAAATCAGTTGAAGAGTAGGAAAAACTACCAGCAGAAAGATGTACGAAACTTATAGATGATTACAAGAAATGTTTGGAGGCTGTCATCACTGCCAAGGGTTGTGCAACCAAATATTAGTGAAAGGTGCCATTAATCCTGTCCAGGTTATATTTTGTTTTTTTCTCATAAATTACTATGTCTAAGTTGCACAGACATCTTTTTTTGTTGTATACCTTTGAACATACTATTAAAATATTGTGATGACAAACAGTTGAAACATTTTCAATTATTTCTCAAGATATTGTACACAACATACTTAAAATGCAAGGGTGCCAGTAATGTTGACCACAACTGTAATAACTTTTAACTGATAAAAATACTGGAAAAACACCACTTCCCCCTCTAACCCTCTCCTGTATCCTTGGCTCAATTTTCTGCCTTTTCCTATGTACAGAGTAGATTCCACTGGAAAGGTACCAGCAATAGTATCTTTGACACAAAATCATCAACACAGAGATTTTTTGTACCCTCAAATAAAACCTAAACATCTGGAAAAGAAACACCTACATTTACAATTTACAGATAGCTAAGAACTAACCAGCCTATATTCAAAGCCCTTAAGATTTGCCATACTGGGTCAGCCCAAGGGTCCATCAAGCCCAGTATCCTGTTTCAACTAACGACGACACTCTGGCTGGCTAAGGGGGCAGACTGCAGTATTCAACAGCACTATGTGAGTAGTGCTTCGGAATATCTCCACAGACTACCCCGCTGAATACAGTTAGTGCAGGGGCAATCTGTGGTGAAATGGGGGCAGTTGGAGTTAACCAAGTATGTGCCTACATTTACCCATTTAGAGCAATTTTCAGCAGCCCCTGTCTACACCTGAGTTGCAATGCAGACCATGCTGGCTGAAAGTCGCACTAACCAGTAAGTGCTGTCACTTATCTATTTGGCATTATCTGACCCAGATATTCAGCGGCAACTGCTATCCACATACTGCCACTGAATTCCTGCCAATATTTAAGCACCACGGCTGAGCACCATGCTATCTGAATAGCGGCAGTTTTGAAAACTAGGCCCTGAAGCCCTAATAGAGTTTAATCCTGAAGACTCCAGACATTGAGAACCTGAAGTTGAAAAAAAATGTTAAACAATTAGTACCCAAAAGCTCAATTACTATACACGTATTAGTACAGGTAAAGATTACATTGCTCCGGTTAAGAAAATGGGAAGTACCAGCCTGGGTCAGATCAATGGCCCATTCTTCCTCCAGATAGCAAGAATCCCACCCATCCAAATAAATCCCATTCCTTGTAAGAGAGGAGATAAAATAATATTTTTCCTCAGATTTACATGATAAACAATTGAAGAATGAAATTTTGCTTGCAATCCGATCTGCGATACGTTGGCAGCCTCCACTAGAAATGCAAAGGTTTGCAAGAGCCAGCAGGAACGATTCCCTTTCTCAAATTAACATTCACAAACAGGTCAAGAAATGCAAAACACAGACACTAACACGGAAGATCTGCCCTCTGCCTCAGAAACGCAGAGATCTGCTGTGTATAGCTTGGATTCTGACAGGTAGGCACGTCAGAAGCTTCCTAGTTACCATAGGCAACATAAACAAACTCAGACACGAGGTCTGCAGTCACACCTAGTTAGCAAGCATTCCCCAACTGATGAGGAAAACAGCTTCCACCTGGGCAAGGGAACGCCCATGAAGCTGTATAAAAAATGCTCAAGGCAAACAGAGTTAGATTCAAGGGATCTAGGAGCTTCAGGAGATGCAGGAGCTTGGCAAGAGAAGGGAAACTTGCAGGACTCGGAAGGAAGCTCAGAATACTCAGACACAGAGTTTGAACTGCCTGAAACTTTGAGAAGGAAGCCAAAGAGGAATTATCAGAAGGAAACAAAGAAAGTTTCACCCAGAGAGGTCAGCTATAGGAAACACTTACCTCTGACGCAGTGTGAATTTCCCAGGCACCTGGCTGAGTTGAAGGAACGTGAGGCAGCTAGAAACAAACCGTATGTATTTGAGAAGCAGAGCTGTTTAAAACAGTTACAAGCCCTTGAGAGGGAAAGCAGTTCTGTTGAGGATGTGTGTATGTTTGATCCTGATGAATGTATGCCAGTAAAGCCCTGCAAAAGACTTCCACGAGAAAAGTCTTCATTTAACAGAAGAGAGCAGTGCTATGAGTGGCAGCCGAATACAAAAGGCAGGAGGTTCAAAAGTTTTAAAGAGAAAGCTTGCTTAGATAGAGGTGTCTCTCCTTCCTGCTACTACAAGCTATATGACAATTATCTGCCTTGTTGTGAAGAGGGCTGTGCAGAGAGCTCTGAGAGAGAGACGGAGTTCAGAAAGCTACAGACTTTCTATCCTAAGGAAAAGACTGTAATTGATGAGCCTATGATTACAGAGGCTAGTATTATAAGTCCATGTGTTGAGGAAATGGATTGCTCTTTACTGATGTCTGATATGAGTTCTTCTTTGCGCTGAAGCTAAAGACAAGAGTGCCTTGTAACAGCTGAAAAAGCTAAGAAGAGACTGCTAGCATATTAGATAAAACGGCTCACGGTGATTTATGATTTTTGGTTGAAGCAAGACGCTGTATTTAAGTTTTTCTTCAGTTGTGCCAAAATAATGGTTGTATCCTGAGTTCTTTTGTATTATACTATTTTTGAAAATCCAACCCCGGGAGGGGAATAAAAATCCTTTCTGAAAAACCTGACCACTCTGACTCACAACTACCACTTTTCATTAAGAAAGGTCAGGCCCAGCAGTCTGGCTGGCTGCTTACGCCACAGTTCGGCCCCTGCGGGTGACAACACCTAAATACAGAGATTTTCAGATGAATTTAGGAAACTGACCATTCAGTTGAAAATTAAATAAATTTACAGACCTAAAACTGACAATTTAAGCTGCAATTCATTTGGCTAAATTTAGGCACCCAAGCTTCTGATTTACTAAGACTTTCCCATTCTGTGTCTGTCTAAATCAGAATCTGAGTTCATTGCCTAGAACTGACAATCAATGCTAAGTAATTAACTTTATTTCTCGCCTTATCTGCATATATCCAACAAACAGCTAAGACCTGTTTCCTTTTCTGTAACATCAGTAAAAGTCACCCCTTCCTTTCTGAACTCACTAACAAAACGCTTATCCACTCTCGTCGCCTCCCACTTAGAATACGTCAATCCATTCCTTGCTGGTCTCCCACTAAACCACCTCTCTCCTTGAATCTATTCAAAACTCAGCTGCAGAAGTAATCGTCCACCAGTATCACTAAGCTCACGTAACCCCTCTTCTCAAGTTGATTCAGTCCCTCAGTTCTTCTGAGATCCATCCTCCTTTTCCTTTTACGTTTATTTGCCTTTCTAACAAAAAGATTGGTTGTCCTTGAAATATCCCCTTTCAGTTTTGCCAACTGCTTTTCTACATCCCCCAGCTGTTCCCATCCCACTAATAACTCTTTGACGTATTGTCCCATCTTGGCAAAGTTAGTTTTCCTAAAATTTAAGACCCTCACTTTTGAATGGATTTTATCAACCCTAGTCCTAATACTTAACCATACCATCTGGTGATCACTGGATGTGAGATGACAATCCATAAATACCATGTTGACTACAGAATCTATGCAGATAACATCATGCTATTCATAGCTTTCAATACTGTGGACCCAAACTATGAGTCAATAGTCAACTGTTTCAGTGGTATCTCACAATGGCTCAATTCAGTGAATCTCTCAATTAACCTAAAAAGAACAGAAGTATTGATGATCACTAGGAATAAATCAATCTCACTGCCTCAGCAACTTCATGTAAACAGTGCTTCACTCGACATTAAGAAAGAAATAAAATAACTGAGTATTCTACTTGATCAGATCCTCAACATCATAAAATATATCAATATGATAACGCAAACAATATACAAGACTCAGATGATACAAAACCTAAGACCCCTCTTATCTACAGATGACTTCCACACAATAACCCAAGCATTTATCTGCCCACACTTCGATTTCAGTAACATTATCTTACAAGGTCTACCCAAACAAACTGTGAAACCTCTCCAAATGACACCGAACACGGTGGCTCGTACTATAATGAAAGTCTCAAGAACCAAACACATTACCCCAATCCTGTACCAACTACATTGGTTACCGATGTCTCAAAGAATCAAATTCAAAGCTATACTGAACACATTTAAGACAATAAACATCACACCAACATACCTAACATCACTAATACAGACACAACAAGAAGTAGGAGAGAAAATACGAAGAACCTAATAGCCACCCTGAGGGCTTCAAGAAGTGCAAACCAGTCAACTACAAACAGAGCCTTCTCATTATATGCACCGACCCTATGGAACTCTTTACCCAACAATCTAAGCGAAATGAAGAACATATCCTTATTCAGGAAAAACCTCAAAACTGTACTATTCTCAGAATCCTTCCAGTCTATAATGGACAAGCAATCATCAACGTTATTTATTTATTTAATTTATTTACATTCTCTTATATACCGCGCTATTCTGCATCAGTGCGGTTTACATTGAACAAACTGAAATTACATTGAACAGGGTATTATAACTTGGAGATAACTATTTTACAGGGAACATGGGCTATGGAGGGTTAAGTGGCTTGCCCAAGACCACAAGGAGCACCTGTGAGACTAGAAACCCCAGTCCTTCTGGCCCAAGGTTGCTGTCCTCTAGTGGGATTTGAACCACCGACCTTCCGGCCTGAAGTACTTTGCCCCAACCACTAGGCTACTCCTCCACTCCCCTCCATTATAAAGAATGACGTTATAAAGAATATCAGCACATTGCTTGATGGGCTGCGGAGGGTTGGGTTAGGGGAGGAGAGGGACGTGGAGAGCATCTTGAGGTTAGTGTAGGGCAACTGCCGCACTCTGTCAATGTTGCGGTTCTGCCGATGCCCTTACGAGCTCCTAAATGGATGGCGGTAAGTGCACCTGCAGCAATTGCACATGGATCCATCACGCATTATGGGACATGTCCCTGTGGTCATGCTAGTCACGCTGCTGAGAGTTACTGCTGAGCCACCCACTTTGTTTTACTGACAGGCATTTTTATAAGTTTGGGTTTTCTCTGTATATTTGTTCATATTAACAACATTCCTGGGTGCTTTAAAAACACTCTGAGGGCATTTTTTAATGTTTATTACTGAAACAGTGATGGGCCAGTTTCCTTTGCTCTTTAAGGGCTACCATGGTGTCTCGTTTTTCCTTTTGGGGCACATTAGCATGATAAACTATAAGGTAACACTTGCCATTCTGAAGCATTTTAGAAGATGGGGCTATAGATGTCCCCAGTGAGAGACTATCCATGTAGCAAAGGGGTGCGATGGAGATGTGGTCTGGGCATGTTGCGGTGCGATTTCAGAGTGGCAGAAGCATGTCTGTCCCTGGCTGCTCTATACTTGCGCCTGACTATGAATAAGGTGAAAAAAAAAAGTGCTCGTTTCATGGATGCAGCCTTCCCAGAAGACATGCATATTGCGCTTACATTGTCACAATTATTTCTTGCCTGAAGAAACCGGAGCATGAATACATACTCCAAATATTTTACTGGCCCTCCGTTGCATGTCTGAGCATCTAAAATGGCAGGTCGGGATGTGCAAGTCTCATACCATAGACGCCTCCCTTCTGGGATATCCTACCAGCACGTCCAAGTATCCGATTCTGAGGCCGTGCAAGTCAGGGGTGTCCATATTTCTGAAATGGACTCCACTCCTGCACGCACACAGCCTTGCAACCTGCTCCTCACTGGTCTCCCTCTGAATCATCTCCTTCAATCTGTTCAAAACTTAACTGCACGACTTATCTTCTACCGGTGACGCTCTGCTCAAGTAACTTCTCGTCAAGTCACTTCACTGGCTCCCTGTCCGTTTCCGCATCCCGTTCAAACTTCTACTGACCTACAAGTGCTTCCATTCTGTGGTTCCTCACTGTCTTTCCTCTCTTATCTCACTCTACACCCCTCCTCGGGAACTCTGCTCCTCTGGCAGATCCCTTTTATCGGTGCCCTTCTCTGCCACTGCCAACTCCAGACTTCATTCATTCCATCTCCCTGCTCCATATGCCTGGAACAAACTATGTGAGTCAGTACATTGGGCTTCTTCTTTAGCCCTATTCAAAACCAAGCTAAAAACCCCTCTTGAGGTTGGCTTTTGGATCCTGATGCCCCTCACTCTCTCGTTCACTACTTATTTTGTGATGTTTTTCATCTTGATTAGATTGTAAGCTCTGCTGAGCAGGGACTGTGTCTTACATCTATATGGACAGCGCCGCATACTCCTTTAGCACTATACAAATGATTAGTACTAGTAGTATCAACCTGCGCAGGGCCCACCTCTAAAACCAGTAACAGGGATGTTCATTTTTTGGGATGGAGCCAGGAGCAATTTCAGAAGGCTCCTAACACGTAGCATAGTGCAATCTGGCTCATAGGTGCCCTTCATGCCACCCACTGATGTGGCATTGTGCACCCCTGCTAATGGCAGCACCCCCACAACACGCACACTAACCATGATGCACATCAGTACCCATGTTCCACCCCCAGCTCACTCGGTCTCTGCCCCATCGTGCGCTAGAAAGTTAGTGCGGGATTTGTAGCCTGGGTCCATGCTGCTAGTGTAGTGCGCTTACTGCATGCTAAACCCCGTGCTAACAGCTAGGGGCATGTGTAATAAACCACGCTATGCTTTCACCATCATGTATCTTTATATTTTAATGTCTGATTGTGTAAGATTTTTGTATTTTAATATTTGATTCATGCTTTGTTCTATTTCCAATGCATTATGTTTGATGTACATTTACATTTTTATGGTTTTATCATGCTACGTAATTTTTAATGTTTTTATGAATTTCCCCTGATGCAGATGTGTACTGTCGAAACATGGCCATGTCGGGTTGTGGCAAATATATTCCTTACAAAGCCCTCATAGTCCTGGTATGTCCCCTGCTGTGCTCTACAGATGGGGGCAGATTATCTCCCTTTGGGATATGTTTATAAAGTGCGCTACTTAGTAGCACAGGGTTTAGCACATGGTTTGGGTAAGGTGCTAAAAAGTAGTGTGGGCCCCAGCACCAAAAGTCCCATGTCACCTGGGTTGCGCATGATGGGGCCGGAAACGGGCAGGATGGGGATGGAACACGTGTGTTGCCTGTGCATTGCAGTTAATGCAGGCATTAGTGGTTGTGCTGTCAGTGTGGTGCACTTAACGCCACTCAATGGGTGGCACAAGTGCGTCCGTTTACCAGATTGCACAGTATGGCATCTTGGGCCCATGCCACCTGCAGCGGAAGGATTCACACATCCCTTGAAGTTACTGCAGGCCCCCTATGCTAGTAGTGCAACCCACATGGGTTTTAATGATCATGCCCGTTGTGTGCTCCCTAACGTTTAGCTGGACTTTGAGATGTTTGGCCAAAATTTATGCATGTTCCACCACTGAATTTTGGGAAAAAGAAGATTCATATGGTTAACTCTGAAGTTAATTGGAAAATATCTTTGGAGCCTTCTCTGGCCCACATTCCAGAAACCGATTCTGTGCTATCATCAATTCTGCGTCCTTCGGATGCACTTTCAGTATCACATGAAAAAACATTTTAATAACCTTAATTAAAAATGAAACGCAAATAAATTTTCTACTGGGACACAAGTATGAGAATTTTCTGTGTGTTTGGTATTGTAAAAATAAGGTTCCATGGGATAAGCATTCTGATCATTGCTCAGCCTCTGTAAAAGTATAATTTCTGTGCCAGGAGATGTGGGAGGCTGAAGCATGTTTTCTGTCACCGAGGAAGAGCGCTCCGAGGGGCAGGGAAGGGTCAGAAGAGCGCGGCCACATGCGGCCTATTTGATGGCCCCTTCCATTAGCATCTATTATAGACTGTTTCATGTAAAAGAAAATCTGATTTCTGTTCTTTAACATATTGATTGCTTGTAGGTTTGGTAACCCTCAGAGTTGACAATGATCCTCACTATTGGGTTGTCCTTAGGTAGGGGGCAAATCAGGGTGACCACTCTCAATCTTGCACTTTGGTAGCCTTACTCCTGGCCAAATGTGTAGTGCTGTGAGGAGAAAGGACACAATGTAATCAGACAAAACACAGCAGGGGCATCACGCCACCACCTCCTTTCCCATGTGGATACTGTGCCAAAAAAGCATCAACATAATCTTCCCCCAGAGATGCAGCTTCTGCACAGCCTAAGAACTACTGCTCCTCGCAAGCTGTGGCCCCCGAGACCAGGTATGTATGGGGCAGCACTGCCTGCAATAATACTCTCCCTACTCATGAAATGTCCCCAGCTTGCCAGTCGCCTACACTTGATTAGTCACCCCAGACACTGCCTCCTGGAAGCAGAGGTACCCACAACCTGCTCAGTCTCCTGGGAAGCGAGTGCCTGCTCAGTCTCCTGGGAAGCGAGGGTGTTAACAGTGCCTGCTCAGTCTCCTGGGAAGCGAGGGTGTTAACAGTGCCTGCTCAGTCTCCTGGGAAGCGAGAATGTTAACAGTGCCTGCTCAGTCTCCTGGAAAGCGAGGGTGTTAACAGTACCTGCTCAGTCTCCTATGAAGCGAGGGTGTTAACAGTACCGGTTTCTTCTGCCCTTTCCACAGAACAACAGAAGAAAGTGGAGTGTGTGGACATTCCACCTATATAAAGGGCATGTACATATGGGCTAAAATGTATTAATTGTTTTAAATTAAAGTGATGTGGTGCCAAGGAATTATTACAGCTCTCTTCTCATCAGATGCTTAATTAGTCCTAGCTCTTATGGTGGCAAACTGTACAATAATACAATAATTCTAATCTGCTGTTCATTTCTCCAACAATTCTGCTTCTAAAATTGAGGTCCAGTACAAGGTGCCAGATTTTGGCAGTATTGCATTTTATTGGCTTGATGCTAACATTTCCCTCTGTGATTCCTATGAAACTGGTATGAATAAGTGTTTCAGTTATTATGCAAATGTTTATGTTTTTGCAGTTTCTTGAAATACTGGCCAGGCTGAAGGGCATCAGAGTGGTTTACAATCACTACAAGCAGGTACTGGATATATTCCCTCGTCCCCAAAGGGCTCTACATGAGGCAATGACCGTTTTTTTTTGACAAATAAATGTTGAGATGTAAGTGTTGCCATGTAATTTTATTTTCTTGCGCTTAGATTGCACTGACATTATGGCCTGAACATGATTAGTCAGGCTGCCTAACGGGGATGCTGTCCTTAGTGTAAATCTGTACGTCTGATAAGGGATAATGAGGTTTATGTGAAGAGTACGAACTACTTCACTTTACTTTCAATATTGCCTAAGTCAGTCTCTTATGCAGTCCCTGGAAAGAAGTCACTGAGTGAGACAGGATATTATTCATTGTATTTTGTGCAGCTAATTCTAGGGAGAGTCGTTTGTTTTATCTTATGGTGTGATTTGGGGGTTTGATTACGGATGTATCATATTAACATAAGGGAATGTTATAGTCTCAATGTTTAATTATGGGTGTCTTGCAAGCTGCCCTGAACTGGGGGGTGACTCCTGATGAAGAGGGGCAAAAGCATCCAGTTCAATATATTACATATTATAAATTTTTGCTGGTCTGCCCGAGCCTGCTTTGTACCTGCGAACTGGATGAATTACTCCTTAGTGTAGGAGCAAAAGAGAAGTACGAGCCGGTGCCCGAGGCAATAATGACGGAGGCACTGAGGCTCCTGAACAGAAATGAACCAGAGTGTACAGCACATTGTGCAACTGGGCCAGGTCTCAGGTTTCTGCTACTGACTTTCATACTTGTTCTATTCGGTTCCATTGTTTGCTGTCACTGTAGTCTCACGGCCTAAGGGGGTCATTTTATCAGTGGGTGTACACGTACAAATACTTTCCCTTCTGCAGAGATGTGCGTGTGCTTCTCCTTTGGAAATTACCCCTAAGAAGTATGAACAAATATTTCTACTTGCCCTTTAGCATACGCCAATTGCTACCACTTCAAAAGTGCCCTCTGAAAGCCTTTGACATCAGCAGGTGTGGTTAAAGGTATCAGACACAGGGATTGTTTAGTCAGGTCTGACAGGCATTGAAGAGTTGCAGCATTTGATTAATGTGCCTTCATTCCGTCATCAGACTCCTAAACCAAACCAATCCCTGAAATAAGCCTTTCCTGCTACCAGGACTTCAATGTGCCCATTCTCACATCTATAGCACCCAATCTTTACACTTGCTCAAATTATACAGTAACTAAATCTGCACAACACGAAACGTGTTTAATCCTTTTGGAAATACAAAACCCACCAATAAAGAAATAAATGTGATAACTTGACAGGTACAATCAAGCCTGTATTCTTTCACAATAATATCAGCAAAACATTGCGTCCTTAAAGCCTTCACAACTCCTTTTGTTAACATTAGTATTTAAGCTGCTGGCACTGCCCTTAAATTAAAAATGTGAAACCTCGTATGATTCTGATGAGCTAAATGTTCCCACGTGCGCATCCTTAAGGAGTGGCCGACAAACACTGCTGGGGGCCAGTTCTAGCCACTGGCTGATGTATAGTATTACTGTACATTGTGTGTTTGTACTTGGAAACATTTTGGTGCAAACAGCATACCGTTGTGTCCTTGCTCGCATGCTGGGATTGACTTACAGTCTCTGGTAACACTCGGCTACGTCACAGCTCAGTGTGCTTTCTTGTCAGATCTTCTCCATAATTGGTGGCCTGGCTCCCAACAAACATCTTCCAGTTCTCCAGAATTTCATCTTTAGTTAACTTTTGATCCTGAAATAGAAGAGGCCTTTTTTGAGTACAGTATAAACAGCAAATTGTGAAAACTGAAAAGAGGCCCGGGTTAGTGCAGGCCCAGGAGCGAAGCGGCTAAAGACTTACTCCTTTCACAGAATCAGGGGAGAAGAAGAATATGTTATCATAGGCTGCTAAATGAGATGTCTCTACTGGTGGCCTGTGTCTAAGGGAAAAGAGTAGACGAAAGCGGACAGCCAATCAGGGGGGTGCCACAGTCAGTCGGGGTCTCGGTATATCCGCAATGAATATACACTGGAAAACCAAGATACACTAATTTACTTCATGCATATTCATTGTACCTATTCTAAAACCCAACAGACTGAAACCCTGCTCTATATTATTATTAGGAATCTAAAGAGGAATATAACAGTATCACCTCGCAAAAACGTGAGGGAAAGCTTTTTATCAGGGAAAGGCAAGGTCAACAAAGCCAACTTCTTCCCCTGTCCCACTGGTGACAGCAAACAAATGAACAGTGCCCTGAGATCCGCCACACCAGGAAACACAGGAAAAGACTCTGTTCAGAAGAAGCATCAACCACCTCACCACAAAGGCAGGTCTCACATACAGCCCTGGCAGGAGTCAGGCAGGACAACTGCTTGGGGCCCCAGCAATACAAGAGGCCTCACTGGTAAAATTGAGTGATGGCACTGAAACAGAAATTGAGCATCTGGAAAGTAGGTGGGACAGAGGATACAGGCAGGACTAAGGTGGGGAGGGGGAAAAAAAGACTGCTTGAGATGGTAGAAACCATTAGAACAAGGGAACCAAAGTGAACAGGCAAGAAGGAGACAATGCAATGAGCAGTAAGACGTAAGAGCCATGACAGAGTGGAGGGAAGTTGGAACGATCTTTAATAATTTTCTGTCATTTTCAAATTTAAAGCAAATGTTTGGTTCACAGTAATGAAGAACAGAAGATTTCTTGAGAACAACAGCTAAGAGATCTGACTTTTCAGAGTGTCTCTTTCATTTGTTTCCATAAGATGTGTCCTTTAGACCAGGAGCACTGACTGTCAGACCTTGAAGGCTACAACCAGGTCTGCTCTTCAGATCACAATAGAAGCTGCAGCCCATAAAACACGGCATAAAGCCCTCCTCCCTTCCACTCCCCCTCGCCCGCCACCGCCTCTGACTCGTGTGCTGTTTCCCCACTCCCTCTCGTCCACCCTATACTAGGCTCTCTCCAGCCTATGACTGCAGCGTGTGCCTTGTGTCTTGAACCTGCATGCAGCAATGTGCGTCTTCTGGCCTGACACTGTAGTGCTCTGTGCTCCTAGTTCTATCCCTGCAGTGTGAATTAAGTGCCAGTGTTCTGCGGTTGGTGTGTTAATTTCTCGAGTGTCCGGGGGCTGCTGTGTGCACCCCCACATCTGAACCTGTGCCTAGAAACCAGAGATGCTGACAGCCATGGGAATAGGGGCATGGACAGACAGAACCAGTAGTCGAGGCTAATAGATGCCAGTAGATGTGGTTTGTTTTTTGGTGTCGTTTTGGTCAGCTTGTGGACTGCTGTGGATGATTGGGCTGATTTCATCGGGGGCCACGAAGAGCTATGCATCATTTATGCATGTGAATGGGCCACTCCTATGTGTTCTTGGGCGGTGGCTGTTCTGTAGGCCTGCACCTACCGAGTGTACTTTCAGCATGGGCACACAGGGTACAGTCGGGGCAAAGAGAAAGTTTATGCTTGTTTTTGAAACATCTAGACATGGCAGATGTAAGTGCCTGCACCTGGATCCTTGCAGCTTAACGCCCCAGTTTAGGTCCATGCAGCCCCACTTTGGATGAACAGGACTCGTGGATATGTGCGCTACTGTGCAGTAACTCTGGGAGCGTACCAACTGACCCTCCTCAT
Source organism: Ichthyophis bannanicus (assembly GCA_033557465.1). NCBI lineage: Eukaryota > Metazoa > Chordata > Amphibia > Gymnophiona > Ichthyophiidae > Ichthyophis > Ichthyophis bannanicus. The sequence continues at coordinate 6,954,850 of CM066047.1, forward strand.
GCACAGAAATGAAGACAGTACTGGGCTCCATCTCACTGCTGGCACCCTCTTTACATTAAGGAGAAATGCCATTATTCAGTCCTGAATGCTCTCAGCTCTTCCTACATAAATGCGTTCTCCTAACCCTGACTGATTCTAGTTTCAGCCTATGAACTTTCATCATGGTCTCCACCGTTAACAGCGCATTGAAAGAAATGCTTTGATTTTGGCAAGAGAATGGTAAAATTTCTAAAGGCAGGCATCCAGCCTGCTTCTGCTCACATGCCCTTATCAGTACTGTGAGCGGCGTCTCACTGGCCAGACAAAGGTAACTAAGGAACACACCTTTCCCTCCAACGGAGGACCGCAAAGCTTACCGGTAGAAGCAATCCCATATCCTGCCTTTCTACCTTATAACATAGAAAATTAAACTCAACAGTTACTATCAAATATGCAAAACAAATAAGCCCAAAAATAAAAAGAATTCACTAAAATAAACTCATTTATCCTTAATAATCAGTGTGTTAAAACTGTATGCAGCAACTCAGCCCCCAGTTTCCTAATGCAACAAAGGGCCCAATATTCAAGGGGACACTAAAGACAGAAATCTGTTTGCTGGCAAAACTCCCAGCACTATCTGGCTAGTGCTGTGGAGTAAAAGATAAACCACTCGACTATACGTACAGAGGTGATATTCAGCAAAGTTGCCCAAAACTAACCCCCTCAGTTGCAAGTACTGGGGCTGCACAGCACAGCCCATGATCAGTGGTCAGCATGAATAGATGTAAAAATCCACTGACCACTACAGCCTGAAGGTTTTACTCCCAACTAAAATTGTAAATAGCCCAGATATGCGTATGTAGGGGGTAAATCTAATTTACACAAGCAGTGGCACACAACTCACTATGGCAGAAACACATGCCCACAGCTTTTGGCGTCTGGCCCTTCTGCACACAAATCTTAATTTATTCATTGCACCTCAGCAATTATTGGCCAATCCCCGTTCAGTATTAAACCCGAATGGGGGCTATTGGTTCTTTCTCTATTATGAATCACCAAACAGAGCAGAGATGCACAGAAATAAATTAAGATTTAAGGGAACTTTTAAGAAATTCCAGCTGCTCTAAAATGTATTATGTCGAATAGACCTATCCTCAGAATTAACTGACATCCTGGAAAGCTGTGAATCTGTCCTGTCTAACTGTCTCTTCCTTTCCGTGTGTTTTCTGTTGTTGCATTTTGATTGGAACTTTTACTCCAATTTTTTCCTGTCCTGTCTGATGATTCCATCTTGTTAGGTGTGTTTTGCGCCTACTGGGGAGGGTTGACTCATATTTTTTGGGGTTTCAAGTTTGTGTCCACACACATGCTTGCTTACGTGTGCACAAACAAAAGCTATTGCTCTCCTTCCTTCCAAAGCAGTGGGTAAAAGAGCCAATAGGAGCCCTGGTCCACCAGCATGAGAAGGGCCTGTGGTCAGAAACTGCCGGTGGGAGACCTAGGTCCCACTAACATGAAGAGCACAACTGTGATCTTGCTGACTAAGAGCTGGAAAGAGTTGGGTAAAGGGCGGAGCATGAAGAGAAGGGGTGGAGTTAGAGGAGAGAGGCAGAGAATACACAAGAGATGGGTGGAGCTAGAGAGGTAGGAGGGAGAATAAGGGTGGAGCATTGGGGAGGTGCAGGGTTAGAAGAGGGACTGAGACTTGAACAGTGTAATTGAAGGGATGAAATGGAGGGGGGAAGGAGAGAGGGAAAAATTGATTGAAAGTGGAGGGGAGGGGGACGTGCACTGCTGGGTGAAGGGAAGGAGAGAGCGTGTAAGAAGGAGGGTACCAAAGTGATGGGAAACCCCTATGATGCATATACACATGCAAGCACACCTCAACACCCAAAATGACACACACACGCATGCAAGCACACCCACACTTGCCAACACCACCCATGATACAGACATGTATGCATTCCTCTGTCACCCCCATGTATGCATTTGCCTGATATCCCCTATGCCACATATACACATCCCCAATAACCCTCCATGACATACACAAACACACACACTCCCAATACATTCCATGAGACACATCCACATGCCTATCAAACCTCCCATTCTCAGCCAAAATTATCAAAAAAACATACGACAACTCCAGGACCACCTTGGCATGCATGCATCTCTGGACATACATCAACACAGCTTCAGGGCTTACCATGGCACGGAAACACTAGTAATTGCACTATTTGACAAGCTCATATGAGGACTAGAAAGAACCAAGCAAGCCTACGTATTAATTTTCTTAGACCTATCCTCAACATTTGATTCCATCAGCCACGATATACTCTTGATAAGGCTTCAACAGATTGGCATTATACTCAAATGGTTTAAGTCGTTCCTTTCAGATCCGACACAGCAGGTAAAAATAGAGAACATAAGGCCAGTATCGAGGAATACCACAGGAGTCCGCCCTATCAGCACCATTTATTATTTACCTCCAGCCAATCTGCAAGATATTCCAAGCACACGAGGTACACTACCAAATCTGTGCAGATGACATTATGCTGTTCACCTCTTTTGATACAAGGAAACACAGCTTTGAACAGATCACAAACTGTGTCAATGAAGCTTCGCAATGGCTAGACTCCTGCAACCTCAGTATAAACCTTAACAAGATGGAAGTCCTCTTCGACAATAGAGATGAGGACTTCACACCACCAGACAAAATACAAGTCCGGGATGCATGCCTTGAAGCCAAAAATGAGGTTAGATATCTGGGAATGATCCTAGATCAAAATCTAAATCTAAATAAACACAATACCTCAACAACTCGGATAATATACAATAAAATCAGAATGACCCAACACTTCAGACTACTACTTTCAGCTCGGGATTTGCGCTCAGTTCTACAGGCACTGATCAGCCCCCACTATGACTATTGCAATAGCATACTACAAGGCTCGCTGAAACAAGAACTAAATCAACTACAATTAGCACAAATACGCTTGCAAGAACCATTAACAAGGTGGCTAAAACTGAACATATTACACCCATCCTCTTCCAACTGCACTGGCTACCTGTAACGTAGAATCAAATACAAATCCTTAATAACCACATTCAAGATCCTACATGACCTAGTCCCAGTACATCTAACCTCCTTAATACCTATCCTACCTGAATCAAGACAAAGAAAAGGATGCTCCCAAAACTTTAGGAAAACAAGCCAGACAACGAGCAACAGCGCATTCACCTTCTATGCACCAATCCATTGGAACGCTCTACCTCAAAGCCTAACAAACAAACGATCTATTCACCTTCCGGAAAATAATCAAAACATACTGTGATGCAGCAGACCAGCAGGGCATAGAAGAAAATGTTTTAAACTTGAAAAAAAGACGTGCACAAGCTGCAGTATTTGCAGGAGCCTGATAGGGGGAGCAAGAGGGACCTCTGGAAGACCGAGGATCCACGCCCTACAGGGTGTAACCTGAAACCAGCCAGCCTCCAATCCAGGAAAACAGGAACTCCTTTTAAAGGAAGTCAGGAAGACTGGAGGGAGAACAGGAGGAGCAGGAGGAGAAGTAGGAGCAGTGAGAGCTCTGGAAGAAGTGCTGTGCCGAGCAGAAGTGACTGGACAGGCAGAAGTAGCCTTAAAGCCAGAAGCAGCAGAGAAGGCCGCAGAGAAGCTGCAGAACCTTCAGAAGCCGAAGGAGCGGCAGGAGCTGCAGAAGCTACAGACACTGCTGGAGTGCAGGAAAGAGGTACAAGCCAAAGGAACCTGAATGAACAGAGACTACAAAAGGGTCCAAGAGATTCAGGTACGCAAAAGCTGCATTGTGATTGCTGTGGGCAGAACCCAAGCCAGATAGCTGGAGCAAGGCAGAATCTCCCTAGGAGTAGGCCACAAGCCTCATCCTCAGGTAAGAAGCAAGAGTTACAAGGTAAACCATATTGTATTGGAAACAGCCTATGGAAAGGGCAAGAGACAGAAGCTCCCTGTACATGTCCCACTACTCAAAAGAAAAGGTATGAAAAGTTTTTATTGAATAAGAAACTTTTAAGTAAGCCAGGTTTGCAGGAAGTGCATGTAAACCCTGGGAAGAAAGAGAGAGATTCACACTGTAAAAATGCTCATGGCCGACGCCCCACGCTAAACTCCAAACACTGGGAGGTCATACAGCATTTGAGTGAGAAACCTAACTATAGCTGGCAGGGAACTGTTGACTTTGTCTCAGATACTTTGCTGGAGGAACCGATGCAAGTGGAAGAGGTAGAATCCCTTTCAGAGGAAGACATGGATTGCAGCTATTGCATCACGGGAAGCGTAGAATGCTTGTGTAACCAGTGAGCACTAAAACCGGTGTAAATAGGAATGCCTGCTTTTTTAACCTTTCTGTGAAAAGAACAGTTTTTGTTTAGAATCTGAGTTGTGATTTTTATAACCTGATGTAAGGAGATTTCTGTTGGTGTTTGAAGCCGATCCTTTGAACCTTTGTGCAAACCAGGGGAAATAAAGCCTTATTTTTCCCTACACTCGATGACCTTTTGTTCTCTGGGTATTTTTGGTAATACAGGATGCTACCGAGGCTATACAACCTTGGGCCCTAGAAAGAGAAACATACCAAACCCGACTTTACTTTTATTTATGTCCGACCTGCCTTGGCCGCCTTTAATCACCAGGGCGGCGTTGTGACATAAAAATGGCGTAGTTTTTGGATGTTGGATCAGAGCCTTCAAACTACCAGAAAAATAAAAATAAAAATCCTGAATTTAAAAGGAAAAACTCAGATGGTTCTGCTGAAAAACCTGGAGTAAAAACAAGACCCGGAGCGGATCACTTGAAAAACCCGGAGTGGAACAGGTGGAATCCGGAGCAGCTTGTGAAATTCCTGGAAGCAGAAAATCCTGTTGCCGGTTTTCGGAGTGGTGAGCTGCGGAATGCAACAGCATCGGATGTTCCTGAGCTGAATTCAACACTTACCTCAGGTAAAAAGTAATTAACCCGGGGCAGTGTTGGATGTTAAGGGAAGTTTGGAAAAAAAAAAAAAAGAAAAAAAACTAGTGTTGTGAGAGCCACACTTGGTTTTCGTTTTTCTTCTGTTTGTCTCTCTATACAGGTTCACCATGGAGCCAAAGGAGCTCTGTGCATGGATGGCGCATCAGTTTGACAAGCAAGCCGAATTCGCCCAGGCGAACCAAGCACAAGCTCTGCGAGCCATGCAGGAACAGCAACTGCCGGTATTGCAAACTATGGAAAACTGGTTAGCATTACAACGGGAGGCGATGGCAAAGGCGAGCGCTGAAAAGCTGCAGACATCCGGACCAACTAACCCAGCGAGTGGACAATGGACATGCCACGATCTGATCGGGGGGAAGCTAAGTCCCAATGATAATATTTATGACTTTTTAGATTCGTTCACTAGGATTGCAGGTTCAGCAAATTGGCCGCCTGAACAGTGGGCCATTCGACTCGCAGCGTCCCTTACAGGGGAGGCCCTTGCTGTATACAGGTCGATGCCCCCAGCCCTAGCTAACAGCTATGAGGAAGTAGTCAACGCCATAAGGGATCGGTTAGGCCTTACATCATTATCTTACAATAAAATGTTTAGAGCCACCACCCTTAGAGCCGATGAAACCCCAAAAGCCTTAGGCCATAGAATACGGGGTCTGGCGAATAAATGGCTACAGCCAGAAAAGAAAAACGTAGACACATTAATGGACGCGATAGTACTTGAGCAGTACATGTCCGCCGTACCAAGCAGGGTACAGAATTTCTTAATTTTGCAAAATTGCTGTACAACGACAGATGCAATAGCTCTCACGGAGCGCTGTTTAGAGGCCGAGAGAGTCACCCAACCCAGGGTAGGGACTCCCAGACTGACACTGGGTATGGAGGCCCAAAGAGTGGAAAGCCCCTCATGGTCCCCATATGGTGTTGTGAAAAGTAATAAGCCTCTAGCAAAAGAGAATGTGAAGAAATGCTTTGCTTGTGGGAAAAAGGGTCATCTGACAAGTGACTGTTACTCACGTACTGCTCTGGTAGGGGAAGCCCCGAGAACAGTACAGGAGGGTTTCGTATTAAATGTAAAGATTCATGGGGTAGATGTAAAAGCACTCCTGGACTCAGGAGCTGACCAAACCATGATTTCGAAGAGGTTATGGTCTGTGATCAGAGATCAGGGATGGTCAGTTCTGGAGTGTCCAGAGGGTAATGTCAAGATAAAGTGTGTCCATGGAGCGGCTACCCGCTACCCTGTGTATAAGCTGTGGGTGAAGGGATTGGGCATTGAAAAGGAGATGTTAGTGGCAGTCGTGCCTAGGCTACCACAAGAATTGGTATTAGGCCGCGATTGGCCACAATTTAGGAAGAGTATGAAAGAGGGTTTAGCCTCTCGGACAGTACCAACTTCCACTTGCATTCGGCATGAGCCTAATGAGAATCCCAAGCCACAGCGGAATAGCCCCAGGACTACTACGAGTCCTATAATTCCTAGCCCACTTTGGGAAAAACCAAAGAAAACCACCTTAAAAGAACAGGCGGACTCCCCGCAGAGGTTCGTGCTAAAATTCTGTAAAACCTCGGAGAAAGCCTATAGTCCTCAACGGGCATCTGCGCAAGCGGCCGGTTACGACCTCCATAGCGCCGAAGACCAGGTTATCCCAAAGCAAGAGCGTAGGTTAATTACTACGGATCTCCAAATAGAACTACCCCAGGGTGCTATGGGCGGATAGCTCCGCGATCTGGGCTTGCTGCTAAACACAGCATTGATGTGGCCGCTGGGGTAGTCGACCCAGACTACAGGGGTATCCTGAGGGTTCTTCTATGCAGCGGTTCAAATGAAGACTTCAAGGTCCAAAGAGGGGACCGAATAGCGCAACTGATTTGCGAGTGGGTGGGATTTCCCAACCTGGAAGAGGTCGACATGCTAACGCCAACGAGCCGAGGGACAGGAGGTTTCGGCTCTACGGGGAAGAGGGACCTAGAGGGCTTCATCGCTGTCAGAAGTGAACCCCCAGAGGAGGATCTTGGTCCCCGTATAGAGGAGTGCGGAGAATCCCCTACGCCTAGGACTGGGGAGGAACTCTCCTTGAGGCAAAAGCGTGAACTAACCCAGCTGCTGGAAGAGTACAAGGATGTACTAACTCCTGTGCCAGGAGAAACTGCCCTGGTCGCCCACGAAATACTCACCCCACCGGGGAAAATTATCCGGCAACGACCGTATCGATTGCCGGAGGCGAAAAAAAAGGAAGTCGTTGAGCAAGTGCAAGAGATGTTACGGTTGAATATAATAGAAGAGTCGCATAGTCCATGGTGCAGCCCGGTGGTATTAGTACCCAAGCCCGATGGAACTATGCGCTTCTGTATTGATTTCAGACAAGTGAATGCCGTGTCCACGTTCGACGCCTACCCGATGCCTCGGATCGAAGAACTATTAGACCGGCTCGGGCAGGCGAAGTTTCTAACAACTTTAGACATGACCAAGGGATATTGGCAAATCCCTTTAACACGTGAGACCAAGCCCAAAACTGCCTTTAGCACACCTCTAGGCCTTTTTCAATTCCGAAGGATGCCCTTCGGTCTACATGGGGCAGTGGCCACGTGCCGTCTGATGGACATCATTCTCCGACCGTACCAGACCTTTGCAACGGCCTACATGGACGATGTAGTAATCCACAGTGCCACCTGGAATGAACATCTCCATCAAGTAGGAACGGTATTAGAAGCCATGAGGAGGGCGGGATTGACGCTAAACCCAAAAAAATGCACCTTTGCGGCCAAAGAAGTAAAATACTTCTCCACCAAGAATACATATATCAATAATTCTCATGCAATACTCCAACTGCACCTTTAAATACGCCTGCTGAAAACTGTTTCCTAATCGTATTACATATTCATTTTCATCATGCAAATACCTACTCTACATATGTAAATAAGTTTTAGTTATTAAGTTTAGTTAAGTTTGCTCATAAAATTTACTGTATTGTTAAGATCACTTTTGTTTCAACATAAACCGTTATAAGTTTGTTTAATGTTATATGTAAACCGCCTTGATTATGATGAAAAAGCAGTATATAAAATTCACAAATAAAATAAAATGCGTGCATCCTCTCCAATATTTTATTTATTTAACATCTTTTCTATGCCGCGCTATTTATTATCAGTGCGGTTTACATTTAACAAATGTTGCTCAAATCAGACAGGACTGTTTTGCGCTTACATTATAACAGGAGATAAAACTTGGAGCAAATACAAAGTAACTATATACATATTGACATAGAACATGAGATTATAGCTTGGCCAGTATTGTCACGGAATGCTAATAGTTGGAGCTGCTATTACTAGAGACATATTTGTTTATGTAGTAAATGGAGAGTTTGTGGGGGTTGGGTGGTGACTGATCAGTGGTGGGGTAGGGGCTTGTGAGAAGTGTAGCAAGAAGATGTGGTGTTTGATTGCTTTCCGGAACTGCATGAGGTCTTTGATTGATCTTATTTCTGGTGGGAGGTCGTTCCAGCATTTTGGGGCATAGAAGGCGAAGGTTCTAGTCCTGGTTGATTGGGTACACTTTATGGAGTCTTTGGGGATGATCAATGTGTTGTCTGTTACTGTTCTCCTTGTTCTATTTTTCGGGGTGGGGTGATGAGGTCCTTGAGTGTCATGGGGGCTAGGTTATTGATGATCTTGAATGTAATGAGCAGAATTTTGTAAGTTAGCCTGCAGTATATTGGTAGCCAGTGGAGCTCCTTAAGTACCGGAGTGATATGGTCTGTTCTAGCTATACCACAGAGAACACGGGCCGCTGCGTTCATTGCGAGTTGAAGAGGGTTGAGGGTGTTCTTGGGGAGACCAAACAGGATTACATTTGCATAGTCAAAGTGTGATAGTATGAGGACCTGGAAAATAGTTCAGAAATCATTAGGGGGTAGGATGGGTCTAAGGTGCCTTAGTGTTCTGATTTTATTGTATACAATACTCCCTATGACACACACAGGTACATGTAGTTCTGGACCCCCGCCCCCACACGATATACATGCATTTACCCCTCACCTGCCTGATTCTGTGAATGGGAAACATTGTGTCATTCTGCAAGAATACACTTCTTAACTTGTTTTGGTTTCCTTTAGTGTTACTGATTTTCTTGGTTTGTTTTGATGGTTTTGTTCTCCCCTTTTTATTGGGAACCCCAGTATATGGAATAAAGGCTGACTATGACTAATATTCAGCCCCGGGGAAGGAGATAAAAGCCCCTCCTCATCCTGCTTGGCTTTGTGGGCACTTCTGGGGGCTCAGGGGTGGGAACTATCAGTCTGATATTCAAACACACTTATCCAGACAGTGGCACCTACTGTGTGGAGGTACTGAGCATTGGCACTGAACGTCCTTACTGGGCAAAGACAGAGCATGAATGTTCCCAACGTTATCCGGATATTGCCTCTCCATCTATATTCAGGGATGGCCGCTGGCTGGACAGTGGCACTCACTATACAATCAATCGATAAAAGCACCACAGCCTGCATGTAAAAACAATCTGAGCTTGATGCTTAAATATCAGCTTGCAGGAGTCAAGCCTCCAGGGCTCGTGTGCATTTCCAGCTTGGCAGGAGCTGTGGGCAAATATTCCTACAAGTTCACTTTTTGTATACAGAGATCTTCCACTGAATGCAGGCCGTGCACAGAGATGCTTATCACGTCAGCAGGTGCTTGGCTTCAGCTTGTGCATGGTCATAATCCTGAGGGAGAATCCAGTGCCGGATTTCTTCTTTATCCATCTTTCCATCCTTGTTTAGATCACGGAAATCTGAAAACTGCTCCCGTTCACTTGCAACCCACTCAGGTTCGGGTCCACCGTCCTCGTGTGCAAACATATCCGCTGCAGACATAAAAGGGTTTGATAATAATCAGTTACTCATCCTTGTTCCTGGTGATCAGCTGTAGTACATATCCATTAACTTTCTCAAAGGAAGTTCAGCTCTGAAGACAGACACCAAAGCAAAGCTGGAATTTAAGCATCTAATCAGTGAGGGTGAGGAACTGGCACCTCACAGTGATCTGACACAGGTGAGGTGAGCCCAGCAGACATGTTCAAAGGCATTTCTTTATTTACACGCCACTCACGCTTTTCCAGGGTGAATAACGTTCAGGTACAGGAGGAGTTTCCCTGTCCCCAGAGGGCTCACAATTTAAGTTGGTTCCTAAGGGTTAAGGGACTTGTCCAAGCTCACAAGGAGTGTCAGAGGTATGTGAAGTCTGGCTTCTAGCCCAGTAGGTTAAGCCATCTGTCCGAAAACCGCTGTCCCTCAATCTCAGCTAAATACACAGGGTTCTACAAGGTGCATTTTAATCAGACTGGGGGAGGCATTAAGTTGCTTATTTTCATTCTGCATTATTTCCTAGGTGGATTAAAATAAACATACATAAAATATACATTATCTGGGAGCATATTTTAGGCAGGTTCCTAGAATAACCTACATAATCTGAAGTTTCAGATCAATGCATGTTCCTTTCCAGCTAAAGTTACCCACACAAAGCAGGGACAAGAGGTCATCAATAGCAAGTGCCCATGGGCTTAGCATGGAGGCAGCCAGTTTGAAAACTGCCTCCTCCCCCTCCCCACCCCCAATAACCTCTGAGCTGTTTACATAGTTTAAGTGGGAAACTTAGGTAAGAGCGGAAAGCAAGGCGCTGCACTACGGAGTGTATTTCACCTCAAAGACAGCACCAGCCATGCATAAGAACGGGCCTGAGGGATCCAAGGCTTTCACCCTCCCCCCAGGTAAAAAAGCAGGGGCTCAGCCCAGCTTTCCTCCTCGCTGGGTGCACACAAGTCGACAGAACATTCCTGAAACAAAATGCAGAAGGCTTCTGCAAACTGCACAAAACAATGCAGCTATTCTAATTGAAGTATTTTCCTTACCACCTGTTAGGGCAAGAGCTCAGTAAGCAGATTCATTTTTCCAGGCATGAATTTAATGTAATGCAAACCATTACATTGTTTATTTTAATAAGTTGGCATGTTCTGTCAATTTGATTTTATCATACTTGTCAATGTAACGTCTTCAACAGTTATTCCCTCTATTCTGCTCTGGATAGGACGAGCGGAGGCACCAGTCCCACAGTAACAAATGCTGACAGCCACCTTGTAATTATGTGTAGGTAGTGTCACGGAACGAACTTTAATTACTGTGGAAATTGTACGTCTCTATTATTTTAGTCATACATGAAAAGCATTCAGCTCCCGCGACTAATGATTGGAAAAGCTCTGTCAATGTGCTACCTTCTTCCCGGCTGATCTAAAGCTAGCCAAAGCTCCGGCACAACGCAGGACCCTTTTTCCACCGTGCCCCTCCCTACAGAAGGTGCCAGGCAGCATGCACCTTGCAGGCAGCAATATTCTATTTTCCCACTGCTGTGCAAAGAACATTCAAGACGAACCCCTACATCAAATTACTTTTCATCTCAACATTACGAAAGCCACTCAGAGAGCACAAGAGCCTGTCATTATGAAAGAAGCGAGCGTGGGAAGCTGCCTCCCGGAGCAGCACAATATTATACACACACACACACACACACTCTCCCTTCCACTTCACCTTTGTGGAGCTGACAGCGGGAACACGGATAGACGCCTCCTGTGACACAAGTTTGGCCAAGAGGCGATTAAAGATCCCGCATCTCTCAGAGAACCATTTTTTCTGCTTCACGTCATCACACACAATAGGTCTCAATTATGCATCTATTCTAGGTATGCGTGTGTGCTTTCAAATTAGCAGATATGAAATACAGGGAGCAGCAGTTCTGCTTCTGGGAGAGGCACAGATGTAGATATAATATTTAAGCCATGGTGCAAGGTAGGATACTTCATGTTCAGGAACATAAAGCCAAAGTTAAGGGACAAAAACCAGAACAGGAACACAGTTATTCTTCCAACCGCTAATATAACCTTCACAATAAATAGAAAAAAAAATATCCTACAAAAGTGCTCCATGGAAATATAAAATTAGTTTTTAATATTTAGAACTAATCATTTTATGGTCTAAAGGTAGACTTGGCAGCCACACCCATTAGTAAAAGAAGTTTGTAGCAGAAAATTGAGAACGTATCATGAAGTCCTCTGAGCAGCTCTGAAGAGCATCTTGTGAAAAATAAAATTCTAGATTAAGGAGTGGACCGTACGCTCTGTGCTCAACCTCTGGGACCTTGCTTCAGACCCAGCCTGCATCTGAAAACGTTACAGCAGAGACCTCAGTCGCTTTCCCCAGGGATCCCCAATAACAGTACAGACTGTCTAATTTCCACAAAGGGCTAGCGTTTTGAAAATGTGCTACTATGTTAAGCCTGCACAATTGCAATTATTAGTCAGCAGGTCCCATTGCATAAAATGGTTCATGCAGTAAATAAAACACATTAGTCCATGTTAGAGTGCAGTATTGCGGATGCACCTTTTGGTAAATCTAGGCTCAATGACTTATCGATGAGGCCCCAGATTCTTGAGGGAATTAGGATTCTTCTGTACTTCAATCTTGTTTGAGGATTTCCCAGCCAGTCTTGTTTTACTTTGCTGCATGTAACAAAATTACTGAGCAAAGGAGGAGTAAGAGCTCTGACAGCTGATGAGGGCACCACAGCGATCCTGCAGCACATCTCGCCATACATGTGAAGTGCAGTAGACTGAAAGGAAAGGACACATGTGCACACACTGGAAATTAAGCACATTACTAAGTGAAGAACAGACTCCTTTTACCTGTGCCTCACTTCACCCTTTGCTAGGAGCCAGTACAAAACCATTTGCAAGGCAGCTACATGGATGCACAACTCCGGTCCTCAAGGGCTGTGCAGGTCTGGTTTCCAGGGTAAGAAACAATTAGCAGACCTGTTTGTAGCCCCTGAGGACCAGAGTCGTGTACCCCAATGCCAGGTCAAAAACTTCACCCCCCTTAAAGAAAGAATCAGCAGTTCAGCTCTAAAGGGCTGAATTCAAAGTAGTTTGCCCCTTGAAATGCCCCCTCTTGCCCCAAGCCCATGAACTGGGGCTGTTATTTTGTGCTACTCCTTCTACTGAGGGAGTCTATATTCCATATACACCGCTACTACTGATCATTTGTATAGCGCTACAAGGCGTACACAACACTGTACAGACACTAGTAAGAGACAGTTCCTGCTCACCAGAGCTTACAATCCAGTCAAGACAAACACCACAACAGCTGAGAACAAGAATACATCTAGGGGAATGGTAAGAAATGAGGAGACTAAGCAGATCAGGATCCACAAGCGGCCTCGAAGAGGTGAGTTTTCAGCCTGGATTTGAAAAGGGCCAAAGATGAAGCCTGACGCACACACTCAGGTAGTTTGTTCCAGGCATAAGGAGCAGCAAGGTGGAAGGATCAAAGTCTGGAGTTGGCAGTGGAAGAGAGGGACACAGATAGAAGGGATCTGCCAGAAGAGCGGAGTTCCCGATGAGGGGTGTAGGGAGAGATCAGAGGAAAGGTGGTGAGGAGCTGCAGAGTGAATGCATTATAGGTCAGCAGGAGAAGTTTGAACTGAATGTGGAAATGGAGAGGGAGCCAGTGAAGCGACTTGAGAAGAGGGGTTATATGAGCATATCAAGGCTGGCGGAAGATTAGCTGCACAGCTGGATTTTGAACGGATTGAAGGGGAGAGAGATGATTCAGAGGGAGACCAGCAAAGAGGAAGTTGCAATAGTCTAGACGGGAGGTGACTGGATAAGTGTCTTAGTAGTGTGTGTAAAAAGGAAGGAACAAATTTTGCCAATGTTATAGAGAAAGAAGCGACAGGTTTTAGCTATCTGTTGGATGTGTGCAGAGAAAGAGCGAGTACAGTCAAAGATGACTCCAAGGTTGCGAGCTGAGAAAACAGGGAGGAGCGTAGCGTTATCCACAGAAATAGAGAAGGGAGGAAGGGTGAGTTTAGAAGTAAAGGAAAGAGAAGGAGCTCAGTTTTGGCCATGTTCAATCTCAGATGGCGGTAACACATCCAGGAAGCAATGTCAGATAAGCAGGCAGAGATACGAGCCTGGATATCTGGAGAGATTTCATGCGCAGAAAGGTAGATCCAAGAGTCATCTGTATAAAGATGGTACTGATAACCATGGGAGGAAATAAGTGCACCAAGGGACAGAATGTACAGAGAGAAAAGTAGAGGTCCCAAGACAGGGTCCTGAGGAACACCAACTGAAAACAGGTTGGCGGTAGATGAAGAACCACCAGAACATACACTAAAAGTATGATGGGAGAGCTAAGAAGAAAACCAGGACAGAACAGAGCCCCTAAATCCAAGCGAGGACAGGATATCATTGAAACATAGAAACATGATGGCAGAAAGAGACCACATAGCCTGACTACTACAACAGTCCCCTTTTTTCCTTTAGGGATCCTCTGTGTTGGTCCCATGCTTTTTTGAATTCAGATACTGTCCTCATCTCTACCACCTCCACTGGGAGACTATTCCATGGATCTACCACTCTTTCCATAAAGAAATATTTCTGCATATTACTCCTGAGCCTATCCACTTTCACCCTCATCCTATGCCCCTTCGTACCAGAGCTTGCTTTTAATAGAAAGAGGCTCTCCCCTGTGCATTTATGCTACAGAGATATTTAAACATCTCTATCATATCTCCTCTATCCTGCCTTTCCTCTAAAATATACATATTAGGATCCTTAAGTCTGTCCTCATATGCTTTATAATGAAGACCACTAACCATTTTGGTAGCCACCCTCTGCACCGACCCTAACCTTTTTATATCCTTTTGAAGGTGTGGTCTGCAGAACTGCACAAAATACTCCAAATGAGGTCGCACCAAAGACCTATACAGAGGCACTATCACCTCCTTTTTTCTGCTGGCCATTTCTCTCCCTATGCACCCAAGCATCATTCTAGCTTTTGACATTGCCTTTTCTACCTGTTTAGCTACTTTAAGATCAGACACAATCATCCCCAGATCCCGCTCTTCTTTTGTGGACAGAAGTACTTCCTCCCCTACACCGTACCGCTGTCTTGGATTTTTGCAGTCCAAAGGCATGACCATGCATTTTTTAACAGTAAATCTCAGCTGCCAAATTCTAGACCATTCTTCAAGCTTTGATAGATCCCTCCTCATGTTATCTATTGCAGATTTTGGTATCATCCACAAAGAGGCATACCTTACCCAACAGCCCTTCTGCAATATAACTAACAAAGATGTTTAAAAAAATTGGACCAAGGACAGATCCCTGCGGCACACCACTGGTAACCTCCCTCTCCTCAGAATGAACTCCATTTACCTGTACCATGTGTCGCCTCCCACTCAACCAATTTCTAGCCAAATTAGTAACTTTAGGGTCCATCCCTAGAGTGCTCAGTTTGTTTATGTCGCCTGTGTGGAACGGTGTCAAAGGCTTTACTGAAATCCAAGTACACCACATCTAGGGTTCTCCCTCAGTCCAACTCCCTGGTCACCCAGTCAAATAAATCAATCAGATTTGTTTGACAAGACCCGCCTCTGGTGAATCCATGCTGCCTCGGATCCTGTAATCCATTGGACTCCAGAAACCTCACTATTTTCTCTTTCAGCAGCATTTCCAATAATTTACTCACCACAGAGGTTAGACTAGCTGGCCTGTAGTTTTCAACCACATCCTTACTTCCACTTTTGTTTAAAGGGACCACATGAGCCTCTCTCCAGTCCTTTGGCACCACTCCCGACTCCAACGAGGCACTGAAAATGTCAGTCAGTGGAGCCGCTTGAATATCCCCACATTCCTTCAGTATTCTCAGATGTATCTCGTCCAGTCCCATCACTTTGTCTACTTTTAATTTAGCTAGTTCCTCCCAAATACAGTCTTCTGAAAATCGTTCGAGATCCCCGTCACTTCCATTCCCATTTGTGACTGTTTGAGGTCCTGCTCCTGGTCCTTCACTGTGAACACAGAACAGAAATATTTGTTAAGCAATTCCGCTTTATCCTCATCAGTTCTACATATTCCTCCCCTTCACCCTTGAGTCTGACAATACCACTTTTGCCCTTCCTCTTCTCACTAACATATCTGAAAAATGTCTTATCCTCCCATTTTATTGAATTGGCTGTTTCATCTTCTTTTTGTACCTTTGCTTTCCTGACTACTTTGCTAGCTTCTCTAGGTTTTTCCAAATATAGATGCCTGTCTTCCTCTGTCTGTGATCTCTTGTATTTCATGAAGGCCTCCCTCTTCTTAGTCACCTTTTCATCTAATTCTTTTGAGAACAATAGCGGCCTCCTTTGCCTTTTACCTTCATTTATCTTTCTAACAAAAAGGTTGGTTGCCCTTAAAATAGCCCCTTTAAGTTTTGCCCACTATTTTGCTACATCCCCCAGCTGTTTCCATCCCACTAACAACTCCCTGAGGTATTGGCCCATCTTGGCAAAGTTAGTTTTGTCACTCACCTACTACCCCGGAGGCGGAAGGCCTGGGGCTTCAATGAGGATCCTCTTATGTAGCAAGGATAGAGTAGTGCCCCCTGGGATTTTGAGTCCCAATAGCTATTCTAATAAGAAGGTAGCTGTGGTCGAGTAGCTATGCTTAAAGAGGTATTTATTTCCCTTCCCGGGAGAATTCTTGCAACAAGGGTCAAAAGAAATTAAACCATAAAAACTGGTACAAGTGGGAACTGGTACAACACAAGTGGTACAACACAAATGCTTCTTGTCAGCTTTAAACAAATCAAAAAGGGAAAACAGGCTTTTTCTCTCAAAAAGCTTTCCAGTGAAATCTGTGTTCCTCCACAGATTTCTCTTAGGCAGGGTTTTACTCAGGCTTCAACAAAAAGAGGTTACGCTGTCTGAAAAACACCATTGTACAGTCCATTTTACAACTATCTGAGTTCTCTTCACAGAAGTCACATTCCATGTCCTCGTGTGCTTCTTGGGAGTTATATTTGTCAGGGCTGTAATGTGTATCAGTGTTTAAAAGTTCCCTCTCTTCTTGGCTAGAGCTTCTCTCCCCTCTCCCCCTGCAGAAAGGCTGGTTACCGTGCACTATGGATTCTCTCCTTACAGGGCCATATCCTTCGTGACCAATGTAGTTAAAATCCAGTGCCCCTCTATTCAAGGTACTATGCCTTTCTTCAGGCTGAGCTCTGACTCTCCGTTTTGCAACCAGGAAGTTGAAAGCTTTCTCCCTTTCACTTCCCCTCAAGGGACGTCTTTCTCTCGGGTAGGAACTTACTTCTGGATAATAGCTTTTGCTCCCCAGGTACCTGCTCTCGTGTGTATTCCCTCTCCCAGCTCCTCGTGGTTTGCAGTTTGGAATCTCTCTCTATCCCCAACCGGACTTTGGCTTAGTGCAGCCCAACTTTCCAGCACTAACCTCTGAGAATTCCTCCTGAGCAAACCCCTCTGAGGTGCAAATGGAATCCATGTCAGAAGCTTGCAGGTATGACTCCTGGCTCTCCTGAGCTCTGCTCTTTCCTCTCCAGTTAATCCTCTCAGGGTCTCTTCCTCCCTCGGCATTAGAGAATGAGTCTGACTCCCTGCTCCCGTCTCTGTTTCCCTTGTGTGTGTGTCTGCTCCTGAGACTGCTTCTCTCTCGGTTCTCGAGACTGAGTCTCCTCCTCTCTCGGTTCTGCCCTGCTTTGCTCAAGACTGACTTTTTAAGTGCGTCATTCTCTGAAACTCCTGTTAGCTCAAACTGCTGCAGCTGTTTCTGCTTCCCTGATGAGCCATGACGTAATTCTCTATCTGGGCGTTTACCTACAGCCTGTGCTCTTGTTTTGCTTGGTTACTCATAGCAACCCCTAGCCATGTGTTTTAAAACTGCCCTGTGTGTTTTCATCTACTTTTATAGGCACTATCTGCCTTGCTCCATGACAGTTTTCCTAAAATTTAAGACCCTCGCTTTTGAATGGATTTTATCAGCCCTAGTACTATCTCTGAACCACACCATCTGGTGATCACTGGATGCAAAATGATCTCCCACTATAACATCAGAAACACTTTCACCATTGGTAAGCACCATGTCTAGTATGGCCCCTTCATGTGTGGGTTCTTTTACCAGTTGCCTGAATAGTTCTCCCAGGATCTCCTTACTTCTAGATGACACCGCAGCAGGAATGTGCCAATCAACATCCGGTATATTGAAATCCCCTGTCAGCAGCACTGCCCCTTTCCTAGCAATGCTGTGTATGTCTTCAATTAACTCTCCGTCCACCTCTACCTCCTGTGAGGGAGGTCTGTATATCACGCCAATGCAAATAGATTTCTCTTTTCCTCTTTCTAGTTTAACACACAGTGCCTCCTCTCTCCCTTTAAACCCTGTAATTCTATAGCTGTAATGTTATTTTTTACATATAGTACCACTCCTCCCCTTCTTCATACACTGTCCTTCCTGAATAAAGCATAGACTGGTATAATTATATCCCAGTCATGGTTGTCTGTGAACCATGTCTCTGTAACCGCCACCTCTAGGTGAAGCTGGTGATCGACAGTGTCAAAGGCAGCAGAAAGTTCAAGAATGATGAGAATCGAGAAGAGGCCTTTGGATTTGGCGAGGAATAAGTTGTTGGAGACTTTGGCAGCCAGCGAGGGTCCTCGCCAAGGCTGCAGACCCAAAAGGATGTGTATTGTAGGAAAAAGTGGACTACAAATGCCAACATTCAGTGGCATAAATTCAAATTATAGGCCCCCAGAATGAGGGACGTCCACTTCCGAAGATACAGGAGCAGCTGCAAATGGATCCCCTTCTTCTATGGGGCCTCCCTACATCACAGGGGCTGCCTGGGCAGAATTTATACCACTGCCAACATTTGTTTCTAAGAGCAGTTAGGAGTGACTTTGAGGGTGGGATCTCCAGTGCAAAACATGGGAGGAGTCTTCCAACATGCTGGAAATACTACCAGGATCCCAGAGCACAAGGCAGCCGAGTGACGATTCAACTGGCCAAAAGCACCGACGAGAAAAGCTGCTGTGAAGACAATTGTTCTGCCACAATATTGGTTTGTTGGAGGCATTTCTTAAACTGCACAGTTTATAGTGGGAGGCTAATTTCTACCCTATTGGAGCAGATTCAGCAAGAAACAACTATTTGAAAAGTGCAACCCTATCTCAGAAGGCTATTTAGACTGAAATAAGAAAAATTATTCTCCACTTGGGAATTGCAAATCTCAGGGAGATTGGGAAGACCTCATCCCATGACAACTGTATTAATTTCTTTATGATCTGTTCGTGGATGAAAAATAATGAATGCTTAATTGTACATGGAGTTGCTACTGCGATAGGAGGAAAATGCAAAGCACTTTCCTAATACATTACATTAGTCTTATGATCACAAATTGACAGAATATATTTACAGCCTCTGACTTTTAGTTATAACCAAAAAGAGACAAACACAGGTCCACAGGTCTGTGTCCAATATCCATAAGAGCAGCAGTCTATTGATATCATCAGAGTGGGACCTGCAGGGACCTCGAGCTCCACCAGACCAAGAAAAGACCAGGCATCAGCAGAATTTACCTGAACTTCCCAGACTCGTTCTCGTGTTGGGCCTCAGCACTATCTTTCCTTAAGATGGCTGAAGTAAATTAGCACTAACCAATATATTCATCTTGACCCACAAACCCGTCTTCATTCTTATCAATATCCTCCAAGGTTTCCTAGAAAATAAATTTTCAAACGTTCACTTAATTGATATGGACATACCCAGCAATCATCACTCTAATTAATCAGATCTGAAAGTTTCCACAGAATTTGGTTCTTTGGCCAATCTAAGGAAAGCATCCTCAGCTTCTTCCAGCACCAGCTAGTGGTTTCAGGGGTCATTCTGCACATTGTACTACAGTTCTCATTTCACAGACAATTTCTTGAAGGTTGATGTCAGGACTTTCACGCTGGTTCATGGGCTGTTGGTGGCTATGCAGCTCAGGATTACCCAATGTGTCTCCTACTGTCAGAAAGAGCTCTTATATGCTCTGTGCGACTGGCAAGTCTAAGAGAGAGGCTCACAGCACACTGGCACATATGCACTTTTGGATCAACACTACATTTTAGAGAAATGTGTTACTTTAGGCTTTAAAAGACTACTAGCAAAGAAATTTAAGTGACATCTTATTCTGAGAATTTCACACAATTTAAACTTTCATTGACTGTATCATCACGGATTATGATGAAATGCTTGTGTGTGGTTTTATAGAGAGAAGGTTCTCAAAAATTCCCCCTCTTCCTGGGCTCTGCGGCAGACCCTGCTCTATCCCCTATTTTATGTAACATGTTAAGAACATAAGAATTTTATGTAACATGTTATGTAAATTTTATGTAACATGTTAAGAACATAAGAACCCCCCCTGTTATCCAAGTTTATACCCCTGTTCAATGTAAAACCAAACAGAAGTGTGTTTTGGTCATTTTGTTATACTGTGAACCGCGCTGATGCCGAATAGTGCGGTATATAAGCAACTGTAATTAATAAATAAATAAATAAATAAGAGATGCCACACTGAGCCAGACCAAAAGTCCATCTAGCCCAGTATCCTGTTTCCAACAGTAGCCAATCTAGTTCAAAGTACCTGGCAAGTTCCCAAATGGTACACAGGTTCCACAATGCTCATCCCGGGGAAAGCACTGGATTTCCCAGGTCCTCGTTAATAATGGTTTATGGACTTTTCCTCCAGGAGTCTCTCTAAACCTCTTTTAAACCCGGCTACACCAACACCTTTTACCTCATCCTCCAGCAATGAATTCCAGAGTTTGATTATGTATTGAGTGAAAAAATATTTTCTTTGATTAGTCTCAAATATGCTATATTGTAGCTTTCTTGTGTGTCCCTGATCCACTCCATTCATTATTTTATAGACTATTATATCTCCCCTCCACTGTCCGTTTTCCCAAGGTAAAGGAGCCCTATCCTTTTAAGCCTTTCCCCACAGGAGTATCCTTCCAACTCTTATCATTTAGGTTGCTTTTCTCTGTACCTTTCTAATTCCGCTATACTTTTTTTTTTTTAGTTCAAATCATCTTTATTCAGGTTGATATAGAGCCCCATTCCGGGAGGAGGACGTCTGGGCCATCCAGATGTCCCCACTGAAAATGGGGCCATAAGGACATGATTCTGGTCCCCAGGAACATAACGTTCCCATGTGAGCCAGAATTGGCCCGAGGACGGCTCGGTGTGCCCTCTTCACCTGCAAGGACATCTTCCCAACAGGCTCTCCCAGCATCCATGGCTCCGGCCCCCCAAATTCCCACCACCTGATCCACAGCTGGCCCCCATGGCCTGGACTGAGCGGCAGAGAACCCTCCACACCTGGCCCTGGGGGTGGCTTCCCTGCCCTGATCTGGCAAATTGTGCTGCTTATACCACCTTTCCCTCACTTGGTTTGCAGCTTGTCGTGCTGTGAGGGCTTGTGAGCATCAGTGATGCTGAGAGCTAAACTATCGGTAGCTTAACTACTGGCAGGGTCTCCCAAGATGGACAGGTCTCAGCTGAGGTGCCAGACCAAGACAAACCACCCATCTGGGCAGCAGCAGAATGGGATAGTGTTGGCGGCGGAGGACCACATTTCCGTGACAACAGCAACAACACTAAACTTAAACTGTGTGGAAGAAAGGCCCGGCAATCTACTTCTGTATCTTGCCATGAAAACCCAATGGATAGTCACAACAAAACAAATTGTGCTATAGTGCTGGAAGATGAGACCCCCAGGTCAGAAGGCACTCAGCTGGCTACTGGGGAGTTGCTGAAGACTTTTCAGAGTAAAGCTAGCATTTATGATGTGGTTGGATCAAAGCCCTCGGGATGTCTGGCTGTGGATGTAGCTGCGCATGAAATGAGAGTCAGAAGCTGCAAGGATGTCTTACATATTGGGACATGGAACATATGAAGCATGAACCAAGGGAAGTTGGAGGTGGTCAAGAATGAAATGGAACGTGTACAACTTGATCTGTTGGGTGTCAGCAAACTGAAAATTATCGTAAAATTATAGTACCCTTTTTACCCCTCTATCATCTAATAATCTAATCCTCATGGGTTTTTTGCTATGAATATACTTGAAAAAGTGTTTATGATTAGTTTTTGCTTACATGGTAAGCTTCTTTTCAAATTCATTCTTTGCCTCCTTTATCAATGTCTTGCATTTAATTTGCCCATGTTTATGCTGTTTTCTGTCTGCATCATTTGGCTCCTTTTTCAATTTTCTGAAAGATTTTTTTTTTGCTATAACAGCCTGTATGACTTCACCTTTAAACTATGCCAGCAGTCATTTGGCCTTCCTTCCAAATCTCTTAAAGTATGGAATACATCTGCTCTGGGCTTCCAAGATAGTATTTTTTTAAACAATGTCCAAGTCTGATGTAAACATTTAACCTTTGCAGTTGCTCCTTTTAGTGTTTTCTTAACCATTTTCCTCATTTTATCATAGTCTCCCATTTGAAAGTTAAATGCTAGTGTCATGGATTTCCTTGCTGTCCACCCTCAATTTATAAAATCATATGTGATCGTGTTATGATCACTCTTGCCAAGGGGCCCCAATACTCTTATCTCTTGCACCAGACCCTGCTTCACTAAGGACTAGGTCTAAAATAGTTTCTCCTCATGTCAATTCCTGAACCAGTTGCTCTATGAAGCAGTCATTTATTTCATCTAGAAACTGTCTCCCTAGCATGTCCTGATACGACATTGACCTAGTCGATACCGGGGTAATTAAAATCACTTATTACTGGGTTATAAATTTTGTTAGCTTCCCTAATTTCTGTTAGCATTTCATCATCTGATCAGCCTGGCTAAGCGGAAGGCAGTACACCCCCCACTGCCATCCCCTTTCCTTTTTAACATGGAATTTCTATCCTCAGAGATCTAGTGTATTCTTTTTCCTGAAAAGCTTTTATCCTGTTGCATTCTATGCCCTCTAACATATTTCACCATCCCTCCATCTATCTGATCTACCCTATCACTGTGATATAGTTTGTACCCAAGCATCACAATGTCCCATTAGTTGTCCTCCTTCCACCAGGTTTCTGAGCTGCCAATCATATCTAACCTCATTCAGTGCTGTATATTTAAAGTCTCTCGTCTTATTTTTTTTGAGACTTTTAGTACTTGCATACAGACATTTCAAAATGTTTTTCTTGTTTATATTAACAATCTGGTTATCAGTTGACAGGGGTAATTTGAAATCTTTCAAATCTGTCTACTCTCTACTTAAAAGGCACCTGGTTTACTTTTATCTATATTGGAACTTCTATCGGGATGCCCTAACTTCCCTTAAAAGACATCGTGCTATCAGGCAACTGTCGGCTTTCCACCATTATCTAGTTTAAAGCTGCTCTATCTCCTTTTTAAAGGTTAATTTCAGCCAGCAGCTGGTTCAACCCTGGTTAAGGCGGAGCCCATCCTTTCAGAAAAGTCCCCCTTCCTCATAATGTTGCCCAGTTCCTAACAAATCCGAAACCCTCTTCCTTACACAATCGTCTCATCCACACATTGAGACTCTGGAGCTCTACCCGCCTCATGTCCTCCGCGTGGAAAAGGAAACATTTCTGAGAAGGCTACCCTGAAGATCCCGGATTTCAACCTTATTCCTAAAAGCCTAAATTTGGATTCCAGAAGCACCTTCTCCCACACTTTCTTATTTTATTGGTACCAACATGTACCAAGACAGCAGGATCCTCCCCAGTACTGTCAAAAACCTTATCTAGGTGCACATGAGGTTTGCCACCTTAGCACCAGGCAGGCAAGTTATCAAGTGATCCTCATGTCCACCAGTCACTCAGCTAATTACATGCTATAATGGAGTCCTACTACTACTTCTTAACATATGTAAAGCACTACAAGATATTTCCAGCACTGCACAGATACTATTACTACTAATCCTTTGTAAAGCACTACAAGATATACCCAGCACTGCACAGATACTATTACTACTAATCCTTTGTAAAGCACTACAAGGCGTACCCAGCACTGCACAGATACTATTACTACTAATCCTTTGTAAAGCACTACAAGGCGTACCCAGCACTGCACAGATACTATTACTACTAATCCTTTGTAAAACACTACAAGGCGTACCCAGCACTGCACAGATACTATTACTACTAATCCTTTGTAAAGCACTACAAGGCATACCCAGCACTGCACAGATACTATTACTACTAATCCTTTGTAAAGCACTACAAGGCGTATCCAGCACTGCACAGATACTATTACTACTAATCCTTTGTAAAGCACTACAAGATATACCCAGCACTGCACAGATACTATTACTACTAATCCTTTGTAAAGCACTATAAGATATACCCAGCACTGCACAGATACTATTACTACTAATCCTTTGTAAAGCACTACAAGGTGTACCCAACACTGTACATATAGATGTAAGACAGTCTCCACTCATCAGAGCTTACAATCTAATCAATACAGACAACACAACAACTGAGGACTAGAGTACATCTAGGGGAATGGTAAAGACTGAAGGAATCAGAATCCAAAATAAGTCTCAAAGAGGTGGATTTTTAGCCTGGATTTGACTAGGGCCAGAGATAGAGCCTGATGTACTGATTCAGGTAGTTTGTTCCAGGCATAAGGAGCAGCAAGGTGGAAAGAACAACGTCTGGAGTTGACGATGGCAGAAAAGACACAGCTAAAAGGATCTGCCAGAAGAGTGGAATTCCCACGGAGGAATATAGGGAGAAATAAGAGAAAAGGTAGTGAGGGGCTGCAGAATGAGTACACTTATAGGTCAGTAGTAGAAGTCTGAACTGGATGTGGAAACAGATAGGGAGCCAGTGAAGTGATTTGAGGAGTTATGTGAGCATAGTGACACTGGTGGGAGAGTAGCCAACAGACTGAAGGGGAGAGAGTTGATTCAGAGGGAGATCAATGAGGGGCAGGTTGCAATAGTCTAGACGGGAGGTGACTACAGAGTGGATAAGGGTCTTAATAGTGCATTGAGAAAGGAAGGGATGAATTTTGCTGATATTATAGAGAAAGAAGTGATAAGTTTTAGCTATCTGTTGGATGTGCACAGCCAATATGTGCCATCATACGATAATTCAACATCCTATATCACATATACGCTGATGATATCCTTATTTACACTACTTTCTCTGCCGACAACCCGGAATACACGAACATAGAAAGATGTTTCAAGGCCATCGTCAATTGGCTATCGGAACAATCTAACCATCAATTACAACAAAACAGACGTCCTCCACATAACCAGATACCCAACATTCACCCCACTTCCCACCATTAATTTACTAAACGCAATCCTGAATTTAAAAAATGAAGTCAAGTATCTAGGAATTACCCTTGACCAAGGATTAACCTTCCACACCCATCAGGAACGTCACAAATGTGACATATCACAAACTCAGGATACTTTACTGGCTTCGACCACTACTTGATCACTCCAATTTCAGAGATGTGTTCCAGGCCCTCATAACACCAATCCTGGACTACTGTAACATTGTCTACCAAGGATCCCAAAGGCTACCCTACAACTTCTATAAATGGTGCAAAATACGGCCGCTAGTTCCATATGAAAATTCCCCATGTACTCGTAGAAATCACATTACTCCCATATTATATTATCTGTATTGGCTCCCAGTTCACATGAGAAATAAATATAAGACCATACTAATCACCTTCAAGATACTCCACCAACAATCAGCTCAAGTTCTTCAACACCTCCTTCTAAAGCCTCCTGAAACCAGTACAAGACGCAAAGCCACTCAAGAGATGCTAATGGTCCCAATGCTTCAAAACAGATGTAACCAAACTATCTCCAAACGAGCCTGCTCTTTGTTCGTGCCCCCCCATCTGGAATTCTCTCCTCAACATTCGAACTTCAAAGAACATTGCAGAGTTCTGCTGGAAAATAAAGACACGCCTATTTGCTGAACACTATGGTGGCCATTCTGATCAGCGAATAGAAGGACTAGACGTAGGCCTGGACATCCAACCTGCGCTTAGCCCCGGAACATGATTCTGCTCTCAGTGCTTCCCACACATACAGATCATTTGTGCGGGGAATGCTGGATGGGGTCGGTTCTGGGGTGGGGTGGAGTGGGAGAGGGGCCAGCTACCGGGACATACAGAGGCAATTCCGGTCATGCCTCTCTATGTTTCCCGGTTCCTAGTTACACACCCGGCTTATTCCACCCCTAGTGGTGATTGTGGTCTGCAGCCCCCCCACCCCATCGTGACACCAGGGGAGAGCCCTCATGCCCGATCCTGGCCTTGAGGGCACTGGCAGGGTGACGGGGTCTCTATGCGTTTGGCCATTCGGCTGCTCCGGTGCCAGTGCCATGGTGACAGGACGCCACTTCACCAACACACCAGCCAGAGCATTTTGCCCGATTCCCCCTCCAGCTCTCCCCATATATCCTGAGCAGCAGGACGGGGAAAGTCCTTGGCGCCCGATCCAGGCCCCGGCAGACCAGCCCTGGGTCAAGCGGTGGGAAAGAGGGGGACCTAAGCCGCAGGAGTCGGGGGGCGGCTGCGGGGAGGACGTTCCCACAGATGGCAGAGCATATCGGGCCATCCATGGGCCCGATTCTGTGCACCACGGGAATGTTTCGTTCCCTCAGTCCAGAATCAGGTCCAAATGGGCCCGTCTTGCTCAGGGCTGTCCGGATGGCCCAGATGTGCCCCTTCGTGAATCAGGCTCTATGTGATTATCTGTTGAAGGCGAATCTGCAGATAGTGGTGCAATCAATAATTTTATCAGGCTTGGATTACTGCAATGAGTACAGTTCTACCACAAGCCACATTACGAGTGCTCCAGATGATTCAGATTGCTGCAGTGCACTTGATTACAGCCTGCCATTATTTCAATTGCTACCTCCATTTTAAGGACATCTCATCGATTACTTGTGGAGAGTCATGTTAAATTCAAGGGTTTATTATTGATGCTCTGCACTGTACATGGCAAGACTCCCTCTGATTTGATGGTCTTGGTTGAAGACTATCAGCTAGCATGTCCTCTGGGATCTGCTGGTAAAGATCTACTGGTGATACCTCTACTGGTATCTTCACAAGCAAGAACATTCTTGGTCTCTGATCCCATTTTGTGGGAATAGCCCCTTAAAGAAGAATGAGACATATTGGCGTTTTCAAAAATGATGAACCCCCTGTAATTTACTGAGGCTTATGGGGTGGGTTGTTGGAGATCAGATCAGGGAAGGGGGTTAAACTGGACTGCACTAAGGTCTTTTATGGCTGTCTGAACTTGTGTTGACTTATATTAATGACTATATGTATAATGATATCTGGTTAGGTGCAAAAGCCTAACACCCAAGAGATCAGAGTTCAATTCCCATTGGCACTCCTTATGACCTTGGGCAAGTCACTTTTCCTTCCATTGCCTTGGAATTAAAGGCCTGGCAATCTACTTCTGGTCATACCCAGGGGTTGATAGAAACATAGAAACATGATGACAGAAAAAGACCACAAGGCCCATCTAGTCTGTCCTTCCATAACAACAACTACAACAGTCCACTTTTTACCTTTAGAGATCCTCTGTGTTGGTCCCATGCTTTTTTGAATTCAGTTACTGTCCTCATCTCTACCACCTCCACTGGGAGACTATTCCACGGATCCACTACTCTTTCCGTAAAGAAATATTTCCGCATATCACTCCTGAATCTATCTCCCTTCACCCTCATCCCATGTCCCCTCGTCGCAGAACTTACTTTCAATTGAAAGAGGCTCTCTCCCTGAACATTTATGCCACGGAGGTATTTAAACATCTCAATCATATCACCTCTATCCCGCCTTTCCTCTAAGGTGTACATATTAAGATCCTTAAGTCTGTCCTCATATGCTTTATAATGAAGACTACTAATCATCTTAGTAGCAACCCTCTGCACCGACTCCATCCTGTTCACATCCTTTTGAAGGTGCGGTCTCCAGAATTGCACACCATACTCCAAATGAGGTCGCACCAAAGACTTATACAGAGGTATTATCACCTCCTTTTTTCTGCTAGCCATTCCTCTCCGTATGCACCCAAGCATCCTTCTAGCTTTTGCCGTCGCCTTTTCTACCTGTTTAGCTACTTTAAGATCATCGGACACAACTACGCCTAGGTCCCGCTCTTCTTTAGTGGACAAAAGTACTTCACCTCCTATGCTGTATTGCTCCCTTGGATTGCTGCAGCCAAAATGCATGACCTTACATTTTTTAACATTAAATCCCAGCTGCCAAATTCTAGACCATTCTTCAAGCTTAGCTAGATCCCTCCTCATGTTATCTGCACCTTCCTGGGTGTCTACTTTATTGCAGATTTTGGTATCATCCGCAAAGAGGCAAACCTTACCCGACAGCCCTTCCGCTATATCACTAACAAAGATGTTAAAAAGAATCGGACCAAGGACAGATCCCTGGGGCACACCACTGGTAACATCCTTCTCCTCAGAGTGAGCTCCATTTACTTGTACTCTTTGTCGCCTCCCACCCAACCAATTTCTAACCCAAGCAGTAACTTTAGGGTCCATCCCTAGGGGGCTGTTTGTTTATAAGTCGCCTGTGAGGAACAGTGTCAAAGGCTTTACTGAAATCTAAATACACCACATCTAGGGCTCTCCCTCGGTCCAACTCCCTGGTCACCCAGTCAAAGAAAT
The DNA here is from genome assembly GCA_033557465.1 of Ichthyophis bannanicus. NCBI lineage: Eukaryota > Metazoa > Chordata > Amphibia > Gymnophiona > Ichthyophiidae > Ichthyophis > Ichthyophis bannanicus. Next base: position 6,983,402 of record CM066047.1, read on the forward strand.
CAATCAGATTTGTCTGACAAGACCTGCCTCTGGTGAATCCATGCTGCCTCGGATCCTGTAATCCGCTGGACTCCAGAAACCTCACTATTTTCTCTTTCAACAACGTTTCCATCAATTTACTCACCACTGGGTCGCTAGGAGTCAGAACTGACTTGATGGCACTTACAAAAAAATCTGTAATTATGTATTCTGCTATGAGTGACCTTGTCAGTAGATTAATGCATTATAAACATCTCCAAATAAAGAAATAAAAATAAACTGCGATGAATTGATTTGTACCCGCTAGTACTGCAAAACTCGTCCTTACAATTGAAGATGGCCATTACGCTTCTCCTTTTCTGATTAATGGTTCAGTAAGTGGAAAAACAGAACTTGGGATTTCCCTACGAACACAACAATCTCTTCCATGTGCTTAAATTCCTCCGGATGAAGGAAAGATGTAAACTCATCTCTGTTCACAGCATCGTCTCCATCCAGGTCAGCATTTGTAAATCTTCTTTCATCACGGGGCAACATTTTCTTAAAAGTGAATTGATCAGCAGCCTCTTGAAATTCTGCTGGGTTAGCTGGACATAAAGAAGATGGTGGTGTTAGTCACATCTTTGGGGGACGATTTGATATTTGAACATCCACACGGGCACTAGAGAAGCAGCCAAGGTACCACACAAAGCGTAAGTACTCCTGAGCCAGGACTAGGAAGTCAGAGATCACCTCAGGCTTCTGATAATTCATCATTTTCCCTGGACACAGTGTCACAATTTTTACAACAAATGACTAACTTTGTTTTCCTTTGGCCTTTCTACTGAATCTAATAATGATCAATGTGCAACAGGAAAATTAATTCAAGCATCAGAGCAGTAACTGCACCATTAAGTACAGTCTGACGCTATAGTCCGGTGCCTTAATACTACAGCCTGGTACCACTGCACCATTAAATACCGTCTGACACTACAGCCTGGCACCGCTGCACCATTGAATGCAGTTGGACCCTTTTAATAAGGTGCAGTAAGTTTTTACACATAGAGGCCAATTCCGTGCTGTACGTGCCTGGCCCGTCCGGGTGTTCAGAATCGGGATAGTCACGAGTTGCACCTGATTCTGAGCCCGTGGGGGCTAGAAGTCCCTGCGGGATCAGAATCGGGTGCAACCGGCTTGAACATGCAGGCCGGGCCCCGATTCTGGTCTCCTGGACGTCCAGCACACTACCCGGCTAACTCAGCCAGTCTCCTGTATGGAGCAGCAGTGCATGGCACCCCGTTGCCATGGCACCGCAGCTTCATGCAGGAGCTGCGATCACTAGCCGCCCGCCAGACCCTTCTTTCCCCTGTACTCCCTCACCTTTCCTCCGCACCCCGGCACCGAAGTCCCCCGAATGTCCAGGGGGACTTATTCCACCTCTGAGGTGAAATAAGTCCCCCGTTTATCCTGATTGACCCGGACGTACAGGGCCATGACCTGAATCACCCTGTATACCTGGGTTGTGTGTCACTGTTGCCACCCCTGCCTGCCTGTCCAGAGCTCCCCGCACCTCTCCTATGTACGTGCAGGAAGCTTTGGGAGGGAATACGGTCCTGGGCCTTTAGCAGGGATGGACGTCAGAACCGAGCAGCCATTCCCACTAAACACAGCTCGGAATCTACCTCTTACTGTACACGTTGCATAATAACTAATGTGCATTAAATGTAAAGGTTGTGCACTGTTAGGGGTGTGGACTGCATGTTTCCAGTAGTTACCTCACCGAAACGTATCCTATTGCACTGCAGCAGCATTCACAATATGGGTGCGCTTAATGCCATCCACACTAATTGCAATATTGACAGTGTGTGATAATTCTCCACCTCATCGCCCAACGTACACTTACCGCAGGAATTAGCAAACAGTAACTATCATGCCCATGTGTTAACAGTTACCGTGCACAGCTTGGCACCTTAACTCTACTGCACCATTAAATGCAGTGTTCACAGCCTGGTGCCTTAAAACTACAGTGTCACACTAAGACAGACACAATCCTGAAACAGGTCTGAAAGTGGAAAACTGCGTTCACGTTCTGGGGGGGGGGGGGGAATGTTTCTGCAACAGGCAGAAGGGTGACGAAGTTAAAATGTTTGAAAGTGCAAGACAAGGATAGATCTCACTTTAGCTGGGGGCCGAGGGTGACAACAGCTCTCTGCACCTCTTCTCCCCTAATTTTCTCTATTGAAAACTCTCTCTGCATGTCCCTCGACAGTCATTGTGCAAAGACTAATCGCTGTCTTCATTGCTTGAGTATAAAAGACACCAAGGCATCAAGTGACACCTCACCCAGATAATATCCGTAAGTAGATTGTTTGTATTCTTCCCAGGAAATTTTATGATCTTTATTTAGATCATAGTCTTTCCAGACTTTAGCCACATTTTCATAGAAGTATCGTTTCTGTACTCGTTTGATCCACGTTTTCAGCTCTTCCGTGGTGACAAATCCATCTCTGTCCACGATGTTTCTGGAATAACAGAAATATGGAGAAATGAAATAGCTGCTCTTCTGCTGGGAAAGAAGCAAACATCTCCAGCAGGGCTAGAAAGGGGAGGAAGAAGAAGGCACCCCGAAGCTCAGCGGGAACCCAACCTGTTGCAGGAAATGAAGTAGAGACACTACAATTCCTATTCCACTCTACTCTGGGCAGTTTTTAAAGCACTTAGGGCTGAAATATTTAGTAAAAGAAAGAAGTTACGTCCTTTTTCACTTAAAGCAGAACGCGGCAGAATCTTGCTGAATTTCCTGAGGCTGCCTCCCCACCACCACAGCATTCATTACTCCAAAAGGCAAACTGGCCTTGAGATTACTGACAAAAATATCTTATGGCAAAAATTCCCATAGGGCCCACAAGCAGAGCGCTATACACCATGCGGCTGCAGCAGCTGGGGAAGAGGGAATTTGCTTGCACATATCCTCTTGAAGTGGAGGGGGTGCTTGGTTCACATTTAGTTCAAACTTGTTATTAATTTTATGAGTAAGAGACACAATAAAACACTCTCCTGAGTCATATATGTAGGAGAGACCATGCATGGTAGATACAAAACCGTAACGAGAATCTTTGCACCAAGTGACAGTATTAACTCGACTCACCAACTGACTACTGTACGCTTGGAGGAAACGCAAGAAAGACAAAACAGCTCACATTCTGAGAAAGGGGCATGAAACAGCTTCCTCACAAGGTTAGTTAGGGAAAAAAAGGAAAAAAACATCTTTTTATTGGACTAACTTAATACATTCTAGGACTAGGCTTCTTCAGGTTAGGACAGGCCCCACGATACATAAGTGAGTCAAACAAGCAGGTCTGCTGTATGGAGATGAGGTGCCCTGAACACCTGTTGGCATCGGGCCTCGGAGGGGCGGAAGCAAAGAGCCCCACAGCACTGACGTTCTAAGGAAGTGCCGCGGGGCTGTTTGTGGCCATTGCTGCTGCTGCAGATCTCATGAGCGTCGAGAGCAGCGGCAGTGGGTGCTCCTGGAGGGCTGCTGCTCTAGGTGGTTGCCTGGTTCGCCTTATGGTAGCGCTGGCCCTGTACAAAAGCATTCCAGGGACAATCTCATGAGGGTTTCAGTCAGACCAGAGAGGACTTAAAGATATGGGCTGTCTGTCACATTGCCTGCTATAAATACTTACAGCCTGGCCACCCTCCCCTCCCCCTATCAATGGCAATGATTTACTTATATATCATGGGACTTTCCTGACCTGAAGAAGGTGGTTTCAACTTTTGAAAGCTAAATCCTAGAATGTATTAAGTTACTTCAATACAAAGGTATCACCTTATGTTCTTTTTGGTTTTTCCTTTCATTTTAACTACCATTAAAGTGGTAACTGGCATGACAAGGACATTGCTTTATGGTGTGATTAGGGGTTAATTTCGCCAGTTACAGCTAATCTCTGCTTGTCACCTTCACTCTGCCCCTCTACTAGATGGCTGGTACCGGTGCAGGGGACATTGCCCGTTCATCCTCCACAGGAGGCGTCTAACTTGCTTTGAACAGTGACCCGTCTATGTCCCGCCAGGAGGGCTAAGTGGGCTGCAGCACATTTAGCTCATTCGCACTTTCCTGGCGTGAAAGCGCCACCCTCCGGATACCCGAGGGCACTGCTCTTACCCCCAACCTGCCCCGGCTCTCCTCCGGCGTCAGCTGCTCGAAGCTCTTCGCCTCCTCCATGCCCAGAAAGGCTGCGATGGTCGGGGTGAAGCTCGGGCCGGACTTTCTCCCTGTGCAAAGTGGGTTTCCCGGAGGCGGCTCCGGCCCAGAGCAGCAGCGAACACAGCACCGCGCGCAAGAACATTCTCCTCTGCAGGAGTCAGACTCCGGACAAACTGCGCGCAGACTCGCCGCGACCCCCGCTCACTGCCTCCCTCGCCATCACGGGGGGGGGGGGGCGGCTGTCTGCGCTTTCTATTGGTCAGCAACAGGGCAGAGCCCCGCCGCCACGTCGCAGCCGACAGAGAGGAAGGCATCTGATCCGACTCTGGGACCTCCCTCCCTCCAGTCCTATCCACCCCTCCCCTCCACAGCGCACAGTCCTTCCCATCTATGCAGCACCCCTCCTCTTTCACCCACCCAGGGGCAGTTCAGGGGGATCTGCTGTCCCCACCAGACACTGTGGCCAGCACTAGGAGATTGGATATCAGCAATCCTGATCATTGCCACAGGATCTCAGACTTGCTGCTGGCCCAGTAACTGCCTAGTGTTGCCTAATGGAGGGGCAGGAATCCCCTCACTCAGAGCACTGGTCAGGAGGTTGCACAGAGAAAAAGGAAACCAACATAGTCCCAGGCTACATAATTTAAAACAAAAAAACTTTGCAATGCTCTTCTACAATTTCTGCTGTGCATAAGTTTAATTGCATAGCCCGGGAATCCAGGGGCCCCAGAACACTTTGCCGATTGGGGTGGGCCAAGCTCTGCCCTAAATCCACCCCTCGCGCCCCCCCCCCCCCCCCCCCCCCAGGGAACAAAAAGAGAAAGCGAGAACCACAGCACAGTTTATAACAGCCAAATGAAATTGTTTTAACACTGCTATGATTCTGGCTTTTGCAGTGGGCTCTAGACTGACCATATACCTCGTCAGAAAACTGAACAAGTCTATTACTACAATACAGATCCCTAACTAGAAACTCCATCCTAACATAACACCTGGCCTTGGTCACAAATACAGACAGACCCTTATCAATTATAGAATAAGTGACCACAAACTGCAAACAGAAAACACTAGACAACACTTAAGCGAAGGTGCTGAATGCAGCAGGAGATGTAGAGGCCGCTGACTGCAAAATAGAAGGACAGGGCACATCAATTCCAACCATTAGCCTCTCTCAAATTACTAAATTGAAAATAAAATTATTTTTCTAACTTTGTTGTTTAGTCATTTCATTCTCTAATTGTATGCATGCCAATCTTTGGTTTTTGCTTTCCACAGTCTCTTTATTTATTTATAACAAATTCTGATAAACTGTTTTTCTGCAAGTCAAAATGATTTACATGGAACCAAGTTGATACAATGAAGGAGTTATAATCTTTTATATGATAAATATCAAGTGGACCAACAGCCATTTCAACCTGTACCTCATGATCGGGAACCATTGGTAATGAAAGAAGAAGTTGAAGCAGCACTGAAAGCCTTATTTTTATTTATTTACATTCTCTTATATACCACGCTATTCTGCATCAGTGCAGTTTACATTGAACAAACTGAAATTACATTGAACAGGGCATTATAACTTGGAGATAACCCTCCATAGCCCATGTTCCCTGTAAAATAGTTAAGTGGCTTGCCCAAGACCACAAGGAGCACCTGTGGGACTAGAAACCCCAGTGTTTCTGGCCCAAGGTTGCTGTCCTCTAGTGGGATTTGAACCCCTGACCTTCCGGCCTGAAGTACCTTGCCCCAACCAGTAGGCCACTCCTCCACTCCAAAGGACTTAGGCCACTCCACTTATCAAAGAACAAAGCACCAGGCATTGATGGCATTCCCATAGAAGTATTACAGCAATCTGATGCAGCTGTTACCATACTTACAAGGCTCTGCCAAGAAATATGGAAGACAACATCATGGCCAACTGACTGGAAAAGACCTGTGTTTATACCAATACTAAAGAAAGGTGATACAACTGACTGTGGAAATTATCTCACAATCGCTCTGATCCCACATGCCAGCAAGATTCTACTGAAGATTATTCAAAAGAGACTACAACCATACCTGGAACAAGAACTACCGGAAGTGCAAGCAGGGTTCAGGAAAGGGCGAGGAACGAGAGACATCATTGCGGATGTCAGTTGGATCCTTGAAAAGACTAAAGGATACCAAAAGGATATCTATTTGTGCTTTATCGACTATAGCAAGGTTTTTGACTGTGTAAACCATGAGAAACTCTGGGCCACATTAAGAAGCATGGGTATACCAGAACACCTGATCGTTCTCTTGCACAATCTGTACATTGATCAAGAAGCAACAGTTCGAACGGAACAAGGAGCAACAGAATGGTTTAAAATAAGCAAAGGTGTAAGACAAGGCTGCATACTTTCCCCTTACCTGTTTAATTTTTATGCAGAACAAATCATCAGAGAAGCAGGATAGTATGAAGACAACAGAGGTGTGAAGATTGGTGGAAGACTCATCAACAGCCTTCGCTATGCTGATGATACCACATTACTGGCTGAAAGTGAAGATGATCTGAAACATTTGCTTCTCACAATGAAAGAACATATTTTTATTTATTTATTTAACATTTCTTATATACCGCCTTTCATGATATCAAGGCGGTTTACATTGAACAAACTGAAATTACATTGAACATGGCATTATAACTTGGAGATAACTATTTTACAGGGAACATGGGCTATGGAGGGTTAAGTGGCTTGCCCAAGACCACAAGGAGCACCTGTGGGACTAGAAACCCCAGTCCTTCCGGCCCAAGGTTGCTGTCCTCTAGTGGGATTTGAACCCCCGACCTTCCGGCCTGAAGTACCTTGCCCCAACCACTAGGCCACTCCTCCACTCCAAACATAGTCTCAAAATGGGCCTGCACCTTAATGTAAAGACGACAAAGATCATGACAACTGGCATAATCAACAGGTTCATCGTTGGAGAAGGAATTGAAATCGTGAACAACTTTAACCTACTTGGATCAACTATCAATAAAGAAGCAATAAGCAGTCAAGAAATCAGATGACGCATTGCTCTTGGCAGAATGGCTATGAAAGACCTAGATAAGATTCTCAAGAGCAGAGATGTCTCTCTATACAAGCCCTCAAACATCACCTTTTCCTCACGTATTTTACACATCTAGATATTCCCCCCCCCCCACACCCTTCCCCACCCTCCCAACCCCAAACCGCAGCTATATGAGCCAAAAACCTACAGCAAATTCAGACCTAAATGTACTTGTACTAAGAATGTAAATAGTTCACCCAAGTTACCTCCATGTTAAATCCCTGTTCTATATAGACGACGGTCTAATTCAATTGACCAAGTGTGATATTGTCCAATGTAAATCGCACTGATGACAAAGAGTGTGGTATATAAGAAATGTTAAATAAATAAATAAATACAAAGATTCGACTTGTTCAAGTCATAGTATTTTCAATATCATATGGATGTGAAAGCTGGACAGTGAAAAAATTAGACAGGAAGAAAATTGATGCCTTTGAATTATGGTGCTGGCGGAGAATACTGTGTATACCATGGACTGCCCGAAGAACAGACCAGTCGGTACTAGAGGAGATCAAACCTAAGCTTTCTTTAGAAGCTCAGATGACAAGACTTCGACTTTCGTACTTTGGACACATCATGCGAAGAAAGACATTAGAGAAAGACATCATGTTTGGCAAGATAGAAGGTCAACGCAAAAGAGGAAGGCCAGCAATGAGATGGATCTATACAATTTATTTATTTATATTTTCTTATATACCGCGCTATTCTGCATCACTGCGGTTTACATTGAACAAACGGAAATTACATTGAACAGGGCATAATAACTTGGAGATAAATATTTACAGGGAACATGGGCTATGGAGGGTTAAGTGGCTTGCCCAAGACCACAAGGAGCACCTGTGGGACTAGAAACCCCAGTCCTTCCGGCCCAAGGTTTCTGTCCTGTAGTGGGATTTGAACCCCCAGCCTGAAGTACCTTGTCCCAACCACTAGGCCACTCCTCCACTCCACTCCACAATAACAGCAGCTATGGGTACTAGTCTGTCAACAATGAGCCGCCTGACTCAAGACCGAACACAATTTAGGATAACTATCCAGAGGGTTGCTATGAGTCGACTTCGACTCGACAGCACTTAACAACAACATAATGAAAATCAATAACCATTTACAATAAACATGAAAAATATTTTAAAATGTGCTTTCTAGAGTCTCCAGTCTATCTGCTACCTCATCCCTATCTTCTTTAATTTCCTTCCATCGCCTTGACCTTGTCCTTTCCACTTTCTTTCACTTATTTCCCAAGTTTCTACCCACTCGGATTTCTCTCCTTCTTACCATCCAGGGCTCAATCCCCCTCTTTGTACTTCATCTACCTACTATTCAACCCAGCACTGTACAGAGCCCTCCACGGCAGTGCAGCTGCACAGGACACAAATAAAAAGGCGCATTTGGGGTTACTGGCTTCGGCTCCTCCCCCAATTGCCCTTGTCCTGCCACCGCCGCTTTTCACTTCTCCTTGGTGACTGCGGTCACAGCAGCAGAGGGTATCTCTCATTGAGGAAAAAGCACACGGATCTTCCAGACTGCGTTTGCATGTTTGCTCGTTCAGACCACATAAGAACATAAGATATGCCATACTGGGTCAGACCAAGGTCCATCAAGCCCAGTATCCTGTTTCCAACAGTGGCCAATCTAGGTCATACGTACCTAGCAGTTTCCCCAAAAGACACAGGTTCCACAGTGCTTGTACTGGGTCAAGCATTGATATCCTGTGTCTTTGCCAATATCCACACTTTCCCCTGACATGGTGTGCAATTTTAATCCTCGTCAGTCTGAGAAGATGGGCAGTTTGCGTAGCTGCTTTTTTATTTAATCTTGATAATGTTCATCAAGCTAAACTCAGATTCACAGTCAGCACTGGATGCTTGAAACATAGCACAAATATCCATTAGAGTGGCCAGGACATTAGGTTGCACATCATGAAAGTGTAGTTACTCACCTGTAACAGGTGGTCTCCAGGAACAGCAGGAATCTAGTTTTCCCATATGGGTGACGATGAACCGATGGAGCCCGTGTGGGAATGTGGGTCAAATGTGGGTCATTGAAACTCCCTGTTTGAATGGCTGGTCTGGTCCCTCCCTCCTCTGATGCAAACCTATGTCAGAGGAGTGAGGGATCGTGCAAACATGCAAATGCGGAGTCTGGAAGACCTGCGTGTTTTCCCTCAGTTAGAGAGACTCTGCTGCCATCAAGGAGACGGAAAATGGCAGCGGCGAGACAAGGACAGGCAGCGTAGGACACGGAGGTGTGGGGTAAGATGGGGAGATGCTGGGGGGGGGGGGCATCACATGCGCAAGTCACACAGAGCACATTTATGGCTTGGTAGAGCCCCGATTCAATCCTTAACACAGTCTTTAACTAACTCGCCCCCATATCCAGCATCTCTTCTCTCTCTCCCTCCCTCCCTCATGTCCAGCATTTCCCCCCTCCCTCCTGAAAGCCCCCATGTCCTGTATCTTCCCTCTCTCTCCCCCCCCCCACCCCAGTGCCAGCATCTTCCTTCTGCCACATCTATTCACCCTGTGTTTAGCATGTGCCCTCCATCCCTATATCTCCTACCCTCTGTCCACCCACCCCATGTGCAGCATCTGCCCTCTATCCCCCTACCACATACCCACCATCTGCCCTCTGCCCTGTTACCCTATGTCCAGTATCTGCCCTTCACCCCCAGCCATCCTGACCAACATCAACCCTACATCTTTTATATCTCCCTGCCCTTCTACACCATGTCCACCATTTCCTGTCTCATTTCCCTTCCCCCCAAGGGAGCTGCAAAAGCTCCCACACTTTGTGTTTCATTTGCTCCCATTGCTGCAGAGGTGGGGGGGGGGGGCTAAGCCCCTACTACTGCTGCCACATCGACCAACCTCTGCAGCAGTGGCAGCAATTGAAGCACCAAAAGTGTGGGAATCTGCCCCCCCCCCATGCCCTTCAAAGCCCCCCTCTCCCCCGTGCCATTGCCTCCCAAGCAAAAAGCATGCAACAGAGGGGGGCGGACCGGGAGCCTTCGCAGTGTGCAAGTGTCGCAAAGACTCTGTCTGTACATTTATTTTTTCTTTTCCACTGTACATCACTGCACAGAGCCACTGAGAAGCAGCTGCAGCCAGGGGAGACGCAAGCAGGGCGAGGCGGTCACCCCAGCAATATTTTGACAACTTGTTTCCCCACTTCAAAAAATTTGCCATCTGCAGTGGCCACCTCACCCTACCCAACGATAGAGCCGCCCCGGCAATCACTCCCCGCCCACTGAACCTCTAACCATCCCTGCCCTCCCTCTTCTTCATATCCTCAGCCCTCTTTCTGTCCATCACGTCCCCTTCCATCCCTCATGTCCGTCCCCCCTCTCTCCATCTCTCAGCCTCTGCTCTCCAGAATATTGCATCTGAGCTCAGAGCAGCTCTTCCTGCATTGTGCTTAGCATGGAAGTAAACCCTTCTTACTCAGGTTTCTAAGCAGAAGACTGGCCTGGGTTTATAGGCATAATACGTTATTGGATCTGAATTTAGCTCATGTCTTTTCATTGGTAGGTCGAGTTGCATGACAGATTTATGCACAGTAGCTTTTTCCCTGTCCCCAGAGAGCTTACAATCTAAGGACTTCAGAGAAATTCATTCATTCATCAGCCTAGTTAGAGACTCTGTTGGCTGACTATAGTCTGCTGTCAGAGAGCACAGAGGTTTGCAATACATCTAATTGTTTGTTTCATTTTTATATGTTTTTTTAACAATAATCCTGCACATGAACATAGATACAGATTGTCCTTCTTTGCTACAGCTGTCTAAAAGATTAAATTAGCACCATTTTGAAATCTGTTAGCAGCAGAGCATGCCGTGCTGATAGCAACCTTTCTGCTATGAATTTCTGTGTAATAAGAACATAAGATATGCCATGCTGGGTCAGACCAAGGTCCATCAAGCCCAGTATCCTGTTTCCAACAGTGGCAAATCCAGGTCACAAGTATCTAGCAGTTTCCCCAAAAGACACCCAGCTTCCACAATGCTTGTATTGCGGTAAGTAGTGGATTTCCTGGGTCCCCTTTAATAATGGTTTATGGACCTTTCCTCCAGGAACTTGTCCAAACCTTTTTTAACCCCATCTACACTAACAGCTTTTACTACATCCTCCGGTAATGAATTCCAGAGTTTGATTATGCGTTTCGCTATTTGGTAAGGAAACATTTCCCTTTATTAAACGCTGATGTACTAAGCAATGTCTGGACAGCTTTAAAAATGTCCAATGACAAAGTAATATCCTCTGCCACCCCTGAAATTCTCACTGTAGGAAAAAGAGAGAATGGATTCCATCAACGCATGGAGAAGATCTGAGAATCAAACGATTTACATATTTGCTTAAATCACCTTTTCAGCCATGGTGAAGGCAATGTGCATAGGCGAATGATTCAGAAAGTGATAGATGCAGACCAGGGCGGGGGGAGAGACAGACTCATTCATTGATTTCCTAAGGCCCATGTCATTATAGGAAACAAGGTTTAATCATTGTAAGTTTCTAATTCAGCACATCGACCAGAACCAGATCCATGGTGCAATGAGAACTGAAAAATAGCCCACGGAGGGTCCAGAGTACTGACGAGATCCTCAGGCAGAGAATAGTTAGGCCTCATATGCAAAGGATGCTGGGATTTTGCAGTGGCTCTATCAATGCATGGTAACTACGATTTTTAAATTATATATTCAACTTTTCTTAAGGCTTAAGTCTCCTCAGGGGTGCTAACTGTCTGTGTAGTTTCCCATGCCATTTGTGCTTTTATATTTTAATTTTGCTTTGGGAAAATATTAAGAGTGAATAGCAGGTGATGTTCTCCACTATTAATGACACACAGGAAGTACTATGGGTTCAGGGTTTTCCAGCACATGGCTGTGGTGTAAAAGCTTTGTGAATCAGACTAGGTGAAGGAACCCTATGAAATATGACAAGTGATATAATGATTATTATTCCCAATATCACTTGCAATTCTGTAAATAAAGCTACAGCAGCTTCCCAGTGAAAATACATTCAGCCAATGGTCCCTTACCACTGGCAGCTGTCTACATGATTACCAGCTTTATGATTAGAGACCAGGCAAGAGCAGCGTTGGCTGAGAAGGGAGACGACGACCTCATGTTCATGTACTTGAGATGCCAGACGATAAAGGACGCAGGTAAGAAAACCCATCCTGGATAAGGCGAGTCACCCCACAGGCTGCCACGCTGCATAACTGGCAGATGGGATGCTTCCTTAACAGTCTGGACAGGAATAGCGGGGCAGGTTGAAGGGGTGAATCAATCTCTTTCTGCCATCAGTGGGACAGATGATGCACCCGATTCCAGTGAGAAAGCAGTTGTGTACAAGTTACCTGCGCATCTTGGCCCTGCATTTGTCTGGGTTCACATTTATGGAAATTAACTTGCTTAGATTTGAAAATACAATCTCTGTTATTTTTATGGCCTCTGAGATTGCATACTTTAGCCAAATTGAGGCCTGAAGGCAACTTTTCAAACAGTAACTTATTTCTTTTTGACTCTTTTGATTGATATGCCCTTTTGTTAACTTAAAATGGCTTACACTATCACGTGAAACAACCAAATAAAAGCAAACTTTATAAATCCACATACAGTAAAGACACTATTAGATAATAAAACAAACATATCTTCACACATAACATCTGAAAGGGAAGCAGAGTTCAAAACTCACTTCCCCCACGGACGCTACTTGCAGTCTTGAACAGCTCACGTCACCGTCCACCGACCCAAGGCCTTACTTTGAGGTTACATTACTAATGTGTGAAATATTTTTACAGTTGGGAACTTACGTGGAAAAAAAAAAGCAAAAATGCCCCAAAACGTGCAACAGTGAAATTTCAGAGGCAAAGCCACACTTGTGAAAAAATTCACATATTTCAGTTCGCTGCTGTCGTAAACTAACTTCTAACCTGCTGGATGTGAAAGTTCAGTGATATTCTGCATTACTGAACTACCACGATGCAGTATCGCACAGAGCAGTTCCTTAATGCAAATGTGCATGAAAAGATGGTTTTTAGAATTACACCTTTTTGAAGTTTAGTTATTTTGCAGTAAGGTTTCTTGCATGAGTTTGCTACACAGTTACTGTACATCCATGGTAAACCATGGGGGAAGAGGCATCTAACCCACAGGAAAGCCGGAGATTAATGCCTCAATGTCCTCGATTGTAACCTCACTGGGGAAGGGACCTACCTACTGTACCAAAATTGTAATATGCCTTGAGTACACATTTGGAAAAATAATTTAAATCTAAAATGCAAATCGCTGTTTACCTGACAGCAAACTGACGAATATCTACATGAAAATGAGAAATTCATATGCAAATGAGGCCCATGTGCACATGGAAAATGGTTATGTGCCCTCCTCTACCCCTGCTTAGCACACACTAGGGAAGCACATCTCCCTTTCCTCTAGGCACATTCGCTTTAGTGTGAGTCTCTCATGTAAGCTTTATTTCGGCTGAACATGCAATATTGCATTGTAGCAGGCATTTTTTCATGCTAGACTTCAATAAAACCAAATCACTCATTTCTTAAAGTTGAACTATTAGTCAAGGTTTGATGACTTCAAAAATGCAGAGCCCTGACCTGGTTAAAAGCGGTAGATCAAATAAACCATACATTATAAGGGGCTGATAATCAACTGGCAGCACTAAGCGTCATAGCCACTTAGCCCTGCCTGCCAACCCCAAACCCTAGATATTCACTCCCATGGCAAGAGAAGTGAATATCCAGGTCTGGCCTGCTGTCCGGAAGCCGCCGAGGCTAACTGTGCAGCATTGATATTGGATGATGCACGGTTAGCCTCGGCACCTATAAGATAGGCGAGGTTTTCCCTCGCTTAGGCACTGAGCACTAACCGTACAGCTTCCAACGCCAGATCTCACCTCCACTCCCCCCAGAAAACCCCCAGCATGCCCTGGTGCTAGCTGGTTAGTATCAGGGCACGTAGGGGACTTGGGGATATTCAACGGCAATACCTGTGTATGTACTGTCAAATATCAGGTTAGTAGGCAGGGTTAACTGGCTGTTAACCGTGTAAATGCCTTTTGAATATTAAGCCCTAAATATTTTTGTCATCTTGCCTCACATTTCCAAGAGTACAAACCTCTTTGCTCTGTCCACTGCCAAGCTCCCATCCTACTCTGCCGCCTGCTGTCTTCCTACAATCCGGTCCCTTTTCCTACTTGCTCAGGAACAAACTGTCCTTCATCCCCTTGTGACTCTGCTCCACGCATCCTGATGGTCTAAGGGGTCTTTACAGAGTATCAATCAGAAGGTGAACGCATTTAAAGGAAAGGGTCCAAAACCTCTGGGGAAGCAGGGGTATACTTGGAGCAAATATTAGTAATAACTGATTGCAGCTGGTCTGAGCTTCATTTACATAGGGGCATGTTCGCCTAAGCACATGACCCAAGTAGTGCGGGCTAGCGTGCATTTTTGGCACTGTACCAAACTCCTGCTCTACCCGAGCAGCACCTGTCTGGATGGTGCCTGGGAGCGACATGGGCTTTCCCTCATGCCCCACTAGCACAGGCCTTAAAAGCCCTCACTGCTAGTATTTGGCAGAGAGCAACTACCCCCAGCACAATGGATGCTGGTCATTGTTCCCCACGGAGGTAGGAACGCCATGAGCTGCGCTAAATTCAGGGGTCAACTGTCCATGCCCATGCCCTGTTGCATCTAGCGCAGTACCCATGCTAGGATTGCAGGCCAAACCCACACTACCAGCCTGGGGCTCAGTAAAGACACCCCGTAAAGAAATATTTGGCATGTTCTTCCCCAGCTCAGTAGAATGTGCACAGGTGTCACAGGTGACCAAACTTTGAGAATTATGAAGATGTTTAAAATTTGAATGAAATATTTTTAAAAAATCTAAGCATGAAAACTGATGCAATAATTTAGTTTATCAAATAAATATAAAGTATAATGATGGTTAAATATTTCAATAAATATATCATATGATCTAAATTACTGCCAGACTTGCAAATACCCAGGACTTTGGTGCAGTTAAGTGAAGGTTTCCCAAATAGCAAAGGGCTTGATTTTCCTTAGTCTCAGCTCTCACAGTCCTTCCTTCACATAGGATCCGTTAAGCCTCATTTCAGATGGAGCGTAGAAATCAAAATTAAAACTTCCAGGTCAGGATATGCTGAACTCTGGTGGTATTTTACAAAAGGCGCTACTGTGTGGAAGCTTTTGTAAGGAATGCAGAAAGAGGTAAGGGGGTGTACAGTGGAAGAAGCCATTTTATAAAGCCACCCATTAACTAGTGAAGACACTTTTTTATGCTTCATTTGAAGAGGATGTAAAACAGAGGATTAAGGATAATTACTCTGTTAAGCCCCTGTGTAAAGCCCACCTTTTAGCGACCTGTGCGTCTCTTGAACTGATGCAGAAGCTGATGTGCTAGTGTTCCTGAACCCATGGGGATTCTGAGGAATAGACGGGTAAGTTTTAGGCCTGTCCATTGCCCAGACCAAGCTTCCTTGCAGGTTTCTGGACATGCCTGTCTACCTCTGTAAAATCAGCTATTTGCATGTGGAATTGCTTTTAAAATGGGCCCCTTGTGTGGGTAGGACAGTTTCATGTATTTTCTTCCAAACGTCACTTTGTGGCTCAGGTACCCCCACATCTCTCTATAGATCAGATTTTCGGTGAAATGAAACTCGGTTATTTATGCAAATCCTTGCCTATCACATTATCAATGCACATCACTTTGCAACACTATGGAGTTAAATGCTAGAACCATTTTATTTCTATGGGTGCAGGGGCACTTAATGCACGTTAACCTTTAGAAGACCTGCCCCTATAAGTGCAGCATTTAAATAAAATAATCTAATATAGGAAATCACATTCATCAATAATGGTCCTCAGGAAGCACAGTGCACCCAATTGGTTTCACGATGTGACAATCTCTCTTTCTATGTCTCTTCCTGTCTTGATAAAAAAGCCTTCCCTAATGCAAATATCAGTTCTCTTCTGACTCAAGCACATTCATCCGTCTTCTGCAGTTTTCCCGTTTATGTAGAAATGAAGAAAAAACACACAAACAGTCAAGAATACAGACCTGAGGGAGCTGTCCCTCACTACTAGAAAATGAGTTGGTAATTTATTCAAATAAGGTTGTGTACTCCTTTCAAATTAGCACATTGTGGCATCCTCTAATAAAATTACAGTAAGTCAGTTTACATTGTAAAGAACCTTTCATATTTGTAAAAGTAAATATCCCTTAATTTTCAGCAATTTAAATGTTTGTCACAGCTTCAGCTCACTCACAGACGTTGTCAAACAGTCAAGCAATATCAGGTAAAATACAGCTAATCCTATGGGCTAGAGACAGTACTTCAAGGTAAGCAGGGCTGTGCCGGCGTTAAATGACATTTTCCTATCAGAACATATAATTAGGATAGTGACAGGAGACAGCACTAGCAGTGACATGCATGTACGATATAAGGCAGAAACGGTTTGCAGCAATATCTTGCAGGCAAGGTGAGACAGAGCAGTCAGCAACTCTTATATGATGCTTAAATGAAACCGGAAGGTCAGAACTACTAAAATCCAACACCTTTTCTTTCCAGGGCCTGTGACCTGTCTACAGCACTAGCTCTTTCCCGGGACGTGCAGCCAACTCAGACACTTTGCCACTGTTGGGCTGTAAACTTGCAAATTCGTTGAGCACTGATCTCACTGAACGCCACAGTAGAGCATCTTCTAATTATCTGAAAACATTCTTGAGATTTGGCTGATCTTTTGTTGTTTAGTAACATTTCTACTATCCAGAAATTCATATGTTCTATATGTTCCTCTATCTGGATTATCCAAAATTATTTCAGCGGGACACTTCCATTATCCAGAACAACCATTCAACAAAGAAAGCCGACCAGGATTCAGGAGCGTGAATTTCCTAATAAACTTATAGATTTACCAGCGGTCACCGACCATACGTCTGTGTATATTCAATCATTGAGCAGAACGAGGAGAGTGGCAAAATTAACCCATTAGCAGTGATTTTCACTACCGTTTTGGGTACTAGAGGTGCAGCAGCAGGCATGGCCACACCTGTCCACACCTGGAGAGTAATTTTATAAACTCCCATGCAGTCACTAATGGGACTTTGGGACCTATTCTATACAGTACAACATGCACATATTTTCTAAAATAAGAGGTGTACAGACATGTTTTAACCTGGTCATGGCAGTGGAAACATGTGTAGGTCATAGTAGTCTGTAACTTACCTGCACAAAATTTAGCCCATGTTCTGCCCCTGTACACCCCAACTTAAATATGTGCAATGGGACGTACAGAACAGCAGCAGCCCAAAGTGCATGTGTGGCAGTCCTTCAGAAGGGGGACATACAGGTGTTTCTGCCATGGCGAGAGCGCTTAGAAACTCTGCTTGTAGTTGAGGGTTTAGTGACCAGCCCGAGGCTGCAAGGGGCAGCGGTGGGATTCATAACCTGGCTTCCCTGGTTCTAGTCAATTGCACTAGCCATTAGGCTATTCCCCCAACTCCAGAAATGCTTGCGCCTTCAATGTCGGTGCAATTTCTGCAGGATTTTTGGTAGAATTTTATAAAAACACATGAGCTGCTTATGTATACTTATAAAATACACAACAAATAGCCACCTTCCTGCCAGTGGATCTAGGTGACCTCATCTAACCTCATCCCCTGTGAAGGTCATTTCAGGAAGGTGTTTTTCTGTGTATATCTCAAACAGGCATGAGCACCCTGGCTTCAGTCTGGGCACCTATTAGGCCCTTTTACTAAGCTGCTGTAACTATTACAGGGGGGTCCGCTAAGAGCAGCTGGTATGGTAAAAATCTCATGCTAACTGCTCTTGGTGCTCCAGACTGGGATTGGGGCAAAGGGTCAGTGTTCAGTGCACTCTTGCTATCAGCAATCTGGAAGCATAGCCACTCTCCCTCCCCAACCCCTCAGGGCACACTCAGCCCCCAAACAAAACTCTGCCTTTACCACAGCCCCCTGCTCCGATTACCCCCATTCAAACCCCACCCACAAGCATCTTCCACCCCACCAATCACAATCCCTTCCTTGTGGAGCAACCTCCCTCTTCCTAAATCTCATACCTCCATCCCCTTCAAGACACCCTTCCCTGAACTTAGAGGTCTTATAGCAAGGCAGTACTGATCCCCCTCAGTTCCTACTCTGCCTGGCAAGGCTTCCAATATGGTGTCCTTCACCTCTTGCAGTAATCTCATGGTACTACCACAAGACTACCACTAGGAGTGAAGGCCACCATATTGGAAGCTTCGCCAGACAGGACAGGAGCTGAGGGGGACCACTACTAAGACCTGGAGGGCCTTTATTTTTTGACTATTGTGAGGGATGGGGGAGGTCTTGAGAGGGGTTGGGATCAGGGATGGGGGGTTGCTTTCTGCCAGGGTGTGGCAAAGATCATGGCCACTGCCACTTGCCAGTCAGCTGCACAGAGCATTATTCCCTGCCCCACAGGTAGCCCGGCTGCTCCCATGCTGCCTGCGTAGCAGGTTATATGGCTCTCAGGGGCGGTAAGAGTACGGCCTGTGTGCTAAGTGCAGGGCACATGCTGGGCACCACCTCGCCTTAGATAACGGGCCGTATCTGTCTACCTTTCTACAATACGATATAAATAAGTGTGTATGTGACCTTCACACATATGGGGCAATTTAATAACAGGGCAGCTATGTTTAGTCGCTCTGACTATCTGAATTCATATTTTTGTCAGTGCACAGCATCTACATTAATTCTCCTGCTGCCACTGCTGAAAATTGACCCCCACCCGCCCCCCATGTATCATTTGTGATGGACAATGAAGCCTCAGTAGGGACATGTGCCCCCCCCCATGCATGAACGTGGGAAGGGCCAAGGGCTTGAGGTGATGCTGCTTTCAGAACTCTTCATTCAAAGGTTTCCTGCATCCGTCAGCCCTCTGTGTCATCCCCGCCATTTTCATGCTCTTAAAGGGCACAGGGTGACTAGAGGACAAGTAGCAGAGCCCTTTATGAATGTAAATAGTAATTTATCGGTTGAAGTTCCCCTTGATACGGCTGAGAATGTGCACAATGCTGCAAGTAGCCCCAGGACTCTGTTTGGGACAGATCAAAATAGTCTCAACTCTTCCATGAAAACATTAGTCACTGAGTGAGAAGCAGGTGCAAATGTCTGTGGGCAAATCCTTCCGAGTTCTGGTCTGCATCTGCTTCCTCTTCCGTAAGCAGAAAGTGATGACCTACTTTGGTCCAAAGCAGCTTTGAGCAACAAATAAAGTCTTCTAGAGACCTTTACAAAGAGGCCTTCTACCTAGGGAGCAAGAGACCTGTGAAACCTTTTCAATAGGTGTTAACACCAGGTGGCAGCTCAAAAGGTCATTTTGAAAGACTCCTTCTATCCAAGAAAGGACTGTTAATCAACCAGGAAGTTGGTCACAGCTTACCTCAGCAGCACAGGCATAAATAGCTCAACCAGAGCTTTGTGATCCTCAGTCTTGAAGGACTAGAAAAAGGGACTGCTACTTCTGGAGAGAGATCTGCAATTGTGAGTATATACGTCTCGGAATTTTCTGGAAGGACTTCTTTGTATTAAAGCTAATTAATCTGTGAACCCAGTGTTTTTTTTGTTAAATCGGTCAGGGCCTAGTAGCAGCAGTTTCTATCCAAGCAAGGACTGTTAATCACCCAGGAAGTTGGTCACAGCTTACCTCAGCAGCACAGGACAGGGTACTGTGTAGCAGCCCTCTTTTAATAAGTATTATTTCCATCCCTCCCCAACACCCACCCACCCGTGGGATAATCATAGCTTTATAGGCACTTACACATCTTAAAGGAAAGGAGGGGCTCTTAGGTGAAGCTCGTTATCCAAATCAGTCATGCACTAAGGACCTGAGATTAAATATACCTTGTTCACCTGAAGCTTAATTAAACATATTAGATACAGTTTCATTAGTTTAACTATTCATAGCAACCCTAAGTAAAGAACTTAAAGATCTAAACACAAGCTTAAAACTAAGATACAGAAAGCAGTCCAGCAGCAAGATGGGGGCTTTCCAGTCTTTTGCATTGTGTCACATGTATGATTTTCTCCCAGTTGGTGAGAGGTCTTACGTGTGCACTAGGTGCAAGGAGCTCTTTGCTACTCTAGCCTCTAGAGAACAGACTTGTTCCCTGAGAGCAGACTTGGAAGACATAAGAAAGACAGAGAGGTACATAGACGAGACCTACAGAGATATAGTCCTGAAGTCCCACCTCCAGTGGCAGCATCCCTGCTGCCATGGAGGAGAGAGGTCACGTGACAGGATAGCCTCACCCTGGTGTGGCAGGAAGTGATCCTGCAAGTAGGACCTGTCTTCCCTCTCGCACTGAGGAAGTTTCTCCAGGGCCATGTGCCCATGAGGAAAGGGTTAGGACAGCCGTTATAGTTGGAGATTCGATCATTAGGCATGTAGATAGCTGGGTGACTGGTGGACGTGAGGATCGCCTGGTAACATGCCTGCCTGGTGTGAAGGTAGCGGACCTCACGTGCCACCTAGATAAGGTCTTAAATAGTGCTGGGGAGGAGTCTGCTGTTTTGGTACATGTCGGTACCAATGACATAGAAAAATGTGGTAGTGAGGTTCTGGAGGCTAAATTTAGACTTTTAGGTAGGAAGCTGAAATCCAGAACTGAAATCCCGAACTATATATGTATATATGTAATTAATTCCTCCCATCTTATGGAAGGAAAATCAATTAACTAACTGCTGTGTGTCGTGCTTATCCTGTCAATCACTTTGTATATAATACAAATTTTCTGTCCTGATCAGACAGCTCCGACATGTAATCTAATCCGCTACTGATCGCCGGAAGTAGCGGTATACAAATGTACGCTAAATAAAATAATAAACTTCCAGGGTAGCATTTTCTGAAATGCTTCCTGTTCCATGCGCAGGACCCAAAAGGCAGACAGAGCTCTGGAGTTTCAATGCGTGGATAAGACAATAGTGCAGAGATGAGGGTTTTGGATTAGTTAGGAACTGGGGAACATTCTGGGGAAAGGAGGGGCTCTTCCAAAGGGATGGGCATCATCTTAACCGGGATGGAACCAGGCTGCTGGCATTAACCTTTAAAAAGGAGATAGAGCAGCTTTTAAACTAGATAACAGGGGAAAGCTGACAGTCACCCAAGAGCGCATGGATTGGAAGAATGTATCCTTGAAGGATACTACCAAAAGCAGAGAGGTTCCAAAAAAGAGTAAAGTAGCCCAAATGCCCTCGAGTAAAGAGCAGACAGAGCGTAAAGATCCCAAATTACCCATGCTTACCAATAGCCAGAATAATGTGAATAAAATAAGGTCTCTAAAATGCTTGTATGCATATGCTAGGTCTAAAAATATAAGATGGGAGAGTTAGAATATATAGCACTAAATGAGAGGTTAGATATGATTGGAATATCAGAGACATGGTGGAAGGAGGACAACCAGTGGGACACTGTGATACCTGGGTACAAACTATATCGTAATAAGAGCTGATCAAATTGGTGGAGGGGTTGCGCTCTATCTTAGAGAGGGCATTGAGTCAAAGGATTAAACTTTTGCAGGAAACAAAATTTGCTGTAGAATCTCTATGGAATGAAATTCCATGTAAAAAGGGGAAGGCGATGGCAGTGGGGGTGTACTATCGACCGCCTGGTCAGAATGAACAAATGGATGATGAAATGCTCAAAGAAATCAAGGAAGCTAACAAAAGTTACAGCACAGTAATAATAATGGGTGATTTCAATTACCCCGGTATCGACTGGGTCAGTGTCACAGCAGGCCATGCTAGGGAGATAAAGTTCCTAGATGAAATAAATGAATGCTTCTTGGAGCAGCTGGTTCATGAACCGACGAGAGGGGCAGCCATATTAGACCTAGTCCTTAGTGGAAGACCAGATCTAGTGCAAGAGATAAGGGTGCTGGGGCCACTTGGCAATAGTGATCATAGCATGATCACATTTGATTTAATTAGTGGAGGAGGGATAGTAAGGAAATCCGCAGTACTACCTTTTAATCTTCAAGGGAGACTATGATAAAATGAGGAAAATAGTTAAGAAAAAACTAAAAGGAGCAGCTGCAAAGGTTAAAGACTTACATCAAGCTTGGGTGTTGTTGAAAAATACTATATTGGAAGCCCAGACCAGCTCTATTCCATGCTTTAAGAAAAGTGGAAGGAAGTCCAAAAAACTGCCAGCATGGTTTAAAGGTGAGGTCAGAGGCTGTTGTTGCTAAAAAAGCATCTTTCAGGAAATGTAAAAGAACCAAACGACGAAACCTGGAAACAGCACAAGCACTGGCAAGTTAAATGCAAAGCATTGATAAGGCAGGCAAAGGGAGAATTTGAGAAGAAGCTTGCTGCAGAAGCAAAAATGCGAAATAAAGAATTTTTCAAGTACATTCATAGCAAAAAACCTGTGAGAGAGTCAGTTGGTCCATTAGATGATAGAGGGGTTAAAGGGGCACTAAGAGGCGACAAGGCGATAGCGGAGAGACTGAATGAATTCTTTGCTTTGGTCTTTACTGAGAAAGATGTAGGGATGTC
Organism: Ichthyophis bannanicus; assembly: GCA_033557465.1. NCBI lineage: Eukaryota > Metazoa > Chordata > Amphibia > Gymnophiona > Ichthyophiidae > Ichthyophis > Ichthyophis bannanicus. Next base: position 7,006,211 of record CM066047.1, read on the forward strand.
ACCCATGACTGAAGTGGTATTTAAAGGTGCAGAAGAATTGAAGGAAATATCGATACATCGGGAAGATGTATTACAACTATCAGATAAACTGAAGAGTAGCAAATCACCTGGGCCGGATGGTATACATCCAGGGGTGTTGAAAGAACTGAAATATGAGATTGCAGACCTGCTATTAGTAATCTGTGAATTTTCATTAAAATCATCTGTAATACCTGAAGATTGAAGGATCGCCAATGTAACACCAATTTTTAAAAAGGGTTCCAGGGGTAATCCGGGAAACTACAGACCGGTGAGCCTGACGTCAGTACCGGGAAAAATGGTAGAAACCATCATAAAGAACAAAATTACTCAGCATGTAGATAGTCATGGCCTAATGGGAGACAACATGGCTTTAGACAAGGAAGATCTAGTCTTACTAATCTGTTATACTTTTTTGAAGGTGTGAATAAACAGGTGGACAAAGGTGAGTCGGTTGATATAGTGTATCTGGACTTTCAGAAAGCCTTTGGCAAGGTCCCTCATCAGAGACTTTTGGCAAAACTAAAGAGTCATGGGATAGGAGGCAGTGTACTATTGTGGATCAGGAACTGGTTAAAAGATAGAAAGCAGAGGGTAGGGCTAAATGGCCAATTTTCCCAATGGAGAAAGGTGAATAGTGGTGTACCCCAGGGATCTGTGCTGGGTCCGCTGCTTTTTGACATATTCATAAATGATCTGGAAAAGGGAATCACGAGCGAGGTTATCTAATTTGCAGATGACACAAAACTATTTAAAGTTGTTAAAACCCAAGAGGATTGTGGAAAATTGCAAGAGGATCTTGATAAATTGGATGACTGGGCATCAAAATGGCAGATGAAATTTAATGTGGACAAGTGCAAAGTTATGCACCTAGGGAAGAACAACCCAAACTATGGTTACACGATGCTAGGTTCCACATTAGGAACCACCACCCAGGAAAAAGATTCAGGAGTCATTGTGGATAACATGTTAAAACCCTCGGCCCAGTGTGCAGCGGCGGCCAAGAGAGCAAATAGAATGCTAGGTATAAGGAAAGGAATGGAAAATAAAACAAAAGATATTATAATGCCTCAATATCGTTCCATGGTGAGACCGCACCTTGACTATTGTGTGCAATTCTGGTCGCTGTATCTTAAAAAGGATATAGCGTTATTAGAAAAGGTTCAGAGAAGAGCCACCAAAATGGTAAAGGGGATGGAAGGATACTCCTATGAAGAAAGGCTAAAAAGGTTAGGGCTCTTTAACCTGGAAAAGAGACGGCTGAGGGGAGATATGATAGAAGTCTATAAATTAATGAACGGAGTGGAACGGGTAAACGTAGATCGATTGTTTACCTTATCAGAATATAGAAAGACTAGGGGACATGCAATGAAGCTACAGGGTAAACTATTTAAGACTAATAAAAGAAAATATTTTTTCACTCAACGTGTAATCAAACTCTGGAATTTGTTACCGGAGGATGTAGTAAAGGCTGTTAGTGTACCTGGATTTAAAAAAGGTTTGGACAAGTTCCTGGAAGAAACCATTATTAAGAAGGGACCCAGGATATCAATGTTTGACCCAATACAAGCATTGAGGAACCTGTGTCCCTTGGGGAAACTGCTAGGTACGTATGACCTAGATTGGCCACTGTTGGAAACAGGATACTGGGCTTGATGGACCTTGGTCTGACTCAGTATGGCATATCTTATGTTCCCCTTGAGAAATGTTCATGAAGGCAGTAGCAGAGTACGTTCAGTTTATTATGTCTGCTTCATTCACACGCTCCCAGGTTCACCATATCACTCCAGGTTCATCTTCAGCTCCTCTGCTCTAATGAGGGAACTCAATCGCATGCAAACTTATTCCAGACCGAAAAAGGGAGATTTACCTTTTCTTTCAAAAGGAGCATAGTTATGTTACTCCACTGAGATATGCAGAAATAAAAGTCAAGAAACATTAGGAACCACCAACCAAGAAAAGAATTTAGGCACTGAAGAAAACCCAGTGATCTGGCCACAATACCACGGCTATTTTGGTCTCTGGTCCCTCAAGCAGTGAGAAATAAGCATAGAGTAACACAGAACACAATCACACAAAAAGTGCTACTTTCTTTGAGCTCAGAGGGAAAACAGAGTCTATGGACTCAGCACAATATCGTTATCGTTTCATGATGCAACCGCACTGCAAATATCTGCAATTCTGGTCACCATAACTTAAAGAGGATATAGCAGAATTAGAAAAGGTACAGCCACCAAAAAGGTAAAGGGAATGGATGAGTAACCTAATGGTTAGAGCACTAACTTGGGAACCAAGAGACCAGGGTTCAATTCCCACTATCTTCCTTGTGGCCTTGGACAAGTCACTTAACCCTCTATTGCCTCAGAAAAATCCAACTTATCAATATTTATGTATAATGTAAGTTACAATGTAAACTGCTTTGACTAAAATGATAAAGCAGCATAAAATAAACTTGTTAAATAAATAAATAATTTAAATAAATCCCTACAAGAAAAGGCTAGAGTTCTTCAGCTTGGGGAGATATGATAGAGGTCTATAAATCAATGAACGAAGAAAAACAGGTAAATGTAAAGTGGCTCTTTATTTCTTCAAAAAAATAGAAAGGCTAGGGGACACACAATGAAGCTACAATGTAGCACATTTAAGACTACTCAGAAAAAATATTATTTTTTCACTCAACACATAATCAAACTCTGGTTTTCATAAGAACATGTTGAAACCAAGCTATACTATATGTATAATTTCTCACCATACTCCATGAATAATTTACTCTGTAATTAGTTACCCCTGTTACCTCCAGGTTATCTCGTCCTTGTTCAATGTAAAAACTCAATTGTCGTGTGACACTGCAGTATATTTTTTGTTCCAATTGTAAACCGCACTGATTTTAATAGCGCGGTATATAAGAGAAGTAAATAAATAAATAAATAAACATAAGAAATGCTATACTGGGTCTGACCGAGGTCCATCAAGCCCAGTATGCTTTTTCCGACAGTGGCCAATCCAACTCACAAGTACCTGTCAGGTTCCCAAAAAGACACACAGGTTCAACAGTGCTTATCCTGGGATAAGTAGTGGATTTCCTGGGTCCTCTTTAATAATGGTTTATGGTCTTTTCCTCCACGAACTTGCCCAAACCTTTTTTAAACCCAGCTACACTAACAGCTTTTACTACATCCTCCAGTAATGAATTCTAGAGTTTGTTTACTCACCAAGTGAAAAAATGCTCTCTTATTACTCCTAAATGGGCTATATTATAGCTTCATTGCGTGACCTCTAGTCTTTCTACTTTTTGAAGGAATAAAACAACCGATCTAGGTTTACCCATTCCACTCCATTCATTAATTTATATACCTCTATCATATCTCCCCTCAGCCATCTATTTTCCAAATTGAAGAACCCTATCCTTTTTACCATTTTGGTGGCTCTTCTCTGTACCTTTTAAAATTCTTCTATATCCTTTTCAAGATATGGTGACTAGAATTGCACACAATATTCGAGGTGCAGTCGCATCATGGAACGGTACAGAGGCATTATAATATCCTTTGTTTTATTCTCCATTCCTTTCCTTATGATTCCTAGCATTCTAGTTGCTTTCTTGTTCGTCACCACACACTGGGCCCGAAGGTTTCAATGTATTATCCAAGATGACGCCTAAATCCCTTTTCTGGGTGATGGTCCTAATGTGGAACCTTGCATCATTTAACCATAGTTTAGGTTGTTTTTCCCCAACTGCATAACTTTGCATTTGTCCACATTAAATTTCATCTGCCATTGGGACGTCCAGACTTCCTATTTATCAAGACCCTCTTGCAATTTTTCACAATCCTTTTGTGTTTTAATAATTTTGCATAATTTTATATTATCTGCAAATTGGATCACCTCATTCATTATTCCTACTTCAGGGTCATTTATGAAGATGTTATAAAGCAGTAGGCCCATCACAGATTCCTGCGGAACTCCACTATTCACCTTTCTCCATTGAGAAAATTGGCCATTTAACCCTACCCTCTGCTTTCTATCTTTTAATCAATTCCCGATCCGCAATAGTACACTGCCTCCTATCCCAAGACTTTTTCATTTCGCCAGGAGTCTCTCATGAGGGACCTTGTCAAAGGCTTTCTGAAAATCCAGGTACACTATAATGAATCATCTCACCTTTGCCTACCTGTTTATTCCCATCTTAACTTACTTATCTATTTATCTAGCTGGTTTTATATACCGTTTTTCTGCAAGGCAAAACGGTTTACATAGAACATAAAGGAACGTTTACATGGAACAATTGGAACTATGTACAGTGTGATAAGGAAGACTCTAGTGAGCCCGTGAAAGTAGAAGAAAAGAATGATTCTACCTTTAGGAAAGGTCACCGCCCTGCAAAGCACACGTTCCAGCAGTTCTCTGGAGAAAACAAACACAGGGATTCAAAAGCTAAGCTGACACACCCAAGCCCTGATGACATAGCAACAGGCTTGGAAACTGATTACAAACACCTGTCTAGAGAGTCAGGGAGGTTTATCAGAAAACAGGGATATAAACTAGGGTTGGAGAGTGAGTCAGGGGAACAGCACGAGGGAGAGCAGCCCGAGAGAGAGCAGCCCGAGAGGGAGCAGCATGAGAGGGAGCAGCATGAGAAGGAGCAGCTCGAGAGAGAGCAGCACGGAAGGCAGCCCAGACAGGAGCACAGTTGGAGGAAACACAGTAACTGGAGGAAGGAAGCCACGTGGAGGAAAGGAACTGAAGCAAGCAAAGCAGAAGGGGAGAGGACACGAAGGTGGTCTGGAGTGCTCAGAGAGAAAGAGCAGGAAAACCTTCAAACCCCAGCACTGAAGGAACAGGTTCAGAGAGTTCAGAGGTGGGTGCCTAAGACTCAGGGCAGAAGTCTGCAGAGCCCAGCCTTGAATGGAGAACCGTGGCAGAGCTCCAGGGAGGAACCTAAGCTAAGAGACAAGGGACTGTTTCCCCAGAGCTGGCAAGAGATAGCCACGCAGCTGCAGAGAGGAGTTTCCTCAAGCTCAGGTACTGCTTATCCCTATTCACTAGAGCTGTGTTTAAAAGACCCACAGGGAGTTTTAGGGAGAAAACACCCTGAGGCCAGTAGTTTAAAGCAAGGCAGTGCAGCACAAGAACCTGAAGCAATGCAGGTGGACTCTAAGGAGAGTGATTCCTTACAGCCAGAACAACCTATGGATTGTAATTTCTGCTTTGCAGACAGTATTGAAAGCCTTTGCTAAACTGTATAGTATAAGCTGAGTATAACCTAAAGAAAAGAAGATATTTTCTTTGGTAAAGGAAGCTGCCATGTTTTGTTTTTTATGTATACGTGAGAAGCAGCTGCATTTTGGATTGAATGAATGTAAAAGCTCAGCCAGCACACTTGTATAAAGAACTTTTTTGAACAAATACTGGAGAAGTATCCTGGTGCAACTTACTTTGAACCTTTGCTTTTGGAAGAAATAAACTGTTATAGTTTTGCCTATAACCCTGGCTTCATGACTATTTTCTATCAGAAGGAAAACTACTTTTCCCAGCATGCATCACGAGAGGAAAGTCAGTTGATTTAACCTTCTATAGAGAAAAATAATGGCTACCCCAGCCCTCCAAGCCTAAGGCAGAGGGTGGGGTATGACAACAGGTAACTTTGATATAAATATACAGTTCTAGGGAGGCCGCAGGGCCCGTACCTGGCCGGCCGGGTTTAACCGGGCCGGCGGCTCGTGGCACCCTCATCGGGCCGCGGGGGCCGGAAGAATGCTGGTGGCTGGCAGCATTTTTTGAAGCGATTGGCTCCCGCGGCTGAGTGACAGCGGCGGGAGCCAATCAGCTCGGCTTGACTGGGGGGAGGGATAGCCAGCATCTGGGTCTGTGCTCGGGGCGCGCATTCGTGGATGCGGGCCCCGAGACAACGGACGTCTTCTGCTTCTGGCTTCGGCGGTTTTGCGGTGCCCGGCGGTCTTCTTCCCTCGGAGTTGCTGCAGCATTGGTGCCGGGAGCTTCGGACGCTGTTCTGCAACGGTTGTCGTGAGTGGGGTTTTTTGGCGCGGCGCACGATGCCTGCACGAGGGCCGAAGGGCAGGGGGGTGGCTAAGGGGGCGGCTGGGCGAGTTTCTCGGGGCTCGGGGGGAGTTACCCGTGCGATGTCCGGCGCACGTGGTGGGAGCAGGGGAGCTAGCCGGGGGAATAGTGTGGCCTCTGGGGAGGTACCCCGGGGCAGTGTGGCTCGGCGGGGGAGAGCTGGGGGGCGGAGGGGCGCTAATGCAGTCCCCCCCTCTGGGGGTAGGGTTGGGGCTGATGTTGTGGCTCCTGGGGGGGCCGGGAGTGGAGTGGTGGTGGCTGAGTCACCGGGGGGGGGCTTTACCCCTGGCATCTGGCTATGGCTGGGGGGCTGAGGCCGTCGGCTGGGTGGGGGGGTGAAGCGGGGGGGTGCATGAGTGGTGCTACTAGTTCTGGGCAGGGTGGAGGGGGGGATAGTGGGCAAGGGGGGTACCCGGCCCCCGGTGGGGGAGCAGCATGGGATTTTTGGAGGGGTGGGGGGCAAGGTACTTCCCGAGCGGATTGGCTTGGGGCTTGGGCACCTGCGTGGGCGGGGGGCCCCCTCTCCCCTTCCCCTGTGTTCCCTTATCTTCCTCCACAGGCTGTGATGGCGTGGCCTCCTCCCGGTGGAATGTCGGTGGCCGGTCCGAGGGTGGCGGACGGCAAGGCGTCCATCGTCCCGACGGCGGTGGGCAGCAGGCGTGCGGAGGACCCGCCGACCTCCCGAATCGCTGAGGTCGCTACGGAACAGCCGGCGAATGCAGTGGACGGCGGCGATGGAGTGTTACCCTCAGGTGAGTTGTCAGCCGGGGGTGGGGAGGGGGGGGTTTTGGGCATCGGCGTCGGGGGGAAGGTTCGGAGAAAGCGTAAGCACGCGTGTCGGCGGCGTCATCGGGGCGAGTCGTCGTCGTCTTCTTCGTCCAGCAGGTCGTCTTCGTCTTCTGCGAGTGGGGATTCAAAGGAACGGGTGCGGGGTCCGGCTACTCCGGGGGCCGAAGGGCGCGGGGCGGTGCCGACGCTAGCGTCTTTTTCTGAGCTGTGGGAGGGGGTGCCGCGGGCGCTGCGCAGGAAGATTCGGAAGAGGAAGTATATCGATATCTTCCGCTTGTTGGAGGGGCGGAGGTGGTCGGGTGAGAGCCGTAAAAAGAGGAAGGAGGACGAGAAGGCGGGGAGGGTCAAGCGCGTGTCTCGTACGGTTCTGAATTGGGCTAGGGCATTTTTGAGGTTGGCTAGCGTGTGGGGCCATGAGCATCCAGAGCAGTACGGGATGTTGCTTGCATACGCGGATTCGATTTTGGAAGCCGCTCAGACGCATGAAGGTTGGGCTTGGCTCAACTACGACGAGAAATTTAGGGATAAGATGGAAGAGAACAAGGGGCTGTCCTGGGGGAATCAGGACATTAGCTTGTGGTTAACGCAGATGGCTGTACGGGCGGGGGGTGCTGGTGGGGTTGGCGTGCAGAAGGTTGGTGGGGCCGGCGTGGTGGGTAGGGGGCGGCCCTTTCGTGAGGGACCGTCCGGGGCTCCGAAGGCAGGGGGTGAAGGGGCGGGAGATCTCTGCTGGCGATTCAACAGATCGTCGTGTCCCTTTCCCGATTGTAAATTTAGGCACGCCTGTTCCATTTGCGGAGCGGGGCATTCGGCCCTTAAGTGCTCCAAGCGGGTCTTCCCTCCCGTTGCAGCTCCCAAGTAGGGGGGACGCGTGGGAGCGGGCTCCCACGCCGATTCGGCTCGACGCTTTACTCCCGTGGCTACAGCGTTATCCGCGGCGTCGGGCTAGGGAGATCCTGGGGAAGGGGTTTCGGGACGGTTTTCATATTCCCGTGGTGGGCGTGGGAGTGAGGGGGAGGTTGGGCAATGCGGCTTCGGTGCATCGATTGCCGCACGTGGTCCGTGCTAAGTTGCGGTCCGAGTGTGCTTTGGGCCGTGTGGCTGGCCCCTTTTCCTGCCGGCCTTTTCCGAATTTGGTGGTGTCCCCGTTGGGGGTGGTGCCAAAAAAGGAACCGGGTAAATATCGGCTGATTCACAACTTGTCCTTTCCAGCGGGATCTTCAGTGAATGATAGGATTCCTCGGCACTGCTGTTCAGTGCGCTATGCATCCTTTGATGCAGCGGTCGCGGTGGTGCGCTGTTGCGGGGTTGGGTGTTTATTGGCGAAAGTCGATATCGAATCGGCCTTTCGGCTGCTGCCGGTGCATCCATCGGCGTTCTCTTTACTGGGGTTTTATTTCGAAGGGGGTTGGTATTTTGATAAATGTATGCCGATGGGTTGTTCGATTTCCTGCGCCTACTTCGAGATGTTTAGCACCTTCTTGCATTGGGCTTTGACCAGGAGGGTGGGTTCCGCGCATGTAGTGCACTACTTGGACGATTTCTTATTCGCTGGGGAGGCGCACTCCGACCAGTGCAGGGCTTTGCTGGATGGGTTTCTAGCTTTAGCCCGGGAGTGGGGGGTGCCGCTGGCGGAGGGGAAAACCGAGGGCCCGGGTACGTGCATCACTTTCTTGGGGATTCAGTTGGACACGGTGGCTATGGTGGCCCGCCTGCCGGAGGCTAAGATTCGGCGTCTGCGTGTCGTGGTCGCCAATGCGCATGGGGCGCGTAAGCTTACCTTGCGGGAGTTCCAGGCCTTAGTCGGTTCTTTGAATTTTGCTTGCAGGGTTATACCTATGGGCAGGGTATTTTTGCGTCGGTTGGCGGCCGCTACGAGGGGGGTGACGCAGGCTTATCATCGGCTCCGGGTGACGCAGAGTCTTCGGGCTGATCTGGGCGTCTGGGACGTTTTCTTGCAGGAGTTTAATGGCACATCCGTCTTGATGGAGTCTGCTGTTTCTTCCGCTGACTTACAGCTATTTACGGATGCTGCGGGCAGTGGGGGATTGGGCATTTACTTTGGGGGGGCATGGTGTGCGGCGGCTTGGCCGCAGTCCTGGCGGGACGAGGGGCTTACGTCCAACGTCACATTTTTGGAGTTGTTCCCCATTTTGGTGGTTTTGGAGCTTTGGCCAGACCGCCTGCGTAATCGTAGGGTGGTGTGGTTCTGTGACAATGCGGCGGTTGTTAGTGTGGTCAATCAGTATACGCCGCGTTGTCTGCGGGTGGCGTCCTTGATGCGGGCGGTGGTACTGGCCTGCCTGCGATTGAACGTGGTGATAAGGGCGCGGCATATTCCGGGATGTACTAACGGTATTGCCGATGCTCTTTCTCGTTTTAAGTGGGATCAGTTCCGACTATTGGCTCCAGCAGCAGACGGAGACGGCGCGCGGGTCCCAGAGCCCTTATGGCAGCTTGGCCGGTGGAGATGATAGAGCTGTTGCAGCGTTCGGTGGCCCCGGGAACTTGGAAGAAATATCAGCGGGGAAGTGACGACGTGGTCAGCTTTCTGGTGACTCGGGGGTGGCAGGGGGGCTGGGTTCCCGATCATTTCTTGGCAGAATATGTAGTCGCGGCGAAGGCTTGCGGTCGGTCACGCGCGACTGTACGGGCGAACCTGGCGGGGGTTTCTTTTTTTGCGCGGGCAGTGGGCTGGGGGGGCGTGGGGGCGGGGGGTTTGGCTCGGCGGTTATTGCTAGGGTGGGGGCGTTCTCAGCCTCCGCACCGGGATGCTCGCAGGCCTATTACCCACGAGCTCTTGGTTCAGCTATCCGGGGCGCTGCCGGGGGTCACGTCTTCCGGGTATGAAACGCAGCTTTTTCGGGCGGTGTTTAGTCTGGCCTTTTTCGGGGCGTTCCGTGTCAGTGAGTTGGTGGTGGCTTTCCGCCGTGTGGTGTGTGGTTTGCGTTGGCGGCACGTGTCTGTGGGGGACGGGGAACTGCGTGTGTGGCTGGCGCGGTCCAAGACGGATCAGCAGGGGCGCGGTCAGTGCGTGGTGTTACGGGCTACGGGTCACCCCTTTACTTGCCCGGTGTACTTGCTGCGGGAGTACTTGGGTATTCGTCCTGCTGGTGAGGGCAATTTGTTTTTACACGCGGATGCCAGCTCGTTGACTCGTTTTCAGTTTACGGCGGTTATGCGTTTGGCTTTGGCACGGGTCGGGATGGACCCGGCTGGGTTCGCTCCTCACTCTTTTCGGATTGGAGCGGCGACCAGTGCCGCCGCGGCGGGTTTGCCTCAGGTGGATATTCAGAGGATTGGTCGCTGGGCTTCGCAGGCCTTCTGGGGCTATGTGCGTTTGTGAAGGGTCTGTTTGGGTGTTTGGGGGGGGGGTTACTAACTGTTCTTTTGTTTTTCAGGTGAGGGCCGCTGTCCTGGGACCTGCTGGGTGGTCGGCCACTCCTTTGTGCATTGGGCGGAGCAGAGAGCGATGGTGCGGCCGATGGGGCCCAATCTCGGCATGGCTCCGGGTGAGCTGGCGATCCTATGGCTGGGCGTTCGAGGAATGCGTTGGGTGCAGTTCCTGCCTTTGCTGCGGCATCGCGGGCGTTCAGAGGAGTGGCCAAAGTGGATGCTGATTCATCTTGGGGGCAATGACCTGAGTTCCTGGACTTGTAAGCAGCTGATTCGGGCTGCCAAGCGTGATTTGCAGGAGGCTGTGCTGATGTTTCCGGGGGTGCAGTTATGGTCGGACATCATTCCACGGCCTGCCTGTTGGGAGCAGCGGCGGTGGTCCCGGGGGTTAGTTAAGATTAATCGCCAGATTGGGAGGTGGGTGGTGGAGCATGGGGGTGTTCAGATTCAGCATCCCTGGGTTGAAGTTTCTTGTGCGGGTCTGTACCGGGATGACAGGGTGCATCTATCCCCTGTCGGTATGGATTTGCTGCTTAATGATTGGCAGGAGGCCGTGGAATGGGGGCTTGCCAAAGGGTACATCGGTCGCAGCTTGGGGGGGGCGGTTCAGGAGTTGGTTAACGCCTGAACCGGTGGCGGGATCCCGGAGGTTTCCGGGGTCCGGAGCCATGGGTATTAGTTGGGCGGGGGTGGGGTACCCCCGACCCGGATAACCCCGGTGAGGCTTTTGCTAGTAGTATGGCGAAGCCGGAGAAAGGGGTGGTAGGATGAGCAGTAGCCTCGCTGCTGTGGCAACAGTGATGACCTCACTTTGCTACCCACATGGCTGGTGAGGCATTACTGTTGGGGTGGAGGCGGAATGGTGTTGTTGGAATTGTTGTTCAAGTTGTTAAGGTCAATAAAGCTGCGACCGGTGTTTGATGCCAATACTGGAGTAGTGTGTTTTATTGGGGCATGGGGGGGGTAAGGGAGGGTGCGCCGAGTCCGCCGTGCCTCGGTTATAGGGAGGCCGCAGGGCCCGTACCTGGCCGGCCGGGTTTAACCGGGCCAGCGGCTCGTGGCACCCTCATCGGGCCGCGGGGGCCGGAAGAATGCTGGTGGCTGGCAGCATTTTTTGAAGCGATTGGCTCCCGCGGCTGAGTGACAGCGGCGGGAGCCAATCAGCTCGGCTTGACTGGGGGGAGGGATAGCCAGCATCTGGGTCTGTGCTCGGGGCGCGCATTCGTGGATGCGGGCCCCGAGACAACGGACGTCCCTCCCTCCCACCCAAGGGGCAGGGTGTGGGGGTGGTTTGGGTTGTTGCAGCTGGGGGTGGCGAGTGGCGGGATCCCGGAGGTTTCCGGGGTCCGGAGCCATGGGTATTAGTTGGGCGGGGGTGGGGTACCCCCGACCCGGATAACCCCGGTGAGGCTTTTGCTAGTAGTATGGCGAAGCCGGAGAAAGGGGTGGTAGGATGAGCAGTAGCCTCGCTGCTGTGGCAACAGTGATGACCTCACTTTGCTACCCACATGGCTGGTGAGGCATTACTGTTGGGGTGGAGGCGGAATGGTGTTGTTGGAATTGTTGTTCAAGTTGTTAAGGTCAATAAAGCTGCGACCGGTGTTTGATGCCAATACTGGAGTAGTGTGTTTTATTGGGGCATGGGGGGGGGTAAGGGAGGGTGCGCCGAGTCCGCCGTGCCTCGGTTATACTGGGAGTGTTTACAGTGAACAAAACAAATAACAGATTAAGAACATAAAATATGCCATACTGGGTCAGACAGAGGCCCATCAAGCCCAGTATTCTGCTTCCAACAGTGGCCAATCCAGATCAAAGTTACCTAGCAGGTTTCCAAAGATACACAGGTTCCACAATGCTTGTATTGGGGCAAACAATGGATTTGCAGTGTCCTCTTTAATAATGGTTTATATAAAACTTTCCTCCAGGAACTTGTTCAAATTTAAACCCAGATCCACTAACAGCTTGTACTATATCCTCCAATAATGAATTCCAGAGTTTGATTATGTGTTGAGTGAAAAAATATTTTTTTATTCTTAAACGGGTTACATTGTAGCTTCATTGCATGTCCTCTAGTCTTTAACAATCGATCTACGTTTACCCGTTCCACTCCATTAGTTAATTTATAGATCTCTATCATATCTCCCTTTAGCTGTCTCTTTTCCACGATGAAGAGCCCTAACCTTTTAAGCCTCTTCTCATAGGAGGATCCTTCCATTCCCTGTACCATTTTGGTGGCTCTTCTCTGTACCTTTTCTAATTCTGCTATATCCTTTTTAAGATACGACATCCAGAATTGCACACAATATTGAAGGTGCGATCATCAAGATTAGACTTTCCTTAGCTAAATCCATGTTAGCTTTCTCCCATTAAATCATGACTATCTACATGTTCAGTAATTTTATTCTTTAAAATGGTTTCTACCACGTTGCCTGGTACTGATGTCAGGCTCACCGGTTTGTAATTTCCCAGATCATCCCTGGAATCCTTTTAAAAAATTGGCATTACATGGTCGTTGTCCAATCTTCAGGTACTACAGATGATTTTAATGATAGTTCACAGATTACTAATAGGTCTGCAATCTCATATTTCAGTTCTTTCAATGCCTTCGGATGTATATCTGATCCAGTTGATTAGTTACTCTTCAGTTTATCAAACAGTTTGATAAGACATCTTCCTAATTTATCGATATTTCTTTCAATTCTTCTAATACATCACCTTTAAATACCATTTCAGGCATGGGTAACTTCCCTACATCTTCCTCAGTAAAGACTGAAGCAAAGAATTCATTCAGTCTCTCCACTATGGCCTTGTCCTCCCTTAGCACCCCTTTTACCCCTCTATCATCCAATGGTCCAGCTGACTGACTCATAAGTTATTTGCTACGAATGTACTTGAAAACGTTATTATACACTTTTGCTTCCACAGCAAGCTTTTATTCAAATTCTCTCTCTGCCTCCCTTATCAAGACCTGGCATCGAACTTCATGTTTTCAGTTTATCATTTGCCTCCTGTGTCTATTTCCTGAACGATGCTTTTTTTTTTGGCTACAACAGACTCTCTGACCTCACCTTTAAACCATAGTGACAATTTTCTGGCCTTCCTTCCACTTTTCTTAAAGTGTTAAATACAGTTGGTCTGGGCGTCCAAGATAGTATTTTTAAACACCCAAGCTTGATGTAAACCTTTAACCTTTGTAGCCGCTCCTTTTAGTTTTTTCTTAACTATTTTCCTCATTTTATCATAGTCTCCCTTTTGAAAGTTAAAAGGTAGTGCTGTGGATTACTTTGGCATCCTCCCTCCATTTATTAAATCAAATATGATCATGCTATGATCACTATTGCCAAGTGGCCCCAACACTCTTCTCTTGCAACAGATCTTATGTTCCACCAAGGACTAGGTTCAAAATGGCTTCCCCTCTTGTCGGTTCATGAACCAGCTGCTCAAAGCAGCAGTCATTTATTTCACCTAGAAACCATCTCCCTAGCATGTCCTGCTGTGACATTAACATTCTAACATTCATTATAGAGGATGTAGTAAAAACTGTTAGTGTAGCTGGATTTAAGAGGTTTGGATGAGCTCCTGGAGGAAAAGTCCATAAACAGTTATTAAAGAGGACCAGGGAAATCCCCTGCTTACCCCATAAGCAGAATGGAATCTGTGCACCTTCTAGGAACCAGACAGGTACTTGTGACCTAGACTGGCCACTGTTGGAAACAGGATACTGGGCTTGATGTGACCTTAGTCTGACCCAGTATGGCATATCTTATGTTATTTTTTAATTGGACTAAATCAGGGCTCCAGTAAAAGGTTTAGCTCCAAACTGTGTGTTCAGTTAATCAGTTAATTTATTATTGTTTAGAATGACTGCAGAGATGAGTGGAAGCTCCCGTTTGTTTAACAGTGAGACTCACAAATAATTATTTCTATTACATGGTATATATTTTTGTATGAGTACTTTGGTCAAAGTGGACCTGCAAGCTAATTTTGCCTTTGAAAATTCAGGGCTTTAAATTTTTTTTTTTTATCAGGCCAATGTAATCTATTCGCTAGCCCAATAACTACCAGTAATTATTTATTATGTCCTTTTTATTGTTTTGTTTTTTTAAATACATGCAGAAGATTTTTTCATTAATACTATAATCCCAAAGCTTTATCATTTGAAAATTCAGGGCCAATGGGAACTACACAAGAACTTTGGAGCTGTTTTAGAGGAGCTGAAACGTACATGTGGGATTTCCAAATAAAATCCTGTTCTTGCCTTAACCACACCATCGGGCCCGTCCTTTCCAGCTCATGCGATCAAAGCAGGGGTGGGGGAGGGAAGGGGAGAATCTTCAAACAGCTCCATTTGACTGTTGTTCTGACTATGGGAAAAATCCTTTAACACCAGTCCTTTTAAAGCCAGATTTGAAGAGTAAGACTAAAAAAAAAAAAAAAAAAAAAAAAAAAGTGCAATGGTGTTGTAAAAAGGGGCATATTTTGATGAAAGATTTCGTTTTCTGAAAATTCCATAAGAGTAAATTATACACATAGAAATCTGTAGAAGATACATTTCTAGGGAAAGTGGTTTGAGACTTGCCAGGAAGTTTTTGAAAGTAAGAACCGAGTCCCTGCTGTATTTTGCAGCCATTTTCTCGCCAGCCCTGGTTATTTCTTCTCCTATGGAATTTGAGGAAATGCAGAGGTAGATTTATTAAAGTGCACCCCTACCTCCAGCGCACGCTCACTAGCATGTAATTATTGTACTATTTACTGTGGGTCCAGTTATAAGCTGTGGGACATTTACCAATAGCACAAATTAACAGGATAATTTTATAACAGGATGTCTAGCTTACGGCAGCCACACTGCGCCTATGTTAAGCTTCTTTCATAAAAACAGGTGCACACCTCCCTGTCTTTATAAAATACTAGTGTAAGGGCCAGAAATGCAGCAGATGTCCGTAAATGCACGGAAAGTCCACAAGTATCGGCATAAATAAAGACATTTATAATCAATGCGCGTGCCTGTGAACTGTGCCCACGCTGTGCCCACAGTATGCCCCAGCTACGTCTACCAGTATCCTCTGCCCATGCTGTGCCCACAGTATGCCCCAGCTATGTCTACCAGTAACCTGTGCCCACAGTATGCCCCAGCTACGTCTGACAGTAACCTGCACCCACACTGTGCCCAGAGCATGCCGCAGCTATGTTTGACAGTAACCTATGCCCACGTTGGGCCCAGAGCCATTGTCCCGCTACAGATACCAGTAACCTGTGCCCATGCTGTGCCAACAGCATTCACCAGCTATGTCTTCCAGTAACCTGTGCCCATTTAAAGCAAAGTGTGCACTTTTATATCAGACAGTATTTCCTAAGAGGCCATTAACACCTGTGTGCAGTAACGTATGTGTGAAATCTCTTTATATAATTCCCTTCTAAAGGGCTAATCTTGAAGCACACTGTAGAAAATCTGGCCTTAAACTGTTTGCACAAAAGATCAGTCACAGCTTGTCAGTGAACTGTTAAGTTTTTATTTTATTTATTTTTATTTGCTTTTGCCTAAGACACAAATCCAAGCCCCAACAGTCCATCAGTGGAAGTACGCTCCAGTCCTGGCTAGTGGTTAAACAGAGGCCTTGTCATTTAAAGATATGAAATGGAAACAACCTTACTCAAGCCAGGCAAGAATAAGTGGAATTTGTGGTAATATCAAGTCAGTTGCCAGAACTGAATATTACTTTTTGCAGTCACACAGAAATCAAGTTGGAAATGAGCAGAACGAATCCCGAACCAACTGGACAACTTGTGCGCTGTGAGCATTTATTGCGGCTACGCCTTCTGATGAGTATGTACATGCTGGCTGTGAATCTGGTGGATTACCTGCAGAAAAGCCAGAGCTGCTAACTGTCAGCAAATTTACTGACAGTCAGTAAAAAAGAGACCACCCGGACTGACATATTGGTAAAAATCATTTCAAGTCAGTAGAAACATTGTGAGTGATGGCCCTGTGTCTGCGGTGTCATGGGCTCAGTGTGCAAGGCTGTGTACTCTGAAGCTGACCACAACACTTATGGGGGCGTCTCAGCACAGGAAGTCCAGCTGTGCAGAAAATATTTAGTAAAATGGACTGCACACCATTGATAACGCATAGTTCTACTGCATGATCTTTGTACTGTAGTACAACAAAAGAAAATAATCTTTGAATAAAATCTTACAGTGAATTTTTAGGTGGCTTTGCCATTTTTAGGCTCAACTCTGGTGGACTGCAATAGTATATCAGGCCAGGGGCAGCCCAAGGGTGGTGCGGGGCCATGTGCGGAGACTCGGTGCAGGGCCTCATTTGCATAAGGGACTTCATTTGCATAAATATTTGCATAATGTTACCATACACTAACTTTTAGTAAACATGCCTCTTAATGAGTGTGGATAAAGAAAGACTAAAAGATTTCTACATTACTATAATCCAGTACCAACCGCCAGGCACATTAGGAACTACTACAAACGCTGCCCATTTAGAACCCATAGCAAACCCGCCGTATCCTAACAGCACTACCAGAACTCACAAAGCACCATACCGTAACTATCAAAAGGCAACACTGCAAATATTAAACCAATACATTTCAGAGAATAACAATACATGACCTACTGGGGAAAGGAGAACAAGTGGCAATGTCAAATAGGAATTATATAAACAGAACACCTCAGCTCAGTTACACATGCAGAACATAGACCATCACCAAAGAAGGAATCACAATTTAGAAACAGGAAGACAATAATTAAACTGGGAACCCCAAAAGCAAACTTGGAATGTACAACAACACTGTAGAAATAAAACTATAAATTAATTTCCTCTTGTACCAAACAAAGCGCAGACGTTAATGATGCACATTTCCCAGAGCTGACATATTCCAATTAATAAATTCAAAATAAAGAGATATTTTTCTACCTTTTGTGCATTTTTTTTCAGTTGCAATTGCTCCAGCCACTTTCTTCTGGTTTCTTTGTGTCTTCTTCTAACTCTCCATCATCTGCTGTCCATTTGTCCTTTCTTCTCTCTTCTAGTTTTTTCCATTCTCTCTACATCTGCTTTAACATACTAATCTTTCTCCTTTTGCTCTTTCCTCATTCCTATTTCATCCACTCAAATTTTACCCCTCCATCCTCAATCCCCACTTACTCTCGCAATATCCGGCCAATTGTAGATTTGTCTTCCATCCCACACAAAATATTTTTCCCCTCTCCAAGCTCCATCCCATTCTAATCCTCCCCCAACATCAGCTCCCTTCTAGTTCCAGCCCCACCCAGCATCCGCTCCCTTCTAGTCTCCGCATCAGCCCATTTCCAGTCCTAGCCCCCCATAAGCCCATTTCCAGTCCTGGCCCCCATAAGCCCATTTCTAGTCCTATCCTAGCCCCACCATCAGCCCATTTCCAGTCCTAGCTCCCCCATCCATTTCCAATCCTATCCGAGTCCCTCCATCAGCTCATTCCCAATCCCAGCCCACCATCAGCCCATTTATAGCCCTTTCCTAGCCCCATCATCAGTCCATGTCAAATCCTAGCTCCCCTCCACCCAGTCCATTTCCAATCCAAGCCCCCATGAGCCTACTTCCAGTTCTAGCCCCTCCATGAGTCCATTTCAATCCAAGCCCCCACCACAGCCTATTTCCAATCTTAGCACCCCCCAAAAGCCCATTTCCAGTCCTATCCTAGCCCCTACATCAGCTCATTTCCTGTCCTACCCCCCCCCACTCAGCCCTTTTCCAGTCCTAGCTCCCTCCCCTCACAGCCCATTTCCATTCCAAGCCTCCATCCCCATCAGCTATTTGCAGTTCAAGCCCTCCTTCCACTCAGCCCATTTCCAGTCCTAGCAACTCCCCCAGCCTATTACCAGTCCTAAGCCCCCCATCAGCACATTTCCAGTTCTAGCCCCCCCCCCATAGCCCATTACTAGTCCTAACCCCCCCCCCCCATCAGCCCACTTCCAGTCCTAAACCCCCCATCAAGCATATGAGGATAGACTTAAGGATCTTAATATGTACACCTTAGAGGAAAGGCGGGATAGAGGTGATATGATTGAGATGTTTAAATACCTCCGTGGCATAAATGTTCAGGGAGAGAGCCTCTTTCAATTGAAAGCAAGTTCTGCTACGAGGGGACATGGGATGAGGGTGAAAGGGGATAGATTCAGGAGTGATATGCGGAAATATTTCTTTACGGAAAGAGTAGTGGATCCGTGGAATAGTCTCCCAGTGGAGGTGGTAGAGATGAGGACAGTAACTGAATTCAAAAAAGCATGGGACCGACACAGAGGATCTCTAAAGGTAAAAAGTGGACTGTTGTAGTTGTTGATATGGAAGGACAGACTAGATAGGCCATGTGGTCTTTTTCTGTCATCAGGTTTCTATGTTTCTATCAGCCCATTTTTAGTCTTAGCCTCCCCCATAGCCCATTTCCAGTCTTAGCCACCCCATCAGCCTCCAGTTCTGTCCCCCCCATCAGCCCATTTCCAGTCTTAGCCCCCCATAACCCATTACTAGTCCTAACCCACCCCCCATCAGCCCACTTCCAGTCTTAGCTCCCCCCCCCCCATAGCCCATTACTAGTCCTAACCCCCCTCCCCCCATCAGGCCAAATAGATTTTAAAAAAAGCAAACCGGCTGCTGCTGCTGCTGCTGCCGCCATGGCAGCAGCAGAATCAAGCGTCCCGCCACGGGGTCCCCCCCCTACCCGGCAAAGCCTCCCAGAAACATCAGCTTCGGACAGAGTCCCAAAGTGTGGGCTTTCAGAGCCACGAGAGCTTCCCTGACCTCTCGCGGCTCTGTTAAGCCCGTGATCAGCCCTGGTGGGCTTAACAGAGCCGCGCGAGAAAGGGAAACTCTCGCGGCTCTGAAATCCCGCGCTTTGGGAATCTGTCCGAAGCTGAGGTTTCTGGGAGGCTTTGCCAGGTAGGGGGGGCCCCGCGGCAGGAAGCTTGATTCTGCCGCTGCCACGGCAGCAGCAGCAGCAGCAGCCGGTTTGCTTTTTTAAAAAAATCTATTTGACCTGATGTAGAATGTTTTTTGCACGGGGCCCCTGAAACGCGGGGCCCTGTGCAAAAAACATTCTTGCTCAATGGACGGGCCAACCCTGAATCAGGCCCTATGTTTGCTCCTCCGTTCTATGCGCATAAGAACATAAGAAATGCCGTTGCAGGGTCAGATCCACACTCTGAAATGTTCAACATCCTCTTTCCAGAAGTGGCCAATCCAGGTCACAAGTACCTGTCAGGTTCCCAAAAAGGTTCACAGATTCTATGCTGCTTATCCCAGGGGTAAGCAGTGGATTTCCCCAGTCCGCTTTATGTTCCTGGAGGAAAAAACAATAAACCATGTGCAAACCTTTTTTAAAGCCAGTTGTTGATTTGCAGGAACAAAGCTGATTCCAAGCCTGAGAGAAGCCTGCTTGCCAACTAGGACTCAGATTGATGCAAATATTCACAGATTCACCCCTTCAGCTGCTGCATAGATGTGACGGTAGTACCTATTTCTCAGCCCCTTCTCTTCGGGATTCTCTTCCCCCCCACATACACGCCGAGTCTTCTCTTAAAAAGTTTAAGGCACTGCCATTATGGACTACCTGGCCTAGAGGGGGAAGGTCCGTTCTACTGTCTTTGTGCTCATCTCTTTCCTGTCTGAAACAGGCATGTTCCTTTCCTATTTTCCTTCTTCTAATTATTGTACACCACTTGGATGGTACCCGACCACAGCAGTATAGCAAGTTTTAATACTAACAACAATATCTGGAGAGGAGAATTCATATATCCAAGTCGGGATGTGGAGAATTCCCACTGTTACACAATGGCTCTTGTAAAATAGGTGCAGGACTGCCCGCTGATGTCTCTAAGACCAGCAGGAGCAGCAATTTTAAAAAGCTTCACATGGGGAAGAATCTGTGCAAATACCCCCCACCCATGCAGGCAGCAGCTTTTTTAAGATCATCACTCCTGCTGTAGCTGGACAAGCCAATGAGACTAGCTCTGCCCCTTCCCCAACTGTGTCAATGACCACTCCTGACCTCAGTCCGTTCCAACATCACACAAGATATCACATCCTCTTCCTGGCCCTAACTAGCTGATCCCCTCTGACAGCCACCCCCTCCCCCCCACCTGACCTCTTCCCTCAGCAACAATGAGCCCCCCAAAATGGTGACAGAGTCCTAATGGTAATCTTACAGTACTGGCCCCCTAGCTGTAGTACTGCAAGAATATCACTAAGGATCACTAACCTGCACCAGTAAGAGTAGGAATGACTAGGGATCACTCCTGCTTCCAACACATACCAAGGACCAGTGGTAAGGCTGGAGATGGGGATCAGGGGGAAGGTTGTGGAGGAGACCTCATGGGAGTCATTGTTGCTGGGAGTGGGGGTCAGCGTAGGGGTTGAAAAGGCGATGTGTTCTGTGGAGATCAGGATCAAGGTCAGGGAGGGGGTATCAAAGTCAGGAGAGTGATGGGTGGGGGCAGACCTCAGCAATGACATGTGCACCTTCCAGCAAGCAGTTATTCATATATCAGGGCAGCTGAATATGCAGACACCTCTACGTTCTCTTCTCATGTGGAGCCCCCTCCTACAATGGGGATTCCACATTTATATTGTTGGCCCACCCTATGCACTCTCTTCCCCACCTCGAAATACAGTAGACAGCCCCACATGTAAATAACCCCATTCGAACCAGCCTGCCAAACTGCAGATGGGAATTGCCTCCAATATAACCCCATAAATCCAGGAATATTGCTAGAAAGCCAAATTTATCTCACTTGATCAATATTTAAAGATCAAGCATCTGAACCTGGTCCAACTTATGTCTGACTATCTGAGAAAAATCTGCGAGGATATTCACGGAGTTTTGCAGCACCAACTTTCCTGTCTGTCTCTGGCAGCCGGAGAGTCTCGTTTTAGGAAGTGGCGATACTTTAATATCATTTAACAATCATTCTTACCTTTTGCAATTACAAAATGTGAAAATGAACATTTTCTACAGGTAATTCCCTCACACTTTCTTTACTTTCAATTAACATTTTCCCTATAAATAAACACCAAATTTGTAGAATTCATACATGAGCGAGTCCAGTGCTGTGCACTGGCGTGGGATAAATCATTAATTATTAGTCTATCCCACTCCTAATAGCGTTAAAAATGCAACCACAACATTTCAGTAGGAAAAAAAGCCGTGAAATTGTCATAACCCTACACACTCCACCTTTAATAAGGCATCTTGGTTTTTAATTACTCCCGTAA
Source organism: Ichthyophis bannanicus (assembly GCA_033557465.1). Lineage (NCBI taxonomy): Eukaryota > Metazoa > Chordata > Amphibia > Gymnophiona > Ichthyophiidae > Ichthyophis > Ichthyophis bannanicus. Next base: position 7,027,746 of record CM066047.1, read on the forward strand.
AGTGAGAGCAATCAGGGTCCCCTCCTGTGACATTTTCAAGTTTTCTGTCTGCTCCACTTATGAGAAACAAATGGGTGCGTTGAGCTTCATCTAGATTGAGTTTCTGGTGAAGTCATTACTTCTGTCACAGGAACTATTTTCAAATTGAAAAATCTGAAACAATAAATGATAGCGAAGCACTTAATAACTGTTAAGAAATCACATTTGGAAAATTGCATTTAAGCAATAACCTTTCTCCCTGTAATTAAATGACAGAAAGGTCCTGCTTTTAATTAAGTCAGCAATTTATAGTTATGAAGCCATCCTTCACTATGCAGATTAGGAGCTGATAGGTCATGGAGCAGCCAGGCTGCAGTTTTAGTGGAGCTGATCTGGTAATTACTCCGCTTCCCATTGGTGACCATATTGAACTGTATCTCTAGATTAAACAATTTTCTTTTCCCTGCTCCATGATGTATAACTAGGATGAGTAAATGTAGCTCTACGTCTGCAGTGAGCATCTTTAAATTAAAATGGATTTTAAATGAGCGGGTATGAGTGCAGGAAGCAATAGTGGAACAGCAGCCGTAGAAGGGAACGGACCACTAGGCAGGGCTTGCAGGCAGAGAATTTATTGTTCTATGGGCCTGTCTGTCTTGTGCCTTCCATATTTTTGTGAGGATTTATGAGGAAGAAAGACGCTATTGTTAGTGTATTTATAAACATATGATGGAGGTCTCATCTCTGACTTATGGCCGAGCCCAGCATTGGACAACTTATGAAGGGAACGTGAAATAGTCATTAGTAAGTGTCACTAACCCCCACTGACTGCTGTACTGAGAGATGGTTTGAAGTGTTATTGGAGTCTATTCCTTGTGCCTTTTGAGATAATTCAAACATCCCACGTGTAAGAGTAAACTTTAATCTAATGGTCTCTGGGATCTGAACATTGTGCCCAAAAGGTGTATGAAAGACCAGGAAAACTAAAGCTGTCGTCCGGTTGCTAAGAGTATTTTATCAGAAAATGTGTTTCCGCAGTTGTTTCCAATCCAAAGAACAACTTGTAGAACCCAAAGAGCCACTGGAAAGGGGGGGGGGGGGGTTTGAAGAGAACATTCTCAGCTGACTTCAGTCTCTCAGGATGGGTCCAGTCCAGGCATGGATTTGGAAATCTAGACATCAACGGTTCTAAAGTGGTAAAGTCGTCAGCATCTGGTGCCTACACACCACAGAACAGCTTTGCTTTAAATGATATTACTTGTGGCATTAAATTGGTGCAACAACTATTATTGGGCCTGATTTTCCGGTAGTTAAATTACCATATGGCCAAAGTTATGTGTTTTAAATTGGGGGAGGGGAAATTTAGGGAGATCCTGGGCTGGGACTAAAAGCTAAGCAGCAAGTGAGGAAACTGAACTACTGGCTATGTCACATACGCGGTAGAGTTTGAACACCGAAATCGCCCAAAGAATTATCTGTCTAAAGTCACTCACGCTTGCACGCAAAGCTCTGTGAATATACGTTGTGGTAAGGAGAGCTGTGCAGAGGAAATGGAATGGGAGGAAAATGAGCACTGTCCCTTTAAATCTGGAGAGAAAAGCAGTTCCTATAGAAACCACAAGCCTCCAAGGCAGAGTATACCGAGCACTAAGCCCCGCCCACCTAGTGACATCAGGGCTAGGTTGAGCACTGATGAGGTGCACGTGAGTAGGAAGAAGGGTGTGGTGCCTGAAAGGCAGCAATTTAAAAGTGCTTCAGTTTTAGAAGAAGTAGGGCAGGCAGTTCTTAGAGTCCGTGGAGTTCCAGAGGCAGTTGATGCAGTTCAAGCAAGGGAAGCTGGTTCTGAAGAGGACAAGCTTGAAGTCAGAAACTTGCTGGGTCCCGAAGCAGGTACTTTAGTTCCAGTGGAAAAGGGAACTTCAGGAAGAAACCTGGCTGATCCACATGCAAGGGTGAATGAGAAGCAGAGGGTGTCTGGAACCCAGAGCAGGCAACAGTATCTAGGACAAAGACGTGTTTCCAGGTGGGAAAACAGATTAAAGCAGCCCATAAGCCTTGAAGGTAATGGAAATGTCTTATCTTTAATTCCTACCAAAAGCCAAGCTGATGGAATAGTTAAAGAATTAAAAGACAGTGCTAAATGTTGTGTTCCCCTGAACCCTGAAAGTCAAACGTTTAATAAGCAAAGAATATATGCCAGTGACTGCCAAGCCTCAACTCTGAAAGATTGCTAGCCTGTTAAAAGGGAGAGAAACTCCATTGCAAGAGCCCGTGGCTGGAGACCACAGGGAACAGCTGCTGTTAAAGCTAAATGAGCTGATAAGGAAGGAGAATAGCCAATCTCCTGATATACAGGATAAGGAAGATAGTCACAGCGAATCTATGAATGAGATGGAAATAGATTTGTTTGAAAACCCTAATGATTCTGATGTAGAGGAAATGCAGTGTTCTTTTTGCATGGCCAAGAACCTGAATATGTGCTAATTCATTTCCTATGTGAAGGACTGTTTCATGAAAGCAATTAAGGACTTGTGCTGCACATTGCTTAAAGAAAGGAAACCTGTTGGTAGTTGAAATACTGCCAGGTGTTTGCCTGCATAACTTGTGTAAAGTGAAAAGCCCTTTTGAAAGTGAAAAGCAAGAAGCTAATCTGAACAGATTGAGCTTTAGAAGTTTGTTCCTCGCTGGAAGCTAAGAGCTGATATTCAAAAGGACATTCCTGTATTTTTGTGTTAAGCCTGTTTTCACATTCTTTGTTTGCATTATTGGAGAATTATCCAATTTCAGTTGGGGTCATGAATTCAATGCGGAGGGGAAATCCCAAAATAAATTCTCTGTTTTGCCTAATTACCGTGTGGTCACACTCCTTGCTCTAAAACTACATTACCCAGCAGCCCTCAGCAGCCATCTTGGACAGAAGTCATAGTAGAGAGTAAGACAGGCGAGCCCACCCGCTCCCAGGCTACCGCCTGGACGGGTGGACGCGACAACGTGTACCGATAAAACTTTAAAAATGGACATGTGACCTGCATTATTCAGCTTCTAAGGGTCAGATGGGGAGGAGCACTGCCTCGCCGGTGGATATGGGTCACGCTGACATCCTGGGACCGTTCCTTTTGCTCCTTTGATTTTTTTCTATGCCAAAGACTTTAAAGCTCTCCGCTGCATGTCCCGCCTGATTCTGTTTCTCTGCTGGATATAGGGAAAATGGTTGCAAATACCAATTTTTTTAAATAAGGTTTATTGATCAAAACATCTCTTTTTTGGAAGAAGTGGTTGCTAAGTTTACTCCTTATGTCCAAATGTTTCCTCTGTCTGATGAGAATCAATGTGGCTATCGCAAGTCTTACCATTTTCCTGATAAACAGATTACAGACGACCCTCCTGTTGCCCCTCAGGAGTCGGTCGGTTGGTTGGTTAATTTGTCCAGTTTTTTCAAGTCTTCTGAAGTTTTTACACCCAACAGAACAATACTAGTGGTGACTTTTGTGTGTGTGAGTGATAAATCATTAGTATTTAAGTCATATTTTCCTAAAAAGCAATTTCTTTTTTGTCAGAAAACCACCATTTTTCCTGAAGTGTTGCAGGTGACCCAGTTACAGCATAAGTTTCTCAGCACTTAGCCTTGAACTCTTGCAACGGGGTCATCTGAGATTACCACACAGATCCCTGGTGTATTTGCAGGGTTCATTATGTTTTCTCTGACCCTCTTCAATTGGAGGGTTTTGTTGAAAGTAAGGAAGGGTAATTGCCCCTCTGAACAGTAGGAATTCTTACTTTATTTCCTATAGTATTCATTTGCTGGGTGTAGAGAGTTACCTTGTTTTGAAAAAATTGTTCTCTCCTGACAGGGTATGGTTTCCTTTTTCTCCTTGATGTGGTTTTGTAATGGTTTTGATTTTATATTATTTGATTTGTACTTATTTTCAGAGCTAATTTCTTTCTTTTTATTTTGTAAAAAGTTGATCAATTTTCAATTTTAAAAATATGTTTGTTGATCAGCTGGATAACAGCCTCCTGCCCTTCTCAAAGATCAAAAGCAAATGAAATCAGATTTTTAGACGCTCTCAGCATGATAGACATGAAAAACTAAAAATACATACAAAAATGGCATAGGATAAAACCAGAACTTAATCAGTTTGCTCTGAAAAAAAATGGACCCTGTTGGTAACTCTACAGGATGGTCCAGTTTGCTTGCTGTAGGAGAACTGTGGTCTTTTCATTGTCATACATTTACCATTCTGTCCATAATTCTACTGAACAGAGGAGGAGATGGCAGATGCCCCTGTGAAGAAAGGCTAAACACATCAGGACTCTTCAAACGGAACGGACTGAAGTTTATCAAATCACGAGCGGGACAGAGTGGGAAATATGGAATGGTTACTTAAGTTTGCTAGGCTTAAGAAAGGACTTTTCATTCAGTGTGCTATTAGCTACACTGAAAGTCAGTGATATAGCTAATTTAAGAAAGAATTGACTAAGTTTCTGGAGGACTGGTCCATTAAAAGTTACTAGCTAGATAGACCAGAGAACCTCTGTCTCATGTCTGGGAATAAGGACTCTTCTGTCAGGATTGGTATTCAAGAGACCCAGACTGGCCACCACTGAAGACAGGATGCAGGGCTCCCTAGACCATAGGTCTGACCTAGGGCGGCACCTCTTCTGTCCTTAGAAGCTCTCAGGTGATACCCAGCCACTCCTATCTATGACAGACAAGAGGAATCATTTGTAGCATGACAGAAAGATGCTCAACTGCTTTGAGTTGTTCAATGTTCTTGTGGAAATTTATCTCTGCATGGAAATCCTGTGGGAAATGTTTGATGAAATTAAAGTTCCCTAAGGCACAGTGGATTTTGGTTCTGTTCCCACTGAACACATGAATTTATGTTAATCATATTGCTGAGGTCTGAAATTTAAGATAAGTGCTGTTTGTTTTTTAATTAAAAAAAACAGTACCAGAAGCAAGGTGGATTAGTAGAAACTATTTGTTCAACCCTATGCAGCCATGTTTTGGCATGAGCTTTTGTCAGGGGTATGAACTTCAAATATAAAAACAAGGTAATAATCATAAGTTTTGCATATCATTCAAACAGACAAATCAAAATGTTAAAATTATAAATGGTAAACAGTAGTAAAATATAGTAAGAATAAAATCAGTTGCTAAAAGTCTCCATGAAAACAGAATGAAGCATAAAAACTCAGTAATAAAACAATTATAAGAAGTGTGTTGGGAATTATAAAAATTATATAGAAATATAGGAAAGATAATGTGGATAAAATCAATTGAAGAGGGCCATCAAAAATCAAAACATGAAGAGCATGTGGGAGGGAACCCATTTCATATGTAATACAGAAAGGACACAGGAATACCAAAAAGGGTCGAAAGGGCCATGTTCCTGCATCTCCCCACAAACAAGGAGTCACGCCTTCTGAATGAGAGCTCTGTCCCAACACAGGAATAGCGCAGAATATAGATAGATTCTCCAGAGAGGGCAAGTGGCAAAGTGACTATAGAAAGTCTGCTTCCAGCATGCAGTCAGCTCCAGATTCTAACCCATGTGTTTCATGGGAGGAAATTCAAAGACAAGGGATAGGATTTTACAACCCTAACATCAAAAATACAACTCCATCAGGTTTGCAAGACGACTGTAGTGACCTGCACAGAGCAATCACTATTAGAACAAAATTGCCGTACTGGGTCAAACCAAAGGTTCATCAAACCCAGAAGCTTCTTTCCAAGTAAATCAGGAAAACTAACCTGTGAGCCTGCAGTTACACTGTTCATCTGTCCTACTGTCCCAATGGTCACCGTAAGAGCAACTAGAGTCTCAGTAATACAATGACTAGATGTGTGCTCAGAGTCTTCTTACATTCTGCACATTAGTTCAGACTTGCTGTCCTAGGCATGTCTTCAGCATATGGTAGGCAGAGCTCCAGTAAGCTGGAACAGTCTATCAGCTGATGTGTTAGCATAAGGTACTGACCTCTTTGCTCATTCATAAATCCTAAGCTTTGACAGTAATCCTCAACCGATCAGCTATTCAACTATTGCACGGGCACATCTCATACACCAGAACTTCTCCCTGCAGTTATTACTAACATACAAATATAAATGCCATACTGGGTCAGACCAAGGTCCATCAAGCCCGGTATCCTGTTTCCAGCAGTGGCCAATCCAGGTCACAAGTACCTGGCAGGTTTCCAAAAGGCACACAGGTTCCACATTGCTCATCCTGAAGTAAGCAGTGGATTTCCCGGGTCCTTTTTAATAATGGTTTATGGACCTTTCCTCCGGGAACTTGTCCAAACCTTTTTTAAAGCCAGCTACACTAATAGCCTTCACTACATCCTCCGGTAATGAATTCCAGAGTTTGATTACACATTGAGTGAAAAAATATTCTCTTATTGGTCTTAAATGGGTTACCCTGTAGCTTCATTGCTCTGTGAAGGTCAGTCCTTAAGACCTCTTAGCACTCCAGGTTTCATAGAAGGTGAAGCAGTTTCAATTAATTGCCAGTCATCTAGCTGCACTTTCCAAGACACAAATTTTGTGCTGCCATCCAGTTCAAGTGGAAGAACAAAACCAAACTTTAGAACATGACCCAACACCAAGAGGCATTGGAAAAAATAAAAGATTTTGCAAAACAAAATGTTAAATGAAAAACAAAATAAATGCAAGACTACAAACAAGCAAATAATTCAAAACTTTTAAAGATAGATTTCAAAGGGATTTCTGTAGGCAAAACAATGCCTTTTGGGCCAGATCTTATAACCAGGAGCTTATGTGGAATGTGAGAAAAGGAACCTCTTCTACCTACTTTATGCTTCTCTTCCTATATATTTGTTTATTTACACTTAATTCGAAACATGTACAAAAAACAAAATACAAAATCATACAGATATCTTAACCCCTATGAACCCCACCCCATCCCTTCCTCACAATGACCCAACTCCACTAAAACACAGTTGTGTACATGCTTACAGTCAACCCAATATCCCCAAGCAACCTCCCACCACAATCCCAAATTTTTTCTAAACAGGAAAGTCTTCAACAACTTACAAAACAGCTTAAGGTCGTCAATAAGCTTTAACTCCCTATGGAGAACATTCCAAGGCAGAGGCACTTTCATGGAATAAACTCTGCTCTGCTACTGTGCTTTGCACATAATCTTCATAGAAGGTAAACCAACAAACAGTCTTCTTAAGACAGCAAAGTGAAGGTCAGAATATAGTGAGACATCCTAGAGCAGAAGTAATATAGGGTCATCCAGTGTAATGCCTTAAATGTTAATGCAAGGATCTTAAAATTCAGACCAAAATTTTATGTGTAGACAATGAAGCTTACAAGGTCCTGAAGTGATGTAATCATTTGTGAAACCCCACAACAAGTTTTGCTGCAGTTATTTTGCACTAACTGAAGCAGCTGAATATTCCTCTAGGATAGCCCAAGCAACAGTGCATTGCAATTGAGTTGAGGCATCAAAAAAGCCCTAATAGCCCCCCTAAATTTACCCCATATAGATATGGGCACAGTTGCCAGATCTGTCCAAATAAATAAAGACCCTTTACTAGTCTGAAGACATGTGCGGTCAATGTCAATTTGGAGTCCGACGCGACACTCAAATCCTGGCATAAGTCTGCAAGGCCTGTTGAGAAGCAGGGGCTGATGGTAGAGCCCTCTCAGGGCACCCTCCCCTATCAGCAGCAACTGTCATATAAATTAAGTTTAAGGCCCAAAAACCAAATCCACTGAAACTGTGCAAAGGCAGTTCAATCTCAACTATATTATCTACATCTAAGATGGATCAAAATTTGGATATTCTATGTTTATGCAAAGATATTCCTGCTGCCACTACATACACTAGCCTGTCAAAGGAGTCAGAAAGATGTTTACTAGATAAGGGAACAATACAGACCCCTGAGGAACCCTCACTTGGTGTTGGGGAAAGGAAACCATTCCCTTCAATTGTACCATCTGCTCCCTACCAGTCAAATATGAGATGAATCGTACCCCCTGCCCTACTGTAGATAAACAGGCTAACAGGTATTTAAAGGTGCAGAAGAATTGAAGGAAATATCGATACATCGGGAAGATGTATTACAACTATTTGATAAACTGAAGAGTAGCAGATCACCTGGACCGGATGATATACATCCCAGGGTGTTGAAATAATTGAAATATGAGATTGCAGACCTGCTATTAGTAATCTGTGAACTATTATTAAAATCATCTGTAATACCTGAAGATTGGAGGATGGCCAACGTAATGCCAATTTTTAAAAAGGGTTCCAGGGGTGATCCGGGAAACTACAGACTGGTGAGCCTGACTTCAGTACCGGGAAAAATGGTAGAAACTATCATAAAGAACAAAATTGCTGAACATGTAGATAGTCATGGCTTAAGGGGGGACAGCCAACATGGCTTTAGACAAGGAAGATCTTGTCTTATTCTTCTGGGACTGCTTAACCAACATGTTGTGTATTCAGTGCAATAACTGTGGTACTTTCATTCCAAGACAAATCATTTGGAGCTTAAGAACTTGTCCTGTGCCTCAGGTCAGCTGCCATGCATGACGAACTGACTCTACTAAGGAAAGACCTAGCTGCCATGCATAAAGAACTGACTCTACTGAGGGAGGAAATGGCTGCAATGAAATGCACCTCTTCTAGGATACAAACTGAACAAAGTCCACCACCGCTCTCACAAAGAATCAAACACCCCAGGAACAAATGGATCACAGTGGGTTCTGGAAGATTGCGACCTGTAACGCAGAGACATCCTATACATCAAGAGATATCCCTGCATAATGCCTTCTCTGCCTTGGCTAATGAGGATGCTCAATCCAAAGAAACTGAAGGGCCCTTAAATGAGTCAGACAATGCCCAATCTCCTGCTAAAGCACCAATATGAAGAAAACCTCACCAAACAGAAAACTACTACTACTTGGAGATTCCATCATCAGAGGCACCAACTTGGGAACACAGTTCAAAGGAGAGAAGATAGTCATGTGCTTACCAGGCTCGACAGCCAGCAGGAATACAAACCAAGTTGTTGAAGTACTTAGCGCAAAAAGTGAACACTCCAAACTTGATGTTATCCACTTGAGCACAAATGACCTGACTAGAAGCAGTGCCTCTACAGTCCAAAAGGACTTCCAATCTCTGGGAGAGAAACTCAAGCCCATTGTTAACACTGTTGCATTCTCAGAGGTTCTGCCTGTTCTTGGTAAGGGGACAAAAAGGCTGCATCACATTAACAGCTTTAATACATGGCTCCAGACCTGGTGCAAACAAGGAGGATTCAGATTTATTGACGACTGGGGAAACAGATGGACCAACAAGAGACTATACTGTGCTGATGGACTACATCTCTCTGTCGCAGGGAAAATAATCTTAAGTGAAAAATTCAGGCAGTATGTGGATATGCATTTAAACTAGGAAAAGGGTGTGACGGATGTGAAAGGTCAAAACCTGCACGCCACCCCCTGCAAAAAGCAGAACAGTAGAAACAGCCACACTTTTAAACCACACATCAAAAACAAGTGGGAAGATGTGGGCAGAACAAAATCAATGCAAAATACACACAAGCCAGGTAAATGCTGGAAAGCAATGAGCACAAATGCTCGAAGCTTAGCCAACAAAGTTCCGGACCTGGAAACCCTAATGGTGGAAATGGATTTGGACATTGTGGCCATTACAGAAACATGGTTTAATGAATCGCATGATTGGGATATAGCCATAGCTGGCTATAATCTATTCAGAAGAGACAAAGAAAATGGAAAAGGAGGAGGAGTAGCCTTGTATGTAAAAAGCAATATTAAAGCTACTGAAATGCAGGGGACATGGGGAAAAGAAGAAGTGCTTTGGATTGTGTTGGAAAGAGGAGATGGCACTGTCATCCATATTGCTGTAGTCCACAGATCTCCGACTCAAATTGAAGAGATAGATAACGAATTGATTATAGATATTGCCAAGATAGCCACAAAGGAGGAAGCGATCATTTTGGGTGACTTTAATCTACCTGATGTGGATTGGATTACTCCTTCTGCACATCTGGAAAGAAGCAAAACAATTGTATATGCTCTCCAAGATGCATCACTTAGACAAATGATCATGGAACCAACCAAGGAAAGATTAACGCTGGATTTAGTGCTCACCAACGGTGATAGCGTGTCGAATGTCTGCGTGAGTGCCCCTGTAAGCAGCAGCGATCATCACACGGTGTGGTTTGAGATAAAAGCAAGGTACAGGCCAAACATAGCAAGCTCAAAGTCCTAAACTTCAAAAACAACAACTTCAATAAAATGGCCGAGTACCTAAAGGAGGAGATGACAAGGTGGAAGGAGATAAGGGAAGTGGAATTGCAATGGGCTAAATTAAAGGTGGCAATAAAAGGGGCAACCGATAAATATGTAAAAAAAAGTAAATAAAAAGAGGAGAAGGAAACCTATTTGGTTTTCCAAAGTGGCTGCTCAAATAAAGGCAAAAAACAGAGCTTTCGCAAAATTCAAAAGCCTGCAAACAGAAGAACACAGAAATGAATACAGGATCCAACTCAAAGAGTCTAAAAGAGTAATAAGGATAGCAAAATCAAAGGCAGAGGAAAAGATGGCTAAAGATGTTAAGGGTGGCGACAAAACTTTCTTCAGGTATATTCGGGAAAGGAAGAAGATCAGAGTTGGAATTGCAGGACTCAGAAGTGCTGTGAAAGGACTCGTGGAAAGTGACATAGAAAAAGCAAAATTGCTAAACAAATACTTCTGCTCTGTTTTTACTAAAGAAAATCCTGGAGATGGACCAGCTGTTACTCCCAAATATAAAAATGGGAATGAAGTAGATACCACACCATTCAGAGAAGATGAGGTGTTGGAACAACTTGCTAAACTGAAAGTGGACAAAGCCATGGGATAGGATGGGAAACATCCCAGGATACTGAAAGAGCTCAGAGAGGTTCTTCCAGGGCCGCTAAAGAATGTATTCAACAAATCCTTGGAAACAGGAGAGGTTCCTCAGGACTGGAGAATGGCTGATGTCGTACCTCTACACAAAAGTGGTGACAGGGAAGAAGTGTCAAACTACAGACCCGTGAGCCTTACCTCGGTGGCGGGAAAAGTAATGGAGGCGCTCCTGAAAGAGTGAATAGTGAACTTTCTCAAAACCAACAGGTTGCAAGATCTGAGGCAACATGGTTTTACTGAAGGACGGTCTTGCCAAACAAATCTGATTGAGTTCTTTGACTGGGTGACCAAGGAACTAGATCAGGGGCATGCGATGGATGTCATCTACCTGGATTTCAGCAAAGCCTTTGATACTGTTCCTCATAGGAGGCTTGTCAACAAACTCAGTAGCTTGGGGATGGGTCCCAAGATGGTAAACTGGATTAGAAATTGGTTGACTGACAGACGACAGAAGGTGATGGTACATGGAGCTCACTCGGATGAAAGGAAGGTGATTAGCAGGGTGCCCCAGGGTTCGGTCCTGGGCCCTGCACTGTTCAATGTATTTGTGAGTGATATTGCTGAAGGACTGAATGGAAAAGTCTGTCTTTTTGCAGATGACACAAAAATTTGCAACAGAGTGGACTCCCCCAAGGGAGTGGATAACATGAGGAAAGATCTACAAAAGCTGGAAGAATGGTCTAATGCTTGGCAATTACGAATTAATGCGAAAAAGTGCAGTCTCGTGCACTTAGGTAGCAGAAATCCAAGGGAAATGTACGCAATAGGGGGTTAGAGGTTGGTGTGCACGGTTCAGGAGAAAGACCTTGGTGTGATTATCTCTGATGATCTCAAGGTGGCAAAACAGTGCGACAAGGTGGTGGCAAAAGCCAGGAGGATGTTGGGCTGCATACAAAGAGGGATTACCAGCAGAAAGGAAGAGGTACTTATGCCACTGTATAAGTCATTGGTGAGGCCTCACTTGGAATACTGTGTTCAGTTTTGGAGACCGTATCTTGCAAAAGATGTAAAAAGACTGGAAACTGTTCAGAGGAAAGCGACCAAAATGATTTGGAGCCTGTGTCAGAAGCCTTATGAGAAGAGACTTGAAGACCTAAATATGTACACTTTGGAGGAGAGGAGGGACAGGGGAGATATGATTCAGACCTTTAAATACTTAAAGAGGAACGATGAACAAACAGACCTCTTCCAAAGATGGGGAAGCTGCAAAACTAGAGGGCATAACATGAAGCTGCAAGGTGGAAAATTGAAAGGCAATGTCAGGAAATATTTTTTCACTGAAAGGGTGGTGGATGCTTGGAATGCCCTCCTGATGGAAGTGGTGGGGGGCAAACATGGTGATGGAATTCAAAACAGCATGGGACAAGCACAGTGGATCCCTTTACAGCAACAGGATAAAAACAAAATAAACTGAACCATCTAACTTCTCAACAAATAGGAGTGTCCTACATGGAGTGGTGGGTCCACCCCTAAAGCAAAGACATGGGGAGGGGTGGCCTGCACAGAGCGACAGGTGCACCTACTTTTGCCGTATTGCTGGGCAGACTGGATGGAAAATGCTGGTCTTTATCTGCCGTCTGTTACTATGTTACTATGTTGATCGGTTATGTTTTTTTGAAGGTGTGAATAAACAGGTAGACAAAGGTGAGTCGGTTGATATAGTGTATTTGGACTCTCAGAAAGCCTTTGACAAGGTCCCTCAGAGACTTTTGGCAAAACTAAAGAGTCATGGGATAGGAGGCAGTGTACTATTGTGGATCAGGAACTGGTTAAAAGATAGAAAGCAGAGGTTAGGGCTAAATGGCCAATTTTCCCAATGGAGAAAGGTGAATTGTGGTGTACCCCAGGGATCTGTGCTGGGTCCGCTGCTTTTTGACATTCATAAATGACCTGGAAAAGGGAATAACGAGTGAAGTTATCAAATCTGCAGATGAGACAAAACTATTTAAAGTTGTTAAAACCCATGAGGATTGTGGAAAATTGCAAGAGGATCTTGATAAATTGGAAGACTGGGCATCAAAATGGCAGATGAAATTTAATGTGGACAAGTGCAAGGTTATGTACCTAGGGAAGAACAACCCAAACTATGGTTACACGATGCAAGGTTCCACATTAGGAACCACCACCCAGGAAAAAGATTTAGGCGTCATTGTGGATAACATGTTAAACCCTCTGCACAGTGTGCAGTGGCGGCCAAGAGAGCAAATAGAATGCTAGGTATCATAAAGAAAGGAATGGAAAATAAACCAAAGGATATTATAATGCCTCTATATCGTTCCATGGTGCGACCGCACCTTGAATATTGTGTGCAATTCTGGTCGCCGTATCTTAAAAAGGATATAGCGTTTTTAGAAAAGGTTCAGAGAAGAGCCACCAAAATGGTAAAGGGGATGGAAGGATGCCCCTATGAAGAAAGGCTAAAAAGGTTAGGGCTCTTTAACCTGGAAAAGAGACGGCTGAGGGGAGATATGATAGAAGTCTATAAATTAATGAGCGGAGTGGAACGGGTAAACGTAGATCGATTGTTTACGTTATCAGAATATAGAAAGACTAGGGGACATGCAATGAAGCTACAGGGTAAACTATTTAAGACTAAGAGAAAATCCCTCACTTGGTTTGCAGTTTGTCGTGCTGTGAGGGCTTGCATGCATCAGTGATGAGAGCTAAACTATCAGTATTTTAACTACTGGCAGGGTCTCCCAAGATAGACAGGTCTCAGCTGAGGTGCTAGACCAAGACAAACCACCCATCTGGGCAGCAGCAGAATGGGATAGTGTTGATGGCAGAGGATCACATCTTGGTGACAACAGCAACACCAAACTTAAACTGCATGGAGGAAAGGCCCGGCAATCTATTTCTGTATCTTGCCATGAAAACCCAATGGATAGTTACTACAAAAACTGTGCTATAGTGCTGGAAGATGAGACCCCCCCCCCCCCCCCCCCCGCGTCGGAAGGCACTCAACTAGCTACTGGGGAAGAGCTGAAGACTTTTCAGAGTAAAGCCAGCATTTATGATATGGTTGGATCAAAGCCCTCAGGACGTCTGACTGCTGATGTAGCTGTACATGAAATGAGAGTCAGAAGCTGTAAAGATGTCTTACACATTGGAACACGGAATGTACGAAGCATGAACCAAGGGGAGTTGGAGGTGGTCAAGAATGAAATGGAACGTGTACAACTTGATCTGCTGGGTGTCAGCGAACTGAAATGGACTGGCATCGGGCACTTTGCATCAGATGATCACATAGTCTATTATGCTGGAATTGAAAGACAAAGAAAAAATGTTGTTGCATTTATAATAAAGAAGAAACTTGCAAGAACTGTAATGAAATACAACGCAGTCAGTGAACGCTTAATCTCTATTCGTCTACGAGGAATGCCTATCAACACAACTATAATTCAAGTATATGCCCCAACAACAGCTGCAGAAGAGAATGAAATTGAAGAGTTCTATGAAGATGTACAAGCTGAAATTGACAGAACATGAAAACAGGATATCCTGATAGTCATGGGTGACTGGAACACAAAAGTTGACAACAAACAAGAAGGCAAAGTAGTTGGGGAAATATGGACTTGGCAACAGAAATGAAGCTGGAGAAAGACTGAGAGAATTCTGCAAGACCAACGATCTATTCATCTCAAACACCTTCTTCCAGCAACACAGGCGTCGACTGTACACATGGACTTCACCCAATGGATTGTATAAAAATCAAATTGACTACATCTGTGGAAGTCAACTATGGAAAAGATCTGTAACATCAACAAAGACAAAACCTGGAGCTGACTGTGGTACAGATCATTAACTACTAGTATGCAAACTCAAGCTAAAGTTGAAAAAGAGCAAACCACTCATGAATGCAGCAAAATATGACCTTGAGAATATACCACTGGAATTTAAAGACTGCCTGCAAAATTGATTTGCTGCTTTAGATACAAATGACAGAGCTCCAGAAGAGTTATGGCATGACATCAAGAAAGTTGTGTTGGAAGAAAGCGAGAAGTCTCTACAAAAGGTGAAAAAGCAAAAACAGCTAAAATGGATGACGGAAGAAACTCTGAAAATTGCCCAGAAACGCAGAGAAGCTAAAGCCAGAGGAGAAAGAAAGACAATCACAGAACTCAGAGATTTCCAACATACAGCAAGACAGGACAAGGAAAGTACTATAATGACGCATGCAAGAAAACAGAAGCAGAAACTATTAGAGGAAGAACAAGATCGGCTTTCCTAAAGCTACGAGAGTTAAAGAAAAAGTTCCAGCCTCGGATTGGAATGTTACAAGATGCTCAAGGTTCTATGTTGAATGATGCTGAGAAGATCAAGAAAAGGTGGAAGGAATATACAGAGTTTTTATATGATAAAGATCAAGTGGACCAATAGTCGTTTCAACCTGTACCTTTATGATCTGGAACCATTGGTGATGAAAGAAGTTGAAGCAGCATTGAAAGCCTTATCAAAGAACAAAGCACCAGGCATTGATAGCATTCCCATAGAAGTATTTCAACAATCTGATGCAGCTGTTACCGTAGTTACAAGGCTCTGCCAAGAAATATGGAAGACAACATCATGGCCAACTGACTGGAAAAGATCAGTGTTTATACCAATACTAAAGAAAGATGGATCCAACTGACTGTGGAAATTATCGCACAATCGCTCTGATCCCACATCCACGCAAGATTCTACCGAAGATTATTCAAAAGAGACTACAACCATACCTGGAACAAGAACTACCTGAAGTGCAAGCAGGGTTCAGGAAACGGCAAGGAACAAGAAACATCATTGCAGATGTGAGATGGATCCTTGAAAAGACTAAAGAATACAAAAAGGATATCTATTTGTGCTTTATCGACTATAGCAAGGCTTTTGACTGTGTAAACCATGAGAAACTCTGGGCCACATTAAGAAGCATGGGTATACCAGAATACCTGATCGTTCTCTTGCACAATCTGTAAATTGATCAAGCAGCAACAGTTTGAATGGAACAAGGAGAAACAGAATGGTTTATAATAAGCAAAGGTGTAAGACAAGGCTGCATACTTTCCCCCTACCTGTTTAATTTATATGCAGAACAAATCAGAGAAGCAGGATTGTATGAAGACAACAGAGGTGTGAAGATTGATGAGTCTTCCACCAGCAACCTTCGCTATGCTGATGATACCACAGTACTGGCTGAAAGTGAAGATGATCTGAAACATTTGCTTCTCACAATCAAAGAACATAGTCTCAAAATGGGCCTGCACCTTAATGTAAAGAAGACAAAGATCATGACAACTGGCATAATCAACAGGTTCATCGTTGAAGGAGAAGAAATTGAAATTGTGAACAACTTTAACCTACTTGGATCAACTATTAATAAAGAAGCAACAAGCAGTCAAGAAATCAGACGATGCATTGCTCTTGGCAGAATGGCTATGAAAGACCTAGATAAGATTCTCAAGAGCAGAGATGTCTTTCTCCATACAAAGATTCGACTTGTTCAAGCCATGGTATTTTCAATAACCTCATATGGATGTGAAAGCTGGACAGTGAAAAAGATAGACAGGAAGAAAATTGATGCCTTTGAATTATGGTGCTGGCGGCGAATACTGTGTATACCATGGACTGCCCGAAGAACAAACCAGTCGGTACTAGAGGAGATCAAACCTAAGCTTTCTTTAGAAGCTCAGATGACAAGACTTCGACTTTCATACTTTGGATACATCATGCGAAGAGAGAGATCATTAGAGAAAGACATCATGCTTGGCAAGATAGAAGGTCAATGCAAAAGAGGAAGGCCAGCAATGAGATGGATCGATACAATAACAGCAGCTACGGGTACCAGTCTGTCAACAATAAGCCGCCTGACTGAAGACCGAACACAATTTAGGACAGCTATCCAGAAGGTCGCCATGAGTGAACTCCGACTCGACGGCACTTAACAAGAGAAAATATTTTTTCACTCAACGTGTAATCAAACTCTGGAATTTGTTACCAGAGGATGTAGTAAAGGCTGTTAGTGTAGCTGGGTTTAAAAAAGGTTTGGACAAGTTCCTGGAGGAAAGGTCCATAAACCATTATTAAAACAGGATCCAGGATATCAATGCTTGACCCAATACAAGCATTGTGGAACTTGTGTCTTTTGGGGAAACAGCTATGTACGTATGACCTAGATTGGCCACTGTTGGAAACAGGATACTGGGCTTGATGGACCTAGGTCTGACCCAGTATGGCATATCTTATGTTTTTAACAATTTCTGATGGCAAATTGTATCAAATGCTGTGGAAACATCAAGCAACAGCAGGAGGATCAACTGATCCCTATAAAACTGGGCATCATCCACAAGTGTCGCCAGAAGGGTCTTGCTCACATCTCTTCAGCAGGGGCGGCCCAAGGGGGGTGCGGGGCCATGTGCGGAGACTCGGTGCGGGGCCTCATTTGCATAAGTGGCCTTATTTGCATAAATATTTGCATAATGTTACCATACACTAACTTTTAGTAAACATGTCTCTTAATGAGTGTATGGATAAAGAAAGACTAGAAGATTTCTACATTACTATAATCCAGTGCCAACCGCCAGGCACATTAGGAACTACTACAAACGCTGCCCATTTAGAACCCATAGCAAACCCGCCGTATCCTGACAGCATTACCAGGACTCACAAAGCACCATACCCTACCTATCAAAAGGCAACACTGCAAATATTAAACCAATACATTTCAGAGAATACTGGGGAAAGAGAACAAGTGGCAATGTCAAATAGGAATTACATAAACAGAATACCTCAGCTCAGTTAAACATGCAGAACATAGACCATCACCAAACAAGGAATCACAATTAAGGAACAGGAAGGCAATAATTAAACTGGGAACCCCAAAAGCCAAACTTGGAATGTTCAACAACACTGTAGAAATAAAACTATAAATTAATTTCCTCTTGTACCAAACAAAGCGCAGACATTGATGCACATTTCCCAGAGCTTTCATATTCCAGTTAATAAATTCATGATAGAGATATCTTTCTACTTTTTGTGCAGCTTTTTTTCAGTTGCAATTGCTCCAGCCACTTTCTTCTGGTTTCTTCATGTTTTCTGCTAACTCTCCATCGTCTGCTGTCCTTTTGTCCTTTCTTCTCTCTTCTAGTTTTTTTTCCATTCTCTCTCTCTCTACATCTGCTTTAACATACTAATCTTTCTCCTTTTGCTCTTTCCTCATTCCTATTTCATCCTCACAAATTTTACCCCTCCATCCTCAATCCCAACTTACTCTCCCAATACCGGGCCAATTGTAGATTTTTCATCCCTCCCACACAAAATATTTTTCCCCTCTCCATTTTACTCTCCCAGCCCCATCCCATTCTAATCCTCCCCCAACATCAGCTCCCTTCTAGTTCCTGTCTCACCCAGCATCCATTCCCTTCTAGTCCCTGCATCAGCCCATTTCCAGTCCTAGCCCCCCATCAGCCCATTTCTAGTCATTTCCTAGCCCCACCATCAGCCCATGTCAAATCCTAGCTCCCCTCCACTCAGCCCAATTCCAGTCCAAGCCCCCCCATGAGCCTACTTCCAGTTCTAGCCCCTCCATGAGTCCATTTCAATTCAAGCCCCCACCACAGCCCATTTCCAATTTTAGCTCCCCCCAACAGCCCATTTCCAGTCCTATCCTAGCTGCTCCATCAGCCCATTTTCAGTCCTAGCTCCCGTCCCTCACAGCCCATTTCCATTCCAAGCCCCCTCCCCATCAGCTATTTGCAGTTCAAGCCTCCCCTTCCACTCAGCCCATTTCCAGTCCTAGCAACCTCCCAACCCATTACCAGTCCTAGCCCCCCATCAACCCACTTCCAGTCCTAACCTCCCATCACCCCATTTTCAGTTTAAGCCCCCCTATAATCCATTACCAGTCCTAGCCCCCCATCAACCCACTTCCAATCCTAACCCCCCAACACCCCATTTTCAGTTTAAGCCCCCCCTATAACCCATTACCAGTCCTAACCCCCCTTCAGCCCACTTCCAGTCCTAACCCCATCAGCTGATTTCCAGTCAGCCCCCCATAGCCCATTGCCAGTCCTAACCCCCCCCCCATCAGCCCACAGCCCATTACCAGTCCTAACCACATCAGCCCACCTCAAGTCCTAACTCCTCCCCATCAGCCCATTTCCTGTCCTAGCCCCCCCCCCATAGCCCATTATCAGTCCTAACCCCCCATCACCCCATTTCCCTACAGCCCCCATCAGCCCACAGCCCTTTACCAGTCCCAACCCCCCATAGCCCATTACCAGTCCTAACCCCCCCCCCATCGGCTCATGGAAAATTTAAAAAAAAAAAAAAGCTGGCTGCTGTTGCTGCCGCGGCGGCAGTGGCAGAATGGAGTGTCCCGCAGGGCCCCCTCTGCCTGGCTGAGCTCTCCCGGCCCGGCTGAGCCCCTCTGCGCCAGCTTTCAGATACGCGAGGGAGACACTCCCCCTTTGCGTATCTGAAAGCCGGCGCAGAGGGGCTCAGCCGGACAGAGGGCGCCCCGCGGGACACTCCATTCTGCCGCTGCTGCGGCAGCCAGCTTGTTGTTTTTTTTAATTTAATTTTTAAAAAAGCAGAATGTTCTTTGCGCGGGGCCCTGTGCAAAAAACATTCTTGCTCAATGGATGGGCCGGCCCTGCTCTTCAGTACTGTTTTAGCAATTGAAATTTGCTTGCCTACTATCTAAGATGTGATGGTCCTCAAGGTCTCAAGAGCTGGTTGGCTGCAGCTTTTTCAATTGTTTTGCCAAGAAATAGTAAATTTGAAATGTGCCAGTAATTTTAGAACTTGCTGGGCTCCATAGTTGCCCCTTTTAAAGCTGGAGAGACATATGCCTGCTTCAAGGCAGAGGGAAAAACAGCTACCTGGAGGAAGTATTGATGATCTGACTAATCCTAGACTCAATTTCATCCCCAACTAAACACAAACAAGGGACTGGGCAGGGATCTGATGTGCAAGTAGTCCGAGTCATACTGTAGATCCAATTATGCTTTTTAAGAGAGGAGACAGCAGTGAATTCATCTGAACCATGGTTCTCTGCTAAGCAGCAGCTGATGTTTCCTCAGAACTCACTCACTCAGCTCAGTCTCTTCTGGACTTGCTGCAACACTATCAGGCACTCGGGCAAGCTCGCTACATATTATGGAGATCTTAGACTGAAAAGATGCAAAATCACACAAGAAGTAAAGGCCACTCAGGAAGTGCCTGTGATTGGCAAGGATTGTACTGTCGGGAAGAGGGTCTTCAAATCATAAAAAGATGCTTTAATTAGTTCTCAGCTTCTCTCAAATCTTGCTGTAGCTTTCCAATGAATCCGTTGCTCAATGTTTCTAGCTGTCTGCCAACGACTTTCAAGATGCCGAGATTCCTGCTTTCCAAGCCAACAGCAGCAGTATTCCAAGGGACAGATCAACCATTCATTAAATGTGATTCTACACACTGGAGCTAAACAAAGGTTATCCTTGGGTGCTGCCTGCACTCTGCTCCCAAATGCCCAATACTAGCCGGCTGGCATCAAGGTTTTTCAGTGGAGACGCCCACAGATATCCAGTAGCACTAACCTCATTAGCCTGCGACTAACAGTTAATAGGGCTGCTAATTGCATTAATTGCTCTGAATATCAGACCCATTGTTTCCAAGTGTGGCAATATACCATGCAAGGCTCCATAATGGCCACCGTGTCCAAGTCCATTGCACATCAGGGCTTGCAGGTCAGGGAGTTGGTGAGCACTTGTGCCGATTGCCTTCCAGCAGGTCTTTGTAGGCTTCAGTTTTGTAATCATGTTCTTCTTGACTCCTCTTCCCCTTTGTTATTGATGCATTTTAAGTGGGGGGGGGGGGGAGGATATTCAAAGGCATGTACACGCCTGCAAAGCACGTAAATTCCAGTTAATGGGCTATTCAATAGTGCTAACAGGGTTAGCGCTGCTGCTACATGCCTCAGTGCTAAACACTGGGATGTGTCCTGGGCATTTTTAGGGTGGGGCGGGGGCAGTGCCTGGCGCTAACTGGGCAACGACGTTATTGAGCTGCTGCCTGGTTACTGAAAAGTGAGTGATGTAAGCTGTGGCAAAGGATGGCCTAACTTCACCCGTGGAAGCTAACTGGGCGGCAGCTCAATATCACCACTGCCCAGTTAGGTTCCAGCTTCTGTGGTGACCCAGATACTCAATGGCCGCAGCTTTCCAGGTCCAGGATTAGTATTCAGCAGCAATCGTTATGCGCTTTACAGGCACTAGCTGCCGCCACTGACTGACTATCCCCTCCCCTCCCCCTGGCCCATGTTGTCTATTTTTATCATTACTGTAATAATCCCCCCCTCCCCCCACACACACCTCTAGTTTAAATGCCTGACTACATATTGTCTGAATAGTTTCACCTGGAATCTTTTACCCTAGGTGAAAAAGTCAGACACTATGTTGACAGGCATTTAAATTGGAGAACTAATGATCAAACCTTGTCCACATTTGAGAAGGTTAAATCACATCATTGTTGTGACTTTGCATCAAATCTGTGGTTGCTGGGGTTTCTCTAACACATACTGCGCTAGTAAACACTAGGAAGTGGGATGTCATTTAAAATCAACACCAGTGCATATTTGTGCCTTTTAATTCTTACTAATAAGTGAGAATGGCCTGCTGCAATTTTATGTAAATTTTTTCAAAATAGTACCAATTTCAAGGGCAGTGTGGAGAGTTCAGCCTGGCATAACACATCTGGCTTTAGATTGTCGCTCTGAAATATTTCTAGTCCAATATGGTGAAAATAGATGTTATATTGACAGTCATACTAGATGTGAGTGATCACATAAGCCCCATATGCAACTCCACAATAGTTAACAAAACTCACCAGAAGAACTTCAGCTGTGCTATGGAGTTATTTATTTATTTAACACTTATTTATATACCGCATCTTCCAGCGATCAGTTGCGGTGTACAATTAACAACAGTTAACAATGCAGAGCTTGTTTTACATGGAACAGAATAACTTTTTACATAGAACATCTTAACATGCACACATAGGTTTAAAAAACTAAGCAGAATAATTCTACTAACACAGATTGTGTAACAATTTAAACAAAGTACTGACTCTACCGCATAGGCAGATCATATCAGTTGCAACTATATACAAGTAGGGTATCAGTGCATAGGAGTGGAGTGTTTATTCGATTATGTTTTGTGTGTTATCCCTTGAAGAAGGGAGTATACGCTTGATGTGGGGGGGTTCATGTTTAGCCTTTATCTAAGTTGAGTGGAATGTTTTCTATGGAATTATAGTGTTTAGTGAATAGATATTTTTTCAATTTTTTTCTGAATTCTGTTATCTCTGTTAGTGATCGTAAGTCCTGTGGTAACGAGTTCCAAGTTGTTGGAGCTATGTGGGAAAAGGCTCTATTATTTGTAATTTTGTGAGATCTTATATATTCTTTTGGAATCTTTAGTTTATTTGATTGTCCTTTTCTATGAGTAGACTTAGGTAGTTCTTTGTTTATTAAATTACATAGTGTCTTCGGGGCCATGTCGTTTAGGGCTTTGAATGTAGTTATTATTGTTTTGTAGGTTATCCTGCTTTGTATTGGTAACCAGTGCAGTTATAACTATTTGCTTATTCACCAAACATTATGATTTATTGGTCCTTTAAATGGAAGATGTTTCTACATAGAAAAGCATCTGAATATAAAGCATTAACAGAACAAGTCAAATAAAATACCGTAATTGTAATTAAAATCTGATATTTTTCCTTCAGAAGCAAGGATGCAGCTTGTAGTGGGAAAATATTCGGTAAAGAGGGTCCCAAACCTGTCCTGGGGATTTCACCTGATTTTCAGAATGTCCACAATGAAGGTGCATGAGAAATTTGCATACATTAGAAACTCAGATTGATTTACCTCATGCATCTTCATTGTGGATATTCTGAAAACTAGATGGAGTCCCCAGGACAGGTTTGGGAAGCCTTATTCTATAAACGCAACATTGTTATACTGCACAAATTTTAAAAAGTGATTGAAATCAATCTTAGAGAGGAGTTCACTAATTATGGTTATTCCACCTTCATCTTAAATGGCTGTCTCCAACCCAGTCCCAAAGAAAAACGGTTTCTGGTGCAAATACTATGAGTTCCCTTCAAAAGACACAAAAAGGGTCATGTTTACTAAGCTGGGCTAACAGCTAACCTGGGCCGTCTGCAACTAGTTCCCATGTTATTTAGTGGGATCTAGGTTCAGATAGCCCAGGTTAACTATTAGCCCAGCTTTGTAAACATACACCTAAGTGAAGACCAATAGTACATCAAGCCCAGTATCTTGTTTCCAACAGTGGGCAAGGTCCCTAATACCTTGCAGGTTCCCAGAAGCTATACAGATTCCATGCAGCTTATCCAAGGGGTAAGCAGTGGGGGCTGGATGGGACGCATCTGAGTGTACTGAAGGAACTTGGGGAACTTCTAGTGTCTCCATAGTCTGACACTTTCAATGCTTTATTTAACAATTTTTCTATACTGTTTTTCTACAAGTCAAAAACAGTGTACACCGAACACAGTGCAGAAACAGATAGTACTGAAACCAATGGTGCACATTACATTGAACAGAGATGAACCTATTTTAACAAATCTTAATAGGGTTAGTTAACTAGATACATGATGGGTTGCCATTAGCAACAGGTTGAAGCATGGTGGGAGAAGCAATTTTAGAGATGGGAGTGGTCCCCGGGGATTGGAGAAGGGTGCATGTGGTCTTCTACAAAAAAGCAGAAGAATGAGGCTGAGAACTACAGGCCAGTTAGTCTGACCTCTGTGGTGAATAAATTAATGGAAATGCTGCTAAAACAGGATAGTGAGGTTTCTGGAATCCAATGAAGTGCAGGATCCAGTGTAGCATGGTTTTACTAGAGGCAGGTCTTGTGAGATAAATCTAATTTCTTTGACTGGGCAACCAGAGAGTTGGACAGAGGAAGAGCCCTAGATGTGGTGGACTTAGATTTCAGTAAAACCTTTGACACCATTCCACACAGGTGATAAATAAACTGAACACCCTAGGGATAGACCCTAAAGTGACTGACTGCTAGAAATTGGTTGAGTGGGAGGAGACAAAGGGCACTGGTAAATGGAGTTCTCTGAGAAGGTTGTTACCAGTGGTGTGCCACAGGCATCTGTCCTTATTCCAATACGCTAATGTTTTTGTTAGCGATATTGCAGAAGGGCTGACGGATAAGGTTTGCCTCTCTACAGATGATACCAAAATCTGCAATAGAGTAGACACCCAGGAGGGAGTAGATAACACGAGGAGGGATTTAGCTAAGCTTGAAGAATGGTCGAGAATTTGGCAGCTTCTATTCCCTTTATCATTTTGATTACTCTTCTCTAAACCTTTTCTAATTCCACTATATCTCGGGACCTGATCATCATCGCCAGCAGGGAACGGGTAAGGAAACTCCTCCCGCCCCTATCTGATGAGGCCAATTGGGCTTCAGGACCCACAAGACCACCACTGCACCTTAAATTTAAAGGCGTGCTCAGGTATGCCTGTGCCTTAGGGCCTCGCCAGAGGGCCCTTTGACATGGCCCTTAGGGTGGGACAGAAAAAGAGCAATCAAACGCTACAGAGACTATCCAGTCCACAGGCACTCTACCACCAATCTATACCAACAGCAGTGCAGCCTTCCAAAGGACAAACCCCTGAATCCACCGCCAAACCAGAGTTCAATGGACAAAACATCACCCCTACAAAACTATGCTTAAGATCAACCCTTAATGCCAGCAAACCAGAGGCGAGTTACCAATCAACGATCTAAACCTCTCAACATACTAGAACCTCCCATGATTAACAAGTTCATCAAACTGAAACACTACAAAACATACATAACCCACACAGCCTTCTTCACTTCCTCGTATGCATTGTCATATTAGCTTTATTCAGGAATGCAATGTGTCTCACTGTAAACCTTGGAACCATCCCAGTCATCTGTGGATATAGCACTCAAAGCCACAAATGCCTACTGTACAGAATGCGACAGAACTACCTCTGCTCTGGTGCACATACAACTCTAGGAACCAAGATGCCAGCATCACCGGCACTGTCCTTCGTTGGTTTCACTCCTTCCTCTCTGGCCATTCTTTTTCAGTTTCCACCAGTTCTCTCTCTTCACCCTCTTTCACTCCCCTTCCCTGCAGTGTCCCCCAGGGCTCTGTCCTTGCTCCCCTCCTCTTTAATGTCTTTTTGGCTCCTCTCGCACTTTTAGTCCAACAACACGGTGTCTCCGCATATTATTACGCTGACGATATCTTTCTTCTTTATCACACTAACTCTGTCTCCCCCGATATTACCCCCTTCAACAACTGCCTCTCCTCAGTAGCATCCTGGCTTTCCTCCAACTTCTTGCATATCAATCTCTCCAAAACCTCAGCCATCTGGTTCACTGCTGGCAGCTCTGCCCCTTCCCTCATTCCACTGCTCTCTTTCGTTCCAATCCCCATCGTCACCTCTCTACGCTGCCTTCGTGTGACCCTCGACTCCTCCCTATCGTTCAAAGCACATATCTCATCTGTAGTTCAGCGCTGCTTTCACCCTAAGACAACTCCGATCTGTACGTCCTTTCCTCTCTTTCTCCGCTATGTCCACCCTCCTTATCTCCCTAGTTGTCTCCCGCCTCGATTATTGTAATGTCTCCTTAGCTGGTCTCCCCCAATCCCAACTTCAACGTCTGCAATGAGTCCACAACACTGCTGCCTGTATCCTCACTTGCTCTTCCCGTTTCGACCATATCACCCCTCTTCTCATTTGCCTGCACTGGCTTCCGATTCCCTTCCGTATTCAGTACAAATTTCTTCTTTTTGTTCACAGGTCTATTCATACTGGCACTCCTTTACCTTGCCGACCTGATCCACCTCCACACTCCCTACCGTTCCCTCCGCACCATCCACATGAACCGCATAACCTTACCCTCCCCATCCCAGGCCCACCTAGAAACCACCCATTCCTCTGCCTTTTACTGCCTTGGTCCCCGCCTATGGAACTCGCTCCCCACAGACCTCCGCTTGGAACTCTCATTTAAAACATTTAAGGCAAATCTAAAAACCCATCTCTTCTGTCTAGCTTTTGGCCTCTCCCCCCCCCCCCCGCGCCCCTTTTCACCACCCCCATGATGTTGCTTTCCCTTGTTTGTTACTATAATCTAGCCTCGACCTTTTACTCTTCTCTCTTCTTTCCTATCACACTATGGCGTTCCTTTCCTAATTTTCTAAGTAGCCTTTTGTATTTTGTAAACTGTTCAGATGCTATTGTGATGGGCGGTCTATTAAGTTCCCAATAAACATAAACACCCTAGAAGATACCACACAAGCGGTAAAAACTACAACCTACCTAAAATGCACTCTAATGCCGTTCTTCAAGAAATAAGATACAAATCCTCAACTACCTAATCGACAACCTAGACATCTTGTGCATAATAGGATCTTGGGTAACCATTACAGATACCATTCCACTCAACTAAGAACCCCTAGGCTCCAATATTTTCAGCTATTCTTGAACTAGCGGCAGAGGTGGTGGTATCTGCATCCTGGCAAAAATTAACTTATTATTCAAACTAAGACACCATAAACACAGAGGGAAGAGACATAATAACTATCTCAAACAACTGGCATTATGCCTCGCCTATCATTCTCCTACAGCAAGTCATGATGAGTTAGTGGCCATTCTAGAAATAGCCAACTCATATGTACACCCATCTTCCCACCTAACACTAAAGGATGACCTGAACTTATCCTCTGTACCACAGAAACAAAGCAAATCATTCATGGAAGCCATGGGACACTTCCAGTTCACTCAATTGGTTTGGTCTCCAATGCATACTAAAGGAAATACCTTAGATCTCAACTTTGTCCAAACCCAATCTCCATTCCAAAGCTCACAGAAGTCCCTGGTCAGATCACTACATCATTACCTGCCATCTACCACAACACGTATTTAAGTGGTTTCTTTATACCGCCCCTTCCAGAGATCAAGGGCGCTTGACTCGTAGATCAAACACCATCTACGGCAAGCGCCACCATTGCTTTAGATCCTTTGACAAATCCACCTTCATTGACGAAGTTATCCACAGAACCCAATGACCTCGAACTCATAATGAACAAATGGCTAAACACAATAAAAACCTTTACACTAGCACCTCCCACCTCCCACTTGCTAAGCCGAACTGCCACATCCACACCTCCTGGTACACACCAGGCCTCAGAGAGTTAAAGCATAAACTGAGGAAACTTGAGCGCAGATGGAGAAACACCCCCAATGATCAGACCAAGGAGATCTACCTACTTACCCTTCAATCACAACGAACCGAGACCAACAAAGCACAAAGAATACCACACTAAACCAATAATGAAATAAACCCAGAGAATTGTATGATATAGTTAAATCATCATAAGAAAACAGCCCAGCTCAGAACACAAACACCCTTAAACCACAGGAATTTACTGTATGTCTACAATCAAAATCTCACATCACTCAACCTGCTTTTTTCTCCCAGCATGAGCAAACCCACAAACTAAACCATCACCAGCACCTTGCTACAATCTCTCAGTCTAAGGTACTCAGAACAGCTGGAACACATGGAGGCCAATTCTGATGAGGGCATGTCCAGGCTGTCCGGATATCCAGAATCTGGATGGCCAGGATATGCACCCAATTCATCTCCTGTGGGAGCTAGATAGCCCTGCAGGAGCAGAGTCAGGGCATAAGGCCTGCACGTCCTGGATGGGCCCCAATTCTAGCCTGCCAGATGTCTAGAGTCTCCCCAGCTAGCCCAGCCAGGATCCTGCATGGAGCCATGGCACCATGGCATCCAGTCACCATGGCAGCATGCAGGAGCCCCGATCAGCTGTAGTTTTTAAAATTGTCATGTTCCCTGCTGCCCAACCCCCAATCAGCCTATCTCACCTCTTTGGGAGGTCCTGCAGGCTCATTCACTGGTAACCAAGAGTCTCCCATCCAGATCCCCATGTCTGGACATACAGGGCCATTATTAGAATAGGTCTTGTATGTCGGGGTAGGGGGTCACACCTCCGGCCTGTCCTCATTCCTAAGTTCCCTGCACATCTTGGCTGTACGTGTGGGGAACTCAGGATAGGGAACTGGCCCCTGTCATTTAGCAGTGATGTATGACCAGTTTCGACATACATCCCCGCTAAACAGGACTCAGAATAACCATAATCCACAGTCTCAATGCAACATCCCGAATGGACCCATGCCCAGTAAACTGGTTTAAAATCACAAGAGCAGATCTTGACCCAATCCTTCTCAAGCTAATTAAAATCTCATCTACCCAAGGATACATCTCTACAAGCCTGAAAACAGCAACCATCTGCCCAATCCTCAAGAACCTTAAACTAGAGCCGAATGAACCAAGTTCATACAGGCCTCTCTCAACCTACCTTTTATGACAAAAATTATCAAGAAAATGTAGTCCTGCAGTTGGAGGAGGACCACTAACACAAATGTTCCCTTGGACATGCAGCAACATGGGTTCCATAACAAACCACGGAGTAGAAACCTTGCTAGTCGTGCTGACAGACTTCTCAAGAGGCACAGAAAACCCTAAGCAGAGCTTCATTCTCATTTTTTCTGGACATTGCAACGGCATTCAACACTATATGCCACGCCATCCTCCTGCAGCGTCTATACAATAGCGAGATCCATGACAGCTCTAGAACGGATGCGCTCTAGAACGGATGCGCTCATACCTCAAATCGCAATCAGTATGTACAAATTGGCCAAAAGACATCTGAACAAATCACACAAAAACGAGTCCCAAGGATCTGAGCTGTCAGCTTTATTGTTTAACATCTACATACAACCAGTCTGACATCATACAAGCACACAACAAACTCTCACCTATATGCAGACGATACAATATACGCATTCTTTACCACTGATACAAACTATGCACCAATAAACTGCTTCAATGCAAACACCCACTGGTATTAGAACGTCTGATAAAGGGAACAGAAACCCAATCAAGGATTTATACTTATCTTCATGGATATCAAGGCAGCTTTTGATTCAATCCTGCACAATTTAATGATCCAAAGGTTAGAAGACATAGGTCTGACAGGAACCACTCAACTGGTTCAAATCTTACTCTTTAAACAGACAACTTCAGGTAAAAATAGGCAGTGCTAAATCAGCCCCCTATACACAGCTGCAGGGAGGACCTCGATCTGATTTATCTTTATTTTTTAACATCTTTCTTCAAGGGTATGCTCAATTATTAAAGTGTATAATATCCTATATCACATCTACGCTGATGATGTAATGTTATATTCCCCCATTATTGCTACCAAGCCCTCACTAACCATCATTGAGAAGTGTTTCACATCCATTGCTCACTGGTTTTCAATGAATAGCTTTGAAATAAATCACAAGACAGATGTACTCTGCATCACCAGGAACTAACTTCAATCCACCTGATTTCATAATGATCGGTGGGAAGCAACTTCAAGTCAAGCATGGACCAACACCTCATTTTCATCCCATATCAGCAAAATCACCAGGAACATTTACTTTAAACTTAAATCTGTTATCTTAAATCCCTACTGAATATAATGATTTTCATGCTATACTTCAGGCTCTCATCTTCCTGCACGGTGATTGTAATAGTGTCTTTCAAGGTCTCCCTAATTCTTCAGTTCACCCACTTCAATTAGCCTTGAACACAGCTGGGCACATTCTTACCAGTAGTTCAAGAGCAGATCACATTACACCAAACACTCAAGCAGTTACAGAGAATCAAGTACAAGTCTTTTAATGATATTCAAGGCAATTCATGATCTCACGGCAGTGTTTCTTTTAAAATAATACCCAACAGGCCCAGAAGATCCATTTCACTTAACACTGTGCGTTCTAGCTTTGTATACTAGGACTTCATGTGCCACGTCAAGGAGAGCTTTCTCTGTGTTTGCACCAGCTCTTTGGAACAAGATTCCAGACTACCTTCATGCTGCTAATTATTTAATGACTAGAAGGATGCTTAAAACATCTCTTTATTGAATGTTTGATTGTGAATGAAGCCTCACTTTCCTAACACATTATCCTTATGTAAATATTTTCCTGTGGTTTTAATCACAACCACTGTATATAGTTTCATTCATTTTAGCTTTACTTTAATGTTCTTTGTAAAGTCATTTATTGGCTATTTGTTTATTGTAAACTGTTTGACTTTTAGATTTAGCGGTATATAAGCATAGCTAAACAAATATCTACCAAGACAGAGGTCCTATTCCTTACCAAAAAACAATCTTTTCATCCCCCAAAAATCACTAAAGGTTGATAATGCTATCTTGGAGGTAAAAATCAGAAGTGAGATACCTTGGTGTTACCATTGACCAACACCTCACACTACAACCGCAGATAAACAAAGTAACCCGATGTACTGTATCTACAGCAAGATAAGGACCCCCCAACACTTATGGCCCCTACTTGAACTACATTATTTTAGAATGGTCTTTCATGCCATGATACTGACACACTGATTTCTGCAATGCTATCCTACAAGGAATCCCAATGACCTCCTTACATCCACTACAACTTGCTCAACATGCAGCCACTCAAATCCTTGTGCGCACCTCGATTCAATCATATCACCCCCATTCTAAAAGAGTTACATTCAGCTAGGTAGGAGTAACTAATCAAATATAAAACACTGATGAGTGTTTCAGCTTTCAAAATAATCCATCAGTTGTCTTCTCAATATTTACAATCCAAAATAATGAAAACCCTAGAAAATCGTCATAGTAGTGCAACAAACCTACTAGTCCTCCCTCTTGTACTGACCAAAAGCATTCTCCCTATGTGCACCTCGCCTCTAGAACACCCTACCCAGCAGAGATAGCCATGACCTCACAACATTCCAAAAATTGCTAAAAACCTATCTATTCAAGGAACATTTTGATGGTATCACCTCTCTGATGACCCCACAACCAGACAAGAACCTAAACTTGACCTACACATCCCTCACCCTAAATTCCCCTCCTCTTGCCCCTTCAGAAAAAGTTGAGACTAATACTTATTTAAATATACCAAGAACCAACAGGTTCAATATGTTATCCATAGAAGTTATTAAATTAGACTAGTTACCATGCATTTTATATCATATATAAAGTTAATCTAATGGCCATATCACCATGTTATTCTAGCTTCACCTTGTTATAATGTAATATCATTCCATGTAATATTGAAGTTATGTTCTATAGAAACCGCAGTGATCCTCAAATGAAGTATATAAGACTAAATAATTCTCTTTTTTTTTTTAGATGTGATCAGTACTGCACACAATATTTAAGGTGCAGTTACACCCATGGAGCAATACAGAGACATAATATCCTTGGTTTTATTCTCCATTTATTTCATTATGATTCTTAGCATTTTATTGGCTTTCTTCACCACCACTGCACACTGGACAGAGGGTTTCAATGTAATATCCATGGCTCCTAACATGGAACTTGGCATCGTATAGCTATAGTTTGGGTTGCTCTTCACTAAGTGCAAAACTTTGCACTTGTCCACATGAAATTTCCTCTGCCATTTGGATACCCAGTCTCCCAATTTCTCAAGGTTCTCTTGCAATTTTTCACAATCCTCAAGACACACTTAGCCAATTAGGTTTTCAGGATAACCACAATAAATATGTATGAGAGATTGAATTCACTACTTCCTTATGATCAGAAACCATTAATGATGAAAGAAGTTGAAGCAGCATTGCAAGGATTATAAAGAACAAAGCACCGGGTATTGATGGCATGCCCATTAAAGTATTACAGCAATCGGATGCGGCTGTCACCATACTTACAAGGCTCTGCCAGGAAATTTGGAAGACAACATATCTGTGTTTATACCAGTACTGAAGATCTGACTGGAAATTATCACACAATCGCTCTGATCCCACATGCCAGCAAGATTCTACTCAAAATTATTCAGCAAAGACTACAATACCTGGAACAAGAACTGCCTGAAGTGCAAGCAGGGTTCAGGAAAGGGCAAGGAACGGGAGATGGATGGGAGATGGATCCTTGAAAAGATGAAATACCAAAAGGATATCTATATTATTTTATTGACTACAGCAAGGCTTTTGACTGTGTAAACCATGAGAAACTCTGGGACACATTAAGCAGCAAGGGTATACCAGACCACCAGATAGTTCTCTTGCACAACTTAAATTGATCAAGAAGCAACAGTTTGAATGGAACAAGGAGAATCAGAATGGCTTAAAATCAGCAAAGGTATATGACAAGACTGCATACTTTCCCCCTGTTTAATTTATATGCAGAACAAATCAGAAAAGCAGGATTATATGAAGACAACTGAGGTGTGAAGATTGGTGGAATCAACAAACTTTGCTATGCTGATGATACCATAATACTGGCTGAAAGTGAAGACAATCTGAAACATTTGCTTCTCAAGATCAAGGAACATAGTCTTAAAATGGGTCTGTACCTTAATGTTAAGAAGACAAAGATCCTGACAACTGGCAAAATCAGTACGTTCATTGTTGACGAAATTGAAATAGTGGACAACTTTTAACTTACTTGGATCAAGAATTAATAAAGAAATGACAAACAGTCCATTCTGCCAAGAGCAATGTGCTGTTGGCTTTCTTGACTATCAAGGGCCTAGACAAAATTCAAGAGCAGAGATGTCTCCATACAAAGATCTGACTTGTTTAAAGCCATGGTATTTTCAATATCATATGGATGCGAAAGCTGGACAATGAAAAAGATACAGGAAAATCAATGCCTTTGAATTATGGTGCTGGTGAAGAACACTGTGTATACTATGGACTGCCCAAAGAACAAACCAGTCAGTACTAGAGGAGATCAAACCTAAGCTTTCCTTAGAAGCTCAGAACAGGACAGGGGCATGTTTACTAAACCGCAATAGCGGACTCCATGTGATATCGGAGACACGGCCCCATTAAAATCAATGGGGCCGTGGCTCCGATATCGCACAGAGTCCACTACCGCGGTTTAGTAAACATGCCCCTTAGTCTTTCATACTTTGGACATAACCTTACCAATGGATGTACATACTATAAATGGAGTGGAGGAGTGGCCTAGTGGTTGGGGCAAGGTACTTCAGGCCGGAAGGTCGGGGGTTCAAATCCTACTAGAGGACAGCAACCTTGGGCTGGAAGGACTGGGGTGTCTAGTCCCACAGGTGCTCCTTGTGGTCTTGGGAAAGCCATTTAACCCTCCATTACCTATGTTCCCTGTAAATATTTATCTACAAGTTATAATGCCCTGTTCAATGTAATTTCAGTTTGTTCAATGTAAAACGCACTGATGCAGAATAGCGCGGTATATAAGAGAATGTAAATAAATAAAATAAATACAGTCTGTAAATAGATGTAAATTGTTGTACATAGTTACCATCAGTTGAAATCCAAGTTAATCTACCCTGTTCATTGTAAGTGCTTTGCTTTGACTTCACAAATCTGTTATATGTAACCGCGCTGATTTTTAAGAGTGCGGTATATAAGAACAAATAAATAAATATCATGTGAAAAGATATCAATTAGAGAAAGACGTCATGCTCGGCAAGATTGAAGGTCAGTGTAAAATAGGAAGGCCAGTAATGAAATGGATCGATACAACAGCAGCAATTAATGCCACTATCAATTATGAGCCACCTGACTGAAGACCAAACAGCTTAGGATAACTATCCAGAGGGTCTCCTTGAGTTGACTCAGACTCAACGGCACTTAACCAGTATGCAAATCTCTCATGCATATTCATTGGAGTTATTCTGAAAACCTGACTGACTAGGTCCCAAGGACTGGGCTAAGAAGCCCTGCTCTAGCCCAGTCTTTATGGTATGGGCAAGGAGAGCTCCACACTACTGCTGCTCCCAGTCTTTACGTCAGGTTGCATACATACTTCTGTACTGGAGGGCTACAAATGGGTCAGGTTTTCAAGATATCCTAAAGAATATGCGTAAGGGAGCCTTACATACAATATAAATTATTGGGCCTGCAAATCTCTCATGCACATTCTTTACACACAACACCACACTGGAGTTTGTTAATTTTGCTAATGCATATTTAGGGATATCCTGAAAACCAGACGTGTTGAGCAGCCCTCGAGGATTGGTATAAACCAATCTGATTCTCAGAACATCCACAATGAATATTTATGAGAGAGATTTGCATACCTTGGAGGCAGTGCATGGGAAGCTCTCATGAATATTCATTGCGGCTATCCTGAGAACTCCAGGAGTGGCTTAAGAAATCCTGCATAATCCACACCATGCCTTATAAGAACATAAGAACATAAGATATGCCATACCGGGTCAGACCAAGGTCCATCAAGCCCAGTATCCCGTTTCCAACAGTGGCCAATCTAGGTCACAAGTACCTAGCAGTTTCCCCAAGAGACACAGCCTTCCCTGGGCTTGACCGAGCTTGTAGCTGTATCCTACATCCAAAGATAGGATATCATTTAAAAATTAGCACCTTTTAAAACACCAGTTACTGGGACTATTAAGGACCTTTCCTTGGTTTAATATAAATTCTTCTGAAGGCTTGTATCTTAGCACATTGAGCCCTAATAAAGCACCTTTCCTGAACACAGTTCCTGCAGTGACATTGATGAGACCTTCACGCCTTCAGGTTCGCACTCTCAGTTTTATATAAAAAACAGAAAAAGACTTCATTTATAATGTAGCTGATTTTCTATAGCAACAACATTAATTTACAGTAATCCGTTAAAGAATCTGTGGCAGGTCTTTAAGGAATGGAAAGATTCCTGCAAAATAAATCTATATGACTGAATTAGAGGATCAGAGCAGAAGTGCTGGGGCTTCTGGGACCCATTTTTCTCTTGTTCTAACAGCGTTTTTCATTTATTTCAAATTTGCTTTGCATAGGATCAGCAATTTAAAGTTTATTTAAAACCTGATATACCAGTCTTTGCAATAAGAGAGTGGTTTACTAATAAAATAATAAAACTCCTAAAATAAAAAATATATATATAAAATGAAGGGTATAAAGCAAATGAAATTGATACGGTCAGTTAACAGAAAGGAACAGATTCCAGTAGATGGAAATACTGCGTAGTTTAGACCACGCCACACGCTAAGTTATAAAACTAGGGAGGGATATTCAGTGCAAACGTGCTAGCCGTGTTAGTCATGGTCAACAGCTGAATATCTTCGGGTGCTGTCGCTGGGCATCCAAAAGGTAGATGGCATCATGGATTCGCCACGGAGAGGTGGTGTTCAGTCGCTGTCTGGTTTCCTTAACTGGCTTTCCACTGCAACTGTTTCTGCCGCCTTCAAATATGCTGTGGTCATTCTGCCCCTCAAACTCTGGATCCTACCTACTCTTTAGTTATCAGCCATCTCCTTCCTCCATTGTGCATACAACTACTTGAAGGTAGAGTTCACCACCACTGTCTAGACTTTTCCTCTCCACAAGAGCAGCACCTCTGGGAAGTGACTTCTTGCAGCACGAAACCTCCTGGGGGCAGCTCTCAGAAGTGGTTTTATGGCCATTATATAATTCCTGCCTTTCCTCCCTTCCCCGTCCACCTCCCCCTCAGGCTGACACTGGAGGTGGGGGAGGGAGGAAGATAGTCCATAAGCCTTGGATGGAAACAGTCACAAAAAGGTGCCTTAGTGGCAGCGGTGCAAATTCTGACCGAGCAGCCCCTGCAATGGTGGGGGGGGGGGGCAAGCAGGAAAGGGGTCCACCCAGCAGCATAGCAACATACTTGTATGTGCTGCATTGCCTCCATTTCAGGCCCGGCTGTTAGCTCACAGGCCAAAGTCTCACGATAAGAGCCGCACTGTCAGATTTCAGCACAGGAAGAACACCTTCAGGCCTGCAATGGAAGCAGCACAACATAAGATTGTCACGCAGAGCTACTGCTGCTGTTGCCACTGCCAGAGCGAGTGGGTGTCAAGAGAGGGGTCCTCAGCAAATTTTGCTTGGGGCCTCCACTAGAACTTTCACCACTTAGAGGTCACAGGTAATTGAATTCTGAAATTTAGTGGGCAGGTAAAAATGTGCCTGCAGGCCGTGGTTTGTAACTTTTCTTACAGTGGATTTTTCATTAGGTGCATGCAGCCTAAAGCGTGTCCACCGTCCATTTCCACAACTATTATGCGCGTGTTCAAAAACCTCTCTCCAAAAAGTGTTCACACACTCTTACCAAAGTTATTAGGGATGTGCAGAGACCAAAATATTTTGGTTCATTTTCACATTTCAGACTTTCCTGATTTTCAGTCATTTATTTTAATGCACATTAACATTTTAATGCCCACATACTAATCAGATGTTCATTAAATTGATTTTTGCATCCACTAAGGGATCAAAATTTAAACTCCACAGATGACTTAAAATGTTGGCTACGGCCTTTAAACTGAAACAGGATATTGAGAATCAGAACCCGAGTATCTGCTCATTTCAGCATAGACCTCCGTCACTGTCCACAAACGTAGCAGAGCCAAAGAAATGAAGACAGGCAGAAGGTAGCCCTGAGAAGCCACAGGAAGCCCAAATGTTGTTGGGGGGAGGGGGGAGGGTAAAACAGGGATGCTGCCAGTGTAAGAGCCATGGGAGTAAGTGAGGAAGGGTAATGAACGGTCGCAGGCTGAAGCTAAGCTCCTGGCTCGCCGCTCTTCTCTTTGGAGTTTGGAAGCTGCCTGGAACCAGCTGAAAACGGAGGACCAGGAAACCTGCTGAGGTACTACGGTTGCTGTACTACAAAGGGGAAGGGTGCAAATCATCAGCAAGCTGAATGCTGAGGAGAAGGATGTCTTGCCTGGTTTGACTACGATGGAGCGTGTCTTGAAGGAGCACCGGACTGTAAATGTGAACGTTGCAGGCACCGGTTGGTTTAAGCTGGGCGGTAAAGGAGCTCTAAAGCCCAGGTTTGTGAGGAAACAGCGCAGGGCTCTCCAGTTGTGCTCATTAAACTACAAGGCTGGGAGAAAGGCAATGTTACTTTCCTCTAACATTTCCTTTGCTCCCAGTAGATATCCTGGATGATTAGCCCAGGGTTAATAAAGGACTCATGTGTTTGAGTCTCCAATGCAGCAATTAATGGCTGGAAGACTATTGCTTCAGAATTTTTGGACAGACAGAATCCCATTCCTGCTAGTGTTGGAGACAGTCCATGTTTTTCTTTCTGCACATTGCCTTGTGTGTTATTTAGAGCTGGTCAGCCTACCAATTTTCTTTTTTCTGTTATGTTTGGCAGCGTTGAATAAAAGTATTCAATTACACTGTGACTCTTGGAGCTCCTTGCTTGTTTTTCAGCCAAGGTTGAGATATCAGACCTGCTTAGGTCAGTTTGCCCCAGGAAGTCATTGCTACCACTGGTCCCGACTCATAGCACCCCCTTCCTGTCACAATATCCAACCGCAGGACATTCCACAAGGCAGACGCAAAGCAACAAAAGCTGATATTCAGTTGTGCTACAATTTCCACAGGTTCATTTCATTACTTCCAGGATCCCCGGCCGTGACCATTGCAAAGTACAACCGGGAACATAACGGCAAAGTATATCAGCAGGATGCCCGGGCTGTCCTATGGGTAAACATCTAAGAACACAGAACAGTTCTTGGCCAGACAGGCAACCAATTCACCTCCTGTAATAAAAGGATAACATTGTCTTAGGAGTCTGTGGGAAAATTTGCCAGCTAAAACTCAAAATTCCTGCCTTAAACCCAGCAATCGAGGCCCTGATGAATAGTGACCCTTAAATCTCTGAAGCACAATGCGACCTTATTGAAATGAAACCCATTTACCACATGCAGAACATGACAGATTCACGAGTGTTACTCGCAGCTTTGGAACATCTGAACAGTGAATTGCCACGTTTCTCCTCTAGATGGCACTACCCCTTCTCTTATGAGTCACTGAAAGTTTGCAAATGTTTATTGGTTAGAAAAAGCCAGTGGCCTCTATACCCCATAGGCTCTGTCATTTGTCTCTTCAAGTCGCCCAGATCATGTTAGATTTTGATCTGAAGTCACCTGAGTATTTGCCACCCAGTGCTTGAGGATGCAAAGCCCAGTCCAGCCATGTCGCATATTTGCTAGGAAAGCAACAGTAACCTATGAACAGGGCGCCGTAGGCCTAACACTATATGGTAATGAAATTCCTCAGTCTACACAAACATTGCTGGAATTGGAAAGGAGTGTTAAAACACAGGGTGTATTTCATCACCTCTAATTGGGTAATAAAAATAATATTAATACTCACCCTAGAAACCAGTAATATACATCCAATTTTTTATTTCATTATGACGTGTAGACAATTTATTCTGGTTAATTTTCCCATCAGACTGTTTGTTGGTACATTCAGAGGAATTAGGGGCCTCTAAACGAGGGGCATCAGCCAGTGTTTCACTCTGGCAGTCTGCAGGAGATGTAATCTTAGACAGAACGAGGAGTCTGACTGAATCAAGCCCACATTCCTCCAAAAAACCACCAATATTTCTTCCACTCAGCAAAGAGTCACAAGCAATCACATGTCTATGTTCAAAGTATTTGGTTCACTGCCATGCAAAACGTCCCTAATGTGACCTCTGAATTGGGTCTTTCTGGGTTGGCTCGGGCTGTGGAGAAAGATTTCACAGTCCCCCCTGCCTTGCCTCATGAGAGAGGGAGAGAGGAAGAGGAAGTTGAGATCACACCTGGTGGCCAGCTTCGGGGCCCATGGTTGCAGGATGCTGAAAAAGGCCCTGGTGCATGGATGTAGCCCAGGGCTGTCAATGTGACCAAAATAAGGATGTTGGGGTGGGGGATGGGATGGCAGCTATTAATATTATGCAGCAGAAATCCCCAGATAGTTATGAAAGGAGGCTCATGGTGCCAGATCCCAGCTCTGCTGCTGACTAAGGGCTGGAGTTAGTAACATGCAAGTTTTACTACAGGTCCCATTTTATGCAATGGAACCTAGTTACCAGCAACGGCGATTAACAGCATTAGCCCAGGAATGGGATAACACCCATTAGTAACTAGCTGTTATTTGGAGTGCGCTGTAGTATCATGTTATAAAGCACACCGCGTCACGTGCAGAGTGGGACAGTACGGAAATGTGAAAATGAAATGATGGAACCCATTCCCCATCTCTCTCTATATATATCGAGTTCCATCACTTCATTTCATTTTCACATACATATAGATATAATATACACAAGCAGGTTTATATATGTGCTATGATGGGTGCAAAGGAGAGCACGCACTCCCAGAAAGAGCAGAGTTAGCCCGGAGTGAGCTGTGATGCACAGGTTGTGTGATTACACCTCGCTCCTGCCCGTCTCTGCTCTCCTCTGGACCCTTCGCGGCATTTCGATAAACTTCATGCCACAGAAGAGCCAATGTGCCCAGCATTGTTTCTCCAAGAGTACTCAGGCTGCATCACCTGGAAGAACATGAAAATCCCAAAATGAAAGTCCTTTCCAGACCGATCACTCCCAAATGTAAGACTCGGGCATCTCAGTCTATCTAATATGGACTAGTGGTCTGCTCACTGCTCCAGGCTCCAGATGTGAAACAAGACCCTTTGAAAATATCACAACACTGCAACAAACAGTTAGGCCTCAGCACAGGCAGTTGGTCTATCCCAAGTTTCCCATTTCAACTGTCTCCTTGAATTCAGACATCCCTTGTCCCTTGAAGTCTCCGTACTTAAAATTCTGTGCTTTAAATTGCCATTCTGCTCTTTAAGCTACAGTTCAAACATTCACTGCTCCCCAGTCAGGATGCAAAGAGGAGATTACTCAGTAGCCTCTGCTCTGCAGCATCCACATGACTCCTTGCTATCCCCTCTGGCCAAGGAAGCCACACCACCCACACAGTTTATCAAAACACACAATACAGAAGAAACTACCACTTCAGTTGTTGAAATACAGCATGCGGTTTAGCTTACTTGAAAAAGTCATTCAACCAACAAACTTTCAAGCTTTAAACAAAGCAAATGTCTTCTTCATTGCTGAGCAGAGCATCATCCCCGTTTCCAACACCCTCCTGAGGAAGACCAAGCTGCAGCCCTGTCCTCAGCTTTTATCTCCTCTGGCTCAGCCCCCTTTTGGTCCCACTTCTTTGGTTGTGCTAGGAATTATGTTTTTCCTGTGACCTAGTTTGGGAAGAACAGTTCTCTGGTTCCTGTCCCCTCCCTTGCTCTTTCCAAGGTTGAAAAAAATCCTTCGGATACTGTCCTTTTCTAGTCTCTTTAGAGTGTGTGTGGTGGGACGACATAAACCCCAATACAGACACACACTACACAGAAGGAATCCAAAAGAAACTGACTCATCGGGGCTCCAGCTTCCAGCAGTCTCACAGTCTAGACGCAGAGGGCCAGACGGCCACTTACCTCTATAGGTAGCAGCTAAATATCACCTATATGCTGAGGATTAGGCAGAAGAGATTCACTCCATCCCACTGCTATGCTGGTAGGTAAAGGACACACTTACTTTATACATTTTTTTTTAGTGCCATCAAGTCAGTGTTGACTCATAGCAACCCAGCTGCCTCTGGGTTTTCTTGGCAATGTATCACTGGAAGTAGTTTGCCAGCCTTTTCTTCCGAGGCAATGGAGGGTAAAGTGACTTGCCCAAGGTCACAAGGAGTGCCAGTGGGAACTGAACCCCTGATCTTCTGGGTACTAGGCAGTTGCTCTAAGCACTAGGCTACTCCTTCTTTATAAATTAGGGGCATAAATGGTCAAAATGCGCATTAAATCTAGGCACAGTCACTTACAACAGCCCTATGACTGGTAATTTATCAAGAACGGGTCTTAATTGTGGCATTTTATAATATAGGTGTGTTTTTTGTGCTGTGCCCACAGTCCAGCCACGCCCATGCCCATGCCCATCATGAAAGCATGCACCCTCGGGCTCATGTGCGTAGTTACAGAATAGCGACCAGCTAAAATACATACGCACATATATATTAACACCAGTAAAACACTAAAGACCCGGGATTTATGCATGTGGATTCTACGTGCTACCTTATACTATTACCCCTATAAACGGCACTTTAGAAAGGGTGGAACGTGCAGAAAAATGGCAGGGACATTGCGTCGCCAGCCGATCTTCATGCATCTCATGCCAGCTAGGACAAAGGGGTGTGTACGGAACCGCGAGTCCCTATTCCCCATCACTGTTCATTGCATAGCGTAAAATACAGGCGGCATTAGGGCAGCTTCTTCTCCACACCTTCCAGACATTCCCCTGGAGCGCGTAGAACCTCAGACGTAACGCTGGATGTTCATGACATTTCTGAGATCCACATTCTCAGGAATGCCCCCACCACGCCGCATTCAGAGTTGGACTTCTTCACAATGGTTCCAGTGACATCTCCATGCCTTGGATGTCTCTAGACCCGTTTCCAGACGTCCAAAGCATGGACTGGGCTTCCAATATCATCTCCTATAGGGACGGTGCCAGTGACACTGGGAAACAGCGGAGAGGGGCTCATCTGAATAGCAATAGCCACTCTACTGATAGATTCTTTTGAATATTGGCCTGTCAATTTTATTTTATTTTGTGTGCCATCAAGGCCGACTCCTGGCAACCCAACAGCCCCCGGGTTTTCATGGCAAGATATGACCGGAAGTAGATAACAGGCCTTTTCTTCCAAGGCAATGTGACAACAATTTTCTGGGTCTTAGACTGTTGCTTTAACCACTAGGCTACTCCTCCACTCAGTTTATAGTTTGTATTAAAATGTGGCAGTTACCTGAATCTCTATCGCACGGTGTTTGATGGAGTATCGCATATTAACCTTTAATATGTGGCCACCGGCATGAGGTCGGATCTGTGAAACCTGCCTCCCCCTTCCAGCTTTTCTTACCTAGACTGTTTTGGGAGCAAATTCCACTTCTCACAGATTTAGCCTTTTAGGAACAATGGTTCCCCTTCATTGAAAAGGGTTTGTTTGTTCATCAATACCCTTTAAGTATTTAAACATCTGTATCATATCTTACCTGCAGCTCCTGTCCCTCCTCTCTAGGGAATACATGTTTAGACTTTCAAGTCTCTTCTCATATGCTTTCTGGCGCAGGCTCCAAATCATTTTGGTTGCCTTCCTCTGAAACATTTCAAGTCTTTTTATATCCTTTGTGAGATACGGTCTCCAAAACTGAACACAATACTCCAAGTGAGGCCTCACCAACTATTGTACAGTGGCATTAGTACCTCCTCCTTTCTGCTAGTAATTCCTCTCTGTGTGCATCCCAGAATCCTTTTGGCTTTTGCCACCACCTTTTCACATTGTTTCGTTGCCTTGAGATCCTCAGAAACAATCACTCCTTCTCCTGGTTTGTGCACACCAACCTCCACCCCCTAGTGCATACAATTTCTTTGGATTTCTGCATCCCAAGTGTATGACACTGCACCTCTTCACATTAAATCTTAACTGCCAAACATTAGACCAGGGATCTCCAAATCCAGTCCTGGAGGGCTGCAAACCAGCCAGATTTTCAGGATATCCCTAATGAATATGCATGAGGTAAATTTGAATACAATGGGGGCAGTGCATGCAAATATATTTTATGCATATTCATTAGGGATACCCTGAAAACCTGACTAGTTTGCGGACCTCCAGGACTGGATTTGGAGACCCCTGCATTAGACCATTCTCCAGTTTTCATAGATCTTTTCTCATGTTGTCCACTCCCTCAGAGGATTTCACTCTGTTGCAGATTTTCCCCTTCAGTCCTTCAGCCATATCATGCAGTATAATGTTCAGTAGAAGTAGTTTGAAAAACCCTTTTTATGAAGTATTTCATATTAGGTGTGACAGGAGGATATAATGCAGAGTTTCTCAAGAGTACTTTACAGGATATCCAGAATGAAGATGCATCAGTTACAGTAGATTTACATGCAGCCAAATGTCTCTGTCATCTTTTCATTATGGGTATATGAATACCAAGCTAATGAGGAGGTCTTCCAGGGCTGGCTTCAGAAATGCTGATATTATGGGGGAAGAAACAGTTAATGGTTCAAGGTGCTTGTTTGCTATCCAGCGCTAGGCTAGAGGGTTGCAGGTTCAAATGTTCAGCTTGCCAGTCCTACATTTAGGCTAGCTAAGGATCATGAAAACAAAAATCTAAAAAAAAAGCAGGTGAAATTAAGTTTTCCTTTATTTTGCATCACAGTTTTGAGTAAATGTTTTACTTCAACATTTTAATTGTATCTGATAGTACTCACAAACACCATTAATTTGTTTAAAATAGGTGTCAGTGTGTAACAGGTACAAAGTGTATCTCTCATTCTAAATTCTCTTATCTGATACTTTTCATTCAACAGCCAATAAGGCGATGAAGTTTCTGAACCTTGGAAGCATGATGGAAGATTTTAGAAAGGATGTAAACATCTGGGGGCCACAAGCCATTTTGTAAAACTGCCCACAAACAGGCGCAACACATACATGGCCATTCCAAAATATAGACCTGGATGGTGGCCTTGTGAATTGGACATCTGCACATCCAGAAATATGGCAGCAGGGTGTGCAAGAGTACTAAATACGCTCAAGGAAGAGGTGCACATGCAGCCCCCTCCTCCCCCCACCCACAGAACCTACAGGGGAGAGGACGGGAAAATGTGCTCCTCTGCAGACTTGTCCATAATTCTCATGATATTTATTCTATGACTCCAGTGTGTAAATAGTTTCCCCTGTTTATCCAAGTTTACTGTCCTGTTATATGTAAACTCAGAAATATGTTTCACGTTCTGATTTCTCTGTTCCATGTAAACCGCGCTGATGCCGAATAGTATATAAGAAATTGTAAATAAAATAAAATAATAAATAAATAAATTGTTCTGGAGGAGGAGGACATCCTCTTCCCCACACATCGCTGGAGGCCCCACAAGCTGCAGCAAGAAGGTTCTGCATGAAGTCTACTGCACACTGGGGAGATGTAGCAACAGGCAGGAGCACAGTAGGCAGGCAGATCATGGTCAAAAGGGGGAGCAGAGAAGGCTGTGTTCACTCTGGGACAGCACTGTGCGGTCTTGCAGAGTGACTGCAGCAAGCTGAGGGTTGTATGCAGGAGGGAGTGGGCGTACACATGGGCAGGAAGCATCCAGGCATGTGATCAGGAGGAGAAATCGGCACATGCTGCCAACATCAGCATGGGAAGGATGTCCACATGTGGAAGAAAGAGTTCCATGATTATGCTGCAGCTCCACAGTGGCACCAATGGAGATGCCGTGACCATGCTCCATGGCGCTGCACAATGTAGACATGGCTGTAGGTGGAACAGGTACACGATGTTCTCCTATAATGTGATAGTTCAGTTCCTGGAAAACCTCGCGTTAAGTAAATTCGTGCTTTAGAGATGACACTTACCCTTCGTTGCAAATATTCCTACTGCAACTGTAGAAAAACAGTGAGCAAAATTGAAAAGGGACATTACAAGGGCAACCAACCTTTTTGTTAAAATGGTAAATAAAGGTAAAAGGAAAGACCGCTATGGTTTTCGAAAGAAGTAGCTGAAAAAGTGAAGAAAAAGAGGGAGGCCTTCATGAAATACAAGAGATCACTGATAAAGGAAGACAAACATCTGTAGGGAGATAGATTCAGGAGTGATATGCGGAAATATTTCTTTACGGAAAGAGTAGTGGATCTGTGGAATAGTCTCCCAGTGGAGGCGGTAGAGATGAGGATAGTAACTGAATTCAAAAAATGCATGGGACCAACACAGAGGATCTCTAAAGGTAAAAATGGGACTGTTGTAGTAAAGAAATATTTCCGCATATCACTCCTGAATCTATCCCCTTTCACCCTCATCCCATGTCCCCTTGTAGCAGAACTTGCTTTCAATTGAAAGAGGCTCTCTCCCTGAACATTTATGCCAGGTATTTAAACATCTCAATCATATCACCTCTATCCCGCCTTTCCTCTAAGGTGTACATATTAAGATCCTTAAGTCTGTCCTCGTATGCTTTATAATGAAGACCACTAATCATTTTAGCAGCCACCCT
Organism: Ichthyophis bannanicus; assembly: GCA_033557465.1. Classification (NCBI taxonomy): domain Eukaryota; kingdom Metazoa; phylum Chordata; class Amphibia; order Gymnophiona; family Ichthyophiidae; genus Ichthyophis; species Ichthyophis bannanicus. The sequence continues at coordinate 7,072,651 of CM066047.1, forward strand.
CTGCACCGACTCCATCCTATTCACATCCTTTTGAAGGTGCGGTCTCCAGAATTGCACACTATACTCCAAATGAGGTTGCACCAAAGACCTATACAGAGGCATTATCACCTCCTTTTTTCTGCTGGCCATTCCTCTCCCTATGCATCCAAGCATCCTTCCAGCTTTTCCCGTCGCCTTTTTTACCTGTTTAGCTACTTTAAGATCATCAGACACAACCACGCCTAGGTCCCGCTCTTCTTTAGTGGACAAAAGTACTTCACCCCCGCCTAAACTATATTGCTCCCTTGGATTGCTGCAGCCCAAATCCATGACCTTACATTTTTTAACATTAAATCCCAGCTGCCAAATTCTAGACCATTCTTCAAGCTTAGCTAGATCCCTCCTCATGTTATCTACACCTTCCGGGTGTCTACTCTATTGCAGATTTTGGTATCATCTGCAAAGAGTCAAACCTTACCCGACAGCCCTTCCACAATATCACTAACAAAGATGTTAAAAAGAATTGGACCAAGGACAGATCCCTGGGGCATACCACTGGTAACATCCTTCTCCTCAGCGTGAGCTCCATTTACCTGTACTCTTTGTCACCTCCCACACAACCAATTTCTAACCCAAGCAGTAATTTTCGGGTCCATCCCTAGGGTGCTCAGTTTGTTTATAAGTCGCCTGTGAGGAATGGTGTCAAAGGCCTTACTGAAATCCAAATACACCACATCTAGACAAATAAGAAAAAATATTTTTTCACTCAACGTGTAATCAAATTCTGGAATTTGTTACTGGAGGATGTAGTAAAAGCTGTTAGTGTAGCTGGGTTTCAAAAAGATTTTGACAAGTTCCTGGAGGAAAGGTCCATAAACTATTATTAAAAAGGGATCCCAGATATCAGTGCTTGACCCAATACAAGCACTGTGGAACCTGTGTTTTTTGGGGCAACTGCTAGGTACTTATGACCTAGATTGGCCACTGTTGGAAACATGATACTGGGCTTGATGGACCTTGGTCTGACCCAGTATGGCATATCTTGTATTGCTTAAGGTTAACCAACCAGGACTAAGGACTTGAGATTAATTAAGCTTCAGGTGAACAAGGTATATTAAACGTATTAGGTACAGTTTTATTAGTATAAATATCCATAGCAACCCTTAGTAAGTAAAGAACTTAAAGATCTAAACACAAGTTAAAACTAAGATGCAGACAGCAGTCCAGCAGCGAGATGTGGGCTTTCCAGTCTTTTGCATTGAGTGTCACATGTATGATTTTCTCCCAGTTGGTGAGAGGTCTTACACGTGCACTAGGTGCAAGGAGCTCTTTGCTCTCAGGGAACGAGTCCGTTCTCTAGAGGCTAGAGTAGCAGACTTGGAAAACATAAGAAAGACAGAGAGGTACATAGACGAAACCTACAGGGATATAGTCCTGAAGTCCCACCTCCAGTCTGGCAGCATCCCTGTTGCCATGGAGGAGAGAGGTCACGTGATAGGAGAGCATCACCCTGGTGTGGCAGGAAGTGATCCTGTAACTAGGACCTGTTCTCCAGGTGATATAAAACCCTCTCGCACCGAGAAAGATTCTCCAGGGCCATGTGCCCATGAGGGAAGGGTTAGGACAGCCATTATAGTTGGTGATTTGATCATTAGGTATGTAGATTGCTGGGTGTCTGGTGGACGTGAGGATCACCTGGTAACATGCCTGCCTGGTGCAAAGGTAGCAGACCTCACGCGTCACCTAGATAAGGTCTTAGATAGTGCTGGGGAGGAGTCTGCTGTCTTGGAAGATGTCGGTACCAATGACATAGGAAAATGTGGTACGGAGGTTCTGGAGGCTAAATTTAGGCTTTTAGGTAGGAAGTTGAAATCCAGAACTTCCAGGGTAGCGTTCTCCGAAATGCTTCCCACTCCACGCACAGGACCCAAAAGGCAGGCAGAGCTCCGGAATCTCAATGCGTGGATGAGACAATGGTGCAGAGATGAGGGTATTGGATTTGTTAGGAACTAGGGAACATTCTGGGGAAAGGAGGGGCTCTTCCGAAGGGATGGGCTTCACCTTAACCAGGATGGAACCAGGCTGCTGGCATTAACCTTTAAAAAGGAGATAGAGCAGCTTTTAAACTAGATAATAGGGGAAAGCCGACAGTCGCCCAGGAGCGCATGGTTCAGAAGAATGTATCCTTGAAGGATACTACCAAAAGCAGAGGGGTTCCAAAAAAGAGTAAAGTAGCCCAAATGCCCTCGAGTAGGGAGCAGACAGAGCTTAAAGATCCCAAATTACCCATGTCTACCAATAGCCAGATTAATATGAATAAAATACAGTCTCTAAAATGCTTGTAAGCAAATGTTAGAAGTCTAAAAAATAAGATGGGAGAGTTAGAATATATAGCACTAAATGAGAGGTTAGATATGATTGGAATATCAGAGACATGGTGGAAGGAGGACAACCAGTGGGACACTGATACCTAGGTACAAACTATATCGTAATGATAGAGCTGATCAAATTGGTGGAGGGGTTGCGCTCTATGTTAGAGAGGGCATTGAGTCAGAAAGGATTAAAGTTTTGCAGGAAACAAAATTTGTTGTAGAATCTCTATGGATTGAAATTCCATGTAAAAAGGGGAAGGCGATGGCAGTGGGCGTGTACTATCGACCGCTTGGCCAGAATGAACAAATGGATGATGAAATGCTCAAAGAAATCAAGGAAGCTAACAAACGTTACAGCACAGTAATAATAATGGGTGATTTCAATTACCCCGGTATCGACTGGGTCAGTGTCACGGCAGGACATGCTAGGGAGATAAAGTTCCTAGATGAAATAAATGACTGCTTCTTGGAGAAGCTGGTTCATGAACTGACCAGAGGGGAAGCCATATTAGACCTAGTCCTTAGTGGAAGACCAGATCTAGTGCAAGAGATAAGGGTGTTGGGGCCACTTGGCAATAGTCATCATAGCATGATTGCGTTTGATTTAATTAGTGGAGGAGGGATAGTAAGGAAATCCACAGTACTACCTTTTAACTTTCGAAAGGGAGACTATGATAAAATGAGGAAAATATTTAAGAAAAGACTAAAAGGAGCAGTTGCAAAGGTTAAAAACTTACATCAAGCTTGGGTGTTGTTGAAAAATACTATCTTGGAAGCCCAGACCAGCTGTATTCCACGCTTTAAGAAAAGTGAAAGGAAGTCCAAAAAACTGCCAGCATGGTTTAAAGGTGAGGTCAGAGAGGCTGTTGTTGCCAAAAAAGCATTTTTCATCCTCATTCCCATTGCCACAGTGAGCCAAGGTTTGGCAGGTCTGGAGCTCGAAGCAAATTGCCACCTGGTTTGTTTGCCCTTTGACTCAATTGTCTCCAGCTGTACAGAATTACTCCCAAAAATATTCCTTTGCCATGCTGTACCAGTGGAAAATCTGTGAAATCATGTCTCAGCATATTATTGGAGTCATTTACCATACCAAATGTAGATCCCCATTGTCCAAGTACAGATGAATAACCAGGATCTTGATTAGGTCTGGTAAATGTCTCTGACAGTATGCTATAGTGAACATGGCTTCACAGAATATCTGGCACTACCACAAGGTCAAAGAAAATGCTTTGGGGTAGATATCTACTCAAGGAATTCCCCAAGGCTCATCATTATCAGCTCTCCTCTTCAACATCTATATTCAGCCCATGTGCAAAATATTTAACAAACACAAGATACAATACGCCATATATGCTGATGACATCATGGCATATACCCCTATTCAACTGGACTCCCCAGACTATACCACCATGTCAACCTGCATCCAAGAAATAACAACTTGGCTAACCAACAACAACCTAAACATCAACATAAAAAAACTGAAGCTATTATCACAAGAGACTCCACATTTATTCCCCCTACTGCTATCAACATATCCAATAAACAATCACAATAAAAGATGAAGTCAGATACCTTGGAGTGATTCTAGACAAGCAACTCACCCTCCAACCACATATCAGCAAGATATCCAGAACAGCCTTCTTCAAACTCGCAACACTCTCGAGACTAAAACCCCTCCTCAATAGAGAACATTTCCGTACACTTATGCCAGGCCATCATTACACCCCTACTGGACTACTGTAATATACTTTTCCAAGGTCTGCCTAAACAAACCACCCGCCCCCTACAAATAGTCCAGAACACTGCTGCCCACATTATTACTAGTGCTTCAATACAAGACCATATAACCCCAATACTACAAGGTCTACACTGGCTACCAATCTCCTCACAGGCAAAATATAAATCAGCGCTCACCATCTTCAAAATTAAAAACATCTCAGCAGGAATACTACAAGAACTCATTGGAACCAAAACAAACAAAAGACCAGACAGAAACAGTACCAAAAACAACATTCCATCACCTACTCTACTCACAAGAACAAACAAATCCACATCCATGCGAGCCTTCTCTCTTGCTGCCCCTGCTATCTGGAATGTCCTCCCAGATAATCTAAAATCAACAACAGATATAAAAGATTTCCGGAAGCTACTTAAAACCACCCTATTCATTGAACAATTCAATGAAGACCAACAATCCACCCTAACCACCCCACAAAACGAGTTACACAAGACATGACATCCACAACATAAAAACATCCTATTACTCTTATTAAAATGTATATAGCCCAATGTAGATAGCTCAATCTGTACATATTGCATCCCAAATCAAGATTTATCTATCCACACACTCACGAACACTACCTTCACAACCACTGCATGCCGACACCCCCGCACTACCCTAATTGATTGGTGTGCAGTGAAATCCACTTTGATTCTAGGATAAAGCAGGATATAAATACTTTTAAATAAATAAATATCTAGAGCACAAATCAGCATTTTCCACTGAGCTCCAAAGGAGAAAACCTTAGGACCATGGAAGATCACCAGCAAAACAAGAGTTAGGAGCAAGAAGGCTACAATCCATCCCCATGGAGACATGCTAGCTCCCCAAGAAGGTGGCTGCCCTCTAATCCAAAAGCCACAGATTTGAGCCCAGCCTCTGACTGTGAGTTAAAAAGAAAGGACAGAGGGTGACGCAGATAGGTGTGCAGATGGTGTTCTCTTCAATCCTCCATGTTGAGAGTGAAGGCCAAGGCAGAGAAGCTTGCATCCTGGAGATGGATGGTGTCATCAAGAGCACTATGGTTTCCTGGACCATGAGATGATGTTCCAAGGGCTGCAGAGCAGAGGTGACATTCATCTGTTCAAAAGGGATCAATGTGTCTTCCGCAGCAGCCTGCTAACCTACTAAAGAGGGCTTTAAACTAGATTAATTTGGGATGGGTGAAGAAAGCCCCCAGGTAAATGAAACATTAAATACCACTGTAGAAATTGATAAAAGGGGCAATATCTGGAAAGTGGTGTGTATAAATGCCCGTAGTATGGAAATAAGATTGCAGATGATGAGGCTTTAATGGAAGAGGCTGACTTGCATGTAGTAGTGGTTACAGAGAAGATGATTCACAGTCAACTCATATCCTCGCACCGGCCCTGCTAATGGCCAATGTCACTGAACATCCCTCTAACCACCACGACACTGTCCGGACAGTGACCAGATGGTCCCAATGCTTATCTGATTTGCTGCAAGTTCCAGTCTGCTAACCGGATAAGTGCCCACATGAAGTCAGGTCAGCTCAATAGCTGTCCTAACTATATGCAGTTTGGCTATCCAGAGAGCAGCTGAATATTGCCGCTTTCTGGATAGCCACGCCGGTCAGTGCTGGAGGATTCTAGCCCTGAAAATCTGGCTTCACTTTTGCCTGCGATAAATGTTCTACTCAACCAACTCGTACCGGACAACTACTCAGCGTACAACTGCCCACGCACCCACAAGCGTGGAGGAGGAGTCCTGATAATAGCAAAAACAAAACTAAAGTTCAAGACACAGAACCTCACCGATACACAGCAATGTAACACAATCAGCATCAAGAACAAGAACATTGCAATCTGCCTAACCTACAGAGCACCCAGAGCTCCACCCGACGAACTAGCCTTCGCACTCGAAGAAGCCTGTGCCATAACGACAAACAACAAACCAGCACTACTGATTGGAGACTTCAACCTCAAGTCCACCAATGCCAAAGACGCAGAGGCCTTCCTGCAAGCAATGACCTCACTTCAATTCACACAGATAATCAATGCACCAACGCACAGACATGGATCATCCCCAGACCTCATCTTCGCATCTAATTACCTAACATCAAGAGACCTAATTTCTCCCCCCACCATCACCCCAGTGCCATGGTCTGACCATTACTTAATCGAGACAAAGCTGCGATCACAAGAGGATCAGACAAGCGAAAGAGCAAATCTCTCATACACACAAAGACGATTCAAGCACTTCGACAGGGACGAATTCATACAGGACACAATACAACACCTGAACATTACTACAGATGACCTGGAGGAACAAGTTTCCAGCTGGAACAGCATTTTAGCGAACGCCGCCAAAACATCTGATGACAGGACCGAGAAACAGCATCACAACAAGAGACAAAACAAACCATGGTACTCAGCAAAAATACGACAGGAAAAGAGGGAGCTCAGGAAGATCGAACGGAGATGGAGAAAAAACAAAGCAACCGCCGACCAGCATCTTTACCGAACAAAGCAAAAACAATACAATGACCACATCAACCAATCAAAGAGGGAATACCACACAAACATGATAAATACTTCCATCAACAAACCCAGAGAGCTGTTCGAAATAGTAAAGATCCTCACAAAAGAGCAAACAACAGAAGGGGAAGTACAAGTTGATCCACAGGAATTCGCCAACCACATCAAAGAAAAATTTCACTCCACAGAGCGAACAACACCTAGTGGGACCACCCTGACGGACGTACACCCCAGAACCTGGGGCACATTCTACTCACCCTCAACAGAACAGATATCCCACATCATCTCTACAATCAACACAAGCACTGCTCCTACAGACCCATGCCCAGTGTCATGGGTCAAAGCCACCAAATCAAGCTTCATCCCCACCATACATAAAATAGTACACAACTCACTCACTCAAGGACTCATGCCAAAGCAGCTAAAACTTGCCTCAGTAAGACCAATCGCAAAGAAAACAACACTCGACAAAAAAGATCCAGCAGCATACCAACCAATCTCCAGCATACCCTTCCTCGCAAAAATCATCGAAAAGACGGTTCAACTTCAACTTCAGGAACACATCGACAAACACGAAACACTTGACGACAACCAACACGGATTTCGCCCCAACCATGGAGTCGAAACACTACTGATATACCTCTTCGACAGCATCCTGAGAATAATTGACAACACCAGGAATGGAATCATAATGATCTTCAACGACATCTCCTCTGCTTTCGACACAGTGGACCACAACACACTCCTGGAAAGACTAAAGATCACCGGTATACACAGCATCACACTGAAATGGTTCCACTCGTACCTAACGGAAAGACAACTGCAGGTCAAGGTGGGACACAACACCTCCCGACCCATAAATGTCCGACAAGGAGTACCTCAAGGATCCGCACTCTCAGCACTCCTATTTAACATATACATCCAACCAATATGCAACATCATGAAAGAGAACAACATCCAATACACAATATATGCAGACGACATCATGATATACACCCCGATATCAATCGACAACCCGGACTTCTCTAAGATAACAGACTGCCTCACCCAGATGACGAGTTGGTGTCAAAACAACAACCTCGCAATAAACTACAACAAGACCGAAGCTTTAATCATCACCCGGAACCAAAGCTTCATACACCCACCAAACATAAAGATACAAAGCACCACAATACCAATAAGGTCAGAGGTGAGATACCTCGGAGTTACTCTGGACAATCAACTCAATCTCAAGCCACACATAGACAAAACAATCCAGAAGGCCTACTACAAGATGCGAATCATCAGGAGACTGAAACCACTCCTCGCCCCAGATCACTTCCGAACCGTTTGTCAAGCCCTGATAACACCACTACTGGACTTCTGCAATCCAATATACCTCGGACTACCGAAACAAGCCCTCAAACCACTCCAACTGGCACAAAACACCGCAGCACGAATCATATCCGGAACCGCAAGACAGGAGCACATCACACCCACCTTAAAGGACTTACACTGGCTCCCAATCGGTGCACGCATCAGATACAAAACCATCATAAACCTATTTAAGATAAAACAGCACACATCAGCCAACAGCCTGCACACCCTCATACAACCAGACACCAGCACTCGTCCTAGAAGGAAACAAACACACAACCGAGTCAGCACCCCAAGTGAATACAAAAACACACGCAAAGACACAACGGACAGAGCACTCTCCATGGCTGCTCCAACAATATGGAACAAACTACCAGACGATTTGAGGGCAACCACAGACCTCAAGGACTTTAGAAAACAGTTGAAAACCATGCTGTTCATAGAACACTATGGACACATCACATAACCCCAGAGAATGTATAACAGCACATAACCCCGCCTAAACAATGTATGTATAGAAAATGTATTTAGAACCACTGTATATAGCCCACGTTGTACATAGCTCATACTAATCTAGCACACAATACAACACTCACCCAACTAAATTTCACCCTCACTGCATGTATAACACACTCACCTTACCCGATTGTTTGCTGTGATACCACCTTGATTATTAAGATAAGGCGGTTTAGAAATACTGTTAAATAAATAAAATAAATAAAAATAAATAAACAGGTGCTTTAAAAATGCTGAGTGCAGGTCCATAAGTTATACGTACATATAAGTGCCGATGCCTCAATATCTGGATTTAGCTCTGAGACAGATATTTCACTGTCTCCAGAGAGCTTATAATTTAATGGTCAATATTCAAAGGAAGTTGTACAGTTGCCGATGGCCAATGAACATATAACTTCCCTATCCGAGGATAGCATTGTGTCAAAAATCTGTCTGTATAATTAAGAGATGGAGAGAGGGTTGAGTTAGGGCAGGTTGGGAAATAACCCACATAATGGCAATATTCAGGGAATAGCACAAGGTCACCACATTTAATAGTGTTGATACTGATCTAGAGTGTGAAGTTATTAGATGTGCCTACCTTCAACATGCTTTTAACATTTATATTTTGCACCTATTTAATAAAGGAACTATCCACATACTTTACCTTATAACAAAGGGATGTAAGTGGTTAAAAACCTATATAAAATCTAGGCACAAGCATTTATGCCTATTCTATGGTTGGTGTAAATGCTGCACCTAGATTTATATACTTTACATGTGTAGCCGCACACTATGTGCCATTGGTGTAATGTGCATACTTGTAGAACAGCAGTCAGCTAAATGCACACGTGAAGGCTAATTTACATGCAGAAGTCATTGAAGGTACATGATTTATGCATCTAGTTGGAGCTTAATTTTCTGCAATTCCTTATAAAATTACCCTCAATGTGGCTTAAACATTGGTATCAGTGCTTAACTTAATACAATCTCCACCACTGCTGAATATGGATTCTTAAATTTGTACCTGAAGCCCTGCATGTTTAAATAACTTGCCTACGGTCCCAAAGGGCATCGGTGGACTTTGAACCCAGGTTAACCAGTAGGCTCCTCCTCCACTCCAAGAACTTACTGCTAAGGGCAGAAGCCGTCATCCTGAACCAGAGAGCTACAAGACAGGAGAGCCCAGGATTGCCACTAGCCACCAGAGAGACCCTAAAAAAAGGTCCTTCCATTGTTGTCTTCAGACACTAAAAAACGGTCCCACAGGACAACACAGTTTCATGGTTTCACGGACAACACAGGATGAACCCAACACAAGTGAAGCGACTTGGGAAGAAGTACTCAAGCTGCAAAAGCGCATAGTGTGAATAGAGCTGCACCGTTTATCACTCACTGAATATGTGAGTCGACGGCAAATCCCCAGAGGCCTGAGGGTTTATAAAGAACCAAGGATGCAAAACATGACTATCGAGTTTTTGGAGAAGTGGAATCATATACTTAACAAGTGCTCTTTAGATTTAATGGTACTGCTTATAGATACTGCAAAGACTAATTTGGTGGAACTAACAAAAGAAGTTGAGACCAAATTAATTTCCTTAAAAACTAATGCTACGGAAGAACAATTCCAGAAACGACGGGATAACTCCAATAAGCAATTGGAGATCTTATGGCAGGAGGTATAAAAATTGAAAACCAAAAAACTCCGAAGAGACAATGAAGACTATACAGTAGGGTACGTTTATCTTTGGATGGGCGCCAATAGTAAGAACAAAAAAATCAGGGAAGAAAGTGAACTTTGAGGATGAGACTAATTCAAGCCGAACATCTGGAGAGAGCGATTTTTTAGACGAGCAGGACAATCAGGATACAACAAAAAAGAAAAAGCAATGGGGAAAAGGAAACAAACAAGATCGCCCCACCCAGCGCCGAAAATGATTGATCACATTGTTCAGTACCCACGGTCAACGGAGTCCCTGGTAATTAATATATCAGGTTGTGATGTGCCACAAGAACAAATTGCTTTATTGAATAAGGGATTGTCTTTTGTTCCAGGAACTCCTTATGATCCTTTTGCTTTCCGCATCAATTTAGAACAATTGATAAGGAAATTGCAGTTAAAGACCTTTTTCGCTCAGGATGATCGAGAAGCTAGAGCAGCAACAAGCGCTGAAGTACCAGTGGCATCCGCGAGACAAACGACACTTCCGTTGAAGTCCACCTGGTGCCCTCCAGGACCAGTTCACCCAGTGATTGCTATTTTTAAAGATCTGGTGCTCAGAGACCTTCGGTCAGCAGAACAACAGATTAAATACAATTCCAACTCCTTAACTCCATGTGAACAGACCGCTTTGAAAAATCGACGGCAGAGAGTGGATATAGTTATTCGCAGGGCTGACAAGGGAGGGGCTCTAGTCATTTTGAACCGTAGTGATTATATTGCAGAGGCTCTACGGCAGCTCACGGATGCATCAACCTATGAGATTTTAACATCTGACCCCACGTCATCCATTCAATTACGGATTCAGGAGCTAACAAACAAGGCATTAAAAGAAAATTTGATTTCTAAAAAAGAATGGGGTTACTTGAATATGCCGAATCCGCGGGTAGCCACATTTTACACGGTTTCTAAAATCCACAAACGATTGACTAACCCTCCTGGCAGACCCATAGTTTCCACGAAAGGTTCAGTCCTTAAACCTTTATCTACTTTCATAGACTCATATTTACGCCCGTTATTAGCTGACATTCGATCTTATATTAAGGACACCACTGATTTTTTGGGATTACTAACCTGCAATAACATTTGGGCGAGTGAAGCAGAAGTGTTATTAGTGACCCTAGATGTTACTTCCTTATATACCAGCATCCCACAGGAAGCAGCTTTTGATACGGTAAAGCACTATGTGAACATCAGGGGAGATCTGGGGAGTGACCAATTGAAGTTTATGTCTGGCCATTTTTTCTAATTATTTCACCTTTGAAGGGGTTTTATATCATCAGATCTCGGGAGTAGCCATGGGGGCTATCTGTGCCCCTTCTATTGCCAATTTGTATATGGCAACATTTGAAGAACGATGGCTGAGTTCCGGCCCCTTTTTCGCCCATATTAAAGTGTGGTGCCGTTACATAGATGATGTGTTTATGATATGGAACGGTTCCCCCACTTTGCTTGAGGATTTTTTTGGATGGCTAGACAGTTGCGATCAGAACATAAAATTCACTCATATGTGTGATCAGATGTAAAAATCAGGAGGCACAGCGGGGTTTGGGACACCACAATATATCGCAAGCAGACTGATCGAAACACTTTACATTTTACAAGCACTCATCCTGTTCCGCTGAAAACGGGTTTACCTTTTACCGACTGAGGATATCCAACGCGGACAGTGAGGCAAGCGTATCAGTAAGCACTCAATAACAACCGAGAGTTGCTATTACATAGTGGAGTTAAATTGCGGAATCAGGAGACAGATACAAGCATAAACTTGATCACCAGATATTTGACCTTGAGTAAATCCATACAGAAGATTTTACGAAATCATAGTAATGTGTTGGGGAATGTTCCTGGATTAGAAAACAAAAAGATCAGATGTGTTTGGCAACGAGGTAAAAACTTAAAGGAGTATCTAAGTCCAGCGGTACTGAGAACTTCGATGGATACAAGGTCGTTTTCCACTGCACAACCAGGGCATAAAAAGTGTGGTAATTGTGGGATCTGTTCTATTACTAAAGAGACAACAGAATTTTATTACAATGGGAAACAGTACATTTTGAGGCATCACACCACCTGCGATTCTACTCATATTGTTTACTTGATCAGCTGCCCTTGTAATTTGGTTTACTTGGGCAAGACGTGCCGGGCTTTCAATATTAGGATGGGAGAACATAAAAGCCGATTGAAACACAAGGTCATAGAGGCCCCTATAGTACAACATTGCCTCGAGCACGTCACCGATTTGAAGATTTGAAATGTTTTTGCATTGACAAAATCACAACGGGAGCGACAGGCAAGATGTTGGATCAATGGCTAGTTCTTAAAGAACAGAGATGGATATTTGAATTAAACTCGGTAGTACCAACAGGTTTAAATAGTTTTATTGATTGGAAGGCCTGCGTTTAATAACTGAACAAGTAAACCGCATTTTATAGCATCTATGCAAGTTGTTTAAGGGCATAACGAGTGAGTTTGCCGCATTTCAACTGACTGAATGAGAGGAATTCCTTATGACATCACTTCTCATAGATTTCCTTGTTTGGAGGACATGTCCATATTGTGACATCTTCATGTTGGGTGGGGGGTTCCCCTGAGTTTAAAAGATGAGAAGGGGTCCTTTCCCACATGCACGGCGTCTACGGAGGTTGAAAAACACAATTCAAGGGATCTATGGATGGATGTTTGACGCAGGCAGCATCTTTACCAAGTCTGCATAATTATGGAGGTTAACACATTACTGGGATAATTTAACGTTTTATGCACTAGGTAGTAGTTTATGGGTATATCTATAAAGGATATTTACATGCTGTTTTGGTTTTCAGATTTAAATTCTTAACATTTTGTAATGGAAGATTGTCATCAGCTTTGATTATACAACCCCTGAAGAAACGCTTAGTGAAACGTGGCAGCAGTACTCAGAGTCGGCATCGGGGAAGCTTTTTGAGATGACATTTTTTGACAAATTCCCACCACCTATTCAAGATAAGCAAATATTTTATTTCATTCTATTATAAGCGGCAAAGATTTAAAAGCATAGAGCACTTTAGACTAAAGGGATGGTCATTGATGCTATGAGAACATATTAGCTCTCTTTTGGAGACATGTTGTTCGTAAGTCTGAGACCTCCCTTAGCACATATTTCAGCTTATTTGCAATCTCAATGATAAGTGGCATAGATTTGTAAAATATAACGACTACTATTGGTTAACTTTAGAGTGTATAAGCTTACTGAACCAGAGAGACCCTGGCAGGCATAGGGGTGGGGAGGCTGCACAGAGCGGTGGGCAATGAGACAGAGGAATGGGATGGGCATTCTTGAAAGGGGATCTGATGGATTAAAGGCCCAGTGGGACAGGGGGTCAGGGGCTGTGAGTGGGGAAGCAGGTAAGATCATCCCAGAAAGGAGACCTGCGAGCTCAAAGGTCAGAGGTATATCATGATTTACACACTGTAACCTGATGGTAAAATGAAAAGAGAATAAAAACCTACCTGGGCTTCCAGGAAATGTTCCAGAGCATCAGGAGATAGCTCTAAAAAATGTAGTAAGACTCTGTACAAAAGGTGTTATAGAAAATTTGTATTAAAAAATGAAAAATGAAGAACTGATTTTGTTTAGAATGTGACTGAGCAGTAATGACATCAAGAGTAGCAGCACTTAGACTGTTTCTGGCAGGTCTTGCTTGGGAATGAGAGAGTGGGGCTGTGTATTGCCTGGTCTGAATGAGGAGGCCTCAGTTTGATTGAGTTTTGAAGGAAATGAAAGTTTGTGAATGAGACTTGAGATAGGGTGAGTGAGTATGAAAGAGGGTGGAGTGGCCTAGTGGTTGGGGCAAGATACCATAGGCTGGAAGGTCAGTGGTTCAAATCCCACTAGAGGACAGCAACCTTGGGCCAGAAGGACTCAGGTTTCTAGTCCCACAGGTGCTCCTTGTGGTCTTGGGCAAGCCACTTAACCCTCCATTGCCCGTGTTCCCTGTAAGTATTAGTGTATGTGTCTCATATCCCCTTGTGTTAAATGTATCCCCCAACCACTTTGACCCAGTGAAAAGCAGGATATAAATGCAGCAAAATAAATAAGTGACTGAATTCTGACATCTTTGAGTAGAAACTGACTAAGACTCCTCTCATAAGAGGGAAGTGAAGGGAAGTAAGGTGAAGGTTTGGAACTAGTAAAAGAGGGTCAGAGAGAGAATTAATGTGAAGAAGAGAGTTAATTTATTTTTTATGGAAAAGTAAACAGTCCTAAGGTACTTTGACCACCTCTACCAGAATACCTGATCGTTCTCTTGCACAGCCTTTACATTGATCAAGAAGCAACAGTTCAAACCGAACAGGGAGAAACAGAATGGCTTAAAATCAGCAAAGGTGTAAGACAAGGCTGCATACTTTCCCCCTACATGTTTAATTTATATGCAGAACAAATCATCAAAGAAGCAGGACTGTACGAAGACAATCAAGGTATGAAGATTGGTGGAAGACTCATCAACAACTTTGGCTATGCTGATGATACCACATTAAGGCTGAAAGTGAAGATGATCTGAAACATTTGCTTCTCAAGATCTAGGAACATGGTCTTAAAATGGGCCTGCACCTTAATGTAAAGGAGACAAAGATCCTGACAATTGGCAAAATCAATAAATTCATCATTGAAATCGTGTACATCTTTAACCTACTTGGATCAACTATCAATAAAGAAGCAATAAGCAGTCAAGAAATCAAACGACGCATTGCTCTTGGCAGAATGGCTATGAAAGACCTAGATAAGATTCTCAAGAGCAGAGATGTCTCTCTCCATACAAAGATTTGACTTTTCTAGGCCATAGTTTTTTCAATAACTTCATATGGATGTGAAAGTTGGACAGTGAAAAAGACAGACAGGAAGAAAATTAATGCCTTTGAATTATAGTGCTGGTGCCGAAGAACAAACCAGTTAGTATTAGAGGAGATCAAGCTTAAGCTTTATTTAAAAGTTGAGATGACAAGACTTCAACTTTCATACATTGGACACATCATGTGAAGAGAGAGATCATTTAAGAAAGACATTAAGCTTGGCAAGGGAGCAGGTCAACACAAAAGAGGAAGGCCAGCAATCAGATGAATCGATACAATAACAGAAGTTATGGATGCCACTCTTGTCAACAATGAGCTGCCTACTAAAGATCAAACACAGTTTAGGACAACTATCCAGAGGGTCCCCATGGGTCGACACTGACTCGACTGCACTTAACAACAACATAGCAGTTAAGGGGAGGGATAAGGAAGAAATATACAGGTTTAGAAATATAAGGGACAGGAAAAGAAGAGGGGAATTTGAAAATATGTGGGGCTTTTTTGGAAAAGTTAAAAAAAAAACAAAAGGAGGTAATGAAGATTAGGTAAGGAGTAAAAGAGGCATAGAAGAGATAAAAAAGGTTAAGGCTGAATGAGAGAATAGAAGTTAATGAATGAGAGAATACATGAAGAGTGAAGGCCTGATATGAAAGTGAGTGATTAATTCAGGGAACAAGTTTTGGTATAAAGCAAGCTTGCATACAGAGATTTTTTTCCTCAATACATTTTTTATAAGGATTAAGGGAAATGGAAGGGGGAAGGGTAGGTTAGATAAAAGATTACAGAAGAACCTGATCTGACCCAAAAGAAAGAACAAGGGAGAAGGACAAGAGCTGAAGAATCCAGAGGAGAGACGAGACTGTCATCGGGCCCCAACGTACTTCACGTCAAGACTGATAAGCACTGTACTGTGCACAACCAATTTTTTATTGTTTGAGCTAAAATATATACACATTTCAGACAAAGAAACATTTGTCTCAGCCCAGAGAAAAGAACCTTAAAGTAATACAGCTACTGTGTTCCTATGTGATAGACATTTTGTTGCATGTAGTGTATGAATATCTACAGGGTGGCCCAAAAAAAGTGAGAACATCTCGTAAATTAAAAGCTTAAATAGTTTACGTATTTACCTTTTTAGCTATAGAACGTCTTTATTTCAATAATTTCTGGTCGCCATCTTTTTTTTTAAATTTGTCAATCGTTTACATCTGTCTTTTTGAATTTTTAAATAACTTATATGCTACGAGATATTCTCACTTTTTTTGGGCCACCCTGTAATTGTTTTGAGATATACATTTGTTAGATATTATTACAATGCAAACCTCTTACAATTACCCGATGCAAGATAAAGTGTGTTCTATTGTGTCTTACCATCCTTTTTGCCATGTATAGCATCAAGTTGGTATTAGTTCTAATTCTTTTTAGCTTTATTTTAAAACTTCCACCATTTGTTCTTCTGTCCCTTTAACCAAGGAGAGGAATAGTAGTAGTAGTAGTAGTATTCACGGGGAAACAGTGTTTTGTCCCTGGAGTTCACTCTCCATAATAGAGCAAACAAAGATCACCTGAACACCTACCCCGGCCATGCTGAACATTTATATTCTAAGGGGAACCCTATTGTTTGGTCGACAGAGACTGTTGCACAGGTGACACACCACACCTTTCTCCACTACAAAAGCAACTTATTTAGCAATAATAGATTGTTTTAATGCAATCTCATGTATCGGATCACCGGCTCACAATAAATTACAAGAAAACGGAAATGCTTTTCAAAATTTCTCCCTACCAACAACTCTAAAGGTTAAGAATGCAGAACTAGAAGTAAAATCAGAAGTAGACTACCTAGGAATAACTCTTCATTAACGTCTCACGTTACAATCCCACATCAGGAAAACTGCATGAATTATACACAATAAGATAAGGATCCTCCAGCAGCTACGCCCACTACTTGAAGCGCATAATTTCCGAACTGTATTTCAAGCAATGATGCTCCCTCATTTTGTCAACTGTAAAATCATCTATCAAGGAATTCCCAAAAGCGCTTTACACCCCCTACAAATGGCACAACACACAGCAGCTTGACTGTTCCAGGGTGCATCAAGAATGAACCACATTACACCGTTAAGTATTACAGTCAAATAATACCATTAGCGTCCTCTACAAAGTCACATTAAATACAAAGTCCTGGTATCCATCTTCAGAATTGTACACAACCTAACCTCCCAGTATCTAATATCTACCGTTTATCCTACAAAAGACAACTAAGAACAGACTCAGAAGAAACTGTACACAAAATATGTTTGGCCAACCTCTCGAAAGAACTAAGAGCAACCAGACAACATGTAACCGTGCATTTTCTTTATATGCTCCGAGTCTCTGGAATGCTCTCCTGGGCAAAACTAGTTATCTCAGACCTCACAACATTTCGTAAGGAATTAAAAACCATTCTGTTCAAAGAATACTTTGAAAATAAAACTTAAGCAGGCAGGCACAAAATGGTCACACAAAAGGACTTGTAGCATCTGACCACATCCATCACTCTGATCTTAACCCATCCAAATACAACTGTCCACAGGCAAGCCTACTGACAAAACTCACTCACACACATTTGGACACACTACAGTTTGATTTATTCATGTTTTCAGTTCTTATTTTATTATATTATTATACTTGCTCATTATTTCATCATTAATATGTATGTCGTTGTTGAATGTAATCCCCACCTCGACCCTTTTATCATGTTTCTCACACTATGTAATGTTTGTGCGTTGAGTAAAATATTTTTTTCACTCAAAGCAAAATAAAATTCTGGAATTCGTTACCAGAGGATATAGTAAAAGCTGTTAGTGTAGCTGGATTTAAAAAAAGGTTTGTATAAGTTCCTGGAGGAAAAGTCCATAAACCATTATTAAAGAGGACCAGGGAAATCCACTGCTTACCCTGGGACAAGCAGCATGGAATCTGTGTACCTTTTTGGGAACTTGACAGGCATTTGTGACCTGGATTGGCCACTGTTGGAAACAGGATACTGGGCTTGATGGACCCTTGGTCTGACCCAGTATGGCATTTCTTATTTTCTTAAATGTAAACTGTTTTAATTATAATAAAAGCGGTCTATAAAACTGTTAAATCAATAAATAAAATAAATAGAAGCTGGAACCGTGGACAAATTGTGCCACAGCAGATCACATGCCCTCAATGGGAACAAGCTCTTCTGCCACAGTTGCATGTGTAGAATCAGTCAGCTCTGGCTGGGGCGGGGGGCAGTACAATTCTCTGGACTTAGCAAGACTTCACTCTCACTCTGGTTTCAGGGGCCCAACTCTTGCTGTAGCAGTCCAGGCATTTTAACCTCAGGAGTCTTCATGGCATGAACAGCAAATCAAATAATAGTCATCTGCGCTGCCTGTTGGGCTGGGGCTGCAGCTCCCTTGGTCCAGGCCATCCACTTCCCCCTTCGCATTTCTCACAACAACGCTGTACTGACACAAGCCACTCAAATCATCATCTTGGAACCCGAGGCTGGCCCAAGGGTTTCTATTGTCCTAGGCAAGCCAGGCCCCCCTCTCCCAGGGTGACCCAGGTCCTACCCTTGCACTACCAGTATCCATCTTCCCTTCCCTTCTCCTTTACCTGAGTGGGGCAGCACCACGACTCCTCCACCATTTGGCAAATCAGCACCAGAGCAAGCTTCAGCAGCCTTAAGCACCCACACTCTCACTCTCATGGCCTGCTGCCCCTGCCCCTTCCGACGCAAACTTGGTTACCAAGCCAGTGTTCTAACCACTAGGCTACTCCTCAGGCTTGGTAACCAAGCAACCAGGGTTCAATTCCCACTAGCACTCCTTGTGGCCTTGGGCAAGTCACTTAACCCTCCATTGCCTCGGAAGAAAGGCCTGGCAATCTACTTCCAGTGACACTGCCAAGAAAACCCAGGAGCTTCTGGGTCACCAGGAGTCAGGACTAACTCGAAGGCACACATTGCATTGGAAAATCACCACTATCCAGATAAGTGCCAGCTCCACCCCCTGGACCACCCAGAACTATCTGGATAGTGCTAAGATGGTCATAAATATCCCTCTCAGCAGGACTTATCCAAGTAGCACGTCCTACTAGCCAGGATATACTGACTCCATCCCATTAAAGATTAATATTTGTAAGTATAAGAAGCAGAGGTCAATCGCATAAAATAGCAAATGTCTACTTTGCATCATCTTCAGAGAGAGCTATTGGTGCCGTTTCTTGGCTCTCTGTCTTTCTGACCTGTGCGGGGCTACTTCATATGCAAGATTTGCAGAAATATCTGAGCAGGAGACTGACCCTGGCGCAGTGCAAAGCAGCAGCACTTATGCTGAATATTCTCATCAGTGTTACTCATTAATATCCGTCTCCCTAATCAGATTTTGATAAAAGTACTTATAATCAGCTCAGACGCTTGTGGTCTTCAGCATTTCACAACGTCTTCAGCAGTGGAACACAGGCTGGCACCCTGATAAGTGCAGCTCTGGGTGTCCTCTGCCTGCGATTCAGCAGCACTTTCATAAACTCGCATAGTAGACTAGCCAATAGAAGTAGGATTTTATTGGAAAGTTTAAAGTTCCATTGCTCTGTTAGAAGCGCTTAAGTCACAGTTAATTACTTCATTCAGCTTCTTTTGCCTGAGAGTTAACTCAATCAGTCTCTCTGCTACCTGAGCAAGGGTTCTGATCCAGCACTGCAAAGAGAAGTTTCTACAGTTATTATTTTGGCTGTGTTTTTTTTTATATATAAGTTCTCTGCGTAGTTATTACCTGTTTACATTCTCTTAGATTTGAGTGTGCTCTTAGAAGGTCTACTGACCAGGGACACTTTAATTCCGCCCACCCTACCCCTCACCCCATCCACTCCAAGGTTCCATTGCCTATGTAGTCCATCATATGAAATGACATGTCCTTCAATTTAGTGTAACACCCACCTTTTCTCCTTGTCCTAGAACTGCTTTATAGCCATATTAATCAGTATGTTGTGTAGTCAATGCAATAGTTGTGAAGCCTGCATTCTAAGAAGAATCATTTGGAGCCCAAGAACTTGCCCTATATGTCTCAGGTTATCTGCCATGCATAAAGAATTGATTCTATTAAGGGAAGAATTAGCTGCAATTAAACATACCTCCTCTAGAATACGATTCAAAATAAAAACATCTACCACCACTCCCACAAAGAATCAAACAACCCAGGAACAAATGGATCACAGTAGGCTCTGGTAGGTTGCAACCTGTAACAAGGAGACACCCTTGCCATCAAGACATACCCCTGTATAACACCTCCTCTGCCTTGGGAAATTCAAGTGTCCAATCACTGGAAACTGAAGTGTCCTTAAAAGAGAAAGTTAATGTCCAATCTACTGATAATTCCCTGCATATAAAGAACCTGACACAAAAGAGGAAACTAGTACTGCTTGGGGATTCCATCATCAGAGGCACCAACGTGGGAGCACAGTTCAAAGGGGAGAAGGTCAAATGCCTCCCAGGCTCTTCGGCCAACAGGAATACAAAACAAATTGCTGCCATAGTTAGTGCAGAAAGTGAGCGCTCCAAAATTGATGTTGTCATTCACTTGGATACAAATGACCTGGCTAGAAACAGTTCCGCTGCAGTTCAAAGGGACTTCCAGACTCTGGGAGAGAAACTCAAACCCATTGCTAACACTACAGCATTTTCAGAAATTCTACCTGTTCTTGGTAAGGGGGCAGAAAGGCTGCATCACATAAGCAACTTTAATACATGACTCCAAACAAGAAGGATTCAGATTTATAGGCAGCTGAGGAAATAGATGGAACAACAAGAGGCTATACTGTGCTGATGGACTACATCTCTCTGCTGCAGGGAAAAGAATCCTAAGTGAAAGATTCAGGCATTATGTGGACAGGGATTTAAACTAGGGAAAGGGGGTGACGGATGGAAAAGAACAAGTTCAGGACGTCACTCCCAGCAAAAACATAACACTGGAAACAGCCACAGTATTACCCCACACATCAATGCCAAGTGGGAAGAGGTGTGTAAAACAAAATCCATGCAAAATACAGGCAAGCTACTCATCAAATGCTGGAAAGCAATGAGCGGAAATGCTCGAAGCCTAGCCAACAAAGTTCCTGACCTGGAAGCCCTAATGGTGGAAATGGACTTGGACATTGTGGTCATTACAGAAACATGGTTTAATGAGCCTCATGAATGGGATATAGCCTTAGCTGGCTATAATCTATTTAGAAGAGATAGAGAGGGTAGAAAAAGGAGGAGTAGTCGTCCTATATGTCAAAAGCAATATTTAAGCTGCTGAAATGCAGGGGACGTGGGGAAAAGAAGAAGCACTGTGGATTGTGTTGGAAAGAGGAGATGGCACTGTCATCCATGCTGGTGTAGTCTACAAGCCTCCAAATCAAATCGAAGAAATAGATAGCGAATTGATTATTGATATTGCAAAGATAGCCTTGAAGGGGGAAGTGATCATATTGGGTGACTTTAATCTACCCGATGTGGATTGGAGTGTTCCTTCTGCAAAACTGGAAAGAAGTAAAAAAAAAAATTGTGGATGCCTTCCAAGATACATTACTTAGACAAATGTGATGGAACTGACCTGGGAAAGTTTGATGCTGGATTTAGTACTCACCAATGGAGATAGCATGTCGAATATCCGGGTGGGTGCCCATATGAGGAGCAGCGATCACCACACAGTGTAGTCTGAGATAAAAACCAAGGCGGAGTCCAATCACAGCAAGCTCAAAGTCCTAGACTTCAAAAACGCTGACTTCAGTAAAATGGCCAAATGCCTGAAGGAGCAGTTGGCAGGGTGGGAGGGGATAAGGAAAGTGGAATTGCAGTGAGCTAATCTAAAAGAGGTAATGGTATATATGTAAGGAAATAAAAGCAAGAGGAAAAGGGAAACTATTTGGTTCTCCAAAGAAGTGGCTGCATAAATAAAGGCAAAAAAACACAGCTTTCACAAAATTCAGACACTCGCAAACAGAGGAACACAGAAAGGAATACAGGATAAAAATAAAAGAGACAAAAAGAAAAATAAGAATATCAATATCCAATATCCAAGGCAGAAGAAAAGATGGCTAAAGATGTGAAGTGTGGCGAAAAAACGTTTTTCAGGTATATTCGGGAAAGGAGGAAAATCAGAAATGGAATTGAAGGTCTCAAAAGTGCTGGGAACAGATTTGTGGAAAGTGACATTGAAAGGCGCAAATGATAAATAAATACTTCTGTTCTGTTTTTACTAAAGAAAATCCTGGAGAAGATCCACCTGTGATTGACAAGTATACAAATGGGAATGGAGTAGATACCACACCATTCACAAAAGATAATATGTTTGAACAGCTTGCAAAACTGTTGCACTGTTAACAGGATACTTAGCTGAAGTCGTTCCGTCATGCAGTCAAAGTCCCATTGTAACGAAATGTGCAATTCGCCCCAGAATTTAAACTGTAGTAGAAGAGATTCTCCAAAATGATAAATCAGCGCATTTGAGTAGCCAACTAGCAGACACAGTACTGCGTTTCGGGCGATCCAATGCCCTATGCCCTGTTTCAACGCTCATCAACTACATCCAGTCCGTTCGTTGCTGCTGATTGAAGAGGAAGACACCAGCGCATGCTCAATAGCAATCAAAATCAGGAAGCAGGAACTCAGTTTAAATAACCAGACCAACCTGAGTTGTTTTAAAGTGATACACACACTTAAAATAAAGATGACCATTCCAGTTCCTTATTAAGACCCAAAGGGTGTACTGTTGACCAACGAAAGATCCATTGTTGTTCTAAAAATTGGAGCTGTTGCTCACGGTCACCTCCCCGAGGATGTACAGGAACATGATCCAGAATCCTCCACGAAAAATCTTCAAAACTATGTTGGTAATCTAGACAGTGCTGTACCAGAGGAGCAGAGAGAACAGAGTGTTTCATACGGGAAGCATGTTCATTCAAACGGGTTCAAACTGGACGAACAGTGCGACCAATATATAACAGATGGCATGGGCAGATTAAAACATAAACTGCAAATGTGGTAGAACAATTAGTGTGCCATTGTGAAACATGAATAAAAGTGGTATTAGGTACTTCCCACTGAACACCCTGAATTGTGCGCAAACAATGAAAACAGGAATTGCATGCATAATGTCCTGTCTCCTCCGGTTTTGTCACTTGTCTATCCAAAGGAGAAGAAGTAGCTCTGGATCATGTTCCTGTACATCCTCGGGGAGGTGACCGTGAGCAACAGCTCCAATTTTTAGAACAACAATGGATCTTTCGTTGGTCAACAGTACACCCTTTGGGTCTTAATAAGGAACTGGAATGGCCATCTTTATTTTAAGTGTGTGTATCACTTTAAAACAACTCAGGTTGGTCTGGTTATTTAAACTGAGTTCCTACTTCCTGATTTTGATTGCTATTGAGCATGTGCTGGCGTCTTCCTCTTCAATCAGCAGCAACGAACGGACTGGATGTAGTTGATGAGCGTTGAAACAGGGCGTAAGGCATTGGATCGCCCGAAACGCAGTGCTGTGTCTGCTAGTTGGCTACTCAAATGCGCTGATTTATCATTTTGGAGAATCTCTTCTACTACAGTTTAAATTCTGGGGCGAATTGCACATTTCGTTACAATGGGACTTTGACTACATGACGGAACGACTTCAGCTAAGTATCCTGTTAACAGTGCAACGATTTTGACCCCTATCTTAAAACTTTACAGTGTTTTATGATATTATCTTATTGGTGACACTTTTAAGTAGTGTGGAACCTTATTTATCGTAAGCTCAAGTCTGAGCTCAATTTTGAGTAAAATGGAAAGATAGCTACAAGAGATAAAAAACTGTCTCAAGGCTATACTTCCGACATTTGCACATTCACATACGTCAGGCTTTTGACTTAGGTTATATAGTTTTCCATTTCTTAATAATAGTAGAGCGTTTTCAGCAGAGGAAAGAAACGGTCCCTGATATCCAATCCCTATATCAAGCAAACTGCCTGCGATAGTTTGCAGTAACTGAATCCACTATAGTGAGATCTCAGGAACACCAACCAGGATACATGTCTTTTATGTAAACTAGTTAGAAACAACGCTTGCATCACTGTTTGAAGTTTCTCTAAACTTAAATAAGCTCTAATACAATGAATCATACAGAGTTCAGAAAAAAATGTGGGCCAGATATTCAAAGGATTTACGCTCCTAACTTTGAGTGCTAGGCTCCTAAATTGGCATCTTTCAAAATTTACTAGGGCTAGGAACCTAATTTTTACTTAAATTTCCCCAAGGGGGTCCTTTCAGAAGCTTTGTTTGTGCTTTGGCATCTGAAAACAGGTACACAGACTCCAAATCATGGAAGTATCCCTGGAGCCATATTACAAAATGGTTATAGAGATATCCCCAACACGATGACATCCACCTGTGGTGGGGGGGGGGGTGGTGTCCAGGGCATCCCAAAGACCTTATACATGTGCACCCAATGTCAGAAACAACCAGCATATCTCTGCCATTGTCCAAACCTATAGCAGCTCCAGGGCATGAATAGGCGTCTGAAAAGTGCTCGTTTTGCTATTAAAACATCTGGAGGGTCTATAAGAGGTGGGACTCTAATATCCCCAGTGCAGTCCACAACTGTAAAGGCAATTGATAGGTATTGGGGAAATCTGGTTTGTGGTTGTTGTGCTGCCGAATGTGTCTGCTAGTAGAATGGCAGGCTGGGACATGTCCGCTGTCTGGAATACCGTTGCAGGGACATCTTTGTAGCCGTCCCTGATGACTTCCACGTTTCTGTAATCATGCCTGGCCTTTTTTGAAATGTTTTCACCTGGACATTGTCGTGAGGGCTACCCTGGTGGCTAATAGAGGTCAGGGCAGGTCAGACACAAAAATTATAAAGTTGAGATTGGCAAGTATTCCAAAGGCCCAATTGACTTTTGGTCCTAGTAGTTTCCTTGATACCAATCTTCAATGAAAACAACTGCTCAGAGTGGTGGGAAAAATAAAGGCTTTTTATTTCCCTTCTTCGCAATAGTTCAAATGATTGGAATACAACTATAAAGCAAAATGTCCTTACTTCAGGTGAGGAAAAGAAAAAAACTCAGGTTTAAAGCAAAAACTGTTACTTTCACAGGACTGGTGCTATTTACACAAAACAAGAATGTTCAATTCAGCAAGTCACACAGCTCACAAGCCTGACAAGGATTCTAGGCTTCCTGTAACATAGTATGTACAATCCATTTCTGGATCTGAAATATCCCCTGCTAGTTCCACTTGCATTGGCTCCTCTTCTGAAGCCTCTGAATCTGTGTCCCTGGTTTCAGGTAAAATATATTCAGGCTTTTTATACAGTTCCTGTATCACTTCCCAATGTTCTGGGCTAAGCCTAGGGCGTCGGCTATGTGCTGTTTTATACTGAAAAGATTCCTCTTTATTCAGAGGTTTTATCACAGCTCTATATAAACATTTTCCATTCAGAACTTTCTTCTTAGGTAAACATTTTCCATACCTTCTATCGTAGGAACCTTCAGACAAACGGCTTTCTTCTACTGCCTGTCTTTCCCATACAGCAGCTTTCTGAAGTCTTTTTCCAGGAAAGTATGGTTTACCTTGTGAGGTTGGAGTCCCTTCTCCAAGTGAAGGTCTGTGCCTGTACCGGCTTAGCTTCTGGCTTGCCTGTGCAGCACGGCTTAGGTTCTCCAGCTGTCTCTCATTTGACTTTAGACTACAGTTGCAGCAATGCTTTCACCTCTCTGGACAAACAGCTCTCACTCTTGTTTGAGCTGAGACCTTCCCAGGTCCTTCATTAGCTCCAGGGAAATCACCTTCCACTCGGGGTGGTTTGCTAGCGGTAGAGTAATCAGGTTTCCATTCTAACCTCTTTCTCTCTGCGCTGCAAGTGATCCTTCCCTTGTTTCTGCTGGACTTGCCTCCTTGGCCTGCTTCTCTTTCTCCACCGCTGCTCTTCTCTCTCTCCTTCCTGCCGACCACCTTCCTGCCGAACTCCTTCCTGCAGAACTGTCTGCGGGACACCTTCCTGCCGAACTCCTTCCGGCCAAACTCCTTGCCGACCTGTCTCCTGCCAACCTGTCTCCTGCCAACCTGTCTCCTGCCGAACTGTCTGCGGGACACCTTCCTGCCGAACTCCTTCCGGCCGAACTGTCTCCTAGTCTTCCACACTCTCCTTAAGAAGCACTCCTGCCTTCGAGGATTGGAAGCTGGCTGGCATTACCTTGTGACCAGCGGGGCGGGGCTCCTCAGTGTCTCTGAAGTCTCTCTGGCTCCCTCTAGCTGGTTCCTCCGAATAATGCGGCTTGTGCACATCTTTTTCTCTGTTTAAAACATTTTCTTTTCTTTCAAGAGGGTCTGCTGCATGACAACATTCAAGACTGCACCTGGAAGTCATTTCTGAAATGTGTTTTCACACTCCTATATTTAGGATCATAAAACCTGGGTGGCAACGAGGGTGGATTTAGGGTGGGGGGTAAAGATTAGGAGCTTAGCACTGATTTTCAGCAGTAGACACCTAAATTAGGTTCATAAATCTAGGCAAATGAATGGCAAGCCTAAATCTAGGAGCATAAATGTTAAGACCCTAAATTAGAATGAATTTTCAGCTGAATATTTAGCCACAATTTCAGAAACATGAATGTATCCTAAGTGTGGCTAAAAATAGGGCCCAAATTTAGGATCGTAACTTAGGAGTTTAAATTTAGGAGCTCAAAGTTTTGTGACTTGGGCACAATTTGTATAAGCCTGAGAGTTTACCATCAAAGGATAATATGATGTGCAGCCAAACCCATAAATTTCTCCCAGATGAGCATACCGTAATCATTTCATCACCAATTTGAATAGCCGGTTTGTAGACCAACTCCTCTTTACCCATCCAGAAAACCCGACTTGCCAATATTCAGCTTAGATTTGCTCTTCCTCAAACAGCCACTGCACCGAGCCCCTCATTAAGTTCTTTTGGGTGCTTCCCATGATGAGCCCCCACACAAGTACAGATCTTTATATAGACCAGAAAAAAAAGCAATAAAAAAACCCAAACTGATAAAAAAATCATTAAACTTGTAGACTCTCTCACTCACAGAAACTTGTCATAAAGATATCAACAAGATGAAAAGTGCACACTTGCAGTGTGACACAATGGCATGTTTTCCTCATTTGTAGAATCGGGCATTGGGGGGAGGGGATTATCCCTCTGTGTCATAGGAAGTGTCAGGAAATGCATGCGTTTGTGTGTGTGTCAGGATGTGTGGGGGTATGGGTGTCATAGGGAGCACCAGGGTGCATGTGTTTATGTGGTGAGGAGAATAAAGGGGGTGCAACTACCTAAACTAAAAATAGACAAAGCGATGGGTCTGGATGGGATACATCCAAGAATACTGAGGGAACTTGGGGATATTCTAGCAGTTCCACTGTCTGACCTTTCAATGCTTCTTTGGAATCGGGAATAGTGCCAGAGGACTGGAGAAAGGCACAGGCGCTCCTTTAAAACAAAAGCAGGTGTAAGGATGACATTGAGAACTACAGGCCAGTTAGTCTAAACTCTGTTAGAAATTATTGGAAAAGCTTCTAAAAGAGAGAATAGTGAGATTTCTGGAGTCCAATGGATTGCAGGATCCAAGGCAGCATGTATTCAACAGAGGCAGGTCTTGTCAGACAAATCTGATTGAGTTCTTTGACTGGGTGACCAGGGAGTTGGACCAAGGGAGAGCCCTAGATGTGGTGAACTTAGATTTCAGTAAAGCCTTTGATACTGTTCCGCACAGGTTACTTATAAACAAACTGAGCACCCTGGGGATGGACCCTAAAGTTACTGATTGGGTTAGAAATTGGTTGAGTAGGAGGCGACAATGGATACAGGTAAATGGAGCTCACTCTGAGGAGAAGGAGGCTACCAGTGGTGTGCCATGGGGATATGTCGTTTGTCCACTTCTTTTTAACATCTTTGTTAGTGATATAGTGGAAGGACTGTCGGGTATGGTTAGTTTGTTTGTGGATGATACCAAAATCTGCAATAGAGTAGACACACAGGAAGGTGTCGATAACATGAGGAGGGATCTAGCTAAGCTTGAAGAATGGTCTAGAATTTGGCAGCTGAAATTTAATGCTAAAACAAATATAGGGTCATGTATTTGGGCTGCAAAAAAACAAAAGCAGCGGTACAGTGTAGGGGGTGAGGTACTTCTGTCCATGAAAGAAGAGAGGGACCTGGGGATAATTGTGTCTGACGATCTTAAAGTTGCTAAGCAGGTAGAAAAGGCTACTGCAAAAGCCAAAAGAATGCTTGGGTGCATAGAGAGATGAATGGCCAGCAGAGAAAAAATTTCCCATACACACGAGAGGCAACTCCCTTGATCTAATTTTCTTCAGTGACCGCAATGCACAATCGAACCACCCTCACACCATCCAAGCCCAAACAGTTCCATGGTCTGATCACAAATTCATCAAATTCTCTTTACCATAGAACATCATCAGGGATCGCCACATCCAGGACATATCAATCAGAAGATTCAAATCCTTCAACAAGGAGAACTTCATTCAGGACACTCTCGCACTCCTACCTGATGACATCACCGACCCTGGCACCCTCATGGATTACTGGACCAACAGTACCAGAACTGCCACCGCTGCCACCAGCACAACCCACACTGCAACCTAAGACCAACTGGTACACACCTACCCTCCGCAACCTCAAAACGGCAACTATGCAAAAATGAAAGAAAATTGTACCAAATGAAGAACACTGAGGACAAATTGGTATATCTACAACTGATGAAAACCTACCACACTGCAACAAAGTCAAATGTGAACACCACTCAAAACTATTAAAATCAGCAATCAACCGTCCAAGAGTCGTTCAATATAGTGAAACAGCTGACTAAAACACCTTCAGCCGAAACCCAAGAAATCTCAATCACACCCCTCCCCCCAGCAGCTAGCACTACAATACAAGCAATTTCTTCCCCAACTAGTTATCTACCTCCACCCATCACTGGAAACAACTACCCTGACCCCTGGATATCCTTCACCAGACTTACTGAGAGACACATCAAAGACACCATATCAGCCCTGAACACAAAGGACCTTCCCCCAAATCCCTACCTGGCAGAGTGGATTAAAGCAACCAAGAAGGAGCTTAGCAGAGTAATCATTAAAATCACACAATCAATACTTCAACAGGGCATCATACCCTCATGCCTGAAAATCTCCTCCATTTGCCCAACATTAAAAAAGTCTACCCTTGATCCATCCGACCCATCATAATACAGACCCATCACAAGTCTTCCCTTCCTAGCAAAGATAGTTGAGAAAACAGTACAGCACCAACTGCAGGACCATATCAAAAAGCATAACCTATTTGTCCTTCAGCAACATGGGCTCCGCCCACACCACAGAGTGGAAACTCTACTAACCACATTAATAAATACCCTAGCACAAGGTATGCAATGAGCTCATCAAGGCTTCTTACTAATCTTCCTGGACATTTCCTCAACCTTCGATACCACAAACCACCACCTCCTACTACAATGTTTCCGCACCAATGGAATTTAAGGCACCGTGATCAAGTGGTTCACATCCTACCTCATAGATAAATGCTAACAGATAAAGATAGGAAATAACACCTCCATTCCATACAAGCAAACACAAGGAGTCCCCCATGGATCCACCCTCTCCGCCATACTCTTCAATTTCTACCTGTGACCACTCTGCCCAATCATAAGTTCGCACAGACTTAATGTCCACATTTATGCTGACGATATTATGATATATGGATCAATCAACACAAACCAACCCATCCTCTCTGCCCACCAGGATTGTTTCATGGAAGTTTTGACAGGCTAAGAGACAACAACCTACAAATTAACTTCTACAAGACTGAAGCCCTCTACATAACGAGACACCCCACATTTGTCCTCCCACACCTATGATAATACTTAACATCACTACAATCGAAACCAAGGCAGAGGTCAAATACCTTGGAGTCACCCTGGATCAACATCTAACATTTAAAACCCATAAAAACAAAACCACCAAAACAATTTACCACAAAACAAAGACACTCCAACAACTCCGACCACTCCTCAAACCAGAAGACTTCCAGACTGTACTTCAAGCATCAGTAATACCCCACTCAGATTACTGCAATGCCATATATCAAGAACTACCTCAATCCACACTTCTACCACTCCAAACAGCTCTCCATTTAACAGCAAGAACCCTACAAGAAGCAGCAAGGCAGGATCATATTACCCCAACACTCAAACAGCTCCACTGGCTCCCACTGCAGAACCGTATAAGATTTAAAATGATAATTATGATGTTAACCCATTATAATCATTATAATGTTAACCCATAAAGCCATTCACTTAGACCTCCCCCCCTCCACCCCCACATACCTCAGGTCACTTCTGCGACCCTCCCAACCACAAAGAACTAGAAGAACCTCCACGATAAACATCCTGGTCGTTCCTTACACTAGGACCAAAGCAAACCAGAAAGCATGTAAAAGAGCATTCCAGTTATACGCACCCTCCATATGGAACAAACTACCGGACAAGCTCAGACTCATCACTGACCTCAAGACTTGGACTTTCCGAAAACACTTAAAAACAGATCTATTTATGGAACATTTCAACACAACTGCATAACCCCCTCCCTCATAAAGAACAAAACATGATAGATATCATTACTGCTCGGCATAGTCTGAAATGTACTGTATATAGTTAGGAACCCCTCTGGGGTCTTGATCACATGTTGTAGATCTTTATTAAGTTTCTTGCTATACCGCACCTTTGAGAACCAGCAGGGTGGATTACAATAAAAACAAAATACTACAGAAATGGCCAAAAGGCCAGGATCAGAAAAGAGCTACAATTCTTGACAGGAGAGCAGCAATCACACTAGAGGTAGGGGAGAGAGATGTGGAGAGAAAGGAGAAAATAGGTCTGGTAAGGACAAGAGCTAGTTAGAGGGGGGCCAGCGGAGGTCATAGGCTAGACAGAAAAGATGAGTTTTAGGGAGTGTCTAAACTTAGGGTATGATTGTTCCTGACGTAGAGGAAGGGAGTTCCAGAGGGGCGGTACTAGGAAGAAAAATGCCAAATTGCGGGTTTGTTCCAGATGAGCACGGGCTGTGGAAGGGAGGTCCAAGTGGTTGATCTATATGGAGCAGAGGTTGCGAGGCACCAGACGGAACTATAGAGAGTCAGCCAGGTATTGTTACAATGTGCTGCATTTGTTCTATACAACCTGCCTTGACCCGGTGAAAGGCAGTATATAAATAATGCTAAATAAATAATATAAAAGACGAGGTGATAGTGCCTCTGTATGTCTCTGGTGCGACCTCATTTGGAGTATAGTGTGCAATTCTGGAGACCGCACCTTCAAAAGGATATAAACAGGACGGAGTCAGTACAGAGGGTGGCTACTAAAATGTTTAGTGGTCTTCATTACAAAGCATATGAGGACAGACTTAAGGATCTTAATATGTACACCTTAGAGGAAAGGCGGGATAGAGGTGATATGACAGAGACATTTAAATACCTCAATGGCATAAATGCACAGGAGAATCTCTTTCAATTGAAAGCAAGTTCTGCTATGAGGGGACATGGGATGAGGGTGAAGGGAGATAGACTCAGGAGTGATATGCGGAAATATTTCTTTACGGAAAGAGTAGTGGATCCGTGGACTAGTCTCCCAGTGGAGGTGGTAGAGATGAGGACAGTATCTGAATTCAATAAACAGAGGATCTCTAAAGGAAAAGAGGGGACTATTGTAGTTGATATTGAAGGGCAGACTAGATAGGCCATATGGTCTTTTCTGCCATCATGTTTCTGTGTGTGTGTGTGTGTGTATACGCACGTGTGCCATGGAGAATATCGCTATATGCATGCTTGTCGATGTGTGTGTGTGTGTGTGTGTGTGAGATAGGGAGTGTCAGGAGTTGCATACGTGTGTGTGTCGATTAGATTGCAAGCTCTGATGAGCAGGGACTGTCTCTTACATGTCTGTGCAGCGTTGTGTATGTCTTGCAGCACTATACAAATGCTCAGTTTAGTGTGTGTGTGTGTGTCATAGGGACTGCAGGAGTTGCATGTGTGTGTGTGTGTGTGTGTGTGTACAGGCCTGTGTGTATGTGTACATATGTCAGGGGCAGTGGTTATGTGTGGAGGGGGTGGTTTTGTGTGTGTGTGTGTATCTCTCAAGGTGGTGGGTATATCAGGGGTAGCTGTGCGTTTCTGTGTGCGTGTATGTGCAGGGGGAAGTGAGCGTGTGTGTGAACTTTCCCCTGTCCTCCTGCACCCAGTCTTTGTCCCTCCCACCCTCTTGCACTATTCTTCTTTCTATTCTTCACTGACCTCTTTTTTTTCCATCCACCAATGAACTCTTTCAGGCCTTTCACTTCCTCTCCTTGACTTCTCCTTTAATGCACTCACTGTTTCTTCTTTTCTCTTCTAACCCTACCCCTTCCCTCATGCTCCATCCCTCTTCTCCTTAACTCTTCTAACCCTACCCCTTCCCTCATGCTCCATCCCTCTTCTCCTTAACTCTTCTAACCCTACCCCTTCCCTCATGCTCCATCCCTCTTCTCCTTAACTCTTCTAACCCTACCCCTTCCCTCATGCTCCATCCCTCTTCTCCTTAACTCTTCTAACCCTACCCCTTCCCTCATGCTCCATCCCTCTTCTCCTTAACTCTTCTAACCCTACCCCTTCCCTCATGCTCCATCCCTCTTCTCCTTAACTCTTCTCACTGGAGCTACCTAGGAAGTGCCGTCCACAGCCCCACTCTTCATGCCGGTAGGACCAAGAGTCTTGAACATCATCATACTGCTTCTTTGGTGGGGGGGGGGGAGGGCTCAATAATAGGCACTACACTGAGTGAAATGCACCTAAATAAGGAGAAAATACTGACCCCTGAAGGAGCTCACAACTCATATCCCAAAGCCAGAATCTTTTCCATTCCCTTAGCACTAGTTCTTGTCTCTGAAACCATCACAACACTGTACCTTCCATCCAATAGATTGCGCAATACCATATCGAAATATTGTCAAATCTAGGAAGGCTATCATCATGCTGGCTCCCTTATCAGTTTCCTGATATACAGTACATCATCAAGCAAAGAGGTGAACAGTGTTTCTGTGCCACAGGGAGTTTAAAACCCCAGCTGGAATGATTTTTTAAGAAATTATCCAAATTGTCTTGCTATCACATTCTCAAAAACTTTCCTTAGAAAAGGAATATTCAAGACCTATCTAAAGATACTTAACACTTCTACACCTAAATTAGATTTCTTAAGGATAGCATTGTTCAAGAGGTCGGATAGGATGCCGTTCAATAATGAGGCACTTAAAATGACTGAAATTTTTTTCACAAATCTTCTTCTAACTGTGGGGAATGACAGAGATTCAGAAAACAAGTAGGATGATTGAAGTATGTCAAATTAACGATCATCACTCATCCCCAAAACAAGAACCAATGGCCTGCCTCTCCCGCTGGGCAATCCTCACCTCCTGCTTTACTTAACTCCTTCTCCTCATTCCTCCCTCGTTAGTTACATCGCCCTAATAAATCTCTCTCAAAGTCTGCATAAATATCTACGGCTTCACTCTAGGTGTCATTTCCATCACTTTGCCTCTGGCATTTTAGAAAGACACCTAGACACTATGGGCAAAGACATTTTCATGGTTTGCAGACCCTCAAACCTTGGATTCCACAGGTTAATGCCTCTGGATAGCCATGGGTACTGCTGATACATGCCCCAATGTTAACTGGTTAGCATTGGGGCATTCTGGGGGCTTTCCATGGGCGGTACCCAGCAATAACCACTCAGCCACTGCCCGATAATCCCTTGGCAGTGAAAGTCAGACACAGCAAAGGCTGCCGAAGTTCACCAGGCAGTGGCTGGATATCACCATTGCCTGGTTAGCTTTCAGCTTTGACGGCTGACCCAGATATGGCCCAGGCATTGAATATCCGGGTTTAGTGTTCAGCAGTGATGGCTAGCAGTTGTAATTGCACTAGCTGCCACTGCTGAATATTAGACCCTATGTGTCTTTATAAAACAGCCTCAAAATAGGCACCTAGTTATCTTTCACACCTAGGTAGCCTGTTATAAAAGTATCCTCATGAAGGGCAGTTCTCTATGGTGCAGCTAGATTTCCATGTGTACTTACATGTATAAATCATGGTACTGCATATTAGCAGTTTACAAGCGTAAATAACCACCTATGCACATAATCTAGTCAGTCGCTATTCTGAAAGTACACAATGGCTCACACTTTTACTTTGGGCATGCACAAGGGCAGAGTTTGGGAGGAGTGTGGGTACAGTGCAAATTTAAACACATGAAGGCACATTTTACATATGATATCTAAGTGGAATCTGGGACGTCCAAGCCAGAACATCAGAAAAAAAAGGCAGGCATATCCAAGTTCGAGCTGGATTTCATGATTTCAGTCATGCTTATCCAGATAACTTCAGCCACGTAAAAAGCTATCCTAGGCTGCAATCCAGGTAACAATTGGCTGAAATTTGCCACTATCCATGTAGAGTCCAACTTAGGCCGATAGTGACAATTAACCTGGCTATTCAGCAGCAGCAAGAATCCGGATAACGTTTAAGCACCGCAGCTGACTGCTGTGACGGTTGAATATTGGCCTTTTAAAAAATGGAGTCTTACAGTTTTAAAGGCAATAATCTGTGCTGATTAACTATTAAAATAGTTTTGAATCTTAATCTCTTCTTGTTTTACCTTCAGATACTTGATCCTGTTCAACCATATGTGTAAGACAACCGACCTTCAACTGAAATCAGTAGGTCATTGGAAGCCAGTGAAGCTGAGACAGTCAAAGGGTGAGATGATCCTTCAAAGGGCAACCAGTACTTGTGCAGCAGCAGCATTTCACAGTAGCCAGAAGCTGTGTGCAGTTTTTGTGGTAGATTCTAAACCGTGAATTGCAGTAGTCCAGTAGTGAAACAAGATGAAGCAGAAAAAAACAGCTGCTGAGAAACATTGTAAGAAACTTTTGAATATGGCCTTGTGTTCTCAGGAGCTCCATAAGCCACAGAACTTGTTTGAATTTCCATATTATGTGTGCTCTGAACGCAGATCCATTCTGGAGCTTGGAAAAATGGCTGCTTTTAAAGGGCTTTGTGAACTCAGAAACATAGCTTTATTAATAATTCTTGTTCTTCTAAATCTATTCCCCTTTGCCTTCGTCCTGCATTCCACAGCTTCCTTTCAACTGGAAGAGGGCCACTGCCTGTATATTTATACCAGAGACGTATTAAATGTCTGTCATATTTCCCCTCTCTTACCTTCCCTCCAAAGTATACAAATTGAGATCTTTAAAATTATCCCCATATGCCTTATGACTAAGACCACTAACCATTTTGGTAGCATCCCTTTGGAGTGACTCCATCCTGTTTATATCCTTTTGAAGGTGCGATCTCCAGAACTGCACACAATACTCCAAATGAGGTCTCACTAGAGACTTATACAGAGGCACTATCACCTCCTTTCTTCTGCTGGCCATTCCTCTCCCTATGCACCCAAGCATCCTTCTACCTTTTGCCATTGCCTTTTCTATCTGTTTTATCTCTTTAAAATCATACAGTACAATCACCCCCAGGTCCTGCTTTTCTCTCATGTACAATCACCCCCTTCCTTTGATTTTTTTCAGTCCAAATTCATGATCTTGCATTTTTTAGCATTAAATATTAGCTGCCAAATTTGAACTATTTTTCAAACTTTACTAGTTCCCTCCTCATTTTATCCACACCTTCCAGGGTGTCTTCTCTATTACAGATTTTGATATCATTAACAAGGAGGCATGGATTTCCCAATAGACATTCCACAATACTGCTTACAAAATGTTAAAAAGAACAAGACCAAGGACCAATCCTCATGGCATGTCACTGGTGGTGCCCCATGTTCAGATCTGAACTCCATTTATGATTAACTGTTCTTTGAGCGGGCCACTTAAAAGTATAATTTTATCTGTTTAGCTGCTGAACAACTCTTTAAACATAAGATGTCAAGCCAGTGTTGAAGGGGAGTTATACACTGGCTGCTGGGTGGTATGCTGTAGGTGGCCAGGACACAAACCTCGATGGGGACAGGTAGAGAGTTAAAGGAAAAAGCTTTCTTTACCGGGAGTTCACAACAGTAGCAAAGAAGCAGTTCTTTCCCCCCTCCAAAGTTCCTTCACTCTGAGCTTCATAACAGTAGCAGAGAAACAGTTCCCCCCTCCCCCAAAGTACCTTCACTCTGGGCTTCACAGCAGTAGCAGAGAAACAGTTCTCCCTCCCCCCAAAGTTCCTTCCCTCTGGGTTCCACAGCAGTATCAGAGAAACAGTTCTCCCCTTCCCCAATGTTCCTTCACTCTGGGATCACAGCAATAGCAGAAAAACTGTTCTTTTCTCCCCCAAAGTTCCTTCACTCTGGGCTTCACAGCAGTAGCAGAGAAACAGTTCTCCCTCCCCCCAAAGTTCATTCCCTCTGGGTTCCACAGCAGTAGCAGAGAAAGCGATGTTACTTACCTGTAACAGGAGTTCTCCGTGGACAGCAGGATAAGTCAGCCACACTTGGTGACGTCATCCGACGGCGCCAAGACGGAAGTACTCTCCATAGCTCAGAAGGGCTTTTGCCCTTCTGAGCATGAGCCAACTGGCCCCACCCCCCAGCTCGCCCCTAGCTAGCCAGTTCGTCACTAGCTGAGCCTTTGCCGCTAGGAGGCGGGCCCCGGTCAGAGGCCAACC
The DNA here is from genome assembly GCA_033557465.1 of Ichthyophis bannanicus. Taxonomy (NCBI): domain Eukaryota; kingdom Metazoa; phylum Chordata; class Amphibia; order Gymnophiona; family Ichthyophiidae; genus Ichthyophis; species Ichthyophis bannanicus. Next base: position 7,109,445 of record CM066047.1, read on the forward strand.
CCTTCCAAGGGGAGGAAGGTGGGTATGTGTGGCTGACTTATCCTGCTGTCCACGGAGAACTCCTGTTACAGGTAAGTAACATCGCTTTCTCCAAGGACAAGCAGGATGAGTCAGCCACACTTGGTGCCTCCCAAGCTACCCAGTGATGCGGTGGAAGGGGTAGCTGAAGACCTTTTCCGGTACAGGATTCTGTAATGGTGTATCCTTGAACACCTTGTAACATTTACCAGATTGCTACACCACCATTAGGTGTGGCTAACCACAGTCTGCCTGGTGGCGGCGTCAACGCGCAATGTACAAACGTGCAGTGTGTATACGCCCATGGGATGCAGCGTGTAGTAACAGTGAACATGTAACCTGCAGTTCCCATGCGTGAATGTGCCATAGGCGTGATTAAGAGGCTATACAGTCCCGATGGGCAGTGGCCGCTGCTGGGTAACTACTTAAGTCTAATCAATAATTTTTTTTTTTTTTTTTTTAACGTGAAAACAAACTCTGGAATTTGTTGCCGGAGGATATAGTAAAGGCTGTTAGTGTAGCCGGGATTAAAGGTTTGGACAAGTTCCAGGAGAAAAGGTTCATAAACCATTATTAAGAAGGTACCCAGGATATCACTGCTTGACCCAGTACAGGCATAGTGGAACCTGTGTCTTTTGGGGAACTGGAAGGTACGTAAGACCTAGTTGGCCACTGTTGGAATCCTATCGAGCAGTAGCAGTGAGGAAGTGACTACGAAGGATAGCCACAACATGGGTGTGCTACAAGAGCGGTGCGAATTAGAGTATTAATACCACCACAGTAAGAGGAGGACACTGTGAGCAAGGATAGGAAATAGCATCAATATTGACTGTGCTACAAGAGCGATGCGAAAGGAGCACCAAGACCGCAATGGACATGGGTCAGTCCGTGTCATGGTCAGTTGTGCCTAGGCAGGAGGTAGCGGTCTAGAAGTCAAGACTGCTAGGTGATACGTTTGTTCGTGCCGCAAGTTCTTGGATAGTGTGCGCAGTGTTGGCTAGGTGGCCCCGGCACACTTACGGGCCATCAGTTGGCAATGGACCTTAGAGTTCCGTGTTTGCCCTTGGCATGGATAGAGCCCTTGTTTGTGCTCCTGGCCGAGATGGAGGAGCATGTGGAATCCCTGGAGGTGGGTACGCTGGGAGGCCAGGTTTATTGGGAGGTCACACGTGGCAAAGAGTGTGTCCCTTGTTACAGGTGCACTGTTCTGTGTATGCCCTGGGCATATATTTGCTTAGGGCTGTGATGTTATTCGGAATATGGAGATTCCACTCGGATCCCGCCGTCCGGTGGCCCGGCCGATATGCCGCCAGGGACCCAAGAATAGTTTGGTCGTGGTGGTATAGCATGTGAGGTGTATCATCAGGATTAGCGGTAGGACCACTATCCAAACCTTCGGGACTAGCATGTTGGATAGTAATCCAAATGATCTTATGGAAGGTCTAGGCTGTCGTAAGGGTAGACCCTTGAGGTGCCCACCATAATAGCGCGAGGGTAGTCCTCGAGGTTTTCACTATGTTAGCTGGCTGAGGGCCAGCAGCAGTGCGGTCACGAGGCTGCTGTACACAGTCGCCAGAGGCGGCGATCCCAAGGGATTGGGGATCTGTCTGGTTGCTGGTACTTGCGCCCGGCGCAGTAGGGCTTGCATGACGATGGTGCCAAGGCGCGAGTTTCATACATAGAAGGCTGCAGTCAGCTCTGAGATATCGCCTGTCAATCAGGTCAGGCTATCAGATTTTCTTGTCCACTAGCCTTGATGAGGGGGGAAGGGGAGGGGTTGTCTAAGGGCCCTGTAGTCAGAAGCTTAGGGAACTGCACTGGTACTGGCCAGGGTATGATGAAGATGAACTGGGATCTATCCACTCTAAGCCACTAAGCCGTTGCCTTTCATAATGGCCACATGGCGGGCCGATCGATTAGTGGTCCACCCGCTGATGTAAGAAGGAAGCTGATAGCCAAGGGTCCAGTTCCCACCTGCGGTTCATCTGAGAGCATGAGGGCACCGTTCAGTGGCACTGCTGTGGGTGGGTACCGCTTGGAGGTGGTAAGGCTGGGGCTCAGAGTGGTGCAAGCCGAAGTATAGGTTCTGCAAGCCGAAGTATAGGGTCTTCCTGCAGAGTAGTGGGAACATGTCCCCTTGTGCGCAAATTCGGGTCTGTGACCCCTTGTTGACTATCAGAGTAGGCCCTAGAGTGCAGAGTTGTGCAGCAATCAGCTGATGTGCTTTATCCCTACCCCAACCTGCAGGCAGGTCTCCTTGAATGCTCATAAGGGGGAGGATCCCTGGACTCGGCATCCCCAGGCTGGAGCCGAGCCTGCCACCCTGCGTCATATGAACAGTGACCTAGGTTTAGTGCCATGGATCTTGTTGGGCCTGCTTGCGCCTTTAAATATGGAGCCTGGGATGTCAGAGCCACAGCTGGGATTTGAACCTGTGACCTTCTGCTCTTGAGTGCACTGTCTGTGTGTACTGCACCACACTGTGGCCATTGTGTAGGAGTCTCACCGTTTCAGGAGTAGCCAGAGGTTTTGATACTGCCACAGCCATCTGCAGAGTGCAGTTGCACTGGGGGTGTAGGCCTCACACGGTAGGCCATGGTGTTCAGGTAGTGTAGAGACGAGTACTGCAAGATCCACAGTTAGGACCTGAACCTGTGACTCTACCCCAAGACACAGTGGCTGGGAATAGTGCACCACACTATAGATGCAGCAGGGCTGTGAAGATGACGATCTCCCTCCAGTGTTGCGGGAGGATTGCCTCAGGAACTGTGGTGCTGATGAGCGACAGCCTCAAGTTAATGAGCGACTTCCCCAGGGAGCCAAGTTAGATAGGTATGGTTGTAGGCTTCTCACGATGGCACAGCGTGGGGAGATACCACTACCCTCCCAGGGAGTCCATTGCTGCCACAGTTGTTGGGAGCGCCCCGGTGTATGGACCTTCTGACTGTCCATGAACCCCCCTTTTTTTTTTTCTTTATATACATATATATATTTTCTTTTTTTTTACTGCGGAGTGCTCACTTTCTCCTTGGGCAACCCTATGTTGCCCTACCCTGGGGAAAAAGGCTGGATGCCAGCTGCCCTTTGCTTACCACTTGTTGTCATCAAACTTGTCTGGGGTCGGTTATGTATGGGTCAACCATAGACTGTGGTTATCTTGATTGATGTAGGGTAAGTGGCTTGCCCAAAACCCTTGCTAAGTTGTATAAGCTACTTTGTGGTTAGACAGTAGAGCTTTATTTTATTCTGTCTATGCAAGACCACAAGGAGCACCTGTGTGACTAGAAACTCCAGTCCTTCTGGCCCAAGGTTGCTGTCCTCTAGTGGGATTTGAACCCTTGACTTCCTGGCCAGGGGTGCCTTGTCAAGCGATTTGACCAAGGCTGCAAGGAGTGCTAGGGAATCAACCCTGGTCTCAGGGGTCCCAAGTCAGTGCTGTAACCATAAGGCTGCTCCTCCACTCATACCATGCGAATATCTGGTGAGGTTAGGAGGCATTACTAATGGGGAAGTATTGTTCGATATGGAAGTGGTAAGTAATCTTCCTTCAGCACTCACCGCTGCAATGCCAAGCCTTCCGGGTGCAGCAGCGATGGAGTACTACAGTAAGAAGCGGGAGTGCAATGCGAGGGGAGGATGGAGAATCCATGCACCTTATTTGGGAACCTATTCCCAGTGCCTAGGCGCATGCTGGTTGAGGCTCAAAGCCATGGATGAGGCTCAAGGCCATAGGGTAATGGGCTCACTATCACGATGTGATGGTCAAAGAGCAGCGACTGGAGGAGTTCTGGAGGGGTCGAGCTGTTGGTATTGGCCAGCCGTCCCTCGATTTCTCTAGTTCCACTACTCAGTGGGGCAAACACAGAGGATTTCTAAGGAACAGCTGATATAGAAGGACATTCTAGATAGGCCATGTGGTCAGTTTCTGTCGTCATATTTCTATGTTTCTACTTATTTAGGGATTAAGGAGACTTTTCAAAGGTTCCCAGGGTTGATGATGGGACCCAGGACTCCTGGGTCTCCACCTTGGGCTTCTCTGCACCCAAGAGTCTGCAGGTGGCAGGTGCCTGGAGTTGTTTCTGGAGCTACGGCGGGTATGGCCATCCCAGCGCTGAATGAGATGTAGGGCCAGCAATCTAAGGGTGAACCTTATGTCATGCTGGTGCGTTGGACCATGGTAGTATACCGAAGTTCCACTTCTCTTATCATACCTGAGAGGGAATCCCAGAAGGAACTATGGTGCAGGTTAACCTTGCACAAGACATAAATTTGTCATGAAGCCTGAAGTTGGGCTGCTGGGTTTGTGCCCTCTTCAGCAAGGGAGCCGCCTAACTAAGCTGCTTCAGATGCGTGCACCTGGGCCCGTGCAGGTCACCCCGAATTATCAGGTTCATAACACAGACAGCTCCAGCATAAAGCAGCGGCAGGAGCCAATTTCCGCGCCCCGGAGCAGGAAAGCAGACACTCACAGCCGCCGCCAGCCACAGGTGAAGAGGGCAACACTGCAGAGCAGCGAAACCCGCCTGGCATCGGTGCGACCCCGTTTCTGGGACCATCGGCAAAGGGAGTCTGAGAGTGGCTCCTCCTCCCCTGATGCTGGATCGGCGCCGACCAATGGAGGGAGGAGCCGGGCTCGTGACAACAATCCTCTGCGATCTGCAAACCTTACTTAGCTGCTGCTAGAGTGCCCAGAGCGTCAGCGCTGTCTGCGCCGACGCCTCCGCGCCAGACGGGACCTTCGGCAGTGGGAGTCTGCGAGCGGCTCCTCCTCCCCTGATGCTGTATCGGCGCCAACCAATGGCGCCATAGGAGGGAGGAGCCGGGCTCGTGAAGACAATCCTCTGATTGGGCAATGGCTGCCGCCATGAGAGACACGAGGCAGGCCGGATCGGGGGTGCAGGAGCTTAGCGGAGGCCTGCGGCTGGTGATGCAGTCGATACAAGGAAGGTAGTCCGCCGGAGTCTCCTGAACGATGCCCCTCGCTCCCCTTCATAAGAGCCAAAGCGACACAGCGGCAGCACCACAGGGGTCCCAGAAGGGAGAGCTCATGCTTCGGGGTGCATGGCTGTCCGAAGGAGGCATGTGAGTAGTGGTGGCAGCCATCCTCAAACTAAGACTGCTTGAACCATTGTCCCCCACTCCTCTTTGCATCTGCCACCAAGAGGGTCGTGGACCGAGGGGAATCCGAGCTCCACTGCAAGATCTGGAGACCGGAGGTCTGTTAGAGGGCTAGCCGGGGACGGAGGCCTGTTAGGCACGTCCTGGGCTGCCGCTGGCTGGGCTTCCTTACCAGCCCCATTGTCCTGGAGACCTTTCCCCGCTGACAGACAGGTATCTGAAAGAAGCAAGAAGAAGGATTGAAACAGATAATACGTACGTTGTAGATGAGATTGGATTTTTGGTGGAGAGTAACAAAGTCCGTCTTGCTGGCAAGGCGGAAGAACTGAAACTGGCTAGCTAGGGGCGGGCTGGGGGGTAGGGCCAGTTGGCTCATGCTCAGAAGGGCAAAAGCCCTTCTGAGCTATGGAGAGTACTTCCGTCTCGGTACCGTCGGATGACGTCACCAAGTGTGGCTGACTCATCCTGCTTGTCCTTGGAGAAACAGTTCTCCCCTTCCCCAAAGTTCCTTCACTCTGGGATCACAGCAATAGCAGAAAAACAGTTCTCCCCTCCCCCAAAGTTGCTTACCTCTGGGTGCACAGCGGTAGCAGAGAAACAGTTCTCCCCTCCACCAAAGTTCCTTGCTTCCAGGGATAAAGCCTGGAGCTGAGCCACACCCTTTCTATGCATTCTTCAGCCTTTCTTAAAGGGACAAGGGTTTTCAGTGCAGTACATCATTTAATACAACCAATACATATTCAAGGTGCGGTCGCACCATGGAACAATACACAGACATTATAATATTCTTTGTTTTATTCTCCATTCCTTTCCTTATGATACCTCACATTCTATTTTCTCTCTTGGCCGCCGCTGCACAATGGGCAGAGGATTTTAACATGTTATCCACGATGACGCCTAAATCTTTTTCCTGATGGTGGTTCCTAATGTGGAACCTTGCATCATGTAACCATAGTTTGGGTTATTCTTCCCTAGGTGCATAACTTTGCACTTGTCCACATTAAATTTCATCTGTCATTTTGATGCCCAGTCTTCCAATTTATCAAGATCCTCTTGCAATTTTCCACAATCCTCATGATTTTTAACAACTTTAAATAGTTTTGTGTCATCTGCAAATTTGATAACCTCACTCGTTATTCCCTTTTCCAGGTCATTTATGAATATGTCGAAAAGCAGCGGACCCAGCACAGATCCCTGGGGTACACCACTATTCACCTTTCTCCATTGGGAAAATTGGCCAATTAGCCCTACCCTCTTCTTTCTATCTTTTAACCAGTTCCTGATATACAATAGTACACTGCCTCCTACCCCATGACTTTTTAGTTTTGCCAAACGTCTCTGATGAGGGACCTTGTCAAACGTTTTCTGAAAGTCCAGGTACACTATATCAACTGACTCACCTTTACCTGTTTATTCACACCTTCAAAAAACCTAACAGATTAGTAAGAGAAGATCTTCCTTGTCTAAAGCCATGTTGGTTGTCTCCCATTAGGCCCTGACTATCTACATGCTGAGTAATTTTGTTCTTTATGATGGTTTCTACCATCTGTGTATTTGTGACCACATTAGGGGAGGAGCAAGGGCAAGCCAAAATGATCAATTTAGTGGTGATATTCACCTGCAATGGATAGTAGCTGTTACCTACAAAAGTAGCGATGCTGAATATACAGACTGAGTTAAGTGGTGACACTATCATTTAACATAAGATGGTGACCTCACCAGCTTAATATTGGGCCAGTTTGGATGGCTAGCTTTAACTGTATAATGATTTATATGTCGTAATTTATCTATCCAAGTGCCACAGATTATTTAAAAATAAATGTGCTCAGTAGACACCGGTGGCAAGTTTCTAAGTGCTTTTGAATATCTATCTTGTTATCACCTACCAGTCTGATCAGTTCATTGTACAGGCTTAGGGAGAGGGTGTCTGTTCAATAATATGGCACCAGCCTCAGAGCCCACCAGCACCATTTTGAAATATTGACCCAATGGGGAAAAATGACTGGGGATCACTCTTGTCCCATGTAGATTCTTGGAAGCCATTAATGAGAATGGATGGATTGGAGGGACTGGGCAGGGAAAGGAGTGGAGGAGTGGCCTAGTGGTTGGGGCAAGGTACTTCAGGCCAGAAGGTCGGGGGTTCAAATCCCACTAGAGGACAGCAACCGTGGGCCGGAAGGACTGGGGTTTCTAGTCCCACAGGTGCTCCTTGTGGTCTTGGGCAAGCCACTTAACCCTCCATAGCCCATGTTCCCTGTAAAATAGTTATCTCCAAGTTATAATGCCCTGTTCAATGTAATTTCAGTTTGTTCAATGTAAACCGCACTGATGCAGAATAGCGCAGTATATAAGAGAATGTAAATAAATAAAATAAATAAAAAAGGGGATGATATGAGGAGCTTTAATGATCACATTTTGAGAGTGTTTTTGTTCACCGGGAAAAGAGGGTGGGGGGTCCCCTTGTTTCATTTTGCTTTGAAACAAGAAAAATGTGCTACAGACATCTAGTGGCCACATTGGCTGCGACATCTCCCTTATTTGTGCTTGCTGTCTCCTGTGCGTCGTGAGATTAATCCTGGGCTTCCATCCTTCATAGCTCTCTGCTTATGCTTGCGAAGGAAAAGCAGTTTGTGCCTTCCTCCTTGAAGAGTTTAAATGTTAATTTAAGTTGCACTTGAAATGACAGGTAAGAAGCATAGTGCCCTTTTTGGGTGGATGTCAACCATCTCACTTGTAATGATCCTTAGCTTCCCAGGTATATCCCCATTTCCCAAAACCACCTTCTCTGCACGTTGTTTTCAGCTAGGAATTAAGGCTCTTTGTGAAGACAGTACCTCCTAATCTTCTGGTGAGAAGGTTACAGAAGTTACCTGCCCACCGACCATCCTGATGTACGGTCATAAGCAGTTCACCTTCCTTGTGGATGTCATCACCCTGGACTTTTTATCCTCAAGGAAGGATCACTGGCAGCAGGCCATGGAAGCACAGAAAATCTTGTAGGTTCATACACTTAGCAAATGTACTATTGGTTGAAAACTGCAGACCTGCCGTATGGCCTGTCTCAAGTCTTTAAGCGGAGGAGAAATCTCAGTGTTGTTACAGTTTCCTTTGATGTGCTGTAGTATCATTTCAATATGTCATTCATGGAAAATGTTTATTGATGTAAAACTTTTCAGATTAATTCAAATGTCATGTAAGAAATGAATGTGTAAATGAATGAGCAATTTGAAGAAACTTCCATCATGTCAAGACCATTAAAGACACTATTAGAAGAGGAAGGAAATGTGTCTAAGAAATGCATCAGTGGCAAGCGGTCAGTTGAAACACAGGGAGACGGCCTCCTGCAGGGATAGCATCAGTCAGCAGCGCATGAGCAGGGCTTAAGCAGATGGTCAGCTCGGCTGGACCAAAGTCAATTCTGCTACCTACTGTCCAGTGTCATCAACAAACACTAGAAATTGCGTGCCCGATAGGTGCGTACAGCCTGCATGCGCATAAAATCCCGTAAATGTCCCTGAACTCAGTGAAGCCGCTTCTTGGGACAGGAGTAGGCAGCGACTTGAACTTATTCATTTTGATGTTCTGCTTAGCAATAGTTTGTTCAGCTGGATCACAATTGCAACATGCACAATTTCAGACACACGATTACCTCTGAAAATATGAACTTCTGCAAGTAATGTTTCCCTGCAGTAATCTGCAAAGCAGAAACATCCACACACTTTCACTTGGAAAGTCCAACAGAGCCTGCATGGATAAAAGTATACACACGTTTTCAAGGAATCTTATAAAATTACTTCCATAGTTACTAATTGGTGAATAATGCCAGAAGGACGTTTTTAGAAAGGGCTGAATTTACATATTGATGTCCTTCCTCAGTAGAAATTACAAGGGAGCATGGCGGATTAGGGAGTGGCCTGGGTGAGTCAAAAATCTACGTGTATTTCCAATTTCATACAGGGAGTGCACATGTACGTACTCAAACAACTAGGTTTTTGTAAAAAGTGCTCGTTTCAGCCAGCCCCTTTCAGGCGAGATTATTCTTCCTTAATCCCTCATAGTTAATTTCCTCCTGCAAACTGAGATTAGATAAAAAGAGCGGCATTGTAGGTTTCCACATGTTTGTGAGCGCCTGACGTCACACGTACAAACACCAAGTTTCCCTTGTTCATCTTTTCCATGTAGATTTACAAAGTAGCTCCCCCTGATCCACATATTGGCAAACACACCTGCACTCCTGCACTATTTTGGAATAAACTACAAATTTAGCAGATTTTTTTATAAAAACACTGGCTGAATTGTGTATGTGACAATCTCGCCATCTCAGTGCTGATCTCCGTGTGCTTCACGTCACTCGAACAATGGCCATTTTTGGAAGTAGAATGGGTCAGAAGAAGAACTTAGCCGGCTAAGCACTGGCCAGCTAACCCTGAGCATCCAAATATCTGACACAGATTACGGATGAAACGCAGCCAATGAAGGGGTCAGTTTACCAAGTTGTGCTAAGCATGTAACAGCACACACTGATTCCTGAGTTAACTTCCTAAAAGTAGAAAGAGCAGGGCATGGGGAGTGAATCTCAGAGGCACTGGAATGCCTTTTACTTCAGAGGGGCCAAGCTCCACCCTAGACCTGCCGATCCGCCTGTGGCAGCGATTGTTGGCCTTCCCCTCCTGTCTGCCTGTGGGGATCTGATCTCTGGCGGGCACAAAGGGGGGAAAGGCCGGCATCATAGCACTCTTCTGCCAATGAGAGATGGGATTCTCACGGGCAGCCTGCTGCCTGCAGGGTCATGACTTTCCTGTACTACTGCCTATGGGAGATCAGATGTCCATGGGGAAGGCTACGATCTCAGCAGTGATATCTTGGGGGTCACAGGCTCATGTGGCACACCCCTTTCCAGAGCCTCTGGTGAATCTTATGGTTAACGCAGAGGTAACTGTTAATGGAGAGCAGTTAATTTCACCTCAGTGGGAGGAGTCTGGTGCGTGTATTGTCGCTGTGTGAACTGAGTGGGAAAATTCTGGGAATGTCTCCAACAGTGCACATTGAGGTTTTATACTACCAGCAACTGCACGTCCAGCCCTACATCCCTCAGGCACTCAGAGGCCCTTGGACTGTCTGCCCCATACGCTTTGGAGAGGTGGTGCAATAGTAAAGAAATGGAAAACATGTACAGTACTTACCTCTGAAATATCCTTTAACAGAACTCCTGCTTATTGATTTCAAACTGAGGATTTGGGCAATCAAAATTAATCATTTCTATCTAATATCATATTAGCATTTTTGTTCCATTTAAAAATGTGTCAATATTTCTGCTCATTGTATCTTCAGGCAGTTGAGCTTCGTACGTCCCACTGCACATTCTTTCCCCCTTTTCTCTGCGTTTAGCAATGAACAATTTGTATCATTTGTGCCAACATGGATGAGCAACATCAGGTAATAGTCAGTGGGCTTGATGAGTCTCAGCAAACTCTCCAAAACATCTCAGATTTTGGCACCTGGCAGACAGCACACCTCTTTCGACATCAAGTCTGGTTGGCAGATGGATGCCTCAGTTCCCCTCAGCAGAGAGTCACCAACACCCACTGCCCTTCGCTTCCTTGTGGTCACTGATTCTGCAACTTTGGGGTGCTCAAGCTCTGGTTCTTCCCTTTCCAGTGATGCTTTTGCCTCCTCCACTTCCAGGGCTGCATAATGGTTCTTCAATTCAAGGGCTGGAGAAGTTGGATTGGTGATTCTGCAGGCCCTGGTGACTCGTGTCCAACCTTCATCATTATGTAGGCTCCCATCTTCTCCTCTAGAGAGCTTGGATGTTACAAAAAGCATCTCATCAATGTACTTCTCACTGTCTTGAATGCTCCCCAGCCTTGCCACCTCTTTTCTAAGCTCCTCCACTTGTTTCCTGAGAGCTTCAGTATGCAGGCATCCTGCACATGGAAGTGGTCCTTCAACTGGCATTGGCATCTCTGTCTGAACAGAAGCAGAAGCTATAACGGGGGCAACAGCTTTGGCAATACAATGTTTCCCGGCCATTGTTCAGTTGGTGGAGCTTAGGTACGTGTTGAAGCAAAAGAGAGAGAGACCTACCAAAGTACCAGCCTGTTTCCCAGCTGTCCTTTCAGAGAAGAAGCAGTTAACCTCTTTTAAGTGTGTTCTTAATATGCTGTTCCAAGTCCCTGTGTGTAGCTAATTGGGGGAGGTGCCCTATTAAGCAAAACTGCTCACATGGGGTGGGAGGGAGTTGGGGGCTTAGGGAGGGAACTAACACCTGATGAGGTGTCAGTAGCTTCAAAGAGTTGTTGATAAAGATACTAAAAGCAAAGTTTTAAGCCTTTATCACTAAAGAAAATGTTTAGCCTTAAGAACTAAAGCACCAAAAAGAATCTAACTTTGTTTTAAAAATGTACCAAAACCTTTTTAAGAGCTCTCAGGTAGAGAGCTAGTAATTTAAAAGCCACACACTCTTACCTTGGCTTGAAATACAGAGTCCCTGTTAGGAATGCCTCAACAGTGCAAGGCTTTGAAGACATTTTCAATAATGTATCATGATATAAGATGTGCTGGAACTACTGGGTGGAAATCCTGGAGCAAAGCATGGTGCTTTGAAAGACTTTTTTTGCCCACAGAATCTAAGGTCTTCTGGTCTCTTCCTGGCGGGGTATTTAATTGAGGGTATGAGGTCTTGGACCTCTTTATAGCTAACTCCATGATACTAAATTAGTGTGGAAGCTGAGGTTGGTCAAATCCAGGTATGGCGTGAACCTGGTATTTAACCTCCAATCTGTTGGTAGTTGGAGTGCCAGAGATGGGTGTTTTCTAGGCCTTGTTTTTGCATTCGAGGTGGACCTTGTGCACCAGGACCACTACCATTGACTTTGATACATCCATGTATTTGAGAATGTCCGTGACCACATTGCAAGGGTCAGGAGTGACTATGGGTGTTACTGAGAGTCTTGCAGAGAGATCCTTAGGAGGCAAGATTGGGAGCAGATGTGGCAATGTAGCATCCAAGGGGATGCCTGGAGAGGTGGGTGAATCTAGGGAGGAGGATATGACAGCTACTGAAGCCCCAGGAAGGGCTTCCTTGATCATGGGGTCCCTTCTGATCATCCATGGAGTCAGGTTCAGGAGAGAAAATTGTGTACTTGGAGTGCAGTAACAGTGGAGGAGGAAGCATGTTAACCTTCGCTGGTGTGGCCATTGAGATTATGGGTTGCAGAGGTGGCATGAATACCTGTGCTGGGAGATACTGGGCTACAAACTCACTGAGAGAGTCCAGACATTGTTGCTGTGGAGTCACAGAGGCAGGTCCAGCAGGCTGCAGGAGAGGCGATATAGTGAGGGATGGTGGCCCAAGAGTGGTGTTTACCAACTGATTCTTTCTTGGACCAGTGATGGTGTGAAGAGGAAGGCTTTCAATGCTTCTGGAGGCAGTTGGGAGATGAGGAGCTCCTCCCTGCGTGGTGTTTGTGGAGCCAAGAACTACCCAAGCACTGCCGGTCACTGTGTCAAACTGGTTGGAGGGAATCCCTGATGCTGGTGGATGAATCCTGGACTGTCCAAGCACCAGTACTGAAGTAGAGGAGGGGATTTCCCATCCAGGGGAAAGAGCAGAGTCACACACTATGGTGGGAGCAGGGGGATGTCAATCAATGGCACCATAGAGACTGGAGCGAGGGCAGATCCAAGCTGCACTGAAGGAGCCCATGGTTTGTTGAGCTGAAAATGAAGCTAGAGAGAGTCAGGGTAGTTGGGAGAAGCATATATACAGCAGTCGCTGTTACTGGTTCTGCGGGATCCCCCAGAAATTCTTTCAGCGCGTTCTGGGACTTGCAGGCTTGGGGTGACATCTTCCTGCAATGTGGACAAGACTTGCCGAGGTGAGTTGGCCTGAGACAGCAGGTCCAGATCTCATGATTGTTGATGATGTTCATCCTTCTGGCACAGCTTGGACATTTGTTAAAACCCAGCTTTGGCTCAGCCATCACAGAATGAGGGGTTTTGGTAACAGTGCAGAAATGTCTTCTTTCCTTCTTGGAGAGCAGGAGAAACCCTGTCTGTTGGGTGGGCAGAAACAAAAGACTCATGAAGGAAGTGGGACGTACCTATGGTAGAGGAGGTTGGCACATAGTCAGATGGACTCCCAAAAATTTTCCTCTGAGCTGTGGAAGAGCTACTTCTATCTTGGGTGCCATCAGAAAACACCATCTATATGTGGCTGAGTCATCTCTGCTTGTCCTAGGAGAACAACCATTATCAACTCTTTTTACACCCTTGAGAAAATCTTATAAACTGAAAGTTTAGATTTGCCTTTGCTGAACCCATGGTGACTCATTCCCATTAAGTTATGTCTATATATATGCAAATGCAATGTGTGCCTTCGAGTCAGTCCTGACTCCTGACGACCCAGAAGCTCCTGGGTTTTCTTGGCAGTGTCAAAGGAAGTAGATTGCCAGGCCTTTCTTCCGAGGCAATGGAGGGTTAAGTGACTTGCCCAAGGCCACAAGGAGTGCTAGTGGGAATCAAACCCTGGTTGCTTGGTTACCAAGCCAGTGTTCTAACCACTAGGCTACTCCTCCACCTATATATATGAACAGTACTTTAATTTTTTCGTATAGCTTCAAGCATTTTGTCTGACACTGACATAATACTCAATGGTCTATAGTTTCCTGGATCACCTCTGGAACCCTTATTAAAAATTGGCATTACATTGACCATGCTCCAGTCCTCTACTATTGTGGCCATTTTTAATGATATGTTTGAGATAACAAGTAACAGCTTAGTAATTTCATGTTTGGTTCTTTCAGGACTCCAGGGTGAATACTATCTGGTCCTGATGATTTGTTGTTCTCGAGTGTCTCAGTTTAAACTATTACATCTTTCAGACTTCAGTACCGTGCTGCAATTGCTTCAAATGGACCAACGAGGAAGGTTTCCAGTGTATGTATGAGCCCAACATCCTCCTCAGTAAAGGCTGAGGCAAAGGAATAGAATAGTTGTTCTACTATTACCTTTATCTCCCCGAGTACTCCCTGATCATCCAGCCTCCCAACCAATTGCCTCATGAGCTCTTTGCTTCGGATGTACTTGCAAAAGATTTTAGTACTAGTTCTTGCCTCTACAGCAAGCTTCTTGATCCAAGTTGATCCAAGTAGGATAAAGTTGTTCACGATTTCAATTTCTTCTCCTTCAACGAGGAACCTGTTGATTATGCCAGTTGTCATGATCTTTGTATTCTTTACATTAAGGTGCAGGCCCATTTTGAGACTATGTTCTTTGATTGTGAGAAGCAAATGTTTCAGATCATCTTCACTTTCAGCCAGTAATGTGGTATCATCAGCATAGCGAAGGTTGTTGATGAGTCTTCCACCAATCTTCACACCTCTGTTGTCTTCATACAATCCTGCTTCTCTGATGATTTGTTCTGCATAGATTTGTCCTTTACCATTTTCTAATGTAATTCAACATTTGTTACAATAGGTCTAGAGGGAAGAGCAACAAAAAAAATGGTAAAGGGGGTGAAAGGATATCCCTATGAGGAAAGGCTTAAAAGGTTAGGGCACTTCAACTTTTCAGAGCACTTTGACACCATAGAAACACACAACCTTAACAATAAAGAGCAGCCCCAGCCACAACAAGTTACCACACTAAACAAAGTACTAAAGCTTCTGTAAAGAGTTATAGAAATGTTGCTAGATTATTGTTGTACCACACAAGGAACTGACAATTGTTAAATGTAAATAGTTGATGCTGTTGTAACACCGAAAATATGCCCTGTAACTTTAAGACACAAAAAGCTGAAGAGTACGGCACAGACACTGACAGAAAGGGAGAGAAAAAGCTTCCTAGTTGCTATAGGCAACCAGAGCAGGCTGAGGCACGAGACCTGAAGGCACGCCCAGCCAACAGACACTCCCCAAACACTGAGGGAAACACTCTGCACATGTGCAGGAAAACGCCCATAACTCTGCATAAGAAAGCAGGCAGGCAAACAGAGTTAGTTGGAGTTCAGGAGCAGGAACGGGCCAGAGCTTGGGAGCAGGCCAGAAAGGAGAATCCTTATTATGCTCGAGTCCAGGAGAGAGAGAATCCAGGAAGAGAGGCTGAATGTGATTCCTGTATGATTACTGACGAAGGTTTTGATGACACAGAAGCTGCAAGCATTTGTGAAACCTGGCAGGTCAGAGAGAACCTAAAACCCTTCAACAAAAGGTCAGAGTATTTTCAGCCTAACCCTGTGTATTCTGAGGCCTGGAATAAGAAGCCAAGAAGGGCTGGGAGACATAACAGGCAGTTATTCTCCAACCGTGAGTTTAACCATAGAAAACCCTTTGCTAATGAAAGCCAGAAGCTTTTAAGGTATTCACATCCTTATAATAGAGATAGTGAACTGCTTCAGGATATTTGTATGAGAGCAGAGCATGAATGTTTGTATGAGAAGCCTGGCAGCAAACTGACAAGAGCAAGGTGTAACAGAAAAGCTGAAAAGCATTTGTATCAAGGCTCAGATAATTATCTCCCTAACCAGGAAGAGAGTTTTGAAGAGAGACCAGTCACTGACTGGAGGAGGTTACAAACTCTCTGCCAGAGGGAAGACGAGGCACTTGAGGAGCCCATGTGTACTGACCAGAATGAAGGTTTATCTTATGAGGAAAAGATGGACTGTTCTCTAGTGATGACTGAAGAGACCTCTCTGCGCTGAGAGCTAATAAAGCCTGCTAGAGAGACAGGTCTGCACAGTGGAAACTGCCCAGGTGTTTACCTTGATGATATATTTTGTTTTGTCATTTTGATTTGTGAAGCAAGAAGCTACTTTTCTTTATCCATTTGTTTATACCAGAAGTATGGTTATCTTTTGAGTTTGGAAGTGTATTATTTTTGAAAGTCCAGCAAAACCCCGGGAGGGGAATAAATCCTTGTTTAAACCTGACCCTCGACTTGCAACTACACTTTCTTTTTATAGAAAGGTCAGGGCCAGTAGTACACTAAGCTAAATAAAATTAGTTTAGCCTCTGCTGGTGACACTGTACATTCCATGTAAACCGTTGTTATGTCTTATTGTGAACCGCTTTGATAAAACTTTAAGGCGGTATATAAAAAATGTCAAATAAATAAATAAACTTGGAAAAGTGATGGCTGAGGGGAGAGGTCTATAAAATAATAAATGGAGTAGAACAGGTAAATGTAGATTGGCTATTTACTCCTTCAAAAAGTAGAAAAACTAGGGGACATGCAATGAAGCTACAATGTAGCACATTTAAGACTAATCGGTAAAAATATTTTTTCATTCAACGCATAATCAAACTCTGGAATTCGTTACCAGACACCGCACCCCCCCCCCCCTCTTGAACCATCTTCATTGACTCCCCATTACCTCCCACATCAACTACAAAACTGCTCTGAACTTTTTTTAAATCAAGCAAACCATCTCGGTGGATATATTAAAGAATCTCATTATGTTTATGTTCATTTCGAGACTTGATATATCGCCCCCCCATTACATCGGGGCGGTTTACAATATTATTAGGAGACAAAAAGGAAATAGAAAAGGAACTACAAATTCATGTACAGGATAGAAAGAGAAAGCGATAGACAATCATACATACTCAGGAAGGGAGAAAAGGCTAAGGAAGGGTAGGAGAGTCAGGGACGGAGATTCAAGGCAGAGGCAAAGAAGTGGGTTTTCAGAAGGGACAGAAATTTAGGGTAGGACTCCTCTAAACACAGGGCCGTCGGAAGGGAATTCCAAAGGGATGGGCCAAGGTAGAAGAAAGCAGATTGTCTGGTTGATTGCAGGTGGGCCTGAGTTGGAGAGGGTAGGTGGAGACGGTTAATGTGTACCGAACGCAAACTACGGGAAGGAGTATGAAACGTCAGTAGATCGCTAGGTACTGAGGAGTGTGAGTGTAAATAGCGCGGTGTACCAACGTGAGTAATTTGAATCTGATCCGGAAATCTAATGGAAGCCAGTGGAGCTGAGAAAGAAGAGGGGTAATGTGATCCCGTGGAGAGGCGTGAAAGATAAGCCGGGCTACAGTATTTTGATTTAATTGTAATCGATAGCACTGGTATTTGGGAACACCAGTAAGAACAAGGTTCCAAAAATCCAATCTTGAGATAACTAGTGAAAGCAGAAGTGTGGTAAGGGCTTGTGGAGAAAGAAACGGTCTGATTGCCCTTATCCATCGAAGATAGAAAAAAGAGCGCCGTGACACGAGGGAAACGTGATCATGAAAAGACAGGTTAATATGGAGAACAGCTCAAGACCCAGGAGGTGTATCACTAGCGACATAATCACTACCCCCAGTGCATATGCCAAATCCAAACAGTCTACATCTGGAAGAGCTTTCTCCCTGGCTGCCCCTGCGCTATGGAACGCCCTCCCAGACTCTCTAAGAGCCACCTCGGACTCCAAGGTCTTCCGGAAGAAGCTGAAAACTACTCTCTATATAGAACATTTTGGAGTCAATACATAACAAGTAGAACATAGACCCTTACTCCAGCTAGTGATTCCTTCCTGTTCCTCCTGACTCCCCCCATACCCTAGCTCCACCCCTTCTGCCTGTTTAACTAATACTCTGTTGTACTATAATGTAAATAGCTCATTCTCTAAATAGTTATTTGAATCAATCTCATGCATGCCCCTCTCTCCCATTGTTTTATGTAAAATCCACTCCACTGTAAACTGCTTTGATTTTAAGATAAGGCGGTATAGAAAACCTATTAAATGAATAAAATAAAATAAGTGTAGTAAAAGCTGTTAGTGTAGCTGCATTTAAAAGAGGTTTGGACAAGTTCATGGAGGAAAAATCCATAAGCTATTATTAAAGAGGACCCGAGAAATCCACTGCTCACCCACTGGGCAAACAGCATGGAATCTGTATACCTTTTGAGCAGCTGACAGGTACTTATGACCTGGAATGGCCATTGTTGGAAGCAGGATACTGGGCTTGATGGACCCTTGGTCTGACCCGACCCAGTATGGCATATTTTATGTTCTTATGTTCTAATATTATAATGCATATAATATCAATATAAATACAGTATTATGACAAAGTATAAATAAAAGATAGAGCAAATTCAAAAGCCTCTGGTCCTCCCCCTCCCCTTATTAGGGAGCCGGAGCAGACTGAATCACAAAACTCAACCAATATTACCAGAATTAGACCCTTTCCTAAAACTCTAACAATAATAATCCAAATAAATATAAATGTAAATCCCCAAAAATCCTCTCCTAATATGCCTGCCACTGGACGCCCCTCTGACACCTAAGAAATTGATGAAATGGAGGAGTCTCAACTATCCCAAGCCCTGTCCATCCAAATGAACCAGATCGAAGCATAAACCACCCCCTTCCCCCCAGAGGAGCTCCCCAAAGGGAAGCCCAGTGCTAGGGGCAGAGGTGCTCTGCCGTGGATGATAGGGGCAGGTTGGCACTTGGTGACATCTCTGCTGCCAGGAGGGACTAGATGGAAAACAGTCTGACCAGCCCCTCCCCCCCATCCCCCACAGCTCTGTCAAGGGAACAGCGCTGAAAGGAAGGTGGAACTAGCATAAACAGAGGTACACATCTTTTCTCCCCAGATCTCTGAAGTATAGTTTAGCAGAAGATAGTGGCTAAAGCAGGAATTGAGCTCATTCTGGGAGGGCGAAGGAGGGTAACGTGTTACAGTAATTGTAGACTATGTTGTGCCCTTCGTTTCTTCCTGGGGCATCTGAGTATACTGACATTGTTTATTCACACAATCAGAATTGAATGTTTCTGCTTTTTCTTTTATTGTGCCTTTTAGGAAGATGTGCTGTAAAACACTAGTGGCTTGTGTCGACCGTTGCACAAGATTAATGGAATAAGAACAAAAATATTGTTTATATTCAAGACGAGCCAAAGGAAGAACTGCCTAGTTTAAAGGAAGCAGAGATAAAGGGTTCATCTGTGTTATTCTTTTAGCTTTTGATGGTTCAACTGCAGGACTGGGGTATGTATAATAAGCAGCCCTAAACTTCTGAACAAATACGCCGCCGACCTGCAATATAGAAAGGGCAGCTGAGCACCTAGAGCGGGAGAACTTCATGGCTCAACACAGTGCATGATGGTTCCTCAGTGGCTAAACCACAAGAACAAAAAGCAATCCTACGGCTTCTGCCCCACCAGGGAGGTGGTGCTCTCTTCCCTGGTGTCGACTAGGTTAGTCAGAAAATTGTATATTTTGATTTTCTTGATGATTTGAACTAGGAAATAGATCTAATGTTAACAATTTGATACTCTGGTAATTTCCAACTTCTTATCTTTTCAAATAAAAGGTGAAGCAATGCATTTTTAATGATGTCTGCAACACTATTTCACTATTACAAATCATAATATTAAATGCCCCAAAATGTTGGTAAACGTGGGTTTTTTTATGTTTCCAAAAGATTAGATCATTAGTGAGAAAATAATGATTAACCTTTTAAATCAGACTGGCATTTCTTTTTTCTCCAAATGTGGAATTAATACACATCTTTTAATCATTAGTGTAATTTTCAAGATGAGACTTTTGTTCTTTTGGCTGCTGAACTGTTACGGCTGCTAGGAACCCTTCAAACTGTTTCCTTCATTCAAGCATTCTTTTCTGAATAATTCATTAGGCGTTCTTATCCAAGCGGAGAACACCTCATTTAGCACTGCCGAGCTTTTTCTTATGTCTGGCTGACAGGCAATCAAAGTTTTTATCAGTGCAGAAAATTTGCAATTCAGAATGTAGTTGGAGCAATTAGTAGCTATCAGGTAGCATAGGAAGGAACAGCTCCATAAAAAGAGAGACTTGAATGAGCTCAACTGATGTTAGCACAAGAGTAATAGATAAAACTAACCAGCTGGTCCTAAATTTACCAAATGGAACATTCCTGTCCTCAGAGCAGAAGCTGTAATTAACTTCCTCATATGTGTGGCTTCAGAAAGGAAGATGTGACTAGGTGAGAACAGCATTCTTCATTACGGTGCCCTTCACCTAATTTTGTACTTGAGCTAATAATGCCCATCAATGCATGAATATTGTTTGATTCAGGCTTCAAAGTCAGTCAGTTTGTTCTTCCTAGTAACCCTGCATCATAGTGAAAGACACTCTGCAACATGTACACAGAAGAAAGAGACTGTCCACTTCCTTCGATACCTGCTGGTTGGGTCTCTTATGGATCATATTCTTGTGAGCTCAACAGTTGGAAAAGGTTGAAGTTTATGTAAGGTGACTGATAGGGAGTAAAGAACCTAGTGAATGAGGACTGCAGCTAAACTCCCCGAACGAATGTCCCCACCAAGTTGCACGGGAGTCCTGAGCCTACACTGCTGCCCGCAGGGGAAGGTACTGCAATATCGCATTTTCAGTTGCAGAGAGGGAGCAGTAAACTGAAAATGCGGTATCACGGCACCTTGCTTTAGCAGCAGCATAAGTGCACTTCTCCCATGCAGCCGTGCTTATCGTGATCTCTGAGGAAAAAACATCATCCACAATGATGAATGATAAGCCTGTGTTCTTATTTCTTCTCTGAAAATTATCCAGTGAAGTCAAAAGATTAAAGCACTTGACATGAAATAGGAAAGAGAAACATATGTCTAGATTTTTTAACTTGTATTCCACGGATACCAAATAGGAAAACGCCTGATAAATCTGGCCCAGCGAACGTAACTCAGTCCAACGACCCCAGTTTCCAAAACAACTTTCTACACTTATTTCAGAACATCAAAAAATCCAATTGAAATGATTTACCAGGTCTTCCTGTCTTCTCATGTTCATTCCTGGCATGATTCAGCAGGAACAGTCTGAGTTATTGTCTTTTAACGATGGGTCAAAGACAAGCATTTAGAGGCATTCCATAAATAGTGTCATTTAATACATAAGGACAAATGATACATAATTAACAAACATTCTGTAGGACTCTTTGGGGGTCATTCTGAACAGCAAATAGCGGAGATGTACAACCCCCACTATTCACTGGGAGCGTATTCTGAGGCAGGAACTCCCTTTGTTCAGGAGCTCTGGGAGGGGGCGGAGCAAGGGCGGGCCTTGGCATCTGGATGTATAGGGCTTATTCTGGTCCAGGCCCTGTACATCTGGCTGTTGTGAGATGGATGTGGGACTTATTCCACCTTTATAAAGGTTTTGACCTTTTTGCCCAATACTGACGTTAAGCTCACCGGTCTGTAATTTCCCAGATCACCCTTGGAACCCTTTTTAAAAATTGGAGTTACACTGGCCACTCTCCAATCCTCAGGTATTACAGATACCTGATAATAGGTCTCCAATCTCATATTTCAGTTCTTTTAACACCATTGAGTGTATAACATCCAGTCCAGGTGATTTGCTACTCTTCAGATTATCAAATAGTTATAATACATCTTCCCGGTTTATTAATATTTCTTTCAATTCTTCCGCTACATCACCTTTATATACCATTTCAGGCATGGGTAACATCCTTACATATTCTTCAGTAAAGACTGAAGCAGAAAATTCATTCAGTCTCTCCGCTATGGCCTTGTCATCCCTTAGCGCCCCTTTTACCCCTTATTCATCCAATGATCCATCTGACTCTCTCGCAGGATTTTTGCTACGAATGTTCTTGAAAAAGTTTATATTATGCATTTTTGCTTCCACTGCAACCTTCTTTTCAAATTTTCTCTTTGCCTGCCTTATCAATGCCTTGCATCTAACTTGCCAGTACTTATGTTGTTTCTGGAGTTCATCATTAGGCTCCTTTTTCCATTTCCTGAAGGATGCTTTTTTGGCAACAACAGCCTCTCTGACTCGCCTTTAAACCATGTTGGCAATTTTTTCACCTTCCTTCCACTTTTCTTAAAGCATGGAATACATCTGGTCTGGGCTTCCAAAATAGTACTTTTAAATAACACCCATGCTTGATGTAAATCACCTTTGCAGTTTTTTTTAACTATTTTCCTCATTTTATCATAGTTTCCATTTTGAAAATCAAAAAGTAGTACTGTGGATTTCCTTTCCGTCTTCTTCCCATTATTAAATCCAAATGCAATCATGCTATGATCACTATTGTCAAGCAGCCCCAAACCCCTTATCTCTTGCAGCAGATCCTGTGTTCCACTAAGAACAAGGTCCAAAATGGCTTCCCCTTTTATCGGTTCATGAACCAGCTGCTCCAAGAAGTAGTCACTTAAGGACAATACCTATGAGGCTAATCTCAGCTAGATGATCAAGAAGTCTATGATCAACTAGGTCAAAGGCTACTGACAGCTCTAAAGAAACTAAGAATGTGATTTTACCTAAGTATAAAAACCAATGGATTTTACATATCGTAGAGGTAAACATGTTTCCATACTGTGCAATGCTTTAAAATCACATTGACATGGATACAAGAGTTTTTCTTTTGTCCACAACGTCCCCTATTTTCAAGAATGCTGATTTTTCTGTAATCTTTGCCAGGAAGAATAGTTAGGAAACTTGATGGTAATTATCTGGGAAATTAGTGTCCTTAGATCCTTTTTTAAAATAAGCTTGATGGAGCTAGTTTCCAAGCTAAGGGTAGGAAACCCATTTCTAAGGATGAGCTGATCATCTGGAGCATAAAAGGATGAAGAATTTATAGGTGTAACATACATACATAGTAACATAGTATATGACAGCAGATAAAGATCAGTATGGTCCATCTAGTTTGCCCAGTAAAGTGGCTGGAATTGTTGTAAGTATCACACTGTGCACGTCACCCCTCTCTATTTGTTGAAGTATAAGAAATAGTTAAGTTTATTTTGATTTTATCCTCTTGCTATAAAGGGATCCACTGTGTCTGTCCCAAGCCATTTTGAATTCTGTCACTGTATTTGCCCCACCACTTCCATCGGGAGGGAATTCCAAGCATCCACCACCCTTTCAGTGGAAAAGTATTTTCTGACATTGCCTTTCAGTTTACCCCTTGCAGCTTCATGTTACGCCCTCTAGTTTTACAGCTTCCCCTTCTCTGAAAAAGGCTAGCTTGTTCATGAATACCCTTTAAAGTATTCAAATGTCTGTATCATATCCCCCTGTCCCTCGTCTCCTCTAGGGTATATAGAGAGTGTGTTGTTAAGTAGGCAGAGGGAGAAGAATATAACAATGAAGTTGTGCAGTTTAGCTGAATGATAATCTCCTCTAGATAGACTTGGGTGATGGGATTAAAGGAGAGCTATGAGCTAGATTGAGTTGAAATAGAAGGAAAGGTGGGAGTAAGTAATGTTGAATGATTATTGTAGGAGGTAGGTAATGAAGATACGAAAGAAAGACAAGGTCTTATGTTGAGCCTATAATAGCAATACCTCTTTGAAGTGTGCTAATGTAATAGCAGTTCTGGTGTTCCACCAGGTTCTTCTGCATGGCAGAATTGTTTCTTAATGGTTATGGTTATGGTTTAGGCATTTGATATACCGCCCTTTACTTACGCATCAGAGCGGTTTACATGTATATACTAACAGGTACTTTTATTCCCTTGTCCCCGAAGGGCTCACAATCTAAGTGTACCTGAGGCAATTACAATAGTCAAGGTGGGATGTGACTAGTGAGTGGGTAAGTAGGTGTGAGTAGAAACTGGGTATTTGGTTTAAGAATTTTAGGTTGAAAAGAATTATAGGTCTGTTTTAAAGTAAAGTCCCTAAGGGAGACTAGTTTGTCAAGAGGAAGGGCTCAAAAATCTTGCGGGAGAAGAAGTTTCTACAACAAATCATCACGATTTATATTTCTGGTGTTACGGACTAGTCGGATTAAGGATGATTGGGCTTGTTGGGAGTGTGATCTTAACATGAAAGAAGGGTTATGGAGATATTGGAAATTTCAACAGTGAAAATAAAGGGCAGCATTTTTTAAGGCATTTACGTGGGTAACTGCCCTACTTACCCTGTAAATGCCTTATCCGGGATTTTCCAAAGGCACCTACACGGGTCATGCCTTTGGAAAATGTCGAATAAGTCCCTAACGCGCTAGGTTTTTCCTCGCCTATTTTTCAGGTGCAGGGGCTAAGCAAGTAACATCGAAATCGCTGCTACCTGTTTAGCCTCGGCGGCTGCTGCTACTTCCAACTAAACCCGGATTTTCACTTCTGTCACCGTGGAAGTGAAAATCCAGGTTAAGGGGTTCATTGGGTAGGCTATACACCAACGCGGCACATAGCTTGCCTAACTGAAAATCAGGCCCAAAGTCAAAAACATGCCTAGTAGCATGAATGGTCAGGGAAACCATGTGGTGTTTGAGGATGAGTAATGGTGGAAGAAATAAAGACCATGGTGGTGGTGTGACCTGGATCCCTGTACTGCTAATCTTCCGAAGTTAGGAAGACTGATCTTTGCAGATAGGATGTGAGTTCTGTTTAATCAGATACTTGCCCTATATTGAAAAGAAACAACGTTGGATAGCTCCTTATCCAACTCCTATTAGCCTATCTCTAATCTATTCTTTTTTGAGTAAAATATTGGAAGTTGTTGTTTTGGGTCAACTCCAGCATTTTTTGGATTCTTCACATTTGTTTTCACTTAGTGTGATTTTCTCTTTTAAGGTTGTTGATGGAGTCTCAGTAGGACCATAGTGTGTTCATATATTGTATTCTGTCATCTGGGAGCTTGGATATCCTCCATTTTTGCTCTAATTTATGCAGGGTTCTCTTTAGAGTTCTAAGCTTGTATATGACGGCAGATAAAGGCCATCATGGTCCATCTAGTCTGTCCAGCAAGGTGGCAACAGTAGGTGTACCTGCCGCTCCGTACAGGTCACCCCTTCCCATGCCTTTGTTTAAGGGTGTATCCACCACTCCATGCAGGTCACTCCTATTTGTTGAAATAGCAGAGACGGTGAAGGTTATTTTGATGTTATCTTGTTACTATAAAGGGATGCAGTGTGTCTGTCCCATGCAGTTTTGTATTCTGTCACTGTGTTTGCCCCACCACCTCCATCGGGAGGGCATTCCAAGCATCCATCACCCTTTCAGTGAAAAAGTATTTCCTGACTTTCCCTTTCAGTTTACCCCCTTGCAGCTTCATGATATGCCCTCTAGTTTTACAGCTTCCCGTCTTTGAAAAAGGTTTGTTTGTTTGTTCATTAGTACTCTTTAAGTATTTAAAGGTCTGAATCATATCTCCCCTGTCCCTCCTCTCCTCTAGCATATGCTTATTTAGGTCTTAAAGTCTCTTCTCATATGTCTCCTGGCGCAGGCACCAAATCATTTTGGTCGCCTTCCTCTGAACCATTTCCAGTCTTCTTATACCCTTTGTGAGATATGGTTTCCAAAATTGAACACAATATTTCAAGTGAGGCCTCACCAGCAACTTGTACAGTGGCATTAGTACCTCCTCTTTTCTGCTGGTAATTCCTCTCTGTATGCAACCCAGCATCCTTCTGGCTTATGCCACTGCCTTCTCACACTGTTTTGCCACCTTGAGATCCTCAGAAACAATCACTCAGAGGTCCTTCTCCTGATCCGGGCACACTAACCTCTCACTCCCTATCGCATACAATTCCCTTGGATTTCTGCTTCCCCAGTGCATGACACTGCACTTCTTCACATTAAATCTTAACTGTCAAGCATTACACCATTCTTCCAGATTTTGTAGATCTTTCCTCATGTTATCCACTCAGGGGAGTCCACTATGTTGCATATTTTCCTATCATTTGCAAAAAGACAGACTTTTCCATTCAGTTCTTCATAGGGACATAAGATATGCCATACTGGATCAGACCAAGGTCCATCAAGCCCAGTATCCTGTTTCCAACAGTGGCCAAGCTAGATCACAAGTACCTAGCAGTTTCCCCCAAAGACACAGCAATATCAGTCACAAATACATTGAACAGTACTGGTCTCAGGACCAATCCCTGGGGCATACCACTAATCACCTTCCTTTCATCCGAGTGAGTTTTATTTACCATCACCTTCTGTCGTCTGTCAGTCAACCAATTTCTGATCCAGTTGAACACTTTGGGACCCATCCCCAAGCTGTTTAGTTTATTGATAAGCCTCCTATGAGGAACAGTATCAAAGGCTTTGCTGAAATGTAGGTAGATCACAGCCATCGCATGCCCTTGAACTAGTTCTCTGGTCATCCAGTCAAAGAACTCAATCAGATTTGTTTGGCAAGATTATCCTTTGGTAAAACGATGTGGCCTTGGATCATGCAACCTATTGGTTTTGAACAATCTTCTGCACAGAATCTCGAATGCACAATTATCACCGTATGCGCCAGGCAGCTGAAAACAGAATGGCAGTTGGAATGCGCTGGAACAATCTTCTGCACAGAGTCTGGAGTGCACAGTAATCGCCATATGCGCCTGGCTGCTGAAAACAGAATGGCAGGAACAATCTTCTGCACAACGTCTAGAGTGCACAATAATCGCAGTATGCGCCAGACAGTTGAAAACAGAATGGCAGAGGAAGTGCGCTAGAGCAATCTCCTGCACAGATTCTGGAGTGCACAATAATCGCCATATGTGCCAGACAGCTGAAAACAGAATGTCAGGGGGAGTGCGCTGAACAACCTCCTGCACAGAGTCTGGAGTGCACAATAATCACCATATGTGCCAGGCAGCAGAAATCAGAATAGCAGGGGAGTGCGCTGGAACAATCTCCTGCATAAAGTCTGGCGTGCACAATAAACTGAGTTACTTACCTGTAACATGAGTTCTCCAGGGACAGCAGGATAAGTCAGCCACAAGTGGTGACGTCATCCGATGGAGCCGTAGACGGAAGTACTCTCAGTAGCCCAGAAGGCTTTAGACCTCTGGGCATGACCAGTAGCCCCGCCTCGTGATCTGCCCCTAGCTGGCCAGATTTCTCTCAGCTGAGGCACGCCAGGAGCTAGGCGGCAGATTAAAAAGGTTGTGCCCTACATACTCCCCCCCTAGCCGGGGAGGAGGGTGGGAAAGTGTGGCTGACTTATCCTGCTGTCCCTGCAGAACTCACATTACAGGTAAGTAACTCCGTTTTCTCCCAGGACAAGCAGGATGAGTCAGCCACAAGTGGTGCCTCCCGAGCTGCACTTACGGCGGCGAGGGGGGAGAGGGCAGAATAGACAAGGATAGCGTAGACGGGGCATTAAGTGCAACAGGTTAGGTTTAATGTGCAACACTGCAGGCAGTATAACATGGTAACAATGTGCAAGTAACATGCATGGCAAGGCAATTAGCCGTGAACAATCAACAGTGCAATAAGTCATTAGAGTCAACAGTCAACAACAGTCAACAGTGTAAGAAAACAGTGCAATAGTCAACAGGAACAGCGACCAAGCTGGGGCGCTGATGAGCAGCAAACAAACAGTGCAATAAGTCATTAGAGACAACAGCCAACAACAGTGAACAATGCAAAGAAACAGTGCAATAGTCAACAGGCGACCAAGTTGGGCACTGATGAGCAAATAGTGGGCTCGTTGAGGTCTAGACTTGCTCAGGTGCTGGTAGCCGTTTGGCAGCCGCAGACAGCACCGCAAGGCTGAAGGCGGAGCCGGTATGCACTGTCATATCCAGGCAGTAGTGGCGTTGAAAGGTGTGGATGGAGGCCCAGGTGGCCACTCTGCAGATCTCAGGAACTGGGATGGAGCGGAGATTTGCAATGGTGGAGGCAAGAGCCCACAAGTGGTGAGCTCGGATCCCTGAAGCGGGTGGTGCTCCCGCGAGCGAAAGGCATAATGAGATACAAGAGGAAATCCAGATGGACAGGGTGAGCTTGGACATAGGGCGGCCAGGTTTGTTGGGGTCGTATGAGACGAAGAGCTGGGAGCCTTTCCGTAGAGTGGCAGTCCGCTCCAAGTAGCACCGAATGGCCCTGACGCAGTCCAGGGTGTGAAGCCGCTGCTGCTCCGTCCGAATGCGGACCAGGCAGGAAGCAGGGCAGTTCAATGGTCTGATTGAGGTGGAAAGCGGTAGCCACTTTCGGGACAAATTTTGGATGCGTCCGTAGACATGCACGGTCCTGGTGGAGAATGGTATATGGTGGGTAGGCCACAAGGGCTTGAAGCTCACTGATCCGTCTGGCCGAAGTTATGGCAATAAGGAACAGAGTCTTCCAGGAGACAAATTTCAGATTCGCTAGGTGCAGAGGTTCAAAGGGGGCCCCGTGAGTTGATCAAGGACGATGTTAAGGTCCCAAGGGGGCACTGGTTCACGGACAGGGGGGCGTAAGTTGTGCAGTCCTTTCATGAAGCGGGTCACCAGAGGCAGAGCCGCAACCGAGGAGTCCCCGATGCGATGGTGAAAAGCAGCTATGGCGGACAGGTGGACCTTGACAGACTGAGTCTTTAGGCCAAGCGAGAAGAGGGAGGACAGGTACTGTAGGAGAGATGGGACCGGGCAAGAGAAAGGGTCCAGGCGTTCCGTCTCGCACCAGATGCTAAACCGGCGCCACTTGAGGCTATAGGACTTTCTGGTAGAAGGGCGCCGGGCTGCCAGGATGACTCGCTGCACTTCAGATGATAGGTTTAGTGGTGCCAGAGCTAGCCTTTCAGCTTCCAAGCCGTTAGCGATAGCATCTGCAAGTTGGGATGGAGGATCGTGCCGTTGTCCTGCGAGAGTAAGTCTGGCCTCAGGGGAAGGCGAATGGGCGGTTCCAGCGCCAGACGGTGTAGGTATGGGAACCAGACTTGCCTGGGCCAGTAGGGGGCCACCAGAATGGCCACTGTCTTGTCCCTGATCAGGTGCTGGATAGTCCGTGCGATGAGGGGAATGGGTGGAAAGGCATACACCAGTGGCCACTGGTCCCACGTCACGTCGAAGGCATCTGCAGCAATTCTGTGCTGCATGGGTCTCTTGGAGCAAAACAGGCGGCATTTGGTGTTCTCCCAAGACGCGAAGAGGTCAATATCCGGATGACCCCACTTCGTGAAGAGGGACAATGACACTTCCTCGTGGAGTGTCCACTCGTGAGGGTTCAGTTGCCTGATGAGGCGATCGGCTATGATGTTCTCCTCTCCTGGCAGGTAGCACGCCGGGAGACTGCAGTGGTATGAACGGGCGAGGTGCCAGGTTCAGAGGGCCTCCTTGCACAGGGATTTTGAGCCCGTGCCCCCCTGCTTGTTTATGTAAAACATGGCCATCTGGTTGTCGGTTAGGATCCTGACAACTTTGCCCTTTAGGCGTTCCTGAAAGGCCATGAGTGCGAGGGTTGGATGAGGGGAAGAATGGATGAGAGAGAGTGCATCCTGAACTTCTCCTTGGTGATGCACTTGTTGAGTTTCCGCAGGTCGAGAATTGGTCTGACACCCCCCAATTTCTTGGGGACAAGGAAGTATCTTGAGTAGAAACCTGTATTGATCTCACTGGATGGAACGGGTTCGATGGCCCTGGATTGCATGAGGGCTGTGATCTCTGAGTTCATGGCTAGAAGGTGCTGGGGAGGGATGCTGCTCGCCGGTGGGGGGCGCTGAGGCGGGAGCGAAGAGAATCTTATTCGATAGCCCTGCTTGAGGATGGTGAGCACCCACCGGTCCGTCGTTATATTCTTCCAGGAGAGCTGGAAGGCAGACAAGCGACCCCCCGTCGGAAGGTGCGGGCAGGGCGGAGAGTCAAAAACTGGGATTGCTCTTAGCCGGTCTAGATGTGGTCTTCTTTTGTGTGCGCTCTTGCTGCCGCGGTTTCTGCTTGTAAGGTTGCTGGTAGGGTTGCTGTTTGTACCGCGGTTGTTGCCATTTCCAGTAGGAATTGTAACGCTTGTGGGTCGAATAGCTCTGAGAGTTTCCCTTCCGATAAGGGCGGGGGCGATCTGTACCCTCCTCGAGGGTTTGGAGAGTGGTACAGCGTTCGTGCATATCATTCACGGTGTCCTTGACTTTGTTGTCAAAGAGTGAGTCCCCAGTGCAAGGGGTAACCGCAATCTTGTCATGAGAGTCTGTCCACAAACCTGAGGCCCTGAGCCAGGCCAGGCGACGGGTGGAAATGTCAGATCCTGTGATCCTCGCGGCTGTCTCGAAGACGTCGTGGGCAGCCCGTCCCTGATGCTTGGTGCAGTCTTCGAGTTCTGCCAGGGATGTAAGAAGAGCCGGCGGAGCTTCAGCAAGCTGGGTGATGGAAGACTTAATGTTGGCCACCAGCAAATCCTGGTAAATGGCATGCTGGAATAGGTGAGCCGCTATCCTGGCATTAAGCGTGGCCCCTTGGTAAACACGCTTTGCCACGTCATCAAGAAGTTTGTTGTCCTTACCTGGTGGTGCATTGGTGGAGGTGCGTGAAGTTTTGGAGCATTTGAGAGCCGACTCGACCACGATAGATTGATGTGGGAGTTGTGGCTTGTCAAAGCCCGGCAGGGGCTGAACTGCGTATTTAAGATCCAATTTGCATGGGCAGGTCAGATTGGAAGCGGGGTTTTGCCACATCTTGGAGAGATTGTCTTGGAGAAGCTGGTGCACAGGCAGTGCGGTGACGGTCTTGGGAGTGTCCACGAATTTGAGGGCGCTTTGGACTTCGTCGCGCTGGTCCGGGGCATCCAAAGGAACGATGAACAGTGCGGAGATAACCTTACGGACGAACTTGTAGTAGGTCAGGTCTTCCGGAGGGCTAGGAATTTCGACGGGGTTATCAGAGGCTTCTGTGGAAAGAGAGTGCCTGTGAGATGAAGCCTGTGCTGGGGAAGATAACTCCGTAACGCTTCCCTGGGGAGGTTCTGAGGCAGAATCTTGCAAGGGAGGCGCTGCTTCGGGAGTTGGTGCCGCAGACTGGGGCGATGTCAGCAATAGTTGACTGGAAGCCATGCTGGATAGTTTGGTAGCCCACTCCTATAACATACCTGTGAGGAGTTGAAGAGTTTGAGGGGGCTGATGCGGAGTAGTTGTAGACTTAGCAGCGGGAGTAGGGTTCTGTCCATCATCCTCTGGAGAAGGCAAGTCTGCCATGACTGAGGAGGAGGAGGATGAAGATAGAGAGGCAGCTCCATAGCTGGAGACTGAGGAGCTAGAAGAACGCCGTGTCCTCTTCTGTAGTGTAGAGAAGGATTCTTCACTTGAAGCTCTGCTTCTGCTGCGTTTGTGACCAGAACTGCTTCTGTAAAGGCTTGGCGAACTACTACTGCGCCAAGAAGGAGATCGGGCGTCCCTTTGTGATTTTCTGTGCGTTTGCTTGCTGCTGCGCTGGTGAGAAGCACTGCTAGCGCTGCGTCGATGGGCCCTACTTTGCCGTTTCGACGATCTGTGCCGACTCCGTGAGCTGCGCCGGCTCCATGATCTGCGCCGGCTCTTTGATTCACGTCGGCTCTTTGCCTCATGTTGGCTCCTTGATCCGCGCCTGCTTGATCTGCGCCGGCTCCTTTTTGATCTGCGCCGGCTACTAGATCTGCTCCGGCTCCTTGCTCGTCTGAGGCTCTGACTCTGAGACCGTCTGCCGCGGCTGTGGGAGGATCTGCGCTGTTGTCCATGGGCGCAAATTGATCCTGAGCTGCGCTGCCCCTCAGAGACCCTGTGGGAGCCGGAGTGTCTGTGCCGTAGCCTGTCAGCACTGGTGCGATCTTCAGGGTCAAAGGTCAGGAGAGCCGGAACCGGAAGAGAGGCAGGAAGAAGGGAGGAGTCACATCGATCAGATATGGCGGCTTCCATAGGCAGACATGAGGCAGGCAGGGACTCACTCTCGTGGCGGGGGACAGAGGCCGAAACAGGCTCGTCCCCGGCCGGAGTGGGAACGGAGGGAGGTCTCAGAGCCGCTGGAGATCGAGGCAGCAGCGGAATCCGCTGAATCGAGAAGGGCATGCCTACGCGATTTTAGAGCCCGGGGAGACATGCGGGCACAGGAGAGGCAATCTTCGACGGGGTGCTTCTTACCCAGGCAGCGGATGCAAAATTGATGCGAATCGGCGTTGGCCATCTTCCTGGAGCACCCCGGACATTTCTTGAAGCCTGGTTTCTTCATAAGATTGTTGCGGTTGGTGAGAGTAGTTGAAACACGTCTTGCTGGCAAGGCGGAAGACAAATTCTGGCCAGCTAGGGGCGGATCACGAGGCGGGGCTACTGGTCATGCCCAGAGGGCTAAAGCCTTCTGGGCTACTGAGAGTACTTCTGTCGACGGCTCCGTCGGATGACGTCACCACTTGTGGCTGACTCATCCTGCTTGTCCTGGGAGAAATCACCATATGTGCCAGGCAGCAGAAAGCAGAATAGCAGGGGGAGTGCACTGGAACAATCTCCTGCACAGAGTCTGGAGTGCACAATAATCGCCATATGCACCAGGCAGCTGAAAACAGAATGGCAGGGGAAGTGCGCTGGAACAATCTCCTGCACAGAGTCTGGAGTACACAATAATCGCCGTATGTGCCAGACAGCTGAAAACAGAATGGCAGGGGGAGTGCGCTGGAACAATCTCCTGCACAGAGTCTGGAGTACACAATAATCGCCGTATGTGCCAGACAGCTGAAAACAGAATGGCAGGGGGAGTGCGCTGGAACAATCTCCTGCACAGATTCTGGAGTGCACAATAAAACTGAGTTACTTACCTGTAACGTGAGTTCTCCAGGGACAGCAGGATAAGTCAGCCACAAGTGGTGACGTCATCCGACGGAGCCGAGACGGAAGTACTCTCAATAGCCCAGAAGGCTTTTAGCCCACTGGGCATGACCAGTAGCCCCACCTCTGGATCCACCCCTAGCTGGCCAGAATTTCTCTAGCTGAGGCACGCCAGGAGCTAGGTGGCGGATTGAAGAGGACTTGCCCTGTATGCCCCCCCCCCCAAGCCGGGGAGGAGGGTGGGAAGGTGTGGCTGACTTATCCTGCTGTCCCTGGAGAACTCACGTTACAGGTAAGTAACTCAGTTTTCTCCCAGGACAAGCAGGATGAGTCAGCCACAAGTGGTGTCTCCCGAGCTGCACTTACGGCAGCGTGGGGGGGGGGGAAGAGGGCCAAAACAAGAAGTAGGCGGGGCATTAAAGTGCAACAGGTTAGGTTTAATGTGCAACACCGCAGGCAATAACAAGGCAACAATGTGCAAACAACAAGGTGACAAGGCAACAAGCCATGAACAATCAAGAGTGCAATGACAATGGAGTCAACGACAGTCAACAGTGCAAGAAGGCAGTGCATTGGACACAGGGACAGCGACCAACCGGAGCGCTGAAAGTAGCAAACAACAGTGCAAGACGTTTTACAATAGTGCAAGGAATCGTTAGAGAACAACAATGCAATCAGTCATTGGAGACAACAGTCACGAGTAGATAGCGGGCATCTTGAGGCTTAGAGTTGCCCAGGTGCTGGTACTCGTTCGTTGGCCGCGGACAGCACCGCTAGGCCGAAGGCGGAGCCGGTGTGCTCTGTCATATCCAGGCAGTAATGGCGTTGAAAGGTGTGGATGGAGGCCCAGGTGGCCGCTCTGCAGATCTCAGGGACGGGAATGGAGCAGAGATTGGCAATGGTGGCGGCAAGGGCCCGCAAGTGGTGGGCCCAAACTCCTGAAGCAGGGGGCACTCCCGCGAGCGAAAGGCAGAAGGAGATACAAGAGGAGATCCAGATGGACAGGGTGCGCTTAGACACAGGGCGACCAGGTTTATTGGGGTCGTACGAGACGAAGAGCTGTGAGCCCTTGCGTAGAGAGGCTGTCCGCTCCAAGTAGCATCGAATGGCCCTGACGCAGTCCAGGGTGTGAAGGCGTTGCTGCTCCAAGTCTGAGTGCGGACCTGGGAGGAAGCAGGGCAGCTCAATGGCCTGGTTGAGGTGGAAGGCGGTGGCTACCTTTGGAACAAATTTAGGATGCGTTCGTAGACATGCACGATCCTGGTGGAGAATGGTATACGGTGGGTAGGCCACCAGGGCCTGAAGCTCGCTGATCCGTCTGGCTGAAGCAATGGCAATAAGGAACAGAGTTTTCCAGAAAACGAATTTCAATTCTGCCAGATGCAGCGGCTCAAAGGGAGCACCCGTGAGCTGATCCAGGACGATGCTGAGGTCCCAAGGAGGCACTGGTTCACGGATGGGGGGGGGGGTGTAGGTTGTGCAGGCCTTTCATGAAGCGGGTAACTAGAGGCAGAGCCGCAACTGATGTATCGCCGATGCGATGGTGGAAGGCCGCAATTGCGGACAGGTGGACCTTAACGGACTGTGTCTTTAGGCCAAGCGAGGAGAGAACGGAGAGGTATTGAAGGAGATATGGGACCGGACAAGAGAAGGGGTCCAGGTGCTCCGTCTCGCACCAGATGCTGAACCGACGCCACTTGAGGCTATATGACTTTCTGGTAGAGGGGCATCGAGCTGCCAGGATGACTCGCTGAACTTCTGATGAGAGGTTTAGTGGTGCCAGAGCTAGCCTTTCAGCTTCCAAGCCGTTAGCGATAACATCTGCAAGTTGGGATGGAGGATGGTGCAGGCGAATGGGCGATCCCAGCGCCAGGCGATGTAGGTAGGGGAGCCAGACTTGCCGGGGCCAGTAGGGGGCCACCAGGATGGCCACTGCCTTGTACCTGATCAGATGTTGGATAGTCCGTGCGATGAGGGGAATGGGTGGAAAGGCATACACCAGAGGCCACTGGTCCCACGCCATGTCGAAGGCGTCTGCCGCAACCCTGTGCTGGGCGGGTCTCTTGGCGCAAAACAGATGGCATTTGGCGTTCTCCAGAGATGCGAAGAGGTCGATATCTGGAAGACCCCACTTCCTGAAGAGGGACTGCGACACGTCCTCATGGAGAGTCCACTCTTGAGGGTTCAGCTGCCTGCTGAGGCGATCGGCAATGACATTCTCCTCCCCTGGCAGGTAGCATGCTTGGAGGCTGCACTGGTATGACCTGGCGAGGCGCCAGGTGTGGAGGGCCTCCCTGCACAGGGGTCTTGAGCCCGTGCCCCCTTGCTTGTTTATGTAGAACATGGCCACCTGGTTGTCTGTTAGGATCCAGACGACTTTGCCCTTTAGGCGGTCCTGGAAGGCCATGAGTGCGAGGCGGACAGCTCTGAGCTCGAGGATGTTGATGTGTAGCTCTTTTTCTGAAGGTGACCAAGAGCCTTGAGTGTGGGCGCCGGCACAATGCGCACCCCAGCCCAGATTCGAGGCATCTGTGGTCACTGTGACTTGGTGTGCAGGTGAGCGAAGGGCTCTGCCCTGCGACAGGTTGTGATGACTGGTCCACCAACTTATAGCCTTGGTCACGGGTGGTTCGATGGGGACCAGTGCGGTCAAGGGCTGCGAGTGTTGGCACCAGTGGGAGCGTAGGTGCCACTGGAGGACACGCATGTGCAGCCTCGCGAGGGGAATGACATGGGTGGTAGCCGACATGTGACCCAGGAGGCGCAGAAGAGTTTGTGCTGTGGACTGGGGGGAGCGGATCACCTGGAGGGCTAGATGTATGATGGTGCCCATCCTGGCCTTGGGGAGGAAGGCCTTTTCCCGTGTGATGTCTATAACAGCTCCAATGAACTCCAACTGCTGGACAGGAGAGAGATGAGACTTTCCGTAGTTGATCAGAAAGCCCAGAGAGGTTAGCAGCGACGTGGCTATTTTGACTGCTCTCCGGAGATCTGCAGGGGAGGTTGCAGTGAACAGTCAGTCGTCCAGGTAGGGAAACACGCACACTCCGAGTTTGCGGAGGTGAGCGGCCGCTACTGCCACACACTTGGTAAAGACTCTGGGGGCAGGTGAAAGGCCGAAGGGCAGAACCTTGTATTGATAGTGCTTCTCCGCAACTTTGAAGCGAAGGAATTTCCTGTGATGAGGGTGGATTGGAACATGGGTGTAGGCATCCTGAAGATCCAAGGAGGCTAGCCATTCCCCGGGTTGTATGAGGAGCAGAATGGATGAGAGAGAATGCATCCTGAACTTCTCCTTGGTGATGCACTTGTTGAGCTTTCGCAAGTCGAGAATTGGCCTGGTACCCCCCGATTTCTTGGGTACGAGGAAGTATCTCGAGAAAAAACCCGTATTGACCTCGTTGGGTGGAACGGGTTCGATGGCCCTGGATTGTAGGAGGGCTGTGATCTCGGAGGTCATGGCTGGGAGATGCTGTGGGGGGGGGGGTGCTGCACGCCGGCAGGGGGCGCCGAGGTGGTAGCGAAGAGAATCTTATTCGGTAGCCCTGCTTGAGGATGGTGAGCACCCACCGGTCCGTCGTTATACTCTGCCAGGAGCGCAGGAAAGCAGACAAGCGGCCACCCATCGGAAGCTGGGGGCAGGGCGGAGAGTCAAAAACTAGGATTGCTCTTAGCCGGGGCAGATGCGGTCTTCTTTTGAGTGCGTTCCCGCTGCCGTGGTTTTTGCCTGTAAGGCTGCTGGTAGGGTTGCTGTTTGTAATGCGGTTGTTGCCATTTCCGGTAGGAATTGTAGCATTTGTGATTTGGGTAGCTCTGCGAAGATCCCTTACGATAAGAGCGGTTGCGCTCTGTACCCTCCTCGAGGGTTTGAAGAGTGGTACAGCGTTCCTGCATGTCATTGACGGTGTCCTTGACTTTGTCGCCAAAAAGTAAGTCCCCAGTGCAAGGGGTATCCGCAATTTTGTCATGCGAGTCCGCTCGTAAGCCTGAGGCCCTAAGCCAGGCCAGGCGACGGGCGGAAATGGCAGATCCTTACACAAACTCCCTTAATCCCAACACCATAACCGCATGCCTGCCCACCCTCACACACGCCCCAAAGAAGACATAAAAGGAACTAAATTCCAGCACCTACACAAATACCCGCACTACACACCACACACTGTAAATATACATTTGTAAAAAAGTTTGATGTTTTGTTCTGCTTTAATACCCACTAAGTTAAATTTTATTGTTCAATGTAAATAGTTAGTTTCTATTGTTCTATGTAAAGAATGTATACAAATGTGTACAAGACTGTTAACCTGTTATATGTAAACCGCCCTTGATCTCTGGAAGGGGCGGTATAAAAGAAATAGTTAAATAAAAATAAATAAATAAATAAATCCTGCGATTCTCACAGCCGTCTCGAAAGAGTCATGGGCAGCTCGTCCCTGATGTCTGGTGCAGTCTTTGAGTTTCGCCAGTGATGTAAGGAGAGCCGGCGGAGCTTCAGCAAGCTGGGTGACGGAAGACTTGATGTTGGCCACCAGCAAATCCTGGTAGATGGCGTGTTGGAATTGGTGGGCCGCTATCCTGGCGTTAAGCGTGGCCCCTTGGTAAACACGCTTTGCTACATCATCAAGGAGTTTGTTGTCTTTACCCGGTGGTGCATTGCTGGAGGTGCGTGAATTTTTAGAGCGCTTGATAGCCGACTCGACCACAATAGACTGATGTGGGAGTTGTGGTTTGTCAAAACCGGGTAGGGGTTGTACTGCATACTTAAGATCCAGTTTGCGTGGGCAGGTCAGATTGGAAGCGGGAGTTTGCCACGTTTTGGATAGATTGTCCTGGAGAAGCTGATGCACAGGCAGTGCAGTGACGGTCTTGGGAGTGTCCACGAATTTGAGTGCGCTTTGAACTTTGTTGCGCTGGTCAGGAGTATCCAAAGGGGCAATGGACAGCGAGGAAATAACCTTGCGGACGAACTTGTAGTAAGTCAGGTCCTCAGGGGGTGCAGGGGCCTCGACAGGGTTATCAGAGGCCTCAGTGGAAAGAAAGAGCCTGGAAGGCAGGGCCTGAGCCGCGGGAGCTAGCTCGGCGGCGCTGGCCTAAGCCTGTGCAGCAGTGAGCAAAGGGGGCGGTGCTTCAGGAGCTGATGATGCAGACCGGGGTGCTGTCAGCAATAATGGGGTGGAAGCCATGCTGGACAGCTTGATAGCCCACTCCTGCAACATGCCAGTGAGAAGCTGGATGGGTTCAGTGGGCTGAAGTGGTGCGGCAGGGCACTGGACACCGGGAGCAGGGTTTCGATTGTCCTGCTTTGGAGAGGGCACGTCTTCCAAGGCAGATGAGAGGGACGATGACGATAAGGAAACTGCTCCCTGGCTGGAGGCAGAGGAACTGGAGGAGTGCCGCATCCTTTTAGTTGGTGTAGAGGGGTATTGGCCCCTTGAAGACGTGCTCCTGCTACGTTTGTGTCCTGAGTTGCCCCTGTCGCTGCTGCGGGAATTGTCACTGCGCCGTGAGTCGGATTTGGAGTCCCTCCGTGCATTTCTGACTGTTCTTTTGTCAGAATGAGCAGTGCTGCGCCGTTCGGGTGATCAGCGGCGATGATGTGAGACGCGCCGGCTGCGCGATCTGCGGCTCCTCGATCTTCCCCAAGATGGAGAGTGACGTCTGCCGCTCGGGCCGTGCCTAGACGGGCTGCGCCGGCTCCGATGGTATCTACCCTGTCCGTGGGAGCTGCGCCGGCTGCGATGGGATCTGCGCCTGCTGATGGATCTGCGCTGGCTGATGGATCTGCGCCGGCTGAGGGCTCTGCGCCTGCTGGTAGATCGCGTGCGGCTCCGGCACCGGGACCATCTTGCGCGGCTGCGGGAGTCACTGGGTTGCTGAGCCAGGCAGCAAGAAGATCCTGCATTGTGCTGCAGTTCTGTGATCCTGTGGGAGCCTGAGGTCCTGTGTCAGAGCTTGTCGAGGCTGATGCGATCCTCAGGGTCGTAGGTCAGGAGGGCAGGAACCGGAAGAGCAGCAGGAAGGAGGGCGGAGTCAAGCAGATCGGAGATGGCAGCCTCCATGGGCAGACACGAGGCAGGCGGAGGCACACATTCGCGGCGGGGGACAGAGGCTGAGGCGGGCTCGTCCCCGGCCGGAGTGGGAACAGAAGAAGGTCTAGATGGCGCGGGGCTCGGGATCGGAGCAGCAGAGGAATCTGCTGAGTCAAAGAGGGCATGCTTACGCGACTTCAGGGCCCGTGGAGACATACGAGCACAGGAAAGGCAATCTTCGACGGGGTGCTCCTTATCCAGGCAGCGGACGCAAAACTGATGCGAATCTGCGTTGGCCATCTTCCTGGAGCACCCCGGACATTTCTTGAAGCCTGGTTTCTTCATGGTGTTCGAGGTAATGGTGAGAGTAGAAAAACACGTCTTGCTGGCAAGGCGGAAGACAAATTCTGGCCAGCTAGGGGCAGATCCAGAGGTGGGGCTACTGGTCATGCCCAGGGGGCTAAAAGCCTTCTGGGCTACTGAGAGTACTTCTGTCTCGGCTCCGTCGGATGACGTCACCACTTGTGGCTGACTCATCCTGCTTGTCCTGGGAGAATCACCATATGTGCCAGGCAGCAGAAAGCAGAATGGCAGGGGGAGTGCGCTGGAACAATCTCCTGCACAGAATCTGGAGGGCACAATAATTGCCGTATGCTACGAACAGCTGAAAACAGAATGGCAGGTGAACTGTGCTGGAACAATCTTCTGCACAGTATCTGGAGTGCACAATAATCACAGTATGCGCCAGACAACTGAAAACAGAATGAAAAGGAGAGTGCTCTGGAACAATCCTCTGAACAGAATTTGGAGTGCACAGTAATCACCATATGTGCCAGACAGATGAAAGCAGAATGGCAGGGGGAGTGCACTGGAGCAATCTTCTGCACAGATTCTGGAGTGCACTATAATCCCCGTATGCTCCAGACCGCTGAAAACAGAATGTCAGGGGGAGTGCGCTGGAACAATCTTTTACACATAGTCTGGAGTGCACAATAATCACAGTATGCGCCAGGTAGCTGAAAACAGAATGGAAGGGGGAGTGCACTGGAACAATCTTCTGCACAGAGTCTGGAGTGCACAATAAAACGGAGTTACTTACCTGTAACTGGAGTTCTCTGGGGACAGCAGGATAAGTCAGCCACACTTGGGTGACGTCATCCGACGGCGCCGAGACGGAAGTACTCTCCATAGCTCAGAAGGGCTTTCTGCCCTTCTGAGCATGGGTCAACTGGCCCCACCCCCTGCCCGCCCCTAAATGGCCAGTATGTCCCTAGCTGAGCCTTTTGCCGCTAGGAGGCGGGCACCGGACGGAGGTCGACCCCATCTCAGGGGAGGTGGCGGGTATGTGTGGCTGACTTATCCTGCTGTCCCCGGAGAACTCCAGTTAGAGGTAAGTAACTCAGTTTTCTCCTAGGACAAGCAGGATGAGTCAGCCACACTTGGTGCCTCCCAAGCTGCCATGTGCTGTGGGAGATGGGGGAAGGCCGAGACCACTCTTCAGGTCTGGCAAGACAGTGTGCTGCGTGTTGCAACAAGAAAGTGTCTATGTGTAGTCGTAGTGTTGTGGGAACATACTGGCATGCAGGAATCTAGGCTTGCAGGGCCTATAGAGGCCTGCGGGACATATGGGGATGCACGCATGTGCAGGAGCAGCGTGCAGTTCCCAGGCACCGTACGACGGCCTGCAGTAACGATTGTATGTAAGGGCGCCTCCGCGCGGTAGCAGAGATGCTGGCCCATTGAACAGTGGTGCAAGCCCATCGGGCAGTGGTGGTGCAGGAACAACGCAACGCGGACATCGAGCAGTAGTGGTGCGGAAGTAACTGCAATGAAGAAGCCGCTGGATCAGTTGCTGGCGCGAAGAGGAAAGCGGTCGATGGCACGAAAGAATAATAAGGGAGGGGGGTGTCCCTTCCGCTATTTGCCTACGTAATTATTTATTTATTAATTCTGTAGCGAACTCTGGAACTTGTTACTGGAGAAGGTTGCAAACTGTGTAGAGAGATAAGAGATGACCGGCAATGGGGAACTTGTGCCGTTGGGCAGGCTTGATATAGATTGGCCAGTGTTGGGAACACTTATCAACTTTCTCAGTGTGATATCATGATCAGTGTCCATTGTCATTACCATAACGACTGTATGTAAATAATTTCTGTATATAGTTCCCCATGTTACCCAAGTTTGTATACCTATTCTCTGTAAAATCAGAATAGTTTGTTCTGGTTATTTTGTTCCATGAAAACCGTGCTGATATCAAATAGCGTGGTATATAAAAGATTGTAATAAATAAATAAATACCAATAACGGTGTATCGTCCGGTCTATGCCATCAGTGAGGAGAAGGTGCACGCCGGGATAGTAAGGCAGCATCGGCCATGCTATAGGAGTGGTGTGAGGCTGACCACTAATGTTGCAGTGTTTATAACTCAGTTCCAAGCCGGGCAGTCTGTGGCGATTGCAAGTCCAGATTGTTAGGGCCGTCTGGTCGACAAGGACTCATGGCTTTACAGCCTCATACTTCTCCGTGAGGTGCAGCATTACCGATGGTGTTCAGTGCACGGGTGATGTGATAGTCCAAGTTGCAATCACTAGGGAGGAATGCAATGCGTGCACGCCTCTGTGCATGTCCTTGGCTCTTGCCTGCAGCTGAGCCCTCGCCTGTATCAGGTGAGGCGTTGGCCTTTGCCCGTGTAGCTGAGCCCTTGGCTGTACCCAAGTAGCTGTGTTTTGTGGACGTGCCAGTGGTGTTTGGATCAGATAGTCTGGTAGTAGACTGCTGCACTAACCACTACGCCCCCCTTCATATGGTGGATTCTCCAGGGGTGTAGCCCACTGGGACTAGGCAGATCCCGGGCATGAGTGGAGGAGTGGCCTAGTGGTTGGGGCAAGGTACTTCAGGCCGGAAGGTCGGGGGTTCAAATCCCACTAGAGGACAGCAACCTTGGATCAGATAGTCTGGTAGTAGACTGCTGCACTAACCACTACGCCCCCCTTCATACGGTGGATTCTCTAGGGGTGTAGCCCACTGGGACTAGGCAGATCCCGGGCATGAGTGGAGGAGTGGCCTAGTGGTTGGGGCAAGGTACTTCAGGCCGGAAGGTCGGGGGTTCAAATCCCACTAAAGGACAGCAACCTTGGGCCGGAAGGACTGGGGTTTCTAGTCCCACAGGTGCTCCTTGTGGTCTTGGGCAAGCCACTTAACCTTCCATAGCCCATGTTCCCTGTAAAATAGTTATCTCCAAGTTATAATGCCCTGTTCAATGTAATTTCAGTTTGTTCAATGTAAACCGCACTGATGCAGAATAGCGCGGTATATAAGAGAATGTAAATAAATAAATTAATAAATAAATATCGGAGATCTATTCCAGGCCCACCTGCCCTGGACGGCCGAGGGCTGTCAAGAGCAATGGCTTGTGGAGACTGCTGTTCGTCCGCGTGAGCCACAGCAGCCGATCAGTCGTGCTCGGTAAGTGGAAGATGACTTTTCGGGTCTGGAATACAGCCTGTCAACAGGGTCAGGAGGTAACAGGGTCTGGCTCTGGTGCCGGACAGTCCGCATGCAGATCTGGTGCTGGATCGTCAGCATGTGGATCTATTCGCGATGAGGCCCAGTGAGGGAGGACGCCTACGGGCTGAGTCCCTGCATGATCCCAAGAGGGAGGACTGCCG
Organism: Ichthyophis bannanicus; assembly: GCA_033557465.1. Lineage (NCBI taxonomy): Eukaryota > Metazoa > Chordata > Amphibia > Gymnophiona > Ichthyophiidae > Ichthyophis > Ichthyophis bannanicus. Next base: position 7,151,702 of record CM066047.1, read on the forward strand.
GGAGCATCCGTTCCCTCCCTGTCCAGGCCCTGGAGTGCCGAGCCGCAGGCATCGTAGCACCGAGGTAACTGCACGACAGGGTCAACGGAAGGTCTTGGACCTGCGACTGGACCCCGTGCCCGCTGGTCAGGACACCTGCCTTTGTGCATGCTAAGGCTGGTTGCCCCTAGGTAGATCATAGGAAGATCCAGACTGGGGTCCCAGGCTGGCCATGAGCCTGACACCCAGCCTTTCTGCCTCCATGACGTTAGGTACAGTGCCACAGAGTTTAATAGGCAGGTGCTCCCTGCTGGGTGGAGGAGATGACCCGCGCCATGGAGATGATGACGGTGGTGTATCCTCCAGCTAGGGGAGGGGTGCCTGGGTCTCGAGGTAGCTCACCAGTAGGCTCAGGGGTAGTGGGTGGCCTGGTTGTTGGATCACGGCAAGGGCTCTGCGGCAGGGCCGTCGCTCTAGATTCCAGGGCCGGCTTGAAGGCCTGTGTTGGCGGAAGAGGTAGCGCTGCTGAGTTCGAGAAGTGGAAGGGCATATTCGAACCCGATGGGATCCCAACCTGATGGTGGGTAGTGCTTACCTATGACGTTTGTCAGGTGGGTTGCACCGGGACCCATGCAACTGAGGTAGAGCGAACACAGAGTCTGCTGCCACCACGATGCGGATATGTGGCATGGACTGAGCTGTAGAGGGTGCGAGGAAGTCCAGGCGGATGCGAGGAGGTCCAGGCAGGAACAAATAGGAGCGGGTGGCCCGGCAGTGGGGTCCACCGCTGCTGAGCTGAGCCAGTGCTGCTGGGTGTGGCAGTTTGCTGACCCTCTCCTTGGACAATCGCCGTTGCCTACCCTTAGGAGCAGAGGATGGTTTCCTGGGCCAATTGTGGTGGTTAGCTCCCACAAACTAACCCCTGGACGAAGAACATTTTCCTCTGTATGTGCCTGCATAGATTGGTAGGCAGGTCCTGAAGCTCATGCACTAATCAGTGGGCTGTGAGCATTTTCCATTGTATGAGCCTGTAGGGTTGGTAGGCTATTGTGCTATCAGCCCCTCCCTTCAGTACGGAGATAAGTCAACCTGGTGAAGATGTGGGATTAGGATGACAATGGGCTGTGGTTATTATCTATCCATAGATATGGACTTGGTTTGCAGGAGCCAGGACTAGACAGCTTATTGCACCAGCTGTTGCCACGGTTGTGCCAAGTGGTACCTTGTTGGGTGACGGCCCTCGTGTGGTATGTACCATGAACCAGGGGCTCAGGAAGGTCTTGGACGGACCTACTGTTGAGGACTGATGTGTAGTGACAGATTATAGGATGTGGAGGTAGAATCCATTTATGGTCTACCGCTCCCGCTGGAGAAGCCCCAATCTGCAGCTGTTGCCCTGCTGGAGGGCGGTGCTGGCTAAAACTCAAGATCTGGTCTGTACCCTGACGTGAGGTAAGCCTTGCAGTGGAGTGAGGAGTGGCTCAGGCCTGGACATTGCCCATGGGGGGACTTGTGGCCCCCCGGAATGTTTTATTTTTTTTTGGGTTGGGGGCCGTGATATGGACATGCTCTGTAGGATCTATGGCTGGGGATTACATAACCCCACTGTGGGATCAAACCCACAACCTCTGGCCCCATAGGCAGTGAAGGAACCAGTGAGTTACAGCTCTATTGGCCCTCTGTTTCTGGACATACTGACTGTGAGCACTGCACCCCACTGTTGCCACAGAAGTAGTCCTTAGAGAGCAGGTAGGAGTTAGATCCTTGGCCCATTCCTCATAAGGACGGTGCCTCAGCTACACCGCTATGTAGGTAGGCACGGAGCGTGATCAGCCCTTTAGGTTCAGAGTCTGGTGTGCGCTGATGCGGAGTTAAGGTGCAGGCATCGGGCCGGAAGAGCCTCTAGTGGGTATGGGATCGCCCATGGAGCAGTGAGCTTCAAGGTACTCAAGCACCTACCGATGAGCTAAGCGGCTCGGCTCTTCCTTAGCAAGCGGCTCGGCTATTCCTTAGCAAGGGCTGGGAGACCTCGACCAGCGAGGGAGGGGGTCCCTCCGCTTAGTGCTGACATAGCATGCTGTCCACGGAGGATCGCACTCTGCACCACGGCGCGGCTCAGCCTGGCAGGGTCATGAGCTCGTCCTCCGTAGCCGCGCTGGAGTTCAGCCGCTTGGCGCTCATCAGGATCTGTCTGAAGTTGTAGGCAGCGCTGAACTTGCGGCTCTTGGAGCAGATGTCCGAGGGTGTGAATGAAGCGGTGGCAGGCCAGGATGCTTTCAATGTTTGCTTCCAACAGTTGTTGAATGGTAATAAAAATTCCTTTCAGCATAGAGCTTGGCTAAAGAACACTTCTGAAGGGTTATTACGCGCAAAGTCCCATTCGCAATTCGGCAGGGGGACTAGTGCCATTGCCGACCCGTGCAAAGCATGAGCACTATCACAAGAGCCAGCGTGAAAACGTTAGACTGGAAAGTTGAACTCCGGAAGCAGAGGTCCCTCCTACTGGGGCGTGTAAGGGGGGGGTCGCCAAAACCACACTGGAGACAGCCCGATCCAGGAGCTGTGCATCCTCTCCTCACTGGGAGGCTCCCAGGAGCCGCCGGGCTCCGTCCCAGTTCCCAGCCTCGATCGCCGTGGGCGGCGCAGTCCCAGCCCCCCAGGCGGCTGGTGGCCAACTGATCCCCAATCTCCTCTAGGCCCGAGCAGGTGACGTGGCATCGCAAGGGGCAAGGAGGCAAGAATCGGGCTGGGAACCGCGATGCACAACGCCGGTTCAGGCTCCCAGGCCCTGGCCAACTGATTCGCAATCCTCTCCAGGCCTGAGGAGGCGATGTGGCCTCGCAAGGGGTGAGGAGCCAAGAATCGGGATGGGAACCGCGCTGTACAATGCTGGTTCAGGCTCCCAGGCCCTGGCCAATTGACTCGCAGCCCCCTCTAGGCCCGAGTAGGTGATGTGGCATCGCAAGGGGCAAGGAGCCAAGAATCGGGCCGGGAACTGCAATGCATAACGCTGGCTCCAGCTGGCAGCATGGCAAGGCCTCCAAACTTGGAGTCCCTCTCCGCCTAGATCGGCACCAACCAACGGCACCCGAGAGGACACCGGGCCACTCCGGGAGACGCCACGTCGAACAGACCCATCGGCGACGATGGGGATCTGCCCCTCCTTCCTGCTCGGAGCAGAGCCGAGCTTGGAACGGTGCTGACGCTGAAGGGGAGGAGCCGTTGTAATCAGGCCACTTCGATTGGCGATTGGCCCCTCCTACCTGCTTGGAACGGCGCCGATGCTGAAAGGGAGGAGCCGTTGTAATCAGGCCACTTCGATTGGTGATTGGCCCCTCCTTCCTGCTTGGAACGGCGCCGACACTGAAGGGGAGGAGCCGTTGGATTGGGCTGGCCAATGGCACCGCAAGGGGAGGCCGGGGCCGTGATGTCATCGGCAAGATGGCTGCTGTCCTGGAATCCTCGCGGCCGCAGAAGAGGGGGCGGCGATTTGCAGGTCAGAGCAAGATGGCTCCCTCCATGATCCCCCACGTGAGATGGACCCGTGTAGAGGAAAGGGGGGCGCCGAGCTGCAGCTGGCCAGGGACGGAGGCCCGTAGGCACGTCCTGGTCTGCCGAGCCTCTCAGAAGGCATGTCATGGGCGCTGAGCTTCTCTGTAGCGGCTTCCCAAGTCCGGGGCTGAAGCCTCGATCCGCGGGATCCGCCTGTACAATCAGGCTGGGACCAAGTTGCTGCGGCCAAGGAGGCCAGAATCATTAGGAGTCCCGCATCGCCCGAGCTGCGTTGGCAACTGGGAGCCTGCGGCTGAGGATGGAGGCCCTGAGGCACATCCCAAGCGATGCCAGCTGCTGTGGAAGTATCTAAACAATCAGGAATGAGCAGTGCTTGATCTGATCTCCTGTTCGCGGCCCACGAAGGGCAGCTGTCCGTGAGGCTCCTAGAGAAAGTGAGAATGTTGAAACAGATCCAAAAACAAGCATTAATGCGGTTTATAAACATACCTAAGCAAGGTGAGAATTGTTGTTGTTTTAATAGTTTCTATAGTGCAATTTTCAGTTGGAGAGTAGAAGAAACCGTCTTGCTGGCAAGGCGGAAGAACTGAAACTGGCCAGCTAGGGGCGGGCAGGGGGTGGGGCCAGTTGGCCCATGCTCAGAAGGGCAGAAAGCCCTTCTGAGCTATGGAGAGTACTTCCGTCTCGGCGCCGTCGAATGACGTCACCCAAGTGTGGCTGACTCATCCTGCTTGCCTAGGAGAATCGCCGTATGCGCCAGACAGTTGAAAAGAGAATGGCAGGGGAAGTGCACTGGAACAATCTCTTGTACAGAGTCTGGAGTGCACAATAATCACCATATGTGCCAGGCAGCTGAAAACAGAATGTCAGGGGGAGTGTGCTTGGACAGTCTTCTGCACAAAATCTGGAGTGCACAATAATCACAGTATGCGCCAGACAGCTAAAAACAGAATCATAGGGGGAGTGCACTGGAGAAATCTCCTGCACAGACTCTGGAGAACACAATAATCGCCGTATGTGCCAGGCAGCTGAAAACAGAATGGCAGGGGGATTGCGCTGGAACAATCGTCTGCACAGAGTCTGCAGTGCACAATAATCGCCGTATGCTCCAGACAGCAATGCAGCACGTGTGCACCAGGGACAAGCTGTTGTTTGTGCGCTGCTAACGCAGACCTGCGTGTGCATGCTCCTGGCTTGCTGTCCTTGTTTAGCGCAGACTTTGCAGCATCACTTCTGATTGTACCTGAATTTAGTTCGTCTTGAACTACTATTGGAAAGACATTAATTATGGAACTTAGGAGCTGGTATTGGCCGGATCATTTTCTGTTTCCATGTTACCTGCCATTTAGAAATGTAAACTCAGAGATTTGTTACTTAGGAATAGATTCTTGTCTTGTCCTTAAAATCCCATGTGTAACTAGAGCCATCTGCCTACATTTTCATATTATTACTCTGTACAGGAGTTCACAAGTCGCCTCCAACCTTTAACCCTTTTATACTCATTATACAACTCTATGACCGTTAACCCACTGTCGTCTGTTGAATTTTAGACTTGAATTACATGTTATTCATGATGTTAATTGTAAACCACATCACTGTTAAATTTACTTAGTTCTCCCGCACCGAGATCTCTGTAAACCGTCTTGACTTGTAGAAAGACAATATGAAAAAGATGTTAAATAGATGTGAAGGCAGTGATGAAGTCGGCATTTTGTAAATTATTTCTGTTATGTCATTTGAAGTCATATTTGTCAGGAGACATTTAGTACTACAAGCATTGGATTTGTCCTCACTGGACTATTGGAACTCTGCTATTTCACATCTTCCCAAATATTATTTGAAGGTGTTGAACTTAGCTGTAATGGTAATCTTTGGGTTAAAGAGATATGTGCACATCTCAATATTTATTTCAGTTGCACTTGTTGCCATTTGGTTGTCAGTGAAATTTAAAGTGCTGACGTTAGTCTTTAAGGTAGTGTGTGACCTGCACTGATCTCCTGCAATCTGAAAATAAGAACTTGCTTGTGGCTCCTTCGGGAAAGGTCATGTCTAAGGCTCAGGCGACGTGCTGCACCCGTTCTCTGCAACACTTTGCCTTTCAGCTCCTGCATGGAAAATGATTGTTTGGTTTTTGAACAACCATCTGGAGAGTTGATTTAGTCCTATTTGATGTTTACGTATTGCTTTGTATTTTGTTCTATTTCTTATGTTTAATAGTACATCACTAAGAAACTACTGATTGACAGCATATAAATATTTAAGTTAACTGCCCTAGTTACCCGTGTAAATGCCTTATCTGGGATTTTCCAAAGGCTCCTACACAGATAGTGCCTTTGGAAGATCCCGGCTAAATCCCTAATGTGCCCATGCTATGCGGTTAGCATCGTGGCGTGTTGGGGGTGTTCTGGTATGGAGCAGGGGCGGAGGAAAGGGCTAAATGGGTAGCAGTGATTTTCAATGCTATCTGCTTAGCCCTCTGCCACAAGGTTTTTCGTCACCTATTTTTCAGGCGCAGGGACTAAGCGGGTAGCATTGAAAATCACTGCAACCCATTTAGCCTCGGCGGCTGCGGCAGATTTTCACTTCCATCACCACGGAAGTGAAAATCTGGGTTAAGGGGGTTGGCAGGCAGCCGCCTAACTGAAAAATCAGGCCCTGAATAAATAAAATAAGAAATCATGATACGAACAAGTGGAGCTGGGATAGAGCTTGATGTGTTTGTTTGACCCCCAACCAAAAGGTTGCTCCGCTGTCCCTGACATCAGCTTTGCTCTCTGAGAAAACCCATTCCGTGGTCCGTTGCTATTCCCTCTGGTGAAACAAACCCCACCACATCCTCAGTCGTGTTCTTTCTTCACCCCACCCCTTCCATTCTACCCAACCTAACTCTTAGAGCAGGGAGGGGCAAAGGATGGCCTGTGAGGCCAACTGACCCACTGGCATTGAAAATGTGGCCCTCCCTGAATGTGCTCTGCAGGAAGTGATTGCACTGTCACCGGTGGCCTGAACGATGAGCATGGAGATAGTCACTGGTGATGCAAGCAGAGGAAGGAGTGTGCCAATGCTGCCCGCTCCCTGCCACTCTGCCAGCGTCATCCTTCAGAGTGCTGTATGACTGCAGCAATATTGGCAGGTCATTAAAGGCAGATGTGCAGGGCTCTGTGTAATCACAGCGTTGCCCTGCATCTACCTCTCTTCTATTGCGGTGGGGTCATGAGGGAGGAAGAGGAACAGCAACCACCACTAAGCAAGAGCAGCTTCTAGCAAATTATCTTACACTGATGGACTAGTTACTTGGTCATTAATGACATTACCAGATAGTGGCTTTATCACTATTATGGCAGGGGGGGGGGCACCAGCAAGTCAATGTCGACTCCTGCATTTTCTCAGCAAGCTATGACCAGAAGTAGATTGCCAGACCTTTCTTCCAAAGCAATGGACTTGCCCAAGGCACATCAGTGGGAATCAAAGCCAGATCTCATGGGTACTAGGCTACTCCTCCACTACTCTTCCTATAGAGTTGATGTAATAGAGAGGTTCCTTGGAGCACAGACCAGCCCATCAGTCCCTGAGTGCACTCATGGCCTCTCATGTAGCCCCTATGCAAAGAATTTGCCCACCCCTGTCTTAGATGCTTTACCCTCAGAGCTCCTCCCTGTGGAATTCTGAGATTTGTAGGTCGCGCCCAGAACTTGCCTCCTCATGAGGGTCTCTGCCCTCTGCTTTCACTCCTGCCTGGCATTCTCCCTCTGAAAGATCCCCCATCCTGCCCCCTCCCACCATTTATACGTATACATTAAGTGCTATTTACATCATTTCTGAAACCCACAGTACAAAACAGAGACCATTATCCAAGGCCTTGTTGGGAGATTAATAGATAAATATCCCCTAGCATCACAATGGCAACTTCATTAGCGCAGGAAGTTGTTCAGGTCTGCTGTAAACTGTTTACTGCTTTAGGATCCTGATGCTCCTCTCTCTTGTCCACTACTTATGTGTACGAGCATCTTACCATACTCTAGTTCCCAGTTTTGTGATGCTTTTCATCTTGATTAGATTGTAAGCTCCAACGAGCAGGGAATGTCTCTCACATATTTATTTATTTATTTATTTATTTATTTTTATTTAAATCTTTTTATACCATGCTCTTTAGAATCGGTGCGGTTTACAAATAACATTAATTTATACAATGCAGGCTGAAACATACATTGACTTTACAAAGAACAGGTAATACAACTTGGGTTTCAACAGGGATAACTATGTACAAGTTGAATAATTGTATCAACGGATATGGTTATGTCAACATGACAGATGGGGGGGTGCGCTGGGTTATGTCATCATGATAGATGGGAGGGTATGCTGGGTTATGTCATGTCACCTGTATGAGAGTAGTGCTGAAGGAAAAGGTGGTGCTTTAGAGCCTTCCTAAATTGTGTGAGGTCAGATAGTGGTAGGGAGGGTATTCCAGAGTGTAGGTGCGTAAAACACAAAGGCTCTGTTCTTTGTCACGAGGGAGCATTTTATTATCATAAAAACATAAGATATGCCATACTAGGTCAGACCAAGGTCCATCAAGCCCAGTGTTCTGTTTCCAACAGTGGCCAATCTAGGTCATACGTACCCAGCAGTTTCCCCAAAAGACACAGGTTCCACAATGCTTGTACTGGGTCATTATCGTATTGGGGACAGCGAGTGTGTTAGCAGCAACCGATCTTCTGGATCTATTCTGAGGAGTGGGGTGGACAAGGTCCATGAGGGAAGTGGAGGATAGCTTTGAAGGTCAGCAGTAGTACTTTAAAGGTGAACCTGGACTGAATAGGAAGCCAATGGAGCTGTTGCAAAATAGGAGTTACGTGGTCTCTTCTGGAGGCTCCATACAGGATGCAGGCAGCGGCATTCATTGCAAGTTGTAGAGGATTAAATGTGCTCTTAGGGAGACCATGCAGAATGGTGTTGGCGTAGTCGAAGTGGGGAGTTACACTTACAAGGGCTTGTAGTGCTATACAAATGATAAGTAGTAGTAAGTAAATTTAACCCAAAACCGCCACTTTAGTTCTTAAAACAAACATGTTAATGTAAACAATAGTTATAATGAGGGTGAAGATAACCGTGTTTTGTTCTCGTGTATTTCGTGTATATTTATAATGAGGGTGAAGATAACCGTGTTTTGTTTTCGTGTATTTCGTGTATATTTATAATGAGAGTGTTTTGTTCTCGTGTATTTAGGTGATCTTTGAGTAAACAGAACCAGCAACCCCTCTGGCTTGAACGACATGGGTCAGTAATTGGGTCTGAGATGGCAGAGAAAACCATTCAGTTTCTTGGTTTACTTTAGGAAAGTGTGTGTGCTTGCGTGTGTTCACGTGTGTGTCAGAAGCAAACCACAATGCACCTTTTGGGAGGGCTTATGGCTAGTTTGGGGGACAATAGGCAACCCCCCTTTGCACTCATACATTCTGCAGCCTTTCCCCATTTGCAGCCGTGGAGTGCATGTTACAACCTGACGCGTGGCGCGTCCTGGAAGATCATGGATGAGATGCAGATCAGGGACGCTGCAGGAGGATCCTCAGGTAAGTGTGGTTAACGTGTTCTCCCTCATGTACTACTGTCTTCAGCAGTCTTCCCTTTCATGGCCCCCCTTCCCCATGCAATGGATTACATTTTGTGTCCCTGGACATGGAAGCAGAATTGTAGGAGGCTAGAATCCTTGCTTATATGCGATATTTATTATTTCAGCCCAAAGTAAAAGCATAAAGTGGGGGCACCATGCACGAAGCAGAAGGTGTGGAGTGGAGATGTGGCCTAGTGGTTGGGGCAAGGTACTTCAGGCCGGAAGGTCGGGGGCTCAAATCCCACTAGAGGACAGCAACCTTGGGCCGGAAGGACTGGGGTTTCTAGTCCCACAGGTGCTCCTTGTGGTATTGGGCAAGCCACTTAACCCTCCATAGCCCATGTTCCCTGTAAAATAGTTATCTCCAAGTTATAATGCCCTGTTCAATGTAATTTCAGTTTGTTCAATGTAAACCGCACTGATGCAGAATAGCGAGGTATATAAGAGAATGTAAATAAATAAATAAAATAAAAAATAAGGTAGAACCCCTAAGTACTAGGTGGGTCCTGATGGCCGTCATTTACTATGTTACTAGCTGTTCATTTCTCCCCAGTGTATCCAAGATGGGCGTGTAATACTATGAAAGACTGAAACTCGGTCTAGCGAAAAGAAGTAGAATAACATGATACTCTGTAAACAGGACTGAAGATATTTGTTTAATTATTCACAATACCAAAGCTGAAATATCGAACATATCTTGAAAGCAGCAGAGGTTATAGTCCTCTGTAAATGTTAAACTATCTAAAATATACCTAAAGTAATTTTTTATTTACTTTGAGAATAATCAGAGAAAAGCACTTACGATAAGTAGCTCTTCCGCCAACTTTAATTAGTTGACTGATAGATTGATAGGAGACTGGTCAGAGAATGACAGTGGAACTGCAAATAACAGATGCATTCAGTCTACTGGAGTTTGCAAATAGCTTGTCTCATTCAGGGCAAAGTTTCCTCAGAGATGCTGCAGGAATAATGAAATGAAAGGGCTGTCATTTCTTACCTTCAGAACAAGATAAACACAGCAGGTTAATATCGAGATAATCAGAACAATCTCCCAAAAAAAGAATACATCTGACAGCACTTAACAGAACTTTTAAACATTTACACTTTTCTTTTAATTAAGACATGCCTTCAATATATGCAGTGCCCTTATTACACCCCATTCCAATTCAAAAGGTTTGCAACCAACATGTCTAAGAATAAATCTGAAATGTCTGCCTACAAACTGGATTTGTAAAATCATTTCCAAATCTCTCCCTGCTTGTGGCAATAACAGCGAGCAGTTTGCCTCGGTGATGTCCCCAAAGTAGTGACACAGACAGGCCCCGATGGCATCAAGGCACCGGATTGAGATGCTCAGCGTGGCCCATGAGCAGAAAGAGGACGTGAGGGGAAACAGCAGTAAAACTGCATCATAAAACACACACACTGAAGGGGCAGCGTTCCGCTCATCGGTCCCCGGCACACTCGGACATAATCTTTATCTTTATTTAGCACTTTATATACCGCCCATTGTCGAGACATGAGAGCGGTTTACAATAAAAATATATGCTAGCGCTAACGAAGGAAAGGAACACCATTAAATAATAAAAGGAAAGATTGACCAAGGGGTCACTTAGAGACAGGCAGGAAACAATAACTAAACAGAACTATTGGGAGGGAGGTCATAAGCCTGCTGGAACAGGTATGAAGATTCCAATCGGAGGGAAGATGGCAGAGTGTTCCAACGTGAGAGTCCAAGGAAAAAGAATGCAGCATGGCGTGTCCGCTCTAAGTGGGCCTGAGAAGGAGAAGGGAGAGACAAACGATTGGCATGTAAGGAACGGAGTTGACGGTAGGGAGTGTGGAGGGAAACAAGGTTTGCTAGGTACAAAGGATTCAATGTATGGGTAGCCCTATTTAATAGAATGAGAAGCTTAAATTTGAATCGATAACGGAGTGGCAATCAATGGAGTTGAAAAAGCAGGGGTGTCACATGATCAGATTTCCGCGCATGAGTGACAAGTCGCGCAGCCGTATTTTGTAACAGTTGTAACCGCTGAAGTTGGTAGGAAGGAAGATTGAAAAAACCCCACATTACAATAATCCAATCTGGACATAACCAAGGCCAATACAAGGGTAATAAGGGAATTGGAGGACAAGGTGGAGCGAACTGATCTGAGTTGTCGCAATACAAAGAAAGAGCGGCGAGACAGATTAGATACATGGTCATGGAAGGATAGTGAGGAATCCAGAGTTACACCTAAGTAGCGAAAAGAGGAAGCGAGAGGAATAGAAACTGAATTTATTTGAGGCATGATGGTTGGACAAGACGTACTCCAAGAGACCCACATGGCTGTGGATTTTGATGGATTCAGATGAAGAAAATTGAGAGCCAGGTAGCAACATGGGAGAGACAGGTATTAAATTGGGTAATATCAATGTTAACCGGGGATATGTGAAAGAGGAGAATAATATCATCAGCGTAGATATAAACTGAGACCGGGAATTGTTGAATCAAAAGGGGTAATGGAGCAAGGAAAATATTGAAGAGTAAAGGGGAGAGAACTGAACCTTGAGGGACCCCGCAAGATAGGGAGACAGGAGAGGAGGACTGATGATTAGAGCTGACGACAAAAGAACGGGCTGTGAGGAAAGAACGAAACCAACGCAGTACCGTGCCTCGCAATCCCACATCAAAAAGACGGGAGAGAAGGGTCCGGTGATCGATCAAATCAAATGCCACTGATAAATCTAATGAGACCAAGAGAGTAATATCTCCACGATCGTGGGCAACATGAATCTCGTTCAGAAGGGCCAGCAGAATTGTTTCTGTACTATGTCCAGCTCTAAAACCTGCTTGTCGTGGGTGAAGGGCATTAGTAGCTTCAGCGTGGGATGTTAGCTGGAGAAATACAAACCGTTCCAATACTTTAGCTAGAAAAGGGAGGTTGGACACTGGCCGCCAATGAGACAAGACAGAAGGGTAAAGGGAAGGCTGTTTCAGTAAATGATGAACTATAGCTGATTTCCACAGTGAGGGAAAACAACCCGAAGACAAGCTGGAATTAAGAATTATTGTAATGAAAGGCACCAATTGTAAGGAAGGTTCTGTTAACCATCTTGAGGGAATGGGTCTAATAGACAGGTGGTCTTTCTTGACTTAGATAAAGTTAACAGCACTTCTGCTGAGGTAATGGGATGAAAATTTGACCAGGTGTGAGCTAAAGCTCTATTTACTGGAGAGAAAGGCAGAACAGCTGCTTCACAAATAGACAATTCCTTAGAATGAGGTGAGGCAACTGAGGCTGAAGACAGAGAGTAAGGAGGAGAAAGGGGCAGAGGAGGGGCAACACTAAAAGAGGCACGTAGGTTCTGGACCTTTTCTGAGAAAAACGTAGCCAAAGCTGCAGGGGCAGGGACATAAGAACATAAGATATGCCATACTGGGTCAGACCAAGGTCCATCAAGCCCAGTATCCTGTTTCCAACAGTGGCCAATCTAGGTCATACGTACCTAGCAGTTTCCCCAACAGACACAGGTTCCACAATGCTTGTACTGGGTCAAGCATTGATATCCTGGGTCCCTTCTTAATAATGGTTTATGGACCTTTCCTCCAGGAACTTGTCCAAACCTTTTTTAAACCCAGCTACACTAACAGCCTTTACTACATCCTCCGGTAACAAATTCCAGAGTTTGATTACACGTTGAGTGAAAAAAATATTTTCTTTTATTAGTCTTAAATAGTTTACCCTGCATCTTCATTGCATGTCCCCTAGTCTTTCTATATTCTGATAAGGTAAACAATCGATCTACGTTTACCCATTCCACTCCGTTCATTAATTTATAGACTTCTATCATATCTCCCCTCAGCCGTCTCTTTTCAAGGTTAAAGAGCCCTAACCTTTTTAGCCTTTCTTCATAGGAGTAGCCTTCCATCCCCTTTACCATTTTGGTGGCTCTTCTCTGAACCTTTTCTAAAATCGCTATATTCTTTTTAAGATACAGCGACCAGAATTGCACACAATATTCAAGGTGCGGTCTCACCATGGAACGATATAGAGGCATTATAATATCTTTTGTTTTATTTTCCATTCCTTTCCTTATCATACCTAGCATTCTATTTGCTCTCTTGGCCGCTGCTGCACACTGAGCCGAGGGCTTTAACATGGTATCCACAATGACACTTAAATCTTTTTCCTGGTTGGTGGTTCCTAATGTGGAACCTTGCATCGTGTAACCATAGTTTGGGTTGTTCTTCCCTAGGTGCATAACCTTGCACTTGTCCAAATTAAATTTCATCTGCCATTTTGATGCCCAGTCTTCCAATTTATCAAGATCCTCTTGCAATTTTCCACAATCCTCTTGGGTTTTAACAACTTTAAATAGTTTTGTGTCATCTGCAAATTTGATAACCTCACTCGTTATTCCACTTTCCAGGTCATTTATGAATATGTCAAAAAGCAGCGGACCCAGCACAGATCCCTGGGGTACACCACTATTCACCTTTCTCCATTGGGAAAATTGACCATTTAGCCCTACCCTCTGCTTTCTATCTTTTAACCAGTTCCTGATCCACAATAGTACACTGCCTCCTATCCCATGACTCTTTAGTTTTGCCAAAAGTCTCTGATGAGGAACCTTGTCAAAGGTTTTCTGAAAGTCCAGATTCACAATATCAACCGACTCACCTTTGTCCACCTGATTATTCACTCCTTCAAAAAAACATAACAGATTAGTAAGGCAAGATCTTCCTTGTCTAAAGCCATGTTGGCTGTCTCCCATAAGGTCATGACTATCTACATGCTGAGTAATTTTATTCTTTATGATGGTTTCTACCATTTTTCCCGATACTGATGTCAGGCTCACCGGTCTGTAGATTCCCGGATCACCCCTGGAACCCTTTTTAAAAATTGGTGTTACATTGGCGAGCCTCCAATCTTCAGGTATTAGAGATGATTTTAATGATAGTTCACAGATTACTAATAGCAGGTCTGCAATCTCATATTTCAGTTCTTTCAACACCCTTGGATGTATACCATCCGGCCCAGGTGATTTGCTACTCTTCAGTTTATCTAATAGTTGTAATACATCTTCCGGATGTATCGATATTTCCTTCAATTCTTCCACACCTTTAAATACCACTTCAGTCATGGGTAACATCCCTCCATCTTTCTCAGTAAAGACTGAAGCAAAGAATTCATTCAGTCTCTCCGCTATTGCCTTGTCGCCTCTTAGTGCTCCTTTAACCCCTTTATCATCTAATGGACCAACTGACTCTCTCACAGGTTTTTTGCTATGAATGTACTTGAAAAGGGGCAGAGGCAGGGGTAGTAGAGGAAAGCTGACGCAAAATTGAGTGAAGTTGTCGGGAGGAATTAGCGGCTCGCGAGATTTCCAGAGTGTAAAAGGAGCACTTAGCGGATTGGACTGACATGTGATAATCTGAATATAGTAATTTAAATCGGGACATAGTATCTGAAGAAGGATGGCGTAACCAGCGACGTTCTGCTTGATGCAATTGTGTACGTTGTAACCGCAAACCGGAATGAAACCCGGGGGAATGGGTTGAATGGGATGAACTGTTGGTAGGGTGAAACGGGGCCAGAGCATCCAAAGTGTCTGTAAGAACAGTATTCCAAAGATGAACCTGAGAGTCGGGAGATAGCACAGAAAGGTCTGATGGGTTGATGGGAACAGAGAGTGAGCAGGAGGAAACGCAGTTAGAGTGGCTGGGGAGATATTACGACGTAGGCGTGGAGGGGACAGGGACAAGGGGGAGCTACTAGAATCTGAGCCTGGCAGAGAAACTGAAAAACAAAACGCAGTAGTGATCAGACCAGGGGATACTATGAGAGAATGGAGTAGACAACCTTGAACACAAGCTTGACGAAGTGAGGACCAGATCTAAGGTATGACCCATACAATGGGTGGGGCCAGATACATGTTGATGGAGTGATAGGTCATGCAGAAGGTTCATGAAAACTCGATCTTTAGGTCTGAAAGGGGCATCCACATGGATGTTAAAGTCACCCAAGACAATAGTATTGGGATAGTGAAGAACCGTCTCAGAGAGGGTTAATAAAAACGCCTCCCATCGGGCAGTAGTGATAGAAGGGGAGAGACAAAGTAAAAGGAAATAAAGTGAGGGAGAGGAGCGGAGACGAAGGAAAAGAGACTCTGAAAGATGGATGGTAGAAGCAGTAACCTCAACAATAGAAAGTGAGGAACGGTAAAGGAGAGCCACACCACCCCCACATCTGCCCAGCAGAGGTGTAGAGAAGGCTGAGTAACCAGAGGGAGTGAGCTGGATAAAAGAGGGCTATCACCTTCCTTAAGCCAGGTTTCGGTGAGAAAACAGAGATCATAAGTGAAAGAAGGAAAGAAAAGATTATACAAGATGCTACTCGGTGCAACAGCTCCACAGGTAGAGTCTTACAGGCCTTTTCATCATGTAGATCGCATACATGTCATGTGGAAATGGTGATTTGCACACGGAGATCCTCAGGGGGCGTGGCATGGGCAGGCCAAAAATCTACACATGGATTCCCCAGTTTAGAAAGGGGATTCAAAGAGGCAGCAAAAAAACTCCCCCCCCCCCCCGGTTTTTCACTAGCTCAGAGGCCACGTAGATTTTGAAAAGCGCTTCTTTTGGCCAGGGCCTTAAAGGAGTCACGCTCCCTAATTCTCTGTAAAAAATCATAATTGACAGCTCTTTGCCACTGAGTTCAGCTTTCCAACGTGGCCCAGCTGCACGTGGAAGCTGTGGAATTGGTGCCACAGTTTTCCCATGTGTAGGTCTGTAAAAGGGCTTCTCCCGTGGTGTGTAGAGACAGCATCCATGGGCCCTCCTGCACGTCCTTCTACACACCTTGTGTTTATTTCATAACTCACGCTTTTGCACTAGTAGATCAAGGTGAGTTACATTCAGGTTCAGCAGAGTCTTTCCTAAAATACTGCCAGAATGGTGCACATCCCAACCTGGACATCTCAGCTCCAGTCTCCATATGCTATCTAAAAAGGGTCTTTTTATGTTTTTCAGTTTATAATTGTGATGGTCAATCACTTTTTCGTAATAGTTTCAGCACCTCCATTTGATTTTTACTTCAGCAACCACCATTAGCGCAGCTACTGTTCTCACCCCGGGAGAATGCGCACCTCGTAGCTACTGTTCTCTCCCTGGGAGGATGCGCACCTCGCAGCTACTGTTCCCACCCCGGGAGGATGCGCACCTCGCAGCTACTGTTCTCTCCCCGGAAGAAAGCGCACCTCGCAGCTACTGTCCTCTCCCTGGGAGAATGCGCACCTCGCAGCTACTGTTCCCACCCCGGGAGGATGCGCACCTCGCAGCTACTGTTCTCTCCCCGGGAGAATGCGCACCTCGCAGCTACTGTACTCTCCCCGGGAGAATGCGCACCTCGCAGCCACTGTTCTCTCCCCGGGAGAATGCGCACCTCGCAGCCACTGTTCTCACCCCGGGAGAATGCGCATCTCGCAGCTACTGTTCTCTCCCCGGGAGAATGCGCACCTTGCAGCTACTGTTCTCACCCCGGGAGAATGCGCACCTCGCATCTACTGTTCTCTCCCCGGGAGAATGCGCACCTCGCAGCTACTGTCCTCTCCCCGGGAGAATGCGCACCTCGCAGCTACTGTTCTCTCCCCGGGAGAATGCGCACCTCGCAGCTACTGTTCTCACCCCGGGAGAATGCGCACCTCGCAGCTACTGTTCTCTCCCCGGGAGAATGCGCACCTCGCAGCTACTGTTCTCTCCGAAGGAGAATGCGCACCTCGCAGCTACTGTTCTCTCCCCGGGAGAATGCGCACCTCGCAGCTACTGTTCTCACCCCGGGAGAATGCGCACCTCGCAGCTACTGTTCTCACCCCGGGAGAATGCACACCTCGCAGCTACTGTTCTCACCCGGGTAGAATGCGCACCTCGCAGCTACTGTTCTCTCCCCGGGAGAATGCGCACCTCGCAGCTACTGTTCTCACCCCGGGAGAATGCGCACCTCGCAGCTACTGTTCTCACCCCGGGAGAATGCGCACCTCGCAGCTACTGTTCTCTCCCCGGGAGAATGCGCACCTCACAGCTACTGTTCTCACCCCAGGAGAATGCGCACCTCGCAGCTACTGTTCTCACTCCGGGAGAAGGCGCACCGCGCATCTACTGTTCTCTCCCCGGGAGAATGCACACCTCACAGCTACTGTTCTCTCCCTGGGAGAATGCGCACCTCGCAGCTACTGTTCTCTCCCCGGGATAATGCGCACCTCGCAGCTACTGTTCTCACCCCGGGAGAATGCGCTCCTCGCAGCTACTGTTCTCACCCCGGGGGAATGCACACCTCGCAGCTACTGTTCTCACCCCGGGAGAATGCGCACCTCGCAGCTACTGTTCTCTCCCCGGGAGAATGCGCACCTCGCAGCTACTGTTCTCTCCCCGGGAGAATGCGCACCTCGCAGCTACTGTTCTCACCCCGGGAGAATGCGCACCTCGCAGCTACTGTTCTCTCCCCTACTGTCGGCTTTCCCCTATTTTCTACTAGAAAATAGGGGAAAGCCGACAGTCACCCAGGAGCGCATGGTTCGGACAAAGGTATCCTTGAAGGATACTACCAAAAACAGTGAGGTTCCAAAAGGGAGTATAGTAGCCCAAATGCCCTTGAGTAAGGAGCAGACAGAGCATAAAGATTCCCAATTACCCATGCCTACCAATAGCCAGGTTAATATTAATAAAATTAATAAAATACAGTCACTAAAATGCTTGTATGCCAATGCTAGAAGTCTAAACAATAAGATGGGAGAATTAGAATATATAGCACTAAATGAGAGGTTAGATATGATTGCACTCTCAGAGACATGGTGGAAGGAGGATAACCAGTGGGACACTGTGATACCTGGATACAAACTATATCGTAATGATAGAGCTGAACAAATTGGTGGAGGGGTTGCGCTCTATGTTAAAGAGGGCATTGAGTCAGAAAGGATTAAAGTTTTGCAGGGAACACAATTTGCTGTAGAATCTCTATGGATTGAAATTCCATTTATGAAAGGGAAGGTGATGGCAGTGGGAGTATACTATCGACCGCCTGGCCAGAATGAACAAATGGATGATGAAATGCTCAAAGAAATCAAGGAAGCTAACAAAAGCCACAACAGAGTAGTAATAATGGGTGATTTCAATTACCCCGGTATCGACTGGGACAGTCTCACAGCAGGACAAGCTAAAGAGATAAAGTTTCTAGATGAAATAAATGACTGCTTCTTGGAGCAGCTGATTCATGAACCGACCAGAGGGGAAGCCATACTGGACCTAGTCCTTAGTGGAATGCCAGATCTGGTGCAAGAAATAAGGGTGTTGGGACCACTTGGCAATAGTGATCATAGTATGATCATGTTTGATTTAATCAGTGGAGGACAGATAGTAAAGGAATCCACAGTACTACCTTTTAACTTTCAAAAGGGAGACTATGATAGAATGAGGAATATAGTTCGGAAAAAACTAAAAGGAGCGGTTCCAAAGGTTAAAGACTTACAGCAAGCTTGGGTGTTATTTAAAAATACTATCCTCGAAGCCCAGACCAGCTGTATTCCACGCATTAAGAAAAGTGGAAGAAAGTCCAAAAAACTGCCAGCATGGTTTAAAGGTGAGGTCAGAGAGGCTGTTGCTGCCAAAAGAGCAACCTTCAGGACATGGAAAAAAGAGCCAAATGATGAAAACTGGAAACAACACAAGCACTGGCAAGTTAAATGCAAAGCATTGATAAGGCAGGCAAAGCGGGAATTTGAGAAGAAGAAACTTGCTACGGAAGCAAAAACACGAAATAAAGACTTTTTCAAGTACATTCGTAGCAAAAGGCCTGTGAGAGAGTCAATTAGACCATTAGATGATAGAGGGGTAAAAGGGGCAGTAAGAGGGGACAAGGCTATAGCAGAGAGACTGAATGAATTCTTTGCTTCGGTCTTTACTGAGGAAGATGTAGGGATGTTACCCAAGACTGAAGTGGTATTTAAAGGTGATACTGCAGAGGAATTGAGAGAAATATCGCTACACCGGGAAGATATATTACAACTATTTGATAAACTGAATAGTAACAAATCACCTGGACCGGATGGTATACATCCCAGAGTGTTGAAAGAACTGAAATACGAGATTGCAGACCTGCTATTGGTAATCTGTGAACTTTCATTAAAATCATCTGTAATACCTGAAGATTGGAGGGTCGCCAACGTAACACCAATTTTTAAAAAGGGTTCCAGGGGTGACCCGGGAAATTACAGACCGGTGAGCCTGACGTCAGTACCAGGGAAAATGATAGAAACCATCATAAAGAACAAAATTACACAGCATGTAGATAGCCATGGCCTAATGGGAGACAGCCAACATGGCTTTAGACAAGGAAGATCTTGTCTTACTAATCTGATCTGTTTTTTTGAAGGTGTGCATAAACAGGTAGACAAAGGTGAGTCGGTTGATATAGTGTATCTGGACTTTCAGAAAGCTTTTGACAAGGTCCCTCATCAGAGACTTTTGGCAAAGCTAAAAAGTCATGGGATAGGAGGCAGTGTACTATTGTGGATCGGGAACTGGTTAAAAGATAGAAAGCAGAGGGTAGGGCTAAATGGCCAATATTCCCAATGGAAAAAGGTGAATAGTGGAGTACCCCAGGGATCTGTACTGGGTCCCCTACTTTTTGACATATTCATAAATGACCTGGAAAAAGGAATAACTAGTGAGGTTATCAAATTTGCAGATGACACAAAACTGTTTAAAGTTGTTAAAACCCAAGAGGATTGTGGAAAACTGCAGGAGGATCTGGATAAATTGGAAGACTGGGCATCCAAATGGCAGATGAAATTTAATGTGGACAAGTGCAAAGTTATGCACCTAGGAAAGAACAACCCACACTATAGTTACACGATGCAAGGCTCCACATTAGAAACCACCACCCAGGAAAAAGATTTAGGAGTCATCGTGGATAACATGTTAAAACCCTCCGCCCAGTGTGCAGCGGCAGCCAAGAAAGCAAATAGAATGCTAGGTATCATAAGGAAAGGGATGGAGAATAAAACAAAGGATATTATAATGCCTCTGTATCGCTCCATGGTACGACCGCACCTTGAATATTGTGTGCAATTCTGGTCACCGTATCTTAAAAAGGACATAGAGTTATTAGAAAAAGTACAGAGAAGAGCCACCAAATTGGTGAAGGGGATGGAAGGCTACTCCTATGAAGAGAGGCTAAAAAGGTTAGGGCTCTTTAACCTGGAAAAGAGACGGCTGAGGGGAGATATGATAGAGGTCTATAAATTAATGAATGGAGTGGAACGGATAAACGTGGATCAATTGTTTACGCTATCAGAATATAGAAGGACTAGGGGACATGTAATGAAGCTACAGGGTAAACTATTTAAGACAAATAAGAGAAAATATTTCTTCACTCAACGTGTAATCAAACTCTGGAATCTGTTACCAGAGGATGTAGTAAGGGCTGTTAGTATAGCTGGGTTTAAAAAAGGTTTGGACAAGTTCCTGGAGGAAAGGTCCATAAACCACTATTAAAAAGGGACCCAGGATATCAATGCTTGACCTAGTACAAGCACTGCAGAACCTGTGTCTTTTGGGGAAACTGCTGGGTACGTATGACCTAGATTGGCCACTGTTGGAAACAGGATACTGGGCTTGATGGACCTCGGTCTGACCCAGTATGGCATTTCTTATGTTCTTATGTTCTTATGTTCCCCGGGAGAATGCGCACCTCGCAGCTACTGTTCTCTCCCAAGGAGAATGCGCACCTCGCAGCTACTGTTCTCTCCCCGGGAGAATGCGCACCTCGCAGCTACTGTTCTCACCCCGGGAGAATGCGCACCTCGCATCTACTGTTCTCTCCCCGGGAGAATGCGCACCTCGCAGCTACTGTCCTCTCCCCGGGAGAATGCGCACCTCGCAGCTACTGTTCTCTCCCCGGGAGAATGCGCACCTCGCAGCTACTGTTCTCACCCCGGGAGAATGCGCACCTCGCAGCTACTGTTCTCTCCCCGGGAGAATACGCACCTCGCAGCTACTGTTCTCACCCCGGGAGAATGCGCACCTCGCAGCTACTGTTCTCTCCCAAGGAGAATGCGCACCTCGCAGCTACTGTTCTCTCCCCGGGAGAATGCGCACCTCGCAGCTACTGTTCTCACCCCGGGAGAATGCGCACCTCGCAGCTACTGTTCTCACCCCTGGAGAATGCGCACCTCGCAGCTACTGTTCTCTCCCCGGGAGAATGCGCACCTCGCAGCTACTGTTCTCTCCCAAGGAGAATGCGCACCTCGCAGCTACTGTTCTCTCCCCGGGAGAATGCGCACCTCGCAGCTACTGTTCTCACCCCGGGAGAATGCGCACCTCGCAGCTACTGTTCTCACCCCGGGAGAATGCACACCTCGCAGCTACTGTTCTCACCCGGGTAGAATGTGCACCTCGCAGCTACTGTTCTCTCCCCGGGAGAATGCGCACCTCGCAGCTACTGTTCTCACCCCGGGAGAATGCGCACCTCGCAGCTACTGTTCTCACCCCGGGAGAATGCGCACCTCGCAGCTACTGTTCTCTCCCCGGGAGAATGCGCACCTCGCAGCTACTGTTCTCACCCCGGGAGAATGCGCACCTCGCAGCTACTGTTCTCACCCCGGGAGAAGGCGCACCGCGCATCTACTGTTCTCTCCCCGGGAGAATGCACACCTCGCAGCTACTGTTCTCTCCCCGGGAGAATGCGCACCTCGCAGCTACTGTTCTCACCCCAGGAGAATGCGCACCTCGCAGCTACTGTTCTCACCCCGGGAGAAAGCGCCCCTCGCAGCTACTGTTCTCACCCCGGGAGAATGCGCACCTCGCAGCTACTGTTCTCACCCCGGGAGAATGCGCACCTCGCAGCTACTGTTCTCACCCCGGGAGAATGCGCACCTCGCAGCTACTGTTCTCTCCCCGGGAGAATGCGCACCTCGCAGCTACTGTTCTCTCCCAAGGAGAATGCGCACCTCGCAGCTACTGTTCTCTCCCCGGGAGAATGCGCACCTCGCAGCTACTGTTCTAACCCCGGGAGAATGCGCACCTCGCAGCTACTGTTCTCACCCCAGGAGAATGCGCCCCTCGCAGCTACTGTTCTCACCCCAGGAGAATGCGCATCTCGCAGCTACTGTTCTCTCCCCGGGAGAATGCGCATCTCGCAGCTACTGTTCTCTCCCCGGGAGAATGCGCACCACGCAGCTACTGTTCTCACCCTGGGAGAATGCGCACCTCGCAGCTACTGTTCTCACCCCGGGAGAATGCGCACCTCGCATCTACTGTTCTCTCCCCGGGAGAATGCGCACCTCGCAGCTACTGTCCTCTCCCCGGGAAAATGCGCACCTCGCAGCTACTGTTCTCTCCCCGGGAGTATGCGCACCTCGCAGCTACTGTTCTCACCCCGGGAGAATGCGCACCTCGCAGCTACTGTTCTCTCCACGGGAGAATGCGCACCTCGCAGCTACTGTTCTCTCCCAAGGAGAATGCGCACCTCGCAGCTACTGTTCTCACCCCAGGAGAATGCGCACCTCGCAGCTACTGTTCTCTCCCCGGGAGAATGCGCACCTCGCAGCTACTGTTCTCACCCCGGGAGAATGAGCACCTCGCAGCTACTGTTCTCACCCCGGGAGAAGGCGCACCGCGCATCTACTGTTCTCTCCCCGGGAGAATGCACACCTCGCAGCTACTGTTCTCTCCCCGGGAGAATGCGCACCTCGCAGCTACTGTTCTCTCCCCGGGATAATGCGCACCTCGCAGCTATTGTTCTCACCCCGGGAGAATGCGTTCCACGCAGCTACTGTTCTCACCCCGGGGGAATGCACACCTCGCAGTTACTGTTCTCACCCCGGGAGAATGCGCACCTCGCAGCTACTGTTCTCTCCCCGGGAGAATGCGCACCTCGCAGCTACTGTTCTCTCCCCGGGAGAATGCGCACCTCGCAGCTACTGTTCTCACCCCGGGAGAAGGCGCACCGCGCATCTACTGTTCTCTCCCCGGGAGAATGCACACCTCGCAGCTACTGTTCTCTCCCCGGGAGAATGCGCACCTCGCAGCTACTGTTCTCTCCCCGGGATAATGCGCACCTCGCAGCTATTGTTCTCACCCCGGGAGAATGTGTTCCTCGCAGCTACTGTTCTCACCCCGGGAGAATGCGTTCCTCGCAGCTACTGTTCTCACCCCGGGGGAATGCACACCTCGCAGTTACTGTTCTCACCCCGGGAGAATGCGCACCTCGCAGCTACTGTTCTCTCCCCGGGAGAATGCGCACCTCGCAGCTACTGTTCTCTCCCCGGGAGAATGCGCACCTTGCAGCTACTGTTCTCTCCCCGGGAGAATGCGCACCTCGCAGCTACTGTTTTCTCCCCGGGAGAATGCGCACCTCGCAGCTACTGTTCTCACCCCGTGAGAATGCACACCTCGAAGCTACTGTTCTCACCCTGGGAGAATGCGCACCTCGCAGCTACTGTTCTCACCTCGGGGGAATGCGCACCTCGCAGCTACTGTTCTCACCCCGGGAGAATGCGCACCTCGCATCTACTGTTCTCTCCCCGGGAGAATGCGCACCTCGCAGCTACTGTTCTCTCCCCGGGAGAATGCGCACCTCGCAGCTACTGTTTTCTCCCTGGGAGAATGCGCACCTCGCAGCTACTGTTCTCACCCCGTGAGAATGCGCACCTTGAAGCTACTGTTCTCACCCCGTGAGAATGCACACCTCGAAGCTACTGTTCTCTCCCCTGGAGAATGCGCACCTCGCAGCTACTGTTCTCTCCCCGGGAAAATGCGCACCTCGCAGCTACTGTTCTCACCCCGGGAGAATGCGCACCTCGCAGCTACTGTTCTCACCCCGGGAGAATGCACACCTCGCAGCTACTGTGCTCACCCCGGGAGAATACGCACCTCGCAGCTACTGTTCTCACCCTGGGAGAATGCGCACCTCGCAGCTACTGTTCTTTATCTTTATCTTTATTTACGGATTTAATATACCGCTCTTTACCGGTGGCATCAGAACGGTGTACAATAAAAAATACAAGCTGCAGAAACAGGAAAGGAACGCCATTGTATAAAGAACAGGACAGGAAGAGAAAGGAAAGGCTATAGGTAGTACATCAGAAGAGGAACAAAATCAGGTAACAATACATACAGTTGGTACTATCGTGGGGGAGGGGAAAGGGAGACAGGTGGGGGAGGGAGACCAAAAGCGGTGCAGAAGAGGTGAGTCTTCAGCCTGGATTTAAAAGTCTTGTATGAGGGTTCCAGGCGGAGGGCGGTGGGGAGCGAGTTCCAAAGTCTCGGACCCACAAAGAAAAAGGCTGAGGAGCGGGTGGACTCGAGATGGGCCTGTGAGGGTGAGGGGAGGGACATGCGATTCAGGTGAACTGACCTGAGGGAACGGTGTGATGAGTGTAGATGAATGAGACCAGCAAGATAGAGGGGAACCCCGGTGTGGATAGTCCTGTGTACATAGATAAGAATTTTGAACTGAATGCGGTAAGGAAGGGGAGAATGCACACCTCGCAGCTACTGTTCTCACTCCGGTAGAATGCACAACTCGCAGCTACTGTTCGCTCCCCGGGAGAATGCGCACCTCGCAGCTACTGTTTTCACCCCGGGAGAATGCGCACCTCACAGCTACTGTTCTCACCCCGGGAGAATGCGCACCTCGCAGCTACTGTTCTCACCCCGGGAGAATGCGCACCTCGCAGCTACTGTTCTCTCCCCGGGAGAATGCGCACCTCGCAGCTACTGTTCTCACCCCGGGAGAATGCGCACCTCGCAGCTACTGTTCTCACCCCGGGAGAATGCGCACCTCGCAGCTACTGTTCTCTCCCCAGAAGAATGCGTACCTCGCAGCTACTGTTCTCACCCCGGGAGAATGCGCACCTCGCAGCTACTGTTCTCACCCCGGGAGAATGCGCACCTCGCAGCTACTGTTCTCTCCCCGGGAGAATGCGCACCTCACAGCTACTGTTCTCAGCCTGGGAGAATGCGTACCTCGCAGCTACTGTTCTCACCCCGGGAGAATGCGCACCTTGCAGCTACTGTTCTCTCCCCGGGAGAATGCGCACCTCACAGCTACTGTTCTCAGCCCGGGAGAATGCGCACCTCGCAGCTACTGTTCTCACCCCGGGAGAATGCGCACCTTGCAGCTACTGTTCTCTCCCCGGGAGAATGCGCACCTTGCAGCTCTGACACACTTCTGTGAGAGGCTATATTCTGCCCTCTGGTGGCTAAGAGGGTAGAAGTCCCTCCAAACTGCAATGTCGCACCTTTCTGCTTAGGCATAACCCTGAAGGCTGGCGATGTGCCTATCTCATACCATCAGATCCAGACAGGCAAGGTCTCTTCAGGAAATAGGTTTGTTGCATGAAAACATTGTCCTGGTTAGCACAAAATACTTCATGCTAAAGTCATTCTTACCAAAACATGAATATGAAAATAATGAAGTAGAATTTATCTCAAAATGTAAATTTGATGTGTGTATCTGAATATTGAGATGATGGAGGGACTAAACAGTGCACCGCAATTTGCTAAATTCTACCTTGTCCTGCTGGGATGTGGAAAGCTGTGAGCTCTTGTAAGAAGCTGGGTTTTATCTTTCTTCAAATCATTTTTAACATGAGCTTGTTAGATTCGGTAGGTTCATAAAATTAAATTATTTTAGCATAAGCATTTGACTTTCTATATTTGTGATAGTCAATGTCCGAAATTCTTAGTCAGTCTTGTCCAGGGGTTCTCAACTCAATCCTTGATTCACAACCAGTCAGTTTTTCAGGATAAGCACAATGAATACGCATGACAGATATCTGCATATCATATTGGCAAATCTGTCTCTCACGCGTATTCATTGTGGCTATCCTGAAAACCTGGCTGGCTAGGTGTGTCCTAAGGACTGGATTGAGAACCACTGATCTAATAAATGTTCTCTGTGTGCAGGCTGATGTGAAGTTGGGCAGGATTTTCTTCTGACTCAAAGCCAGAGGTTCAGTGGACTTGTTTCTCATGCTCTGGCCAAGTGTAACAGTTCAGCATAAAATGACACCAATAAAGACACCTGGTGACTGGACCCAGCCATAGCCTTGTGTATGCCCCCATTTTCCAGAAACGCCTGCCCTTTGACTTCTTCAGGATGGTCATTTGCATTGTCAAGATCTCTCCACATCCTCTACATTCAGTGCACCAAGGAATGTTGAAAAAGGTGGAGTTGGGAAGTTTGGAGCAACATTTGACATATTTGGATCAAACATGCCACAGAATTCAAATTCTTTCAAAAATAAATAAGTAGTGACCTCTTTTCATTATATTCTGGAATTTCTTCAGATCTGGTGCATTGGTTGAATATAAATTAAATGTGCAATTTGCAAACATAAAACAGTAAAAGCCAAAGCATGTAACGAGAACTTTATAAACGAACAACTTGATCCACGTTTGTAAAAATGAAGAGAAAAAATTGCTATGCTATACGTTACTTAAAAAACCTAGCTAGCCCCCGCGAATACCCCTGAAGGCTGAGCCAAAAACAGCCCACCTGCAAGGGAAGCCGTGTTCTTTAAAATCAACATGTTCCATGAAGACTTATGTTTAGTTATCCATTCACATTCTCAGTTCATGAAGATCTGAGTTTCCAACTGAAACGTGAATCCTAATTGGATAATGAATGAAATTATTGCCTAGAGATCAATAACGAGGACCCTTCCCATGGGTAAACCAGTATTTTACCTGTGGAGCTCAGGGGTTTGATTATTGCTTGACCTGTCTATGGTTAGAACAGTTCAATAATGTGACCACTCATACCTTGGGAAGGCAGAGCAGAGAGGAGCCGGGCATCAGTTATCTGCCTAGTTTTGCTTTCATTATTGTGACAAGCCCTGTGAGTTCAAATTATCTACAACTGGGGTCACCAACCTCCAGAGGGCCGCGGGCCGCACAGCCGACTACCGGGAGCCTCGCGGGCCGCACCCCCCTTCTCCCCACCCCCGAGAAAAAAAACAACAAATGCAAAATTATGAAAACAATGGCAGATCACCTTTATTGAATTTAATGAGATGGCTGATGATTCATGCTAGCAGACAAACGCTTAAAGTCCGGCTTAACAGATGACACTGACAGGAGAAGGGACGCTTGCAGGTGGTCGTTGGTGAGCTGCGAGCGCGTGGATACAATGGCGGGAATCCTTGGCGGGCCGCACGTAATGTTAACCGGGGTAGAGCCTCGCGGGCCGCACGAAGGGACCTCGTGGGCCGCATGTGGCCCGCGGGCCGCAGGTTGGTGACCCCTGATCTACAAGGTTTGCCAATTTGCAGCAGGTAGTTTGGTTATCTAGGCTTTAAGATACGTCAGACTTTTTTTTTCATTTTTGATCCATATTTCTCTCCATCAGCCAAAAACAGAAGTTTAACCTTAGTACAGAAGTTGGCGTTTCCCATGTACACATAATTCCAGCCTCTTCAGCACTCCTCCTATCCACACTATCCCATGCCTCCATGATCAAGCATTTCTAAACTCCACAGGTAAACTGCGCCAATTCTTTCTATCAGAAGATTAGGCCAGAGGGCCCCCAAAGTTTGAAAGTGCTCTACCATGGCTCACCAAAGGCAGGCGGAGCAGTGTGTTGAAACAGGGTCCAGAAGCAGCACAGTTTCACCAGGGAGACAGTCTTCCCTCTAGGAGGCTGAAAGAATACAGAGATCACACAGGACCTCATTTCCCACTCCACCCCCAGACACCAAAACATTTTACTGAACATAAGATGTGCAACATTACTAGTTCAAGACAATGATCCATTTCCGACAGAGACCATCAAGCTCACTTAAAAGTACCTTGAAGATCCCTATAGAGATATCCGGCAACCCCTATGTCTGCCTGGGTACTACTTGTTCATGGATCTGACCTCCATGAATTTGTGCCAACATGTCTTAAACTACCTGGACAACTAGACCTGATCCTGTCCTCCAGTGTCTTAACTGGAAAAATACCTTCTTGAATTTGTTTTAAATTCACTATCAGTTTCATGCTACTTATGCCCCCCTTATGCTGTTTGAAAGGGTAAATAACTGTTCCTTATTAACTTTCTCCACACCAGTCATGATCTTATAAACTTAGATCACACCTTCTCTGAGTCATATTTTCTACTGAGGGAATCTCTACCAGCCCAACTTGCCGACATCTTGTTGTTCTTAAATGCCGTTGAGTTGCTGTGAACTCATGGAGGCCCTCTGGTTAGTAGTCCTAAACTGTGTTCGGCCTGCAGTCTCTCAACTAATTGTTGACAGAGTGGCATCCATAGCTGCTGTTATTGTATCGATCACTGATTCTGCTTAAGGTGAGGGTCAACAACACTGTTTGACTCACCAAAAAACAAAAGTTAAAATGGCAACATCTTAAAGGGACATTTTAACATTTTTTTTGCTGAGTCAAAGAGTGTTGCTGACCCTCACCTTAAACATATTCATAGTGATCATCCCGAAAATCTGACTGGCTAGGTGCGTCCGAAGAACTGGTTTGAGAACCATGGGTCTAGTAAATGTTGTCTGTGTGCAGGTCAACAGGAAACTGGACAGGATTTTATTTATTTATTTGGACAGTTTTTCTATACCGCCCCTTCCAGAGATCAGGGGTGGTTTACATGGAACAACAAGTTACATAGAACAGGTATTAAACTGTTTATTTATTTATTTTCTCTTATATACCGTGCTATTCTGCATCAGTGTGGTTTACATTGAACAAACTGAAATTACATTGAACAGGGCATTATAACTTAGAGATAACTATTTTACAGGGAACATGGGCTATGGAGGGTTAAGTGGCTTGCCCAAGACCACAAGGAGCACCTGTGGGACTAGAAACCCCAGTCCTTCCAGCCCAAGGTTGCTGTCCTCTAGTGGGATTTGAACCCCTGACCTTCCGGCCTCAGGTACCTTGCCCCAACCACTAGGCCACTCCTCCACTCATTGGATTTTCTTCTGACTCGGAGCCAGAGGATCAGTAAAATAAGCTATTCCAAGCCTAATCCAGACCAACACTTCAGACAGACAACAGAGTATTTTATGTATACAGAAATTGCAATTCAGGTAGTTCACTTGGCAATTTGGTCTCCTCATACACAGAGGGTAATTTTAAAACAGAACGCCTATTTCATGCCTTAATAGGCTCAAAGCACTATCTCCAGTTCTGCACAAATTCTCATGTGTCGTACTCAGATGTGCATGTGTGTGCACGCGAGTACACTGCATCTCTGCCCCTGACCTATGTAAAATATCCAGAATACCTACACATGGATGTGCAGTTTTGCTAGCATGCATATGTCTACGCATATGTACCCCACCCTATGTCAGAAAAACCATATTCCCATATAAAACACTCTTTACATGGGGAAACCACTTTATAAAATTACCCCATAATGCATTACACTTTCTCC
Organism: Ichthyophis bannanicus; assembly: GCA_033557465.1. Classification (NCBI taxonomy): domain Eukaryota; kingdom Metazoa; phylum Chordata; class Amphibia; order Gymnophiona; family Ichthyophiidae; genus Ichthyophis; species Ichthyophis bannanicus. The sequence continues at coordinate 7,181,237 of CM066047.1, forward strand.
TGGATCCAATTAGTGGGCAAGTCCTGAATCCTCTTTGGCTTTCATTGGCTGAACTTCGATGTCCCCTAAGTAATTCTGCTTTTTCTTCACCACAAATTCCAAGCCTACTGATAATGTGGTCGCCTGTTCAGTTAAACAAGTGTTCTAAGAGTGCATAAATCAATCTGACCTAAGGCCACTGGGTTTAGGGAATCCTGACGTAGGGTTGCCAACTGGCTCCAGATGCGCCCAACAGACTTGATCCAGTCCTGGGTTTACCCCATTGCATGCAGTGACTTGTAGTTTTTCATTTCTTATGGAGTGCAATGGAGAAATCAGAACTACATATCCCTGCATGCAATGGGGTAAACCCAGGACTGAATGACACTGTCGGGCGCATCTGGAGCCAGTTGGCAACCCTATCCTGATGTTACTCTGAAAAAGTTCCTCTTTGTACAGTAATTTCCTTACCCTACTAGGAATCTGAAATGTGTTTACTTGGTTTCTGTTCTCTTGCCTACATATGCTGTAAAATTGCTTATTGAGATGATTTTTGTGTTCTTTAGTTTCTACATTTCATCACACTGATAAACTCTTTTTTTAAAAATAAATCTTTATTGAGTGCATCACATTCCAGCAGTACGTTTCTCCCCCCAACAGATCCTCCATCTACAGGAACACAGTTGTATCATACAAACTTTACAGCCCCACATCAGGGCTTGTTCTTATTCTTATCTCCCCCATTCCCCCTTCATCCCCCATCTCCCCTAATTCTACTTCAATCTACTTCATAACTTTTCTCTTTAAACTTCAATAAACTATGGAATACTCGGAAACAGGCACTTTGCATAAATCCCATCCATCTGTAGTCTCTCTCATCCTCGTCATCCATTGTCCCAATGTGGGTGGCATTAACTCTTTTTAAAATGAACTTTGCGAACCAGAATAGCGACAGGAAAAAAACGTTCCCTGACACATTCTCCTGGATCTATCTCCTATCTATAAGAACATAAGATGTGCCACAATGGGTCAGACCAAAGGTCCTCTCAAGCCCAGTATCCTGCTTCCAAGTGGCCAGTCCAGTCACCAGCGCCTGTCCAATGCCCTCTGCTTTTTCTGCCCCATCCTTCTCAGAAGGCCATATTCACAAGCTCTTAGGCAGTTGGTGGCAGGCTGACTCCATCAGTGCTTCCTTTAAAACTCATTTCTGCCACTTAAATGCATAACTTTGGCCATCTAAGTCACTAAACGGCCAGCGTTATCCATTTTAAATATGGGCAGGACTCGGTGAGGGCCAGGGACAGCATCGTAAGTTATGCAGTGACTGGCGAAATTGAGCCACTCTCCCAATAACGGAAATGGTTGACTGTATCCACAAATATCCATTTAGTTATATGTGAATTTTCTATGAGCCTCCTTATACATTTAGAAAGATTGTTTAGGTGCATCCAAGTCAAAGCACCCAGAGCTTAGTAGGAGGGGCAACAAAGAAGTTGGGTGTGCGTGAATGTTTCCTAAAATCAACTTGTTTCCACCCTAAAAGATAAACATCTCCGGCAAGAGAAAAAAACAGAGACGTGCACAATAATAGATCAGACATGCAGATTTTTGAGCAATTTTAGAAACTTGCACATTTCAGATATGGGACGTGTCTGGGAACATACATGTGCCCATGATACTATTACAGAACTCATACATGTATCTCTCCCAGCCTGCTATTTTCCAAATGGAGATGTGAAGCAATGTAGCGACTAGGAAAAGGCTCCTCTATTTATTGGCATGCTTTCTGAAGGAGGGTAAAGCAGTGGGGGGGTGAGAGGGGATTGTCCTCACCCCACTACTGTTGTCAGGTTCCCAAAACAAGCACTTTTCAGATGGCTATTCTTTCCTAGGAGCAGGTATAGACATGGACATCTCCACCAGCGGATTGAGACCTGTGGCAGTGTCCTAAAATTGGGCGCATGCGAGTGTGGTTTTCAGGACACTCTGCACATGCCCCACCAAGCCCCCCTGCAACACAGACTTCATTACACTAGCCACAAGTAAATTCTGGACTTTCTAATATGACTCGGGATGTAGCTGTGATTGGGAATATTTCCAGGAGGTAATCTGTAGGGCTGTGCAGCCATTTCAAATGACATATCTTATGCCATCTTTTCTTTAACTTTTTATTTATACATTTTTCAAATACATCAAAGCACTTGTTCAGAATGGAGAAAATCCACAAAATGTAATTAAGAACAAAAACTTAATACCGATATCCTATATCATTCTGTATAATTTTCAAAATGGAACGATGGACAATAACCCTAAATTTCAGGGGGTTTCATTGTTATCAATCGCACACACTATTCTTACTCGGTATGCACAAAGCAGAAATGTATGTGAGCTACAAAGTCCTAATAAATGAAGAAAGAGTGTAGAGTATGGGGGTTATTCCACACCTGTGAATAGCAGGGATGAATGTCCATAGAGCTCCCCGCAAGTAAAAGGTCTTAGTGCATGGAGCTCTAGACGGGGGCGGGAGGGAGTGGCGACAGGGGGGAGTGGGTGGAGTTGGTGGAGTGGGGGCAGGGTGCTCAACCCAGATGTACAGGGCTGATTGCAGCTGTGGCCCTGTGCGTCTGGGGGATCAAGGATGCACGGGGACCTTATTCCACCTCAGAGGTGGAATAAGGTCCCCTGATATTGGCGGTAAGTGACGGAGGTACCGGTGGGGAGGTGAGCAGGGGCAGAGGGTTCCCCACAGCCTGATCACAGCCTTGGCAGGTCCCTCCAGGGGTCGGGCAGCGGAGAAAAGCACATGTAATGTTTTGCGGTGCAGCGGGGCTCCATGCAGGAGCATAGGGAGGGCTTGATGGGGCGATTGCTACATGTCTAGGTCTGCTGAATCAGGGCCACATCCGCGATGTCCAGACGGCCCAGACAGCCTCGGTTCAGAATTGGTCTCCATGCGAAGAAAAACTCTTCTTAAAACATAACAAAACAAACAAAAATGGTGACATGACATCAAAATTGGCGTTGCATGTTCAGAATCTGCGTGCTGCCTTCCCTGCCCCTGCCCTAGTAGCAGATCATATGCCGCTGGTAAGAAGAGGGCAGGTGATAGCTGCCAGGAGGAAGGGCAATAGATACAGTAAGGAAGATGCATGCAATGGCCGAATCACATTCCAGTACAGCAGCTCTGTCCCTGTCCCAGAGCGCTTACAGCTAAGAGCTGATTTACTAAAGCGCACTAATGCTTTCAAACATGTGCTATTGCTGCCGTGCAACCTAGTTACTAATAGCCACTGATAAAGCGTACCTGCACTGTACCTGCAGCACTGAAAGGTGAAGGGACTTGCCCAAAGTCACAGGGGCATCAGTGGGAAAATGAGATTTGAACTCAGGCTTGCAATCTGCTATTCCAACCACTAGGCCACTGATTACTGTTTAAATAAACAACTGAATGAATTGTTTTATCTGCCCAGAGGAAGAGGGGAGCGTTAGAGAGGCCGGAATGTTCCTGCCCCCTTTGTAACCTGATGAGTTTGGTAGAGGTTCGTTCATGAGGCCACCTCGTCTTTGCCTCGTACACAGACAGACTTCTCCCACAATCTAGAATAATAGGTCCAGGATCATAGAGTCTGAAATCCAAACCCTGATGTGCATTCTTCTAAGAAGAAAATAATGATTATTATCATCTCCTAAGTATCCGGCGAGCTGTGCTGCAGAGCTCGGTTTATCTGCGCACTGTATTCCCCTAATCCTCAAGAACTGGAGGATTTTAAAGGACATCGGAAATTGCTATTGATCTAAATATCAACATAATGAACATAAATTCAGGAAATCGTTTGCAGAAGTAGAAGATAGTACAGGCATCAGCATGGAAGAGGTTCCTGAAAGACTGTCTGCTAGAACCTTATAAATCACTGAGCAGACGTGGATCTGACGCAATCTGAAGAGATGCCTTTTCCTGAATCTTCTTAAGAGGAGCAGTATAACCTTCCACAGCCAGGGAAAAGGCACGTCTGTTCTTTTACGCAAGCAGCCATCCCCTTGCAAGCCGCTCATGTTACTACACAGCAAGGTGCAGGAATTAAGCCGTCATGTGAGAGTCACAGCTAAATAATGCCGGACAGTGGGGTCTGATTCAAGTCACGATCCCTGCTTCATTCTCTCCATGTAACTGAAGTAGAAAAGCTAGACAGTCCGCTCTCTGTGTCTAGTGCTGCCATGCTAATCAAGCTGATAACAATGCGTGTTTAAAATATGTCCTGAAAGACACGTTTTAGCTGGGCCTCCCATTTGTACATAGCCACATAGACATCCATTATGTCTGTGAGGAGCTTTCACAAACCTCCCAAAAACAATGTTTCCCCCTCATTAATATTCACTTTTGAAATTCTGAAGACCCTGCATATGGAGGAAAGACCTCAAGGATCTAATTTTCTGTATTTTTAAGTTTGTGAGCTTTTTGGAATTTGAATGATTTGCCAGTATTTCAGTAACTATAAGAGAAAAAATCCCAACAGCAAAAACTTCACTCTATGTTATTTTAATTTAGCTTTAATCTTGGCCATGTTGGACATGAAAATTGTCAATATCAGAGTGCTTTGAAATTGGCTAAAATGTGGCTATGATTTAAGTAAAACCTCTTGCAGAAGTCCTGAAAACTGGATGCAAATAAAGACAAAAGATCTGAGAATCTTTTTTAACGCCATAGGTACATATTTACCAAACTGCGCTAAGCACTAGGATGTGGTTTGCCGTGTGCTTAAAAGCTCTATTCATGACTTGCACATCTGAAACCATCCTTTCAGACAGGCAAATCACAAAGACCTCTCTGCAGCCATTTTAGAAAGTCAAATACACACATATCCTTGGCACAATCACATCAATGTCATGGGGAGCAGGGTGGTGCCGTGGCCTGGGCATTGCCGCACAATTTGAGAAAGGATCATGCCTGCCTGGCCATGGCTTCTGATAAGTCCATACTTATACCTGCTGCTGACCACAAATAAGTAGCAGAAAAGTGCCCGTCTTGAGTCAGTAACACTGGCAGAGAGAAGAGAGGAATGTGTTCTCTCTACCACAGTAATTTTCATCGGGTCAGTGGAACCTGCATGTTAATTAACTGAGCTTTCGTTTTACTGCCCTGCTGCCAAATGTCAGGCTGGGACTCATATATATCATAGCATACACGCCCCTGTCCTGTACCCATGGCTGTGGCCATGCATTTTGGGGATGTCCACATTTCTAAAATGGGATGCAAACGTGCACATATGCAAGGGCCCATTTCCTGAAGTGGTCGCAGGACATGCATCTTATGGAGTAGAGATGGAGCAATTTCAGAAGGCACTTAGACATGCCCCCCGTTACGTAGGGGCAGGCAGGTTAGGAGCAGAATGTGGGCATGGAGGGCGCATCATGCTTAGGGCAGGCGTTTTCCCATTAGCAGGGGCACTTAACATCACCTCAAGTGCTGGCAGGAAGTGCACGTGCATGCCAGTCAGCATGGCGCAGTGCCCTAGCAATGCATTAACAGAGGGGGATGGGCGCGCTCACCCCATAAAATCAGTGCAGACCTCCATGCTAGTTTTGTGACTCAAACGTGCAATACTAGCCTCAAAAAGATTGTGTTATTATTATTCTGGGAGGGGGCACATTTACATTGTTTTAATTAGAATGGTGTGGTTTGAGCACAGGAAGATGTACGAGATTCCTATTAGATGTATATGTTTATAAAATAGGCACCCTCCTGTCCACTTAACCTGGGCATCCTATGTGACATTAGTCCCCGGTGGCTGAAATACAAATCAGTGCCGGGCTCAACTTCTGTGATCTACTGGGTGCCTGGTTGAATAGTTTTTGGAGAGATTTGGTGCTCGTGACTATGGTGTTTTAAACATATTGCCTGGCTTTTTGGGGTGTAGGGCCTTTGTGTGATGTATTTGCATCAGAATCGAAGGGACCTTGGAAGAGCTGATTGGTAAATTCCTTCTTTTCTTCCCCTCACCCACCCACCCCATTGTCACCTTTTATTTTATAGGCTGCCGAAGTGCTTTTGAATATTAAGCCCTTAGTGCATTGCTTATTGTAGCGTGCAGAATAAAGATTTTAATGTGTGCGCTCAAAACATTTTTAGCAAAACTTTAGTGCATAGGCCCCTCAGTTTTTGAAGTTTTTAATTTGATTTCAGACTCTGTATTGCCATCTTTTAATGAGGTTACTTCTTCTCTCTCTTTTTAAAAGTATCATTTTTCCAGCATTTTCCTGTTAGTTTGAATACTAGAACTATTAATGTTCAAAATGTCAGTTTCCTACCTTGTCTAGAATTTGGTTAAATGTTACAAATAAAACTATTTATTGCTAGATACAGATCTATAGATAGAAATGCAAGAAGCTGCTCTTTATTTTCTAGATATATTATAATCCATTTTATCTTCTCAAAACATCCAGTAAAGAGGGGGGCCTTGCTTCCAATTACTGGGGAAAGGACAAAGGCAAAATCCAGAATTATTCCACAGTCGCCTCTCAGAACATATCTGATAATATAAACATTCATCCATTAGGGAAAATCTACCCTTTACTGCCCCCATTAAATGCCTTGGCAGCACTATTAAAATACAAGTCTGATTTGTGTTTAATGATCTTGAAAAGAAAGTAAGTGCTTTAGTATTACCGTTCAAATGTTCTGATATCAGCGTCTGATATTTACAGTCTGAACCATGGCAGACTGCGTAAATCTACCACAGAATGTGTACATGACAAGATAGTGAAAATGTTTTCACAATTTCTTGGTGTTACTTCCCCCAGAAGTGCAGTTTTCACTTTTTTTCTCTTCTGAGCAATGATATGTAGCCCTCTGTGACATTTCATTATTTTGCCACAAAGTGGAATGAAGATACACAATGCCAAAATGAATTTTAAAAAACAGTAAAACTATTAAAAAAGCAAGAAAAGTCATTTTATTCATTGACTATTGAATTGTTTACAAAAATCTTGGTAATTATCATGCCAAAAACCACAGGAAATATGAGCAATACTGTTTCCTGTATGTATTCATGGGATCACTTTGCACCAGTATAAAATAAGGGGGTTATTTTAGAAGTCCCATTCGTGCTTTGGACATCTGAAATGGGTGTACGGACATCCAAAGCATCGATATGTCCCTGAGCCATTTTGGAAAGTGGTTCTAAGGAGGTCCCTAGCATGACGATGTCCCAGGCTGAACAGGGACATAGTTTAGGTATGTCTGGGGTGTTCTCAAGTACTCGGACGTCCTTGACCGATTCCAGAAACACCCTGAACATCCCGAGCTGCATCCAAGTTTCTATCTGCTCCAGGGCACGAATAGGTCTCGGAAAAGCTCTTCCTCTGCTGTCCAGACACCAGCAGAGCATAGAGAAGAAGATACTTTGATCCCCTTGTATTTTTACTGAAGACGCATGATTTTGGTTTGGAACACTGAGACACCTCCCCACATGCAAAATAGCTTGTGATCAGCATAGGACAGACATTCTCCATCCCAGTTTTCTTAGTGGGGACATCCATGTTTCCAAAATTGGTCCAACAATTAAACATCCCTGACATTTTATTTGGCCGTTTTGTCGTGAATGCCACAGATTTTACATGATGAAAGAGGATCCAATTTGCTCAAAAACATCCCTCCTAATGCCCAAACACTATATTTTTGTCGGAGCTCGTCAGCCCAGTGTCAAGAACTGTTTCAAAGACACAGCCGTGACTGCTCCTTTTTATTAAGTAAATTTAAAATAGGAAACTAAAGTCCAACACTTAGCTGTGTACCACCAAAACGCCGAAACTCCCAGTGAACGACGTGGCTCACGTTTCGGGTTTTATATCAGCATGTCCAGAAAAACCCTGCTTCAGGTCAAAATGGATCGTCTGCCATCTGCTGATCCGTTTTGACCTGAAGCAGGGTTTTTCTGGACATGCTGATGTAAAACCCGAAACGTGAGCCACGTCGTTCACTGGGAGTTTTGGCGTTTTGGTGGTACACAGCTAAGTGTTGGACTTTAGTTTCCTATTTTAAATTTACTTAATAAAAAGGAGCAGTCACGGCTGTGTCTTTGAAACAGTTCTTGACACTGGGCTGACGAGCTCCGACAAAAATATAGTGTTTGGGCATTAGGAGGGATGTTTTTGAGCAAATTGGATCCTCTTTCATGGTGTTTCTAATTTAATCCGATTTGGGTTCTCTTTTTTGCACAAACAGATTTTACATGGACATCCTTTCCAAAATGCCACATTAAATTGCCCTCTTTAAACAAGAAGTAATCTTCAGATTTGACACCTTACTGAAAGGTCTATGGATACATTTAAACCTCAGAGACTGCAAGAAATTTCAAAGGGAAAACACTTCTGAAAATTGTCAAAAGTATAACGTGCCCATTGACATTTAGAACATAAGCCCAGTATCCTGTTGCCTGGTTTGGCTACCGTTGGAAACAAGTAGCTGTCAATTTCCCATAAGTAGATAGATTTCATGTTGCTTATCCCAGGGTAAGCAGTGGATTTCCCCGTTCCACTTTAATAATGGTTTATTGAGTTTTCCTCCAGGAACTTGTCCAAACCTCTCTTAAATCCAGCCATACTAACAGCTTTTACTACATTCTGTGGTGACAAATTCCAGAGTTTCATTACACGTTGAGTGAAAAATATTTTCTCTTATTAGTCTTTAATGGGTTACATTATAGCTTCATTGCATGTCCCCTAGTCTTTCTATATTTTGATGATGCAATCAGTCTACGTTTACCCGTTCCACTCCATTCATTAATTTATAGACCTCTATCATATCTCCCCTCAGCCGTCTCTTTTCCAGGTTCAAGAGCCCTAACCTTTTAAGCCTCTCCTCATAGGGATATCCTTCCATCCCCTTTACCATTTTGATAGCTCTTCGCTGTACCTTTTCCAATTCTGCTATATCCTTTTTAAGATACAGTGACCAGAATTGCACACAATATTCAAGGTGCGGTCGCACCAGGGAACAATACAGAGGCATTATAATATCCTTTGTTTTATTTTCCATTCCTTTCCGTATGATTCCTAGCATTCTCTTTGCTTTCTTGACCACCACTGCACACTAGGCGGAGGGTTTCAACATGTTATCCACAATGACGTCTAAATCTTTTTCCTGGGTGGTGATTCCTAATGTAGAACTGTGCATTTTGTAACTGTTGTTTGGGTTGTTCTTCCCTAGGTGCTTAACTTTGCACTTATCCACATTAAATTTCATCTGCCATTTGGATATCCAGTCTTCCAATTTATCAAGGTCATTTTGTAATTTTTCAGAATCCTCTTGTGTTTTAACAACTTTTAATGATTTTGTGTCATCTGCAAATTTGATCACCTCACTCGTTATTCCCATTTCCAGATAATTTATGAATATGTAAAAAAGCAGCGGGCCCAGCACAGATCCCTGAAATACAAAACACTACTGATGACATTTAAAGTACTAAATAACCTGTCAGCAGATTCCTGCTCGGATATCATACAATTGACACCGAACAACAGAACGGGGAGAACAAACTCACAAACCCTTCTGCAATAATAAAAAGTACCCAAGCTACTAGACACCGAGCCTTCTCGTTATAGCTACCAACCCTTTGGAACACTCTCCTTGCTCCGATCCGAACCATCTCCGACCTTTCAACCATATACCATACCCTATGCAATTGCCATGGTCTGCAGGTCCCACATAGCTGACTATCCTTAGGCTTATCTCTTATGAAACACATACAAGAATGTAACATAGTTCTACCCGTTGCCATCCAAGTTGACATCTCTGTTCAATGTAAAATGTTTATTGTTCCTGTTCTATGTAAACTACTCTGATTTTAAAATACAGCGGTATATAAAAGCAAATAAATTTTAATTTAATTTAATTTAATTAACAGATTATTTATATACCGCTCCTTCCATTGATCAGGTGCGGTTTCCATATAACAACAATAAACAGTGTGGTCTGTTTTTACATATAACATTTGTAGCTAGGTAAATACAGTTAACAATTAATAATTAACAATTAACAATTAGTAAACTATGTACAGTTGAACATAATTAAACTATATACATTGTTTTGTTTTTCATTTACTTATTCGCTTTGTTTTAGGGTGTATCACTTCATTCTTTTGATGAGTTGTGTATTACTCGGGGTGGGATTATCCTTTATCCAGTTGGGGGGTGTGTGGTGTGCTGGTCAGAGATCCATAATGCTTTGTGAATAAGTGTGTTTTGAGTTTTTTCTGAACTCCATTATGTCGGGTAATTGTCTTAGTTCTATTGGGATTGTGTTCCACAAGATAGGTGCTGCATGGGAGAAGGCTTTTTTGTTAGTGGATTTATTGGCCCTAATGAATTCTTTTGGAGTGGTTAGTTTATTAAGCTGGTCTCTCCTTGGAGAAATTAAAATAAATAAATACTCCACTATTCACCTTTCTCATTGAGAAAATTGGCCATTTATCCTTACTCTTTGCTTTCGATCTTTAAACCCGTTCCTGAAACACAATAGTGCACTGCCTCCTATCCTATGACTTTTTAATTTCTCCAAGAGTCTGTCATGAGTGACTTTCACCTTCCAGATGTGGATTGGAGTATTCCTTCTGCATATCTGGAAAGAAGTAAAAAGACTGTAGATGCCTTCCAAGAAGCATCGCTCAGAAACTGGTGAAAGAACCAAGCAAGAAAATTTTGATGCTGGATTTAGTACTCATCAATGGTTTGAGGTAAAAGCCAAGGCAGACTCCAATCGCAGCAAACACACAGCAAACACATTTCCTCAAGTCTAGATTTCAAAAACGCTGACTTCAGTAAAATGGGAAAGTACCTGAAGGAGAAGTTGGTAGGGTGGGAAATAAGGGAAGTGGAATTGCAGTCTGCGAGACTTAGAGAGGCAATAAAAGGAGCAAAGGATATATATGTAAGGAAAGTAAATAAAAACAATAGGATAAGGAAACCTATATGGTTCACCAAAGAAGTGGCTGCACAAATAGAGGCAAAAAACCACAGCTTTCACAAAATTGAGAAGGTCACAAAAAGAGGAACAAAGAATAGAATACAGGATAAAGCTAAAAGAGTCAAAGAGAGAACTAAGGATAGCAAAAGCAGTTATGGAAGAAAAGATGGCTAAAGATGTGAAGTGTGGCGATAAAACTTTTATCAGGTATATTTGGGAGAAGAGGAAGATCAGAGGTGGAATTGCAGGACTCAAAAGTACCAAGGACAGATTTGTGGAAAGTGACATTAAAAAAGTGAAAAATGCTAAACACACACTTCTGTATTCACTCAAGAAAATCCTAGAGAAGGACCACGTAAGACTGACAAAATATACAAATGGAAAGAGAGTAGAGACCACCCCTTTAACAGAAGATGATGTGAATAGCTCGCAAAACTGAAAGTGGACAAGGCCATGGGACTGGATGGGATACATCCCAGGATATTGAAAGAGCTTAGAGAGGTTCTTGCACGGCCTTTAAAGGATGTTTTTGAGAGATCCTTGGAAACGGGAGAGATTCCGCAGAACTGGAGAAGGGCTGATGAGGTACCTCTTCACAAAAGTGGTAATAGGGAAGAAGTGGCAAACCACAGGCCAGTAAGCCTTACTTCGGTGGTGGGAAAAGTAATGGAGGCGCTCCTGAAAGAGAGAATAGTGGGCTTACTTGAAACCAATAGGTTGCATGATCCGAGGCAACATAGTTTTACAAAGGACAATCATACCAAACAAATCTGATCGAGTTCTTTGACTGAGTGACCAGAAAGCTGGATCAAGGGCATGTGATGGATGTGATCTACCTAGATTTCAGCAAAGCCTTTGATAATACCGTTCCTCATAGGAGGCTTATCAATAAACTGAACAGCCTGGGGATGGGTCCCAAGGTGGTGAACTGGATCAGAAATTTGTTAACTGACAGATGACAGAAGGTGCTGGTAAACGGAACTCACTTGGAAGAAAGGAAGGTGATTAGCGGGGTGCCTCAGGGGTCGGTCCTGGGATATTGCTGAAGAATTGAATGGAAAAATCTGCCTTTTTGCAGATGACATGAAAATTTGCAACAGAGTGGATGCTTCTGAGGGAGTGGACAATATGAGGAAAGATCTAAAAACATTGGAAGAATGGTCTAATGGTTGGCAGTTACAATTTAATGCAAAGAAGTGCGGCGTCAAGCACTTGGGATGCAGAAATCCAAAGGAAAGGTATGCAATAGGGGGAGAGAGGTTGGTGCAAACAGACCAGGAAAGGGACCTATGAGTGCTAGTGTCTGAGGATCTCAAGGTAGCGAAAAAATGCAACAAGACGGTAGCCAAAGCCAAAAGGATGCTGGGCTGCATACAGAGAGGGATAACCAGCAGAAAGGAAGAGACGCTAATGCCACTGTACAAGTCAGCTATTGTATTGTCTGTCTTGTTTAGACTGGAAGCTCTGATGAGCAGGGGCCATCTTTATATAGTGCATAAGCTTTGTAGCGCTATATAAATGATTAGTAATAGTAGTAGTAGTAAGTCATTGTGAGACCTCACTTAGAGTATTGTGTTCAGTTTTGGAGACTATGGGCTCGATTCAGAGACGCAGGTTGCATCCTGATGGCAGTCCCGCAAGCCATTAGGAACCTAGTCCCCCTCCTGCTCTCCCTGCACTTCCTGAGCAGTAGGATGGGGAGAGCAGGTGGTGAGACGGGGGGCGCAGGATCTGGGTGGAGCAGGTGTGGGCTGAGCCAGCAGGGCTGATTCTAGTCACGGCCCTGTATGTCCTTCTGGGTCAATGGGGACGTGCTGCTTATTCCATCTCAAAGGCGAAATAAGCAGCACTAATCCAGCGATCAGGCCAGGGATCCCTCCCTGGGCCGGGGCAGGGTGCAAGGGGGTCCCTGCTGCATTATCTAGTCCGCGGCTGGCAGGCCATAGGTTGGGCGGCAGGGAAGAGGGGGCCTAAGCCGGGAGTCGGGGTCACCTGCGGGGAGGGCATCCCCACAGGCAGCAGGGGCATGCTGGGTCGTCCACGGGCCTGATTCTGTATACCTTGGGAACATCCAGAATCAGGTCCTAATGGGCCCATCTTCCTCAGGGACGTCCAGAAGGCCCGGTCGGCCCTCTCTCTGAATCGGGCTCCACATCTCACAAACAATATAAAAAGACTTGAAACAGTTCAGACAAAGGCAACCAAAATGATTTGGAGCCCACGCCAGAAGCTTTATGAGAAGAGACTTGAAGACCTAAATATGTACACTCTGGAGAAGAGGAGGGACAGGGGAGATATGATTCAGACCTTTAAATACTTAGGGCTATGTTTACTAAACCGGGCTAACGGTTAACCTGGGCTATCTGCAACTAGGTCCCATTGAATAATATGGGACCTAGTGGCAGATAGCCCAGGTTAACCGTTAGCCCGGTTTAGTAAACATACCCCTTAGAGTATTAATGAACAAACAAACCTCTTCCAAAGACGGGGAAGCTGTAAAACTAGAGGGCATAATATGAAGCTGCAAGGGGGTAAACTGAGGTAAACTGAAAGGCAATGTCAGGAAATACTTTTTCATTGAAAGGGTGGTGGATGCTTGGAATGCCCTCCCGATGGAAGTGGTGGGGGTAAATACAGTGACGGAATTTAAAATGGCACAGTGGATCCCTTTATAGCAAGAGGATAAAATCAAAATAAACTTAAGTATCTTTTATACTCAATAAATACAGGGGGGCTGACCTGCACCAAGCAGCAGGTACAACCCTAAACACAGGCAAAGAGAGAGCTGACCTGCACAGAGCTGCATTTACAACCACTGTAGCCACCTTACTGGGTAGAGTAGATGGACCATACTGGTCTTTATCTGCCATCATGTACTATGGCCATCATGTACTATGGCTGGCATGTAGGGTGCCGACTAGCGAGGTCAGACATCAGCGGTGGACGTTAGCCACTGGGATCTGATTTCAGGTGCAAAGCTCCCCGCACATTCAGGGCCACTGTGCAGAGAGCTCTGGATGGGAGTGGGAGGTGGCAGTGACAGGGAAGAGAGTGGGCCGTGCAGAGGTGGCCCTATGAACCTGGATGTACAGGGCCCAGTACTTCCGACAGTGCTGACGTGGCCATCGGACTTATTCCACCTTGGTGTCCCCTGTCGAGATCCGGGCAGCAGGGAATGAAGAGTGGGATGGCAGTGGCCCTACCTGAGCTTGTGCATTGTGTCCCGATTTCATGATGACAGGACACCATGGCACTGGGGCTCCTGCAGGATAATGGGAGGGGAGGGGCTAGCAAGGGAGTGGGATGGACGTCTAGGCCATTGGGATCGGGGTATGACCAGCTCATCTAGTTCCCGATTCTCCACTCGTGGGACCGTCTGGCTCCTGAGGTTATAGAATCGGGGTCCAATCCATCCAGATTTTGGATGTCAGGACAAGCCAGACATGCCCCTTTCAGCATCGGGTTCCACGTTACTATGTTACCATGTTACACTATATCAACCAGCTCACCTTGATCTACCTGTTTATTCATTCCTTCAAAAAAATATAACAGATTAGTAAGACAAGATCTTCCTTGGCTAAATCCATGTTGGCTTTCTCCCATTATACCATGACTATCTACATGTTCGGTAATTTTGTTCTTTATTATAGTTTCTACCATTTTGACTGGTACTGATGTCAGGCTCACCGGTCTGTAGTTTTCTGGATCATCCCTGGAGCCCTTTTTAAAAATTGGCATTATATTGGCCAGTCTCCAAACTTCAGGTATTACAGATGATTTTAATGATAGCTCACAGATTACTAATAGTAGGTCTGTAACCACATATTTCAGTTCTTTCAGCACACTCAGATATATACCATCTGGTCCAGATGATTTGCTACTCTTTAGTTTATCAAATAGTTGTAACACATCTTCCCAGTTTATCGACATTGTTTCAATTCTTCTTTTACATCAACTTTAAATACCATTTCAGGAATGGGTAAATTCCCTACATCTTCTTCAGTAAAGACCAAAGCAAAGAATTCATTCAATTTCTACATTATGGCCTTGTCCTCCCTTAGCGCCCCTTTTACCCCTCTATCATCTAATGGTCCAACTGACTCACAGGTTTTTTGCCTTAAATGTATTTGAAAAAGTCTTTATTGTGCAACTTTGCTTCCACGGCAAGCTTTTTTTTCAAATTCTCTCTTTGCCTGCCTTATCAATGCCTTGCATCTAACTTGCCAGTGCTTATGTTGCTTTCTGTTTTCGTCATTTGGCTCTTTTTTCCCATTTCCTGAAAGATGTTTTTTTTGGCTACAACAGCCTCTCTGACCTCACCTTTAAACCAGGCTGGCAGTTTTTTGACCTTCCTTCCACCTTTCTTAAAGTGTAGAATACATGTGATTTGGGTTTCCAAGATAGTATTTTTAAACAATGCCCATGCTTGATATAAACCTTTAACCTTTGCAGCTGCTCCTTTTAGTTTTTTCTTAGCTATTTTCCTCATTTTATCATAGTCTCCCTTTTGAAAGTTAAAAGGTAGTACTGTGGATTTCCTTACCATCCTTCCTCCCTTTAATTAAATGAAACGCGATCATGCTATGATCACTGTTGCCAAGTGGCCCCAACACCCTTATCTCTTGCACCAGATCTGGTGTTCCACTAAGGACTAAGTCCAAACTAGCTTCTTGTTGGTTCATAAACCAGCTACTCCAAGAAGCAGTCATTTATTTCATCTAGAAACTTTATCTCCCTAGCATGTCCTGCCGTGACACTGACCCAGTCAATACCGGGATAATTGAAATCACCCATTATTACTGTTTTGTAACTTTTGTTAGCTTCCCTGATTTCTTTTAGCATTTCATCATCCATCTTTTCATTCTGGCCAGGTGGTTGATAGTACACTCCCACTGCCATCGCATTCCCCTTCTCCTTTTAACATGGAATTTCTATCAGATTCTACAGTGAATCTTGTTTCCTGCAAAACTTTAATCCTTTCTGACTCAATGCCCTCTCTAACATAGAGAGCAACCCCTCCACCAATTTGATCAGCTCTATCATTACGATATAGTTTGTACCCGGTATCAGTGTCCCACTGGTTGTCCTCCTTCAACCATGTCTCTGAGATACCAATCATATCTAACCTCTCATTTAGTGCTATATATTCTAACTCTCTCATCTTATTTTTTGAGACTTCTAGCATTTGAGACTTCTAGCAACCCTTAAGACCTCTACTCGCCCCTAATGACTTCCGAACAATCTTCCAAGCCCTTGTAATACCACATTTTGACTACGCTAATGTCATCCTGCATGGTCTACCCAAGAGCACCCTCAACCCACTCCAATTGGCGATGAACTCAGCAGCCCGCATCCTCTGCAGTACCTCCAGTAGAGACCACATCACCCCCATACTAACAGAGCTTCACTGGCTACCCCTGCAAGCCAGGATAACTTACAAAGCACTACTGCTGTCCTTTAAAGCAATTAATCAAATAGCCCCACCTTCCCTCTCCTCACTTATTATCAACACCCCCACGAACAGACTGAGAAGATCCGCAGCCGCTAATACCCTTGTCGTACCAAAGGAGTACACTAAATGTAACCAAGCAACCAGAGACAGGGCCTTTACCTTATTCGCTCCAACTTGCTGGAACAATCTCCCTCCTCATATCCGATCAATAAAAGACCTCTCTCAATTTAGAAAGGTCCTTAAACACTACCTATTCTGTCATCACCTTTTAGGCCCTAACTCTACACCTCCTCCCCCTATCTCGCAAATCACCCACAGCCTCTGACATTCCAAAAACATAGTCATTACAGAACACGAACTAGACTCTCTGCACACCCAAATTTATGATCCCAACTTGAACTGTAATTTGCCAGAGGTAATATATCTTTCTGTACATAGTTTGTATATAGTTTACCATGTTATCTCCAAGTTACTGACCCTGTTATAATGTAAGCAAAGATTGTTCTAATGCGAAAATTTGTTATCTGTAAACCGCGCTGATACCAAAAAGCGCGGTATATAAAAACTGTAAAATAAATAAAATAAAATAAATAAATAAAATAATTTGCATACAAGCATTTTAGAGGCTGTAATTTATTCATATTAACAATCTGGTTATCAGTTCATAGGAGTAATTTGGCATCTTTCAACTCTGTCTGCTGTGTACTTAAAGGCATCTGGGTTCCTTTTATCTTTATTGGAACCTCTCTATCAGGATGCCCTACCTTCCCTCTTTTGCTAGCATCCTTCAAGGATACACCCTTCCCAACCATGCACTCTTGGACGACTGTCTCAGAAAATATACTGGGCATGTTGGGGAATTCTAACATGGACTGCAGGAGAGTGAATACGAAGGAATGGCGCACTTGCTTGTATCTGACGATCTGATCCAGCTCTCCAGGACAGTTGCAGGGTTCAGTGATATATGGGAAGAGGCACTGAAAGGGTTGCACAATGAAAACACTGTAGCAGTGCTGTGTGAGAAAAGCAGTAGCATCACAACTCAGACACAGTTGTGTAGAATGAAAACTTGCGCTCACCTGGGACGTTCCTATTGCCACCGATTCAAAGCTCAACGTGAGAAAACTGGACACAGCGATAAAGGAGAAACACATGATAAGAGATACGTCAGTGGCGTTCTTAAGTACGTATGGAGCGAAAGAAGACCCCCAAATATCAGCAAATGAAATCAGGGACCAGGAAAACATGGCAGAGAGATACAGAACTTGTCCCGGCTGTTTCGGGTGCCACCAGTCTGGTTACTGAGAATTTGCAGTTGGTTCCCCTTATGTTGCCCATCTGCCGGACTCCAGAAGGCGAGTCTCTTTGATATGAGCTTTAGCCGTGAATCTGAGACTGAAATCAGGTCCATTAGATCTCAGCATAGAGGTGAGGAATGAGCAGAAATAACCCATCGGAAGACATTATCCTGAGTGAAAACATAGGGCACAATCAAGGACCTTTATCCAGCAGGTTTACTAAAGATCACACCGGTAGCCTGCGATTGAGTCATGAACTAAGTGTGACGGACCATCATCCCCCTGCCGTTGATATGTTCCCAACATGCGACATTGCACAATCCGACACATGGGTGTTCTGAATCCCATCCACGGAGATGGCACTTAGTCTGAGTGCGCTTAAGGCAACGGTCATGCTTAGCGTGCGCCTATAATAGTCGTGCTTACAGCAATGCGTCCTTATTTACAACATTCCACCCCTAACTCACCCAATCACATACTAACCAGTTAGCATGGATTTTTGCCATGGGCCCTCACTTTAACTTTTAGCACAGTTAGCATGGTTTAGTAAACATGCCCCTTAATGTATGTTTAAAAAAAAAGGCAAAGAGATTAAAAGCAATTTATTGAATAAAGGCATCAAAGAACATTGACGAGTTACAAAAACTGAAACTGGAATGGCCATGTTTTGGCTCTTGGAAGTACTGTTACTGCTGGCCTGTGCTACAGCTTTGTAGAGTATCCTGTGGATTTATTATGTCAGCACTTCATGCTGGTTGGACATGAGACGCTTAAGGCCCTTATGACGTCTCCTTTATTTGGATCAGCCATTTGGAGTTTTTTAGATCTAAATTGGTTGGCCACATTTTGGAGTTTTGAGCAATCCTTGATTTTATTATACTCTTGACAAAGGCCAGGTGCGGAAACATGATGTGTAGGGTTGTTTTGGAGCTTTTTGGTAGCTCTTCAATTTTATGGTTGACGCCCTTATTCAGTAAATTGCTTTGAAACGCTTCACTTTTTTTCTTTCCTGGTTTTCATCTGAGAGTTGGTTGTTTGCCTGCTGTTTTGGCCTTAATGTATCTTTATTCACTGAAACCGGATTACTCAATAGGAATATTTAATCCCAAACATTAAGTGCATCTTCAAATTCCTAGAGACCAAGCCCTGAAAAAATACATTTTTGTCGGACTTTGAAACCTCATTAATACCAGCCCAGCTGATATAACATCGGTCCCTTATATTTAACAATAATAAACTAAAAGCAAACAGTGTTCTAGCTACAAATGGGTTTATTTATTTATTTGCTTTTATATACCGCACTATTTAAAATCAGTGCGCTTGGTATTAATGAGCTTTCAAGGGCCCGCCAAAAAAATATTTTTTCAGGGCTTGATCTCAGATGTTTGAGAGTTATCGTGATGAAAAGAAGACAGTGTTCAAAAGCATCTTTTACACTTCTATCGTTTGGCATGGAGTGGGGCAAGGAGTAGACTAGTGGTTACTGCACTGGGCTAACAGCACAGAAGCCTGGGTTCAAATTCCACTTTTGCTCCTGCCCTTGGGCAAGTAACATAACCCTCTGTTGCCTCAGGTACAAAGTTACAATGCAAGACCTCTGAGCCAGGGCCAGCACAAACAGTAGGCACAGCAGGGGGGAGCCAAATTCTGGAGGGCTTGAAACAGAAATATTAAGTGTTATCTAAAACAGCACTGTAGGTGTAGCCAGAGGTCATTGGCTAATGAGGGGGACACCAGAAACTTTAGCACCAGCCGGAGCTACTTCCTGTACCTGAATGCGTCCCACCTTGAATTTCTACTGGAGCTGACTATGACTGTCTCTCCTTAAAGAAGATTTCATGCAAAAAGGCAGATGCATCGGTTATCTGCTATCCATAAAGGAAATTCTTTAAAGGTTTTTTTTTATAAAACTATGTTCTTATGTACCTCACTGCTGTATTGTATTTCATTAGTATTTTCATTTTTTTTACTGATCTTACAAAATTTGAGAGTTGCCATAGAAAGCTGTCCATAGTGGGAAAGGAGCTATTTCCCCACCAATGTTTGGGGCCCTTTATAGCATCTGGATCAGCTTGTTGTAAAATATTAAGTGCGGCCTCCTGTTTGTGCTGAGCTAAAGGCAGCATCTTAGCACAAAACCAACAGCGATCTGCAATGTGCACAGCGTCAGTAATATCCAAGTTTCTAAAAGCAGCCTAACTAAGCCTAAAATATTAACAGCAAGATATTAACAATTATTTGCCATGAGGGAAAAATGAACTTTGATACTCATATTACACCCACCGTTACTGACTACTGTAGGAAGGCTGCATGTTGATACTCCCTCAGATAGGATTTTTTTTTTCTCAAATCAAAGCTTTAACTATGTTGAAAATGCATTTCTCCCTCGGTTTATATCACCAGATCATTACTTTTAGGCTAAAAGGACTGTGAAATTTCAATATATCAGGTTGTACCTGAAGTGGCAGGTACAACCTTAAGCAAATGCATGGGGGGAGGGCGGTAAGTGCACAGAAGGATAGCTCTAGCCCCCTTACTGGGAAGACAAGATGGGCCATGCTGCTCTTTATCTGTTGTCATTTCGTATGTTATTATGTTTTGAAGCATTTCTTAATGTCCAGCGGGCTAATATCATGTCTTGAATACAGTAATTAGATTCAGCATAATCGAGCAAGAACGAATAGTAAAATAAAAAGATTAGTGCAAGTCAGAAAGAGTTACAGCTGAGCCAGAGTGGAATAGGGGAAGGGGAAAGTCCCCCACCCCTGAGAAAATCAGGAGAAATATAAACAAATGCATTAACACCCCCTTGGACTGGAAGAGATACTGGTGTTAAATTGTATCTTTTAACATTACCTTCCCCCTTCTTCCCCGTGGCTCTCAGCATTATAAACCCAAGTAAAGGCTAGTGGCTGACCCCTCTCAGAGGTGCTGCAGGGGTCACAACAACTTCCAAGAGGAGCTGAAGTCCAGGAGGAAGAATAGAGGATGTGTGCCTTTTATCCAAAACCAAATAAGCAAAAACACTATATGAGAAAAAGAAAGGGACTGGGAAATATCAGGACAAGAAAAAGGCAGAAAGAGCCCGGCTGTCACTGTTCCTTCGGGGTGCTCCAGATGAGGGTGAAAAAGGAGACTTCAGTGCAACCAAAACAGTCTGTTGTATGATACAGTCAAAAGGCCATTTCCACGCTCTCTGGTCACAGCACTTAGAGCAGGGGCTTTGCTTTTCCTTTACCCATGTCACCAAATGATGGCGCTAAAGGTCCACCACTCGAGAGGTGAAGGTTCATTGCCTTCCTCAGTTTGTCCATGCTTTCTACAAGCCCTGAACAAATTAAATGCTCTGTTCATCGTGTAGTGCAATTAAGGGATTCTGGCTGATTTAAAAAGGCACATTTACGAGCGTCCGTGTCTTTTAGCCCTTCTCTGTACACAGCCACGTACAGGCCGTGACATTAGATCTGTGTAGATTGTAGATAATATGCACTTACTGGCGGCCACCTGCCCTTTGCTACATTGAATAAATTAAACTGGCAGTACCTGGCATTCAGGTTATGTTACATTGGCAGATTTTACCCTCAGAACAAGCCAATTTCTGTCTAAGAAATCAGCCTTCAAGTCTGTAGCAGACCCTGTTTCTCCCGCCCTCCAGTCTCCAGTGCGCACGCTTTGTTCTGCTTTCCAGAGATGTTCCATTCATTCATCAGCTTCCGGCAGAGACTGTCTATTTCAGAGGTCTCCCTGGACGTCTCCCTGTGCAGAGCTCACAGTTCGCCCTGGCCCCTTTGCTGAAATACTCTTTACAAGTTACTAAGATTTTATCCTAGAGTGTGGGGTGGGAGGATTGGGCTTCTGTGCAGAATATGGTGAGAAGACAAAATGTGGATCTTAGTGGAAGGAATCTCCTTTATACCACCATGTGCCACGATTCATCACATCTTCCCATTCTCAGGCCTATGATGTCTAAGCGAAACTGTGGCCAGGCTCCTGTGCTTAACCTTAGCACTACTACAGACCGAGAGGCCTGGCCTCACTTTCACAGGCCCTGCATCATTGCAGTTCAGCCCTTTACACTGTTAATGGTCTTTCTGCTGTTTTATAGCTCTCCAGCAGCTAAGTATGTCCCTCCCACCTCAGGCCAATATACAAGCGCTATCATCATTGAGATACAGACTGAGACGCTATCTCTGCCTTTCTTACAGCCTCCATCAGGTTTAGGGATGAAGTCGAACTCCACTTAGGGTGATTTTAAGTATTTGAGTGACACCAGAGGAATTCCTTCTAAGAAATCAGGCACCTATTTGGCAGTTCACTGCCTATTGTTAGGTCCTGCTCATCCCCCAGGAATATAGATGAGTTTCGTGAAATTACCATAGGCACTGTGAGTTTTGAAGAATGAAAGCACCTTCCCCTCCCCCAGGACTGACATTCTTCACTTTCTACTGCCAGCCTGGGGATTTCTCACTCCTCGTTCCAGCAATTAATAATTACCACAAAGAATGGAGAAAATAACGAAAGAAAATAATTAATAGTGTGTTGATGTTCTGTCTTCAATGTTTCTGTAATGCGTGTTACATTTAGAAAAAGTGCCCAGAGTTAATGATACACTACTGTGCATAGGAACTGCGCTGCTCCGCAACCAAAACCCACATCATTCCACTGTGAAACTCAATCTCACAGCATCAGATTTGACTTCCAGTGGGAATTTAATAGGTAACGAGAGCTTAAAAATAAGGGGGTCCTTTTACTAAGCCCTGCTAGCCAGTAACTGCTAGTAACTGGCTGCAATGACTGCCGACATGTAGCAACTACTCAAACGCATGTGAACCGGCGCTCGCCCGCTAATGTGGGGCGTGGTGTGGGACGCATATTCGCACGTCAGCAACGTTAGCATGGCAATCAGCACGGGTTCACCTAAGGATTCCTCTTTGGGTATCAGGTGCACCCCCATTAACTGCGCTGCATATTAACATGCCCAGTCACACATTAAGTGCTGGGAACATGCTGATCACCCCCCCCCCCCCCAACTTAACATGCGCTACAAATGCAGGTAGTAGAGACAAAGACTGTTTCTGAATTCAAGAAAACATGGGACAAACGCAGATCTTGAAAGGAAAAAAAGGCACTGTAGCAGTTGATATAGAAGGCAGACTGGGCTGGCCGAATGGTCTTTATCCTCTGTCATGTTTCTATGTTTTTAGCCTTAGCAGGATTTAGTAAAAGGTCCCCTAAATATGGGTGTCAAATGCACCAACGAAAACAAGGTTTCTGGCACAGCCTGTTGCAGTCGGATAACACCACATCCCCGAGGCACAGCAAATGCTCTGCTTGGGGGATGTATCAGCACAAAGAGCCAGCAGCAGAAGTGGCTGAAAGGTTTTATGTGATTTGGTGAAAATTTGAATTTGAAAATGAGTTTACTTTTATCAAGACAAAACCAAAATAAGCCATAAATCCATTACATTTAATTGTTATCTCAACATTTACTATGAAGACTTACATGAAAATAAAACATTTACAAATTTAATGACCTATTAGGCTCGGTTAGAGATTCTCCTCAGGCCTTGTCTCCCGTAATAGGATCATATGATGAAATTTGCAAAACTAAACCTACTGCTATTGCATATTAAGGGGTAAATTTTACAAAGCACTTTCATGAGTACAACATGTTTTACAAGCAGAGAATGGCTCTTAGAAACGAATACAGGGATAAAGATATATCAAAAGTAGGTTATTATTTATTACACTTCTATATCGCACAACTAAAAAAACACTCGTGATTTACATAATAAACGTACAATACAGCAGCATAACAACAGCAAAGTAGAATTACTTCCTCACAATTCCCCCCAAAACGCTTGCCTAAACAAGTTTTCAACTGAACCCTAAAGGACTTAAGGTCAGCCTCCGTCCACAACTGAAGTAGAAGGGAATTCCAGAGCACTGGTGCCTGATCCTAAACTACTCGGAGCCAGCACCTTGTCCCCTGGATATCTCTCAAACCTGGGAGGATCAATAACCCTGAGTCCACAGACCACAAGGCCAGACTGGGAACATATCGTTGCACAAGCCGTTGCATATAAGCTGGTTCCAGGTCATGCAGTGATTTAAATACCAAGATGAGGAACTTAAACTGAACCCGGAATGACACAGGCAACCCATGTAGCTCCCTCACAATAGGAGTAACATGATCAAACTTACCTAGTTCCTTCATAATTGTGGCCACGGTGTTTTGCACCAGTTACAACTGAGCCAACTCCCTCACGGGTAGACCCAGAAGCAAAGAGTTACAATTATAATCTGTCCAGGGAAGCATCAAGACCCTTGTTACTAGCACCAACTGCCCTGCAGAAAGGTAAGGGCACAATGCACGGAGCATCTGTAAAACCCCAGAGATCTTATCATGCATAGGCCAAAGAGCTATCCTGTCACACCCCCAAACTGTGACAAAGACTTGAAAATTCATGGATTCCACCTCCTTCCCCATCAGAAAGAGCATCAATAGAGCTACTGGGTGATAACCACAGGAGCTCCATCTTCTGTAAATTCAAATTAAGAAGCATCTGAGTGACGCCCTCCTGCAAGGTGGAAATACACCCCTTAATCCTCCCAGCCACATCAGCCTCACTTGGGGATATAGAGAGTAACACTTGTACATCATCCACGTAATATAGAATTACAACGCCATACTCCTCATCTAAGAGCAAAGCAGCAGTATATAAACATTAAACAAAAGTGGCAAGAGGATGGAGCCCTGAGGGACCCCACACTCAATCTCCCAGACCTCCAACAAATGCTCTGTTCCATTCCTACCAAAAAGAAGAGAACCACTGGTGAACCTTCCCCCCTCCTCAACCCACACCTGAAAGACGATCCAGCAGAAGCCTCAGTTCAACCATGTCAAACGCAGCCCCAGCATCCAGTTGTAAAAGCACCCCTCAGAACCACCATCAAACATAACATGGATATCATCCACAAGGGCTCTAAGCAAGGTTTCTGTCATGGCAGTTTCTCCAAATGGGCGAGGTTTGTGCATGAACCTCGTTTCTAAGCCAGGGTATGCGGAGTATGATCTCAGTCTCTCAGATTTACTGCTAATACTCAGCAGAGTACTTGCTTCGTGCCAGAAAGCCTCCCTTTGGAGTTCGTAAGATGTATCATGTAGGGGTAATCTATCAAGGTGGGCTTCAAAATTCCTCTTAATTAGGCCTGTGGCACCCAACATGATGGGAAATAACTCAGTATCTTTCTGTTACATTTTCTTGGTCTCCAACTGCATTTCTTGGTACTTGAATATCTCTCCCTCTTAATGTGATTCACAGAGTATTTGCTTGGAACTGACACCCCTATAATCAATGCCATTCTGAGGTCTTTCTCCTTTACCACTATATCCAGTTTCCTCCCATCCGGCTTTTTATCAGTTGGAATGGTAGTATCCCCGGTGATCATAACCTCCTCATTCTCTGTAATTCGTTTAGGGTCATGGTCCTAGTGCTTTTCAGGCACAAGTGATATTATAGTGCTTACAGAGTTTTCAATGGTTAAGATGTGATACTTTATTGTGCCTTTCTGTATAGGAATTTTCTGCCACCAAAACTTAACAGCCAGTTATGAGGTGAGTCACTGTTTCCAGCTCTTTCCCATGTAATCGACATATGTCTGTTTTGCCTGTTTTATCAATGCTTGCCGTAAACCATCTCATCCATAAGCCACTGTCCTGGGTTGCAACTATCAACCTCTAATCCTTTGGTTTCAGTTCACCTCTCCTTAACCATTCATGTGTCCGTTCTTAATCGACAAAGGGTTCCTGGAGTAACACTCTGTATTTCCCACTGTATTTGTGCATTTTCCACTTGTTTTTCCTTGTTTTCTTATCTAATTCTTTGAAGAGTTTCTTCGCTTGTTTTGAAAGTTCTGTTGCTTCCTTTCCTGTGCATGCTTGTAGATTCTCACTCATTCCTTCCAGGTGTCGGAACACCTGTCCAAGTTTGATGATGGAGACAGATTCCGGACATTTACTTTCATATTTCAGCACTTTCTGCGTATTTGGATCTGATGATGCAGTTAGGTAGGCCTGGTGGCCTATGATAGTAGCTCTGTATGTCTAATCAATCTCTATGAGGCCTAGCTCTCCTTCAGCTCTAGGGATGTACAGTCATAACATACACTGATTCTTGTAAATTACCTCATCATACATCCAGCTTTTCAAGATCTTTGAGGCCACTCCACAACCCCAAAGCTTTATGAGAGTATAGGAATTGCCAGCTGATTGATGGCTTGTATCTTATTCTGTGATGTTATAGCACTTTTCAATAATGATTTTAATCTCCTATAGTATTCTTTACTGATCCTTTCTCTCAATAATTTCTGCTTGAGTGTCATTCTGAGATACGTATATACGCCTTCCTGTTCGAGGTCCTTGATGTCACAGCCTTCAGCCAGGGAGATGTTTTTCATTTTGCTCAATTTTCCACTAAAAAATGTGCCTTAGCACATTTGTCAAGGTCAAAAGTCATCCTGATGTCATCAGAAGAGCTTTTCACCACATGGCGTTGCTCTGCTAATTGTTGGTCACGGAACTGTAGAGCGTCAGATCATCTACAAATAATAAATGGGATGTTGTTTCTGGGTTCTTACCTTCTTTAGGATTCCAGCTAAATCTGTATCCCAAAGAATTGATGAGAGTACTCATTGGATTATGCGCCACACAAAACAGATGAGGTGACAGGGAATCCCCCTGAAATATTCCTCTCTGGATCTTAATGTTAGGAATAATGTACTGATCATCTTCATATTGTCATTGTGAACTTAATGTACTCTATCAAACCAAGATTTATTTTATTCATTTCAAGGCTATTTATTATCCAAGAGTGTGGGATGCTGTCAAAAGCTTTCTTATAATCAATCCATGCTATACTGAGATTTCTACTTTTCTTAGCACCAGCCATGATGGCCTTATTCAACATTAAAATAAAATCAAAAACTCTTTATGTTGACAAGAAAAAAATATAAACCTAAACAAAACACCAACTTGATACCACAAAACACAACAGCACATAGAACACAGTCCCTTCAATGAGAGGAAAAAGACCTCAGCATCCCTCAGAGCCAAACATGACCCAAAACAATAGAGGGAGAGCTAACCAGAATATGACAGTTAAGACTGGTAAAAGCTCAATACCTCAATGGTCTAAAAAACCTCTCTGATAAGTGAAACCCTTTCTAGTTATATACGTGTGCAACAAGAACATTGCAAAGCTTCATTGTTCTAAGTTTTTCTCTGTGGTTTATTTGAGTTTCTGGCTACATATAATCAGCTGTTTGCTGGCTGTGTAGGCATAATTCCATAGGCTGGTTTTGCATATTGAATTCGGTATGGCTTTCCTGTTCCAGAATGGATATTGCTGTCAGTTTCATTGAGGTCCGTTTTTTTCTGAAGGAGATTGTGGCCTCGTTCTGACTAATGACGTCAACGGGTGTTTCCTTTAATAGGACGCATGCTCGACATCTTACTCTCTCTTAGCTAGGCATGCCATTGCATTGTTTGACGGACACGAGTATTCCCGAGTTCTGTAAATACCTAATTAGATCTTCATATACCTGTATATTTTTGCTGCTTGTGCACTGATACCACATGGGGAGGAGTATTGCTCACATTCATTTGGTCTTTTTCAGCTGTTCTTGCATCGTCGGGTTCCCTGTGAAACACCCAGTGTCAGGATTCTGACAGGACATATTCAAGTTGCATACACTTGAATATCTGGGGTTCAGAAGATGTTTGGACATACTAAGCTAAGTGCATGCAGAAGACTATGGGGGTCATTCAGTACAGTGAATAGCAGGGACGGATGTCTGAATTGGACGTCCATCCCTGCTATTCTCTTCCCTGCCGGCCCCGGTTAATGCTTCCCAGTACGAACAGCTCATTTGCAGCATGGGGAGCTTAGATGGGGGCAGGAGGGGGCATGTCTGGAACACTCTGGAACCATCTGCCGCCAGAGTTACGAGCCAGCAAAGACCTAACTGACTTTAGGAAAAACCTCAAGACTTATTTGTTTCAGAGTCATTTCAATTTGTTTTAAGCCCAAAGCTTAAGATTATTCACCGCAATAATCCATTGCATACCTATGTACACCTGATAGTTTATGTAAATTTATATTTGGTTTTGTGTATACTGGTTATTTGTATATATGTACATATTCCACATCAGTGTATTTATGTAAACAGTGCCCCTTATACCCAAAGGTATGAGTATACATGTATCCAGATATACATGTATACGGATATACTTATACTTATACAGATATACTTATTTACACCACTTGTGTGATGTGCCTACCCTCCGAATCAACCTATGCGCGCCCCTAATTCTACTGTATTTATTACTCTTGAATTTGTTTTGTGTATACTGGTTATTTGTATATATGTACATATTCCACATCAGTGTATTTATGTAAACAATGCCCCTTATACCCACTTGTGTGATGTGATGTGCCTACCCTCCGAATCAACCTATGCGCGCCCCAAATTCTACTGTACTGATTTGACAGTTCTCTTATTGTAATCGGACCGCTGCTGATCGCTGGAAGCAGCGGTATATAAATGTTTGCTAAATAAATAAATAAATAAATAAATGTCCGAGACAGAGCGAGGGCGGGGCATGGGCAGGTTGTGACCCCGGATGTACAGGGCTGACCTGCATGTTTGGGCCTTAGACCCAATTCTGATCCCACGGATCTACCTCTGGGCATCCCGCTTCTGCTTGGCGGCACAAGGGGCTGGACGGCCAGGTCAGAATGTGCCTCTATGTGTATATTTTGTGTTCATTCTGCTTAATTAACAGCGTGGACGTGACTATGATTGTTCAACGTAGGTGCTTTTATGTGTGCTGCATTTCTTCAAGCAGAGACGCGATCTGTGCGTATGAATGCAGGACTATGTTTGGTTTGTTCACTGCACTAGTTTTATTGCACACATTGAATATACTGAACAAAGGACTGCATTTTGCCACACATATTGTATGGGGATCTGCAGAGGTCTATTTTCTGTGCTTTTGAAAACTTCTTTTTTGGACATATCATCATACTAATTGGTGGAAGATTTTGAATGTTCTTGTTGCACATGTATATAGCTAGAAAGGGTTTCACCTATCAGAGAGGTTTTTTAGACCATTGATGTATCGAGCTTTTAGCAGTCTTAACTGTCATATTCTGGTTAACTCACCCTCTATTGTTTTGGGTCATGTTTGGCTCTGAGGGATGCTGAGGTCTTTTTCCTCTCATTGAAGGGACTGTGTTCTATGCGCTGTTGTGTTTTGTGGTATCAAGTTGGTATTTTGTTTAGGTTTATATTTTTTCTTGTCAACATAAAGAGTTTTTATTTTATTTTAGATGGTCATTGGACTCCTTGTGAGGACTGATAGTATTTTATAGGTTCACTTATTCAACATTAGCCATCCCAGGGTTTACCAAGGTTCACCTGCAGCGCTGGCGAGCACAGGGTTTTTTCTCTGGCAGCCCCAACTCTTTGGAATGCATTCGCCTTGTCCATGGAGATGGCTCCATTAACATTCTGGAGGCTGCTGAAGACCTCGCTCTTTCTAACAGAATGATAGGGTTGGTTGGGGGGTAACAGGTAGCATGGCAAGGAAGATGTTGGTCCACAGGGGCAGTAGTTGGCAGAAGTTGTCTCTTAGTGTATTGTATTTTATTTTATCTTAATTTTTTATTTTAACCCCATCAGCCCTCCTCCAGTCTTAACCCCCCCATCAGCCCATTTCCAGTCCTAGCCCCCCATAGCCCATTACCAGTCCTAACCCCCCTAACAGCCCACCTCAAGTCCTAACCCCTCCCCATCAGCCCATTTCCTGTCCTAGCCCCCATAGCCCATTACCAGTCCTAAACCCCCCCAACAGCCCACAGCCCATTACCAGTCCTAACCCCATCAGCCCACCTCCAGTCTTAACCCCCCCAGCCCATTTCCAGTCCTAGCCCCCCCATAGCCCATTACCAGTCCTAACCCCCCCCCCATCAACCCACAGGCCACCTCAAGTCAAGTCCAAACCCCCCCCATAGCCCATTACCAGTCCTAAACCCCCCCCCCCCTCGGCTCAAGGAAAATTAAAAAAAAAAAAAAAAAAGCTGGCTGCTACCGCGGCAACGGCAGAATGGAGTGTCCCGCGGGGCCCCCTCTGCCCGGCTGAGTCCCTCCCTCTGCGATGGCTGAGCCCCTCTGTGCCGGCTTTCAGATTCGCGTAGGGAGAGTGTCTCCCTCGCGTCTTTGTTAAGCCCGCAGGGGCTGATGGGAAATTTCCCATCTGCCCCTGCAGGCTTAACAGAGACGCGAGGGAGACACTCTCCCTTCGCGAAGCTGAAAGCCGGCACAGAGGGGCTCAGCGGCAGTGGTAGCAGCCAGCTTTTTTTTTTTTTTAATTTAATTTTGAAAAAAAGCAGAATGTTCTTTGCACAGGGCCCCCTGAAACGCGGGGCCCTGTGCAAAAAACATTCTTGCTCAATGGACGGGCCGGCCCTGCCCTGACCAGCATGTTCCCAACAGTTACGGGCCTTTAAGCACAGATAACAGCACTTCTAAGCACACTTATTACTGCCGCAAAACACAATAAAGAGATGGCAAAGGAAAAGCTAGTGCACAATTAATGCCGAGTATTTAAATGTATTTAAATTAAAGGCAAATGAGCAGTGCATAATAAAATGCCTGTGGCCAA
Organism: Ichthyophis bannanicus; assembly: GCA_033557465.1. Classification (NCBI taxonomy): domain Eukaryota; kingdom Metazoa; phylum Chordata; class Amphibia; order Gymnophiona; family Ichthyophiidae; genus Ichthyophis; species Ichthyophis bannanicus. The sequence goes on from CM066047.1 coordinate 7,211,653, forward strand.
TAGAGAGAAGCACAGAGAGGATTTCACAGCCAGCACCAGTATCTCCACGCCTGCGTCACTAGTGCCTTAAACATCTAGCGCGTGCCGCCATCAGGTGCTTCCCTGCTGCCTGGATCATCTGAGGAGAAAGGTCAAAGATAATCCAAGCATCTGGGAAAGTCCCTGATGCCATCAAAATACTGTTAGGGGGGGCCACTGCCCCCAACAGAAAGCAAATCCCAAGCGGCCCAGTGGCCCCGATCCCCCCACCTGTCCAAGTAAAAATAATCCCTGGTGGCCCAGCAACCTGAACCACCCACCCCCAACCTACTAAAAATAAACCTGGTGGCCCAACAGCCTCGAACCCCCCACCCCCCCAACTCAAAATAACCCTGGAACCCAGCAGTCCCAAACCCCCCACCCTCCCACCCGGTACCTTTACAAACAAGTGAGATGCATTGGGTGGTATCAGACTGCCATATAAGGCATTTTCTATATGGTAGTCTGATCCCACCCAGGATGCAGTGCATGGGGCCAGGTGCCACCATTTTTCAAGATGGCAGTTCAAGATATTTGTGGTTGGGTGGGTGAGGGGATCGTGGCCGCTAGGCTACCAGGGATTTGCTTTCTGTCAGGTGCACTAGCACCCCAATGGTATTTTGATAGCATCGGGGACTTTCCTTGATGCCTGGATCATCTCCAGGCATCGGAGAAAGCCCCCGATGGCATCAAAATACTGTCGGGGTTCATATGCAAATTAGCCATGCAGTGCCCCTATTTCTGGAAGAGCATGCCAAACTTGCGCCGACTTCTATGCATGTGTGTGTGTGGTTTGATCTCCCAGTTTAACGCTGCCATTTGCAGAAAGTTTAACAAATGGCTAATGCATGGCTAATTTGCATATGAGCAACTGTGTACATTCTGACGCTGAAGTCGCATACTATCGGTCATTGAGCATTTTTAAAATTTCCATGCCATTGGCTAGTGCCTGTGGTCACCAATTGACTCCTTTCGTTGCACATTCCATCTCAAATGTTTTCTGACATACTCCATACACAGAAAAACAAATTATGAATGTTGCCGAAGCCAAGTACAAATTCCTACACTAAATAAGAAAATGTAACATTAGGCTCTCTGCAATGTGCTCACTCTGCCCATTCATTACCCTCATGCACAAGTGGCAGCGTGAAAATCTCGTGCTCCCATGGTAACAGTTACCACGGGTCCGAGCAGGGAGTGCGCCGATTAGTACAAGGACCCCTAAGAGGAACAGGCGCTGGGTTCCGATGCTGGTTTCCTCTCTTCCTTTCTCTCTTTCTTTTGCTATATTTTGGTTTATTGTAGCCCAGATTATATGATTCTCCAGCATATGGCCCATGTTTTCATAACTGCATCATGCAGTACCGACAATAGACTAGGATTGGATGTGGTACGAATGAGCCTCATAAACAGGTTCTCAGTTTGTCCGCAAAAGATTGAAACAAAACATTCCATGAGTAACAATAGAACTAGCACTTATTTAGTAAAATAGATGTGAAATGTCAATTATTTCACAGAGCTCAAAGCTGAACTGGAGTTTTCTGTTGCTGAAACCATTTATTTCTGCTTTCCACTATTCACAATGGACTATTGAAGGTATTTCTCAAGCAACACGTTCTTTTACTGCAAGAGTGTAGTGCTGCGAGGACAGTCAGGGTCAGAGTCTGACACTTTCTAATGAGGCAGGTCGCTCCAGCACACTGGGCAGTGAGGGAGACAGCCCCTTGCTAACAGAAATGAGGGGAGGAGGGAGGGTGGGGGGGAGGCAAGGCAGCTCTCTGTTTTGCTTTATTGATTCAGGCTTTTCTGCTAGTAAATAGTGTCATCGGTGAGAAGAGAGAGGGAAGAAACGCAGGAAGAGTTAATACACTCTCCTGAACCTTGCTGCATAGAAGAGAGAAAGAAAAAGTGGGAATGGAAAATACTGACTGAGGGCATCGCCTCAGGGTCCAGGCAGAGACCTCTCCCTGTCCTACCTGGTGTCTGAACCTGGGCCCATCTCAGGACTAGCTCAAGGGATCTGAAGTCCTGATGGCGAAGGCTGAGCTCTCTTACTGTACATTTGCCAAAGGTGAATAACTGACAGGAGCCTCTGCAGTCTGATACTTCTATATGCACATTGTCATAAAGTTATTTAATAGAAAGTTTTATATTATAGTGGGGTGTTTAGATTTTGAAATAAGATGCAACTTCCACATATCTAGGTACTTTTTAGTGTCCAGGTTCTCTTTTCTACATCTCCAAAATATGTTCTTTCCTTACTTAAGAGACTGCCCGAACTCGCCCTTGCTTTCTTATCACCCCAAATTGGACTACTGCAACCTATTCCCCACAGTTGTGCCATTGAACTATCTCTCTCCATTACAACCTGTTTAAACTCAGCTGTAAATCTTCCTCCAGTGCTGAAAAGATCATGTAACCTTTCTTCTGACAGCACTTCATGGACTCCCACTCAAATCCACTTCTTAAACTTCATTCCTCAGGCAAGCTGCTCCTTTTCCCCCATCACCTAATCCCGACTCCCATCTCACTGCGCCAAATGCCTTTAACAGTCTTCACAAGGATCTATGCCGGGCTGTCTCTCTTAGCAGAATCAAATACAGTCAATTTGCCTCAAGTCTTCCCACTCATGCAATAGCTCCATCAATCTGTACCCTAGTCTTCAGCATTCATTCCTCAGTTTTTCTGAAACAGAACTGTGATTGATATTCTTGGTCTCTTACATTATGTAAGAAAGATGGATTAGCAGTAGCTCACATGACCAGAGTCCCCTATAAATGGATAACCGTATGGAACCAAGAATGCACCCTAATGGGAGCGATCCTATTTGGTTTTACAACACTGTGAATAAACTATGAAATATTAATAAATTTAAAAAAATTAAATAAAACTGTTTGAAGCTGAACATGCTGGCGAGGAGTGTTTGGTCAGACACCAGCAACATGCCTTGACTCTATATTTCCTGCAGTTTCTGGGCTGTTTATTTTCTGTGCTGGGACTTTTTTTTGTAAACTGGTGGATTTTGGCACCTCTGAAGCATCACAAGTGGAGGTTTTTGTCTGCTTAAGATTTACTACCAGTGACCTTTTCCTTGAGTGCTTTATGAGTGCCCTTCTTTTACATATGTATAGGAGTGAGGGAAAAGTGTCCTTGGAGAGGCAATGAGTCTATTTCTCTGTGACTGAGGCCTCCCTAAATACTAAAATTCACCACAAAGTGGGCAGTTTGAAAAATCCTCAGGTCCACCCCTTCCTTTTCAAGACCGAAGCTGAGGCGCACATTCTGTGCCCAGGAAAGAGTCCCTGACACTGGGATTCCTTTATGACTCTTGAACCGAGGAAGTCTTTATGAGCCAGTGCAAGTCTTGCGGTTTTAATTTAAAGTTCTTATTGAATCAAACCCTGTAAAATTAACAAATTGGGCAAGAAAAAAAGTGTAAATGTTACCACTTTGGCATGTCCTGAAGTGGTGATGAGCGCAGATGTTTGGAGGGTCCCATCATGGTTCTGTAAGAGCGAGAAGCATTGTGCTTACAAAGGACAAAACAAGCAGCCAGAGGATGGTCCTATCTTCCTGTGCTGATTTATTAGGCTGGGGATGAATGAAAGTGTAATTAATATTACTGAACCATTAGAGTCTATTTCATTTAAATGCCACTGAATATTTCACTTTCACTTGGGAGTAACAATGTGTTTGGAGCTGTTGGAGAAAACCTCGGCCATCTGTTGCCTCGCACTAAAAGAATTCTGACTCTGTGGTTGTTTCAGGCTCAGCATTGCCACGACACAACATTCCATTACCGCCCTGCCACCGGCCATTCAGCTAGCCCTCGGCGTCACAGAATTAAAAGCATTCTCCGAGAGAGACATGGACCTGCCGACTCAAAGGTGCTCTAGGAAATAACAGAACTTGCAACAGATCACATTAACCTGCTTGAAAAAAAAGAAAATACTTCTCTATTCTTTTCAATAAGGAAGTAGGTTTGTAAAGTAAAACAAATCTTATTATATTATATTAAAACTGTGGCTTTCCATAGTACATCTGGGTTAGGGGATGTTCACTAACATGCACAAGGTGTGCCACGCTGTGCTAACACACTAAAAATCCCAAATTAAGCAATCAGCGCAGGATTACGTGGAGATTGGGTGGATTAGAGGTGTAGCATGAGCATTGATGGAGAATCATGTTAGCACAGTGCCCCTCATTTTGTTTAAGGGCCATCAAGTCAATGCTGATCTCTGGTGACCCAACAGCCCCTGGGTTTTCTTGGCAATGTATCACAGGAAGTAGATTGCCAGGCCTTTGTTCCGAGGCAATGGAGGGTAAAGTGACTTCCCCAAGGTCATAGGAGTGCCAGTGGGAATCAAACCCAGATCTCTTGAGTACTAAGCTGTTGCTCTAACCACTAGGCTACCCCTCCACACTAGCAACACACTGATGTTAAGGGCACAAATGCACATGCCAATAAAAATTACCATGGGTTTCTGCACTAATTTCACATTGCAAATGAGTGCTACCTCAGAACATAAGAAATGCCATACTGGGTCAGACCAAGGTCCATCAAGTCCAGTATCCTGTTTCCAACAGTGGCCAATCTAGGTCACAAGTACCTGGCAGGTTCCCAAAAAGACACACAGGTTCCACAATGCTTGTCCCAGGCCAAACATTCATAAACATGTCCCTTAATTACCTGCACTGCAAGGGAAGTGCTTCCCCTTCAGAATTAATGGTGTTGTGGGTCTTGGTTTAGGGAAGAAAGTGGAGCTTGGTGCATGGTGAAGCGTGAGAACAATGAAGCCAAGTGGGTTAGTTTTTCATTCCTAAGCCAGTGAACGACCTCAGTCTCTGAAGGTTACTGCTGACATTCCCTTTAGTGCTGCATCGTGCCAAAGAGGGCTTCCTTATGGAATTCATAGGATGGAAATTGCATAGGTCCAATCGGGCTGGTGGCACTCAATGCAATTTGGAATATTTCTGTATCTTTCTGGTGCATTGTTGTAGTCTCTGCATTAATTGGTACTTGAGAATCTGCTTTCTCTCCATACACTGTACAAAATACTAGGCACAGACAATTCTCTTATCACCCTTGTGCTTCTTCCTTTTTACCAATACCTCCAATTTTCTTGGATTTTTTCTCTGTTGGGATGGGATGTCCCGAGTGATCATAGAGTCTACATTCTCCTCAGTGTTTTCTGGTACAGATATGTTATACCTAGGGCTTTGATTTGTAGATGTTTATACACTGTCAGGGTCATTCCAAGATGCGAACAGTGGGGATGGATGTCCCATTGGGTCGTCCATCCCCTCTATTTACCCCTTTTCCTCTCTCTCTTTCTCCACACATATCCATCTGATAGCCAAGACCTGCCGTTTCTTTCTCTATAACATCAGCAAAATCTGCTCTTTCCTTTCTGAACACACTACTAAAACGCTTATCCACTCCTTAATCACCTCTCGTCTTGACTACTGCAACCTACTCCTTGCTGGTCTCCTTTTGAATCATCTCTCTCCCCTTCAATCTGTTCAACACTCTGCTGCGTGGCTAATCTTCTGCCAGCCTCATCATGCCCATATTACTCCTCTTCTCAACTCACTTCATTGGCTCCCTATCCATTTCTGCATCCAGTTCAAACTTCTCCTGCTGACCTATAAATGCATTCACTCTGGGCTCCTCACTACCTTTCTTCTCTTATCTCTCCTAACAACCCCCCTCAGAAACTCCACTTTTCTGGCAAACTGCTTCTATCTGTGCCCTTCTCTTCTACTGCTAACTCCAGACTTCGCTCCTTTCACCTTGCTGCACCTTACGCCTGGAAAAAACTACCTGTGTCTGTACGCCAGGCACCTTCTCTAACCCTCTTCAAATCCAGGCTGAAAACTTACCTCTTCGCTGCTGCTTTTGGATCTTGACTCACCTGACCTCCTTTTTCTTTTTCCTTGCTTTATCCCTGCCTACACCTTCTCTGTTTGTCTTGACTAGATTGCAAGCTCTGATGAGCAGGGACTGTCTCTTACCTGTCTGTGCAGTGCTGCGTACAACTTGTAGCGCTATATAAATGCTTAATAGTAGTAGTAGTTTTCCGACCCCAACTGCCCCGCACGTTGCACAGGGAAGTTATACGGGGGCGGGAAAGGGACAGTGCGGGGGCAGAGTTAGGGCGGGCAGTGGGCGGTCTGCGGCCCCAGACGTACAGGGCCAATTTTTTGCTTTGGTCTTTACTGAGGAAGATGTAGGGATGTTACCCATGACTGAAATGGTGATGCCACAGAAGAATTGAAAGAAATATCGATACACTGGGAAGATGTATTACAACTATTTGATAAACTGAAGAGTAGCAAATCACCTGGACTGGATGAAAGAACTGAAATATGAGATTGCAGACCTTCTATTAGTAATCTGTGAACTATCATTAAAATCATCTGTAATACCTGAAGATTGGAGGATAGCCAATGTAACGCCAATTTTTAAAAAGAGTTCCAGAGGTGATCCAGGAAACTACAGACCGGTGAGCCTGACGTCAGTACCAGGAAAAATAGCAGAAGTCATTATAAAGAACAAAATTACTGAACATGTAGATAGCCATGGCTTAATGGCAGACAGCCAACATGGCTTTAGCCAAAGAAGATCTTGTCTTACTAATCTGTTGTTTTTTTGAAGGTGTTAACAAACAGGTAGACAAAGGTGAGTCAGTTGATACAGTGTATCTGGACTTTCAGAAAGCCTTTAACAAGGTCCCTCATGAGAGACTTTTGACAAAATTAAAAAGTCATGAGAGAGGAGGCAGTGTACTATTGTGGATCAGGAACTGCTAAAAGATAGAAAGCAGGGGGTAGGGCTAAATGTCCAATTTTCCCAATGAAGAAAGATGAATAGTGGTGTACCTCAGGGATCTGTGCTGGGTCCGCTGCTTTTTGACATATTCATAAATGACCTGGAAAGTGGAATAATGAGTGAGGTTATCAAATTTGCAGATGACAAAAAATTATTCAAAGTTGTTAAAACCCATGAGGATTGTGAAAAATTGCAAGAGGACCTTGAGAAACTGGAAGACCGGGCATCAAAATGGCAGATAAAATTTAATGTGGACAAGTGCAAAGTTATGCACTTAGGAAAGAAAAACCCAAACTATGGTTACACGATGCAAGGTTCCACATTAGGAACCACCACCCAGGAAAAAGATTTAGGCGTCATCGTGGATACCATGTTAAAACCCTCGGCCCAGTGTGCAGCGGTGGCTAAGAAAGCAAATATCCTCTATCCTCCATACTATTCAATATATATATTCAACCCATCTGCAGTATAATCAGAAGTCACAAGATGCTTTTTCATCTGTATACAGATGACGTTATGGTATACTTCCCCATCAAGATTTCCAACCCACACCTGATTCCCATAACCAAGTGCTTAGAAGACATGATTACTTGGCTCTCCAACAATTCTGTCAACTGTGAAAAGACAGAAGGGATATATATCACTAGAAAATCATTCTTTTCGCCACCGCAAACTATTGCTGTTCATAATAAATTGATTGCAGTAAAAAAAGAAGTAAAGTATCTAGGTGTTATTCTGGCCAAAGATCTGTCTTTATGTACGCACATTCTTAAAACTGCACCCAAAGAGCATCATAGGTTAAAAATCATTTGTCGACTAAAACCTATTCTGAGCAATGATCATTTCTGTACGGTATGCCTATCAATAATTACTCCCATCATAGACTATGCTAACTCAATTCATCAGGGTCTGCCAATACAGTCCCTCCACCCTCTTCAACTGGTCCAAAATACAGCAGCCAGGATTATCATGAACACATCTAGGAAAGAGCATATAACTCCAATACTTCAACAACTACACTGGCTTCCCATCATTTCACGTGTACGATATAAAGCATCTCTTATTATCTGCCGAATCTATTACAATACTTCCACTGCAGTCCTTCAAAGCTAATTAATCAAGGATCCGAGTACAAGGCCCAGGCGTTCTAATATGTTAAACATGCTCATTACACTTGCTGAATTTCAACGATAGAATTCTGCAAGACCAACGATCTATTCATCTCAAACACCTTCTTCCATCAACACAAGCGGTGACTTTACACATGGACGTCACCCAATGGATTGTATAAAAATCAAATTGACTACATCTGTGGACGTCAACAATGGAAAAGCTCTATATCATCAACAATGACAAAACCTGGAGCTGACTGTGGTACAGATCATCAACTACTAGTATGCAAACTCAAGCTAACATTGAAAAAGAGCAAACCACTCATTAATGCAGCAAAATATGACCTTGAGAATATACCACTGGAATTTAAAGACTGCCTGCAAAATCGATTTGCTGCTTTAGATACAAATGATAGAGCTCCAGAAGAGTTATGGAATGACATCAAGAAGGCTGTGTTGAAAGAAAGCGAGAAGTCTCTACAAAAGGTGAAAAAGCAAAAAGGGCCAAAATGGCTGACAGAAGAAACTCTGAAAATTACCCAGAAACGCAGAGAAGCTAAAGCCAGAGGAGAAAGAAAGACAATAACAGAACTCAAAGATTTCCAACGTGCAGCAAGACAGGACAAGGAAAGGTACTACGATGACGCATGCAAGGAAATAGAAGCAGAAACTATTAGAGGAAGAACAAGATCGGCTTTCCTAAAGCTACAAGAGTTAAAGAAAAAGTTCCAGCCTCGACTTTGAATGTTACAAGATGCTCAAGGTTCTATGTTCAATGATGCTGAGAAGATCAAGAAAAGGTGGAAGGAATATACAGAGTTTTTATATGATAAAGATCAAGTGGACCAACAGCCGTTTCAACCTGTACCTTATGAGCAGGAACCATTGGTGATGAAAGGAGAAGTTGAAGCAGCACTGAAAGCCTTATCAAAGAACAAAGCACCAGGCATTGATTGCTGTAATACTTCTATGGGAATGCTATCTGATGCAGCTGTTACCGTACTTACAAGGCTCTGCCAAGAAATATAGAAGACAACATCATGGCCAACTGACTGGAAAAGATCTGTATTTATACCAATACTAAAGAAAGGTGATCAAACTGACTGTGGAAATTATCACACAATCGCTCTGATCCCACATGCCAGCAAGATTCTACTGAAGATTATTCAAAAGAGACTACAACCATACCTGGAACAAGAACTACCTGAAGTGCAAGCAGGGTTAAGGAAAAGGCGAGGAACGACAGACATCATTGTGGATGTGAGATGGATCCTTGAAAAGACTAAAGAATACCAAAAGCATATCTATTTGTGCTTTATCGACTATAGCAAGGCTTTTGACTGTGTAAACCATGAGAAACTCTGGGCCACATTAAGAAGCATGGGTATACCAGAACACCTGATCGTACTCTTGCACAATCTGTACATTGATCAAGAAGCAACAGTTCGAACCGAACAAGGAGAAACAGAATGGTTTAAAATAAGCAAAGGTGTAAGACAAGGCTGCATACTTTCCCCCTACCTGTTTAATTTATATGCAGAACAAATCATCAGAGATGCAGGATTGTATGAAGACAACAGAGGTGTGAAGATTGGTGGAAGACTCATCAACAACCTTCACTATGCTGATGATACCACATTACTGGCTGAAAGTGAAGATGATCTGAAACATTTGTTTCTCACAATCAAAGAACATAGTCTCAAAATGGGCCTGCACCTTAATGTAAAGAAGACAAAGATCATGACAACTGGCATAATCAACAGGTTCATCGTTGAAGGAGAAGAAATTGAAATCGTGTACAACTTTAACCTACTTGGATCAACTATCAATAAAGAAGCAACAAGCAGTCAAGAAATCAGATGACGCATTGCTCTTGGCAGAATGGCTATGAAAGACCTAGATAAGATTCTCAAGAGCAGAGATGTCTCTCTCCATACAAAGATTCGACTTGTTCAAGCCATGGTATTTTCAATAACATCATATAGATGTGAAAGCTGGACAGTGAAAAAGATAGACAGGAAGAAAATTGATGCCTTTGAATTATGGTGCTGGCGGCGAATACTGTGTATACCATGGACTGCCCGAAGAACAAACCAGTCGGTACTAGAGGAGATCAAACCTAAGCTTTCTTTAGAAGCTCAGATGACAAGACTTTGACTTTCATACTTTGGACACATCATGCAAAGAGAGAGATCATTAGAGAAAGACATCATGCTTGGCAAGATAGAAGGTCAACGCAAAAGAGGAGGGCCAGCAATGAGATGGATCAATACAATAACAGCAGCTACGGGTACCAGCCTGTCAACAATGAGCCGCCTGACTCAAGACCGAACACAATTTAGGATAGCCCCAGAGGGTCGCCATGAGTCAACTCCGACTTGACGGCACTTAACAACAACCACCAGTCTACTTTCAGAAGAGCCCCATCCCTTGCTGCTTCTACTATTTGGAACTCTCTTTCTGATCAAATGAGATCTACAAGGGATATAAAAGACTTCCGTTTAATGTTAAAAACATTTTTTGTTTATGGATTATTATGGTTCTTCTCAGTGATTATATTCTATTGTTATAATTTTTCTTATTTGTTAATGTCTTTCCCTTTTCATTTGTCCAACTTTTGCCCTTTTACCAATTTTTTTATATTTTTATAGTAAACCACTTTGATTGAAGGATAAGGTGGTATATAAATATGGATAAATAAATAAATAAATAAAATGCTAGGTATCATAAAGAAAGGAATGGAGAATAAAACAAAGAATATTATGCCTCTGTATTGTTACATGGTGCAACTCCAGTCGCCGTATCTTAAAAGGTATACAGCATTATTAGAAAAGGTACAGAGAAGAGCTACCAAAATGGTAAAGGGGATGGAAGGATTCCCCTATGAAGAGAGGCTAAAAAGGTTAGGGCTCTTCAACTTGGAAAAGAGACAGCTGAGGGGAGATATGATAGAGGACTATAAATTAATGAATGGAATGGAACAGGTAAAAGTAGATTGATTGTTTACACCATCAAAATATAGAAAGACTAGGGGACATACAATGAAACTACAGGGTAGCCTATTTAAGACTAATAAGAGAAAATATTTTTTCACTCAACGTGTAATCAAACTCTGGAATTCGTTACCAGAGGATGTAGTAAAAGCTGTTAGTGTAACCGGGTTTAAAAAAAGGTTTGGACAAGTTCCTGGAAAAAAGGTCCATAAACCACTGGGGGCCCAGGATATCACTGCTTGAGCCAATACAAGCATTGTGGAATCTGTGTCTTTTGGGGAAACTGCTAGGTACGTATGATCTAGATTGGCCTCTGCTAGAAACAGGATACTGGGCTTGATGGACCTTGGTCTGATCCAGTATGGCATATCTTATGTCATTATGTCCAATGTCAGCCCTGTATGTCCGGGGCCAGTGGCCTGAACGGGGGACGTATTCCACCCCTGAGGTGGAATAAGCTCCCCTAGTCAGTAGGGGATGGCAAATCCGTACATCAGAAGAGGTAAGAGGAGGCACAGGGGATTTCCCACAGCCCGACCCTGGTCTTGGGAGGCCAGATCGGGGGTTGGGCTGCGGGGAATGGTTTTGTCTGGCAGCCGGGTTTCAGCGACCCTCATTGGTTAGTGCCACTGAATATCTACTATTACTGATCATTTGTTCAGCATTGCAAGGCGTGTGCAGCGCTGTACAGACACATGTAAAAGACAGTCCCTGCTCAGAGCTTACAATGTAGTCGAGACAGACAATGCAAGACAAGGATATATCTAGAGGAAGGTAAAGAAACACATTGGAGACTAAGCGGATCAGGATCCAAAAGCAGCCTCGAAAAAGTGAGTAAGCAGCCTCGAAAAAGTGACTTTGCAGCCTAGCTTTGAAAAGGGCCAGAGATGACGCCTGATGCCCAGACTCAGGTAGTTTGTTCCAGGCATTAGGAGCAGCAAGGAGGAAGGATCAAAGTCTGGAGTTGGCAATAGAAGAGAAGGTGACAGATCACCAAAGAAATGCCTGGTTAAAATCAAGGCAGTGTGTGGGTGGAGCAGGGGCAACTGAATGTATTACAACTATTTGATAAACTGAAGAGTAGCAAATTACCTGGACTAGATGGTATACATCCAAGGGTGTTGAAAGAACTGAAATATGAGATTGCAGACCTACTATTAGTAATCTGTGAACTATCATTTATTTATTTATTTATTTAACAGTTCTTATATACCGCACTATTTGTTATCAGTGCGGTTTACATTTAACAAAGAATACTCAGATCAGAGAAGACTGATTGAGTTTACATTATAACAGGGAATAGAACTTGAAGAACATGGGTAACTATTTACATATTGACATATTTCAGGATAGATGCAGAATACATGAAACTATATACATAAAGATATGGCATAATAGATGATACTTGATCTGAAAGTATGTAAGAAGGTTCAAGGCTGGCGAGAGAATGCTTGGGGCTTGAGCGTTATGTTGTGTAGGGGGCTCTAGTAGGGGATGGGGGATGGCTTCTTAGAGTCAGGGAAGCAGCTTGAGAGAAATGGAGCAGAAAGGTGGTGTTTTTTTTTTTTATTTTATATTTAAGTTTCCAATACAACAATTGAAAAAGAATACAAAGGAAAAAGGGGGGGAAATACCAAATACACAAGAAATATAAACCACATATAATCCCAATAACATATTCGCCCCATTTAAGAGGTGGTGTTTTATTGCTTTCTGGAATTGTAGGTGGTCTCGGATCTCGGATCGCTCTGATTTCTGGAGGGAGGTCGTTCCAACATTTTGGTGCGTAGTGGGCAAAAGTTCTTCTCCTGGTTGTTTGTGAGCACTTTATGGAGTCTTTAGGAATAGACAGAGTGTTGTCTGTTGCTGTCCTTCTGGATCTGGTTTTTGGAGTAGGTGTGATGAGTTCCTTGAGAGAATTGGGGGCGATGTTGTTGATAATCTTGAATGTTATTAGAAGAATCTTATATGTTAGCCTGGAGTATATCGGTAACCAATGGAGATCCTTAAGTATTGGTGTGATATGGTCTGATCTGGCTCGACCGCAGAGGACACGGGCGGCGGCGTTCATAGCTTGTTGGAGAGGATTGAGAGCGCTCTTTGGTAGGCCATACAAGATTAAGTTTGCGTAATCTAAATGTGGTAGTATGAGGGCCTGGAAGATGGTTCGGAAGTCGTCAGCAGGTAGCATAGGTCTGAGATGTCTCAGTGTTCTAATTTTGTTGTAGATGGACCTGGTGATGTTTTTTATGTGTTCCTTGAAATCGAGATGCTGGTCCAGGGTAATGCCGAGATAGCGTATGGCATTACGGTTTGGAAGCTCCGCATCTCTTACTCTTAGGATGGAGGGAGGAGAGAAGCTTTTGTTCCTTGATATGAAGAGTACCTCTGTTTTCTTGAAATTAATGTGGAGGTTTTGGGTAGTTAGCCAGTCTGTGATTGCATCGAAACAGTTGACAAGGTTGGTGAATTCCGGGTGTTTGACTTTGAACGGGGTAAATAGCAAAACATCATTGGCGTAAATTAGGGTAGAAACATTGAAAGATCGGATGATGTTGCATATCGGCTGCATATAGATATTGAACAGCAGAGCCGATAGGGAGGAACCTTGTGGGAAACCTTGTTGTTGGTGGAATGGTGCCGAAGTTTTAGAAACAACCCGGACTTGTTGCCAGCGATCAGCTAGGTAAGATTTACACCACTCCCAGGCAAGGCCGTGAATGCCCTTTTCCAGGAGGCGGGTATGTAGCTGGTTGTGATTGACAGAATCGAAGGCAGCTGAGATATCCAGGAAGATGAGGGCGAAACCATTTTCTGTGTTGTCAATTCCTCTATTCAGGGTGTTGGTGAGGGTGGTGAGCAGAGTTTCTATTCCATGCGATTCTCTAAATCCGTGCTGGCAGGGGTCGAGGGGGGCGGCTGCTATGTCTATATGTTGTTGGATTTGTCTGTAGACGACTTTCTCGATTATTTTAGCGAGTAGAGGAATGCTCGAGATGGGTCGGTAAGATTCTGTCTTTGCTGGGTCGAGTCTGCAGTTCTTTAGGAGGGGTCTTATTGAAGTTTGTTTGAGTAAAGAGGAGAATGAGCCAGTTGCAAAAGATAGACGGATAATGTTTAGTAGAATTGGGCTGAGTTCAACTCGAAGGGTCCTCATCCAGTGTGCTGGGCAGGGGTCGTTTGGGGCTGTTGAGGTGTTGATGCTGGCAATGAGGTCTTGGATAATCTTCTCAGCAGGGGGGGTAAAATGTGTGAGTGATATTTGTGAGGTGGGAGTTTGGTAGGGAGGGGACACTGTTGGTGCTAGCTGATTACTTGCTGTGAGGGATTTGGATTGTAGGAAGTCGGCATATGACTGGGGGGGAATTGGGACAAGTTGGGTGGGGGAGGGTTCCTTGATTAGGGATTTCGCTAGGTTGAATAGGTCTCTAGGTTTATTGATTGAGCGTTGGAGGAGCTGGGCGTGGTATTCACTCATTCTGAAATATATCCTCTCACGGTGAGACTTCAGGAGTTCAAGGTAGGCTAATTTGTGGGTCTGGGATCGGGAGCATCTCCACTTCCTCTCGTGCTTCCTGAGTTCAATGAGGGAGGCGCGGAGTTCTGCTGAGAACCATGGAGCATGTTGTCTTCTACTTTTACATCTGTTGTGGGTTTCTGAGTTATTGGAGGATGTTGGGTAGGCAAATTCTTTCAATGTGTTGTTCCAGTTGGTGGTTGTGAAATAAAGACCTTTTCAAGTACATTCGTAGCAAAAAACCTGTGAGAGAGTCAGTTGGTCCATTAGACGATAAAGGGGTTAAAGGAGCACTAAGAGGCGACAAGGCAATAGCGGAGAGACTGAATGAATTCTTTGCTTCGGTCTTTACTGAGGAAGATGTAGGGATGTTACCCATGATGGAAGTGGTATTTAAAGGTGTGGAAGAATTGAAGGAAATATCGATACATCGGGAAGATGTCTTACAACTAGTAGATAAACTGAAGAGTAGCAAATCACCTGGGCTGGATGGTATACATCCAAGGGTGTTGAAAGAACTGAAATATGAGATTGCAGACCTGCTATCAGTAATCTGTGAACTATCATTAAAATCATCTCTAATACCTGAAGATTGGAGGATCGCCAAGGTAACACCAATTTTTAAAAAGGGTTCCAGGGGTGATCCGGGAAACTACAGACTGGTGAGCCTGACGTCAGTACCGGGAAAAATGGTAGAAACCATCATAAAGAATAAAATTACTCAGCATGTAGACAGTCACAACCTAATGGGAGACAGCCAACATGGCTTTAGACAAGGAAGATCTTGTCTTACTAATCTGTTATATTTTTTTGAAGGAGTGAATAAACAGGTGGACAAAGGTGAGTCGGTTGATATTGTGTATCTGGACTTTCAGAAAGCCTTTGACAAGGTCCCTCATCAGAGACTTTTGGCAAAACTAAAGAGTCATGGGATAGGAGGCAGTGTACTATTGTGGATCAGGAACT
Source organism: Ichthyophis bannanicus (assembly GCA_033557465.1). Classification (NCBI taxonomy): domain Eukaryota; kingdom Metazoa; phylum Chordata; class Amphibia; order Gymnophiona; family Ichthyophiidae; genus Ichthyophis; species Ichthyophis bannanicus. Next base: position 7,227,091 of record CM066047.1, read on the forward strand.
GGTTAAAAGAGAGAAAGCAGAGGGTAGGGCTAAATGGCCAATTTTCCCAATGGAGAAAGGTGAATAGTGGTGTACCCCAGGGATCTGTGCTGGGTCTGCTGCTTTTTGACATATTCATAAATGACCTGGAAAGTGGAATAACGAGTGAGGTTATCAAATTTGCAGATGACACAAAACTATTTAAAGTTGTTAAAACCGAAGAGGATTGTGAAAAATTGCAAGAGGATCTTGATAAATTGGAAGGCTGGGCATCAAAATGGCAGATGAAATTTAATGTGGACAAGTGCAAGGTTATGCACCTAGGGAAGAACAACCCAAACTATGGCTACACGATGCAAGGTTCCACATTAGGAACCACCACCCAGGAAAAAGATTTAGGCGTCATTGTGGATACCATGTTAAAACCCTCGGCCCAGTGTGCAGCGGCAGCCAAGAGAGCAAACAGAATGCTAGGTATGATAAGGAAAGGAATGGAAAATAAAACAAAAGATATTATAATGCCTCTATATCGTTCCATGGTGAGACCACACCTTGAATATTGTGTGCAATTCTGGTCGCCGTATCTTAAAAAGGATATAGCGATTTTAGAAAAGGTTCAGAGAAGAGCCACCAAAATGGTAAAGGGGATGGAAGGATACTCCTATGAAGAAAGGCTAAAAAGGTTAGGGCTCTTTAAACTGGAAAAGAGACGGCTGAGGGGAGATTTGATAGAAGTCTATAAATTAATGAACGGAATGGAACGGGTAAACGTAGATCGATTGTTTACATTATCAGAATATAGAAAGACTAGGGGACATGCAATGAAGCTACAGGGTAAACTATTTAAGACCAATAATAGAAAATATTTTTTCACTCAACGTGTAATCAAACTCTGGAATTTGTTACCGGAGGATGTAGTAAAAGCTGTTAGTGTAGCTGGGTTTAAAAAAGGTTTGGACAAGTTCCTGGAGGAAAGGTCCATAAACCATTATTAAGAAGTGACCGAAGATATCAATGCTTGACCCAGTACAAGCATTGTGGAACTTGTGTCTCTTGGGGAAACTGCTAGGTACATATGACCTAGATTGGCCACTGTTGGAAACAGAATACTGGGCTTGATGGACCTTGGTCTGACCCAGTATGGCATATCTTATGTTCTTATGTTCTTATGTTCTTCTTCAAGGTTGGCAGACTTCTGATGTAGGGTCGGAAGAACCTTTTTGGAGAACTCTCATATGGCAAGAGGTCTGGGGCGTGGTGTGGCTGAGGGTCTAGTGGCATCGTTAGGCATCATTAAAATCATCTATAATACCTGAAGATTGGAGGATGGCCAATGTAACGCCAATTTTTAAAAAGAGTTCCAGAGGTGATCAGGGAAACTACATACCGGTGAGCCTGACGTCAGTACCAGGACAAATGGTAGAAACTATCATAAAGAATAAAATTACTGAACATGTAGATAGCCATGGCTTAATGGGAGACAGCCAACATGGCTTTAGCCAAAGAAGGTCTTGTCTTACTAATCTATTACGTTTTTTTGAAGGTGTGAATAAACAGGTAGACAAAGGTGAGTTAGTTGATATGGTGTATCTGGACTTTCAGAAAGCCTTTGACAAGGTCTCTCTTCGCAAAACTAAAAAGTCATGGGATAGGAGGTGATATACTATTGTGGATCAGGAACTGGTTACAAGATAGAAAGCAGAGGGTAGGGCTAAATGGCCAATTTTCCCAATGGAGAAAGGTGAATAGTGGTGTACCCCAGGGATCTGTGCTGGGTCCGCTGCTTTTTGACATATTCATAAATTACCTGGAAAAGGGAATAACGAGTGAGGTTATCAAATTTGCAGATGACACAAAACTATTTAAAGTTGTTAAAACCCAAGAGAATTGCAGAAAATTGCAAGAGGATCTTGATAAACTGGAAGTCTGGGCATCCAAATGGCAGATGAAATTTAATGTGGACAAGTGCAAAGTTATGCACCTAGGGAAGAACAACCCAAACTATGGTTACATGATGCAAGGTTCCACATTGGGAACCACCAACCAGGAAAAAGATTTAGGCGTCATTGTGGATAACATGTTAAAACCCTCGGCCCAGTGTGCAGCGGCGGCCAAGAGAGCAAATAGAATGCTAGGTATCATAAGGAAAGGAATGGAAAATAAAACAAAAGATATTATAATGCCTCTATATCGTTCCATGATGAGACCACACCTTGAATATTGTGTGCAATTCTGGTCGCCGTATCTTTAAAAAGATATAGCGCTATTAGAAAAGGTTTCAGAGAAGAGCCACCAAAATGGTAAATGGGATGGAAGGATACTCCTATGAAGAGAGGCTAAAAAGGTTAGGGCTCTTCAACCTGGAAAAAATATGGCTGAGGGGAGATATGATAAAGGTCTATAAATTAATGAATGGAGTGGAACGGGTAAACGTAGATCAATTATTTGCGTCATCGAACTATAAAAGGACTAGGGGACATGCAACGAAGCTACAGGGTAACCTATCTAAGACTAATAGGAGAAAATATTTTTTCAGTCAACATGTAATCAAACTCTGGAATTTGTTACCGGAGGATGTAGTAAAAGCTGTTAGTTTAGCTGGGTTTAAAATAGGTTTGGACAAGTTCCTGGAGGAAAGATCCATAAACCATTATTAAAAGGGACACGAGATATCAATGCTTGACCCAATACAAGAACTGAGGAACCTGTGTCTTTTGGGGAGACTGCTAGGTACGTATGACCTAGATTGGCCACTATTGGAAACAGGATACTGGGCTTGATGGTCCTTGGTCTGATCCAGTATGGCATATCTTATGTTCTTATGTTCTTAATATCAGCAGTAAGCTGGATAGTGGTGTCGGTGGCTGGTCAATCAAGATATTCAGCAGCAAAACCAGATATCTTCCGCCACTGAATATCCAGTCTCAGTTAAAGTAGTGGCGACTAAACTTTTTATTAGGCCTAACCACAATATACTAATATACTCACCCACCAACCCTCCCCAGTTGATTATTTTCCAGCTAATTCCATGTTCTTTGAAGATGCAAAAAAGCAGGGTTTATTGGTATTTTCTTACCTCAGATACTATTCCTGGGTATCTTGTCTGTATGTTTTCTCACTTAGGAGCCATCAGCACAGAAAAGGTACAAAAACTGACTGTAAGATGCCAGGGGAGGGGTGAAAGAATACCAGGGAAGTGGTGGTTTTTTAGTGATTACCCAAAAGACATCTTTTTTTAGGTTCTTTTGTATCTGAGTGTTTTATTGATGTTACAGTTAAAAAGCTAAATTCAGAAGTTCTAGTTATAGTATTGTCACAGTTTCCAGTGCATAGACTCTGTTTGAAAAAATGCAAAAAAACAGCACCTCTAGAGAAGGTACAAAACAGGGACAAGCACATCACCCACCCAAAGCCAAAAATCCATTAATGATTGCTCAGAGCCCCTCCATGTGTGCATTCAGTGTGTCTCCAAACTAAGGGATGGGGGGGGGGGGTGCAGGATACTTACTATTTACGCAAGGCAGCAAAAGAGATAGCAAGGCCCTGTCCTCCTACATTGCAAAGTGCGCCTCATCTCTACAGCCCGTATTTCTAGTGCTCTGGGGAAATAATTGATACTGTTCATTTATTCACGCTCATTATTTGCTCTCTAATGTTCATTTTTTTAAAAACCTGTCTTGCCAGCACATGTCTACCATATTTCCAATGACCCAAGACGGGTCCTAATGTAAGGACCTTACAGAATAAGGCCTAAGTGGAGCAATCTTCTGGCGAATCTGTCTTTCAGTGCAATGACCTCTCATAGCACTAAAGCAAAGGTCAGTCCTTACGCAGTCCTCTATGGAGCTCCGCCAGCTGTTCCCGAAGAAGGGCCTTCCCCAGAGTTGGTTCAAGGTGTTCATGTCCTAGGCAGACCTTACACTTTACATCGCCCCTCATACCCCACCCCCCAGCTGTGAAAAGCTACTGTTTAGCTTTGAATGCCCTGCTCTTTGCCCCAGATGACCACTTAGTCTAATGGTTGGGCCGGCCCTGTTCCCAAGTTCTCCGTCCCCTTTCCAAACACTTATGAATTCCAAATTAAAACCACCAGTCTGTTTTGGAAAGTCATTCCCTTCCACAAAAGTCACAAGATTATCAGCATTTTTTAAACACTGGTTGCTGTATTTTAAACATACTTATTTTCAATGCCATTGTAAAGATCGATGAGGGGCACTGAAAATCCACTGCTGCAGCCCAGGGCCGGCCCAACCAGCGGGCAAACTAGGCGTCACATAGGGAGGCTGCTTCTGGGAGTCAGCAAAGTTCAAAGCCTTCTAAGTCAAACAATAGATTCTGACAGCCAAGGGGTGTTTAAGACTTAGGGTTTTCCTAGGATGTCAACGCCTTGGAGCAACTCTCGGGCCAGCCCTGCTGTAACGATATTCAGCCCTTATGAGTTATGTGAGGCCAAGAAGACGCCTTTATGCCTTTATACAATTACCCCATGAAACCGGCAGGTATCAGCCCCTGAGCATCCGAGACCTTTTCCGTGTGGGATAATTTTATCAGCAGGCAAAGTCTTTATACAGTTACCCTTCACCTGCATAGCGAAGCCTCTTTTCTGGCCTAAATTAAGCTTCTTGTCTCTCTGGATAACAGATCAAAGTCCAGTGAAACTCCCTTGCTGGCACTAGACGGATAGCATTGAAACATTTATAGGAACTTTTCAGGAGCACCATCGGTATCATATTATGGATAGGGGACTTTGGGGGGCATTTTCAGGGGTGACGGCCAGAAGACTTATTGCAGCTGATTGTCACCGCTTTAATTTTGCTCCGAATATGCAGTGCTAGGACCATATCCAGCATTAGCCCTGAATATCTAGGTTATCCGGCGAGCGTTTTAGCATCCAGTCAGCCACTGGCCAAACAGCTAAACCAGCTAATGTTAGGCCAACTTTCATTTCACCTAACTGTAGCCAGTTTTATTAACCAGCCAGAGACTGAACATCGTTGCTGCATGGTTAACTCTGCTGCTGCCCTGGAGCGCCCGATGCCAAGCACTTAGCATCAGGGTGTACAAAACGGGTAGCAGGGGAGCTTCAGTGGCACTAAACAGTTTAATGCTACGGAATATCTCACTGACCACGGCTTAACTGATTAACAGGGCTGCTGACCGGATAAACCACTTTGAATACACCCCCTAATCTCAGAATATTTATTTTAGAACTTTTATTTCTCTTCTGAGATTCTTCAGAAGGAAACTGGATCCAAGATAAATATTATTCCCATTGCTGCAACTTTTACTGCAGGCCTTGAGCCTAAGATTTTTTCGCCATTTCACGCCTTTGGGGGAAGCTTAGCAAAGTATGGCCTAAGTCCTGTTTCCCAACAGTTTTCTCCCAGACTGGCTCTGCAGACAAAATCTTAGAAAATATCAACCTAAGAATAAGCAAATTCAAACATATTACATGGGATTTTATAGGCTATTTAACAGAAACATTGCATGTGATTTAAATTCTCCAGTGCATCTGGTATTTTATTGATGCACTTAGGTACCTTGATAACATGTGAAAGTAAACAGTGCATTCAATATTCAAAAAGACTGATGCAATCAGCACTGACACTGACCGTGTAAGTCTTCTATTTTTACATTTCTTCGGATTATACATATCACGTTGATCTGTTCACCATTGTACAAATACAACTAATTCCTCTGCTCAGAGCAGGGCTTAGTCAGTGGTTCCCAACCCAGTCCTTGGGTACCCCCAGGCTGGTCAGGTTTTCAGGATATCCACAATGAATATGCATCAGATAGATCTGCATACACTGCTTCCATTTCATGTATATTCATTGTGGATATCCTGACTGGCCCGGGGGTCACAGAGCACTGAGTTGAGAACTACTGGGTTAGATGTTAGCCAGAAATGACTGTAAAGTTATCCAAAGAGCCACATAATCCAGCTGTTTAAATTATGCCGGAGAAATATGAGGGTCTAGCACCATGGAACGATACAGAGGCATTATGATGTCATCCTTTGTTTTATTCTCCATTCCTTTCCTTATGATACTTAGCATTCTATTTGCTCTCTTGGCCGCTGCTGCACACTGGGCAGAGGGCTTCAACATATTATCCTTGATGACACCTAAATCATTTTTCTAGGTGGTGGTTCCTTCCATTGTGTAACTGTAGTTTGGGTTGTTCTTTCCTTAGTGCATAAATTTGCACTTGTCCACATTAAATTTCATCTGTGAGGGTTGCATAGCAGAGATGGCATTCATCTGTCCAAGAAAGGTTGATGTGTCTTCAGTAGCAGGCTGGCTAATCTACTGAAGAGGGCTTTAAACTAAATTTGTTGGGGATGGGTGAAACATTAAATAACTTTATGGAAATGGGTAAAATGGGCAACATATGGAAAGCAGTGTGTATAAATGCCAATAGCAAGGGAAATAAGATCCCAGATGTTGAAGCTTTAATGGGAGAGGCTGACTTGGATTTAGTGGCAGTTACAGAAACATGGTTCACAGAAAACCATGACTCAGATGTAACTATACCAGGCTATACTTTATTCAGAAAGGACAGGTTAGGAAGAAGGGGAAGAGGAGTAGCACTATATGTAAAAAATAATATTAAAGCTTTAGAACTACAGAGCTTAAAAGGGAGAGAGGAGACACTGTGGGTTAAACTAGAAAGAGGGAAAGAGAAATCTATTTGCATTGGCATGATATACAGATCTCCCTCACAGGAGGAAGAGGTGGACAGAGCATACACAGCCATACATTGCGAGGAAAGGGGAAGTGCTACTGCTAGGGGATTTCAATATGCCAGATGTTGATTGGCACATTCCTGTTGCAGTATCATCTAGAAGTAAAGAGATCCTGGATTCCTACAGGGAGAACTATTCAGGCAACTGGTAAAAGAACCCACATGTGAAGGGGCCATATTGGCCTTGGTGCTTACCAATGGTGAAAGTGCTTCTGATGCTGTAGTGGGAGATCATTTTGCATGCAGTGATCACCAGATGGTGTGGTCCAGTATTAGGACTAGAACTGTTAAAATCCATTGAAAAGCAAGGGTCCTAGACTTTAGGAAAACTAACTTTGCCAAGATGGGCCAATATCTCAGGGAGTCGTTAGCGGGATGAGAACAGCTGAGGGATATAGAAAAACGGTGGGCAAAACTGAAAGGGAATATTTTAAGGGCAACAAACCTTTTTGTTAGAATGGTAAATAAAGGTAAAAGGAAAAAGAGACAGCTATGGTTTTCGAAAGAAGTAGCTGAAAAGGTGAAGAAAAAGAGGGAGGCCTTCATGAAATACAAGAGATCACAGAGAGAGGAAGACAAGCATCTATATTTGAAAAAACTTAGAGAAGCTAGCAAAGTAGTCAGGAAAGCAAAGATTCAAAAAGAGCCAATGCAATAAAATGGGGGGATAAGACATTTTTTCAGTGAGAAGAGGAAGGGCAAAAGTGGTATTGTCAGACTCAAGGGTGAAGGGGAGGAATATGTAGAAGCTGATGAAGATAAAGTGGAATTGCTTAACAAATATTTCTGATCTGTGTTCACAGATGAAGAACCAGAAGCAGGACCTCAGAAAACACCCACAAACAGGAACAGAACTGAGGGACATCTTGAACAATTTTCAGAAGACTGTGTTTGTGAGAAACTAACTAAACTTAAAGTAGACAAAGTGATGGGACCAGATGGGATACACCCTAGAATATTGAGGGAACTTGTGGACGTTCTAGCAGCACCACTGACTGATCTTTTCAATGCCTTCTTGGAGTCAATAGTGGTGCCAAAGGACTGGAGAGAGGCACATGTGGTCCCTTTACACAAAAAATAAATAAATAAATAAAAGCGGAAGTAAGGATGTAGTTGAAAACTACAGGCCGGTTAGTTTAACTTCGGCTTTTGGGTTTTTTTTGTTTTTGTTGTTTATTGTTCTTATATACCGCACTCTTAAAACTCAGCGTGGTTTACATATAACGGTATTGTGCCAAAAAGGCACTTACAGTGAACCGGGCAATTAAACTTGGGTTTCAACTGGGAGCAACTATGTACAACAATTTAAACTTATATACAGTCTGTATCTACAGTATGTACATCCATTGATAGTGATTCATGTGTTCTCCCAGGGCAAGCAGGATGAGTCAGCCACAAGTGGTGACGTCATCCGACGGCGCCATAGACAGAAGTACTCTCACTAGCCCAGAGGGCTTTAGTCCTCTGGGCATGACCACTAGCCCCACCTCCAGATCCGCCCCTAGCTGGCCAGTCTGTCTTCCGCCTTGCCAGTAAGACATTTTTTATTTTACTCTCCTACCTTGTTCATCATGAAGAAACCTGGATTTAAGAAATGCCCAGCCTGCTCCAGAAAAATGGCTAATTCGTACTCACACCATCTCTGCCTCCGATGCCTGGGTAGCGATCACGCTGTTGAGGACTGCTCTGCCTGCGGCCGCATGTCCCCCCGGGCTCTGAAGTCACGCTGGCATGCTCTTCGGGATTTCCTGGCTCCCGCTGCGGCTGTGAGTACTGCCGCTGCTGCTGTGATTACTCCCGCTGATGCAGTCTCCTCCGGTGCTGCCATTGTTGCTCTGGCCGGGGACGCACCGTTTTCGGCCTCCGTTCCCCGCCGCGATGCCCTGCACCCCCTGGACACATGTGGTGTTATGGAGGCGTCCATCTTGCCAGGGGTCTCCTCTGATCCTCCTCTTCTGCTTCCTGCCTCTGCGATGACAACTTCCTGCCCTCCTGGGCCCACCTCCTCTCGGCGCAGCCTCCACAGGCACCTCGGGGCAGAACCGAACAACGCTGACTGCCCCCAACAACGGAGTCATGCTATCCGGCAGGGAAGCCGTGAGTGCAGAGCCCACAAGTGACGCAGACGTTCTCCGGGTCGTCGGAGCAGCTCGGGGAGGAGGAGCCGCTCAAGAAGGATGCAAAAATCCACCCGCAACAAGCAGCACAGCAGCCGGCGCAGACCCAGGCGCGCAAGCCACAGACAGCACAGGGATAGCAGCCTCAGTTCGGGGTCATCACGCTGCCGTGGTAAGAGACACAGGCACAGCAGCCGCAGTTCCTCGCGCTCCAAAAGCTCACTCTCCAGCGAGAGCTATGACCAACAAACCTCCTCATTCGCTCTGGACAACTCTGTCTACGCGGCTTCCTGCAGCTCTGAGGACCAAGACCTCTACCTCCCCGCATCCCCTGTGCTTCCAGCCCTTCATGAGGAAGCCGGGCAACCTCTCCAAGGCAGCGCGCAGGTTCCCATGGCTCTACCCTCTCAAGGAGCCCCGGACACCCTGCTGCTCCTGAAAAATATGCTCCAACAGTGGACGTCAGCGCTTTCCAACCTATCCTCCCACCAGGCGCAGCCCCCAACCACTACCGCTCACCTGGACACTATTGCCACGATCTCAACCAGCCAGCTACAGCAGCAGGTCCCACTCCCGCTGGAGCAGGAATCTACACCGGCCGCCTCTACCATCCTGGTGCAGTCTCCAGATCCCGATCGCCCTGATGACCCTTCACAACCAGGGACCTCTTCTCATGCGGATCAAGACAACCCCTCGGGGCCACCCGATCCTCCAGAGGACTTAACCTACATGAAATTTGTCCGAAAGGTCCTAGCAGCTTTATCCATTACTCCTGCTGACTCCGTAGATCAACGCGACGAAGTTCAAAGTGCCCTCAAGTTCGTGGACTCCCCTAAGGCCATTTCGGCTCTACCTGTCCACCAGCTCCTCCGCAAGAACCTTACAAGATTGTGGCAGACCCCTGCGTCCAATCACTCGTGCCCCCGGAAGTTGGACTCTAAGTACGTGGTCCAACCCGTTCCGGGATTTAACAAGCAACACCTGCCCCACCAGTCCATCGTGGTGGAATCCGCACTCAAGCGGTCTAAATCCTCACGCACCTCTACCAACGCGCCTCCCGGGAAGGACAACAAACTTCTGGACAATGTTGCAAAGCGGATTTATCAAGGATCCATGCTAAACGCCAGGATCTCAGCACATCTTTTTCAACACACCATCTACCAGGACACGTTGCTGGCCAACTTAAGAGCCTCCGCCAAGGGTGCTGAACTTCCACCGGCGCTCTTGTCCGCCATTGCTGATCTCGAAGTATGCACAAAACATCAAGGTCGAGCTGCCCACGACGCCTTTGAGACAGCCTCTAGGGTGGCCGGAACTGCCATCTCGGAGCGACGGCTTGCTTGGCTCAAGGCTTCAGGCCTGCAGGCTGACTCTCATGACAAGCTGGCTGACGCACCTTGCACAGGCGACTCACTTTTTGGCGACAAAGTCAAGGAGACAGTGAATGACATGCGCGAGCGCTGCACCACTCTAAAAACACTGGAGGAGGGCTCAGATCGTTCTAAATCCTACCGCAAAGGATCCTTCCACGGCCCATCTGGTCCTAAGCACTACAACTCCTACCATAGGTGGCAGCAGCAGCCACGCTACAAACAGCAAAATTACCAATCTTCGTATAGGCAGAAACCACGCCAACGAGAGCGCACTTCAAAGAAGGCCCCCTCTGCACCTGCCAAAAACAATCCTAGTTTTTGACTCACTGCCCTGCCATCACCTTCCAACAGGGGGCCGCCTATCCGCCTTCCTTCACTCCTGGGAGCAGATAACTACGGATCAATGGGTCCTCTCTATCATCAAACAGGGCTATCGCATAAACTTCTCCTCAAAGCCACCCGCGTGGCCGCCCTCGTTGAGCACCCTTCCCTCACAGCATCTAGAGGCCATGACTACAGAGATCCAGGCATTGCTTGCCTCCAGGGCCATCGAGCCTATTCCTCCCGGCGAGACCAGCAAGGGTTTTTACTCCAGGTACTTCCTTGTTCCCAAGAGGTCGGGGGGTATGCGACCCATCCTCGATCTACGGAAACTCAACAAGTGCATAGCCAAGGAGAGGTTCAGGATGCACTCCCTGTCCTCCATCCTGCCCTTCATTCAACCTTTCGAGTGGCTTGCCTCTCTGGACCTTCAGGACGCATACACTCACATTCCAATGCACCCTCATCACAAGAAATTCCTGCAATTCAGGGTAGCGGAGAAACACTACCAGTACAGAGTGCTCTCTTTCGGCCTGTCACCTGCTCCAAGAGTGTTTACCAAGTGTGTAGCGGTGGCTGCCGCCCACCTCCGCAGACAAGGGGTATGTGTCTTCCCCTACTTGGACGATTGTCTGTTCTCAGCACCCTCTCCTGCGGAACTGCGGATGGCTGTCAGGAAAGCCACCGCCCTTCTCTCCTCCCTGGGATTCCTTGTCAACTACCCGAAGTCTCATCTTTCCCCCACGCAGCGTCTGGAGTTCATCGGTGCTCGGATCGACACCACGCAATCCAAGGCCTTCCTGCCTCAGAACAGGAAGGAGGCCATCAGCGCGCTCGCTCTACAAGTCCTCAACTCCTCCCACACCTCCGCTCGAGTAATCCTACGCCTTCTGGGACACATGGCAGCCGCCACCCATGTCCTTCCCATGGCGAGATTATGGATGCGGGTTCTCCAGTGGCATCTCCGCACTCATTGGTGCCAACACGCTCATCCCCTGTCATCCCTGATCCCCAGGGACCCCCGGGCAACCAAGGCGATCCGCTGGTGGACACACTCCTCCAATCTATCACAGGGCAAGCGCCTGCAGGCCACGACCCCTCAGATCACCGTGACCACGGATGCTTCAGCTCTAGGATGGAGGGCCCACTGTGCGGGCGCACACACACAGGGATCATGGTCCACCACCGAGAGGGACCTCCACATCAACGTCCTCGAGCTCAGAGCTGTCCGCCTTGCCCTCCTGGCCTTCCAGGCTCTGGTCAGGGGAAAAACAGTCAAGATACAGACCGACAACCAGGTCGCCATGTTTTATATAAACAAACAGGGAGGCACGGGCTCACGACCTCTGTGCAGAGAAGCCCTCCTCACCTGGCACCTAGCACTCTCGCTCCAATGCAGCCTCCTGGCCTGTTACCTACCGGGAGAGGAGAATGTACTAGCAGATCGCCTCAGCAGACAACTAAGCCCTCACGAATGGATGCTTCACGAAGACGTGTCTTCATTCCTCTTCAAGGAGTGGGGCCTCCCTCAGATCGACCTCTTCGCTTCCCAAGAGAATGCCAAATGCCGCCTCTTTTGCTCCAAGAGGCCGTCCCCACACAGACTAGCGGTGGACACCTTCGATGTGACCTGGGACCAATGGCCCTTAGCCTACGCGTTCCCACCAACTCCGTTCATCGCACGGACAGTCCAACGGATCATCAGGGACCGGGCCCGGGTCATCCTGGTGGTTCCATTCTGGACAAGGAAAATATGGTTCCCATACCTGCAACGCCTAGCAGTGGTCCCTCCCATCCAGCTACCCCTGCGGCCAGACCTACTCTCGCAGGACGGCGGCACGATGCTCCACCCCAACCTGCGGATGCTATCACTGTCGGCCTGGAAGCTGAAAGGCTAGCTCTGGCTCCCTTCAACCTGACGGCAGAGGTCCAGCAGATCATACTGGCGGCCCGGCGCCCTTCCACCAGAAAATCATACAGCCTCAAGTGGCGGCGCTTCTGCATCTGGTGTGCGGCCCGTCACCTTGACCCCTCCTCGTGTCCAGTGCCGCAGCTCCTCCAATACCTTGCATCGCTCTCTTTGCTCGGCCTTAAGACTCAATCCATCAAGGTCCACTTGTCCGCCATTGCGGCCTTCCATCACCGCATTGGAGGCACTTCAATAGCGGCGATGCCCATCGTGGCCAGCTTTATGAAAGGATTGTCCAATCTACGCCCTCCGCTCAGAGAGCCCGTGCCTGCCTGGGACCTTAACGTTGTCCTCAATCAGCTCACGGAGGAACCTTTCGAGCCGTTGCAATCTGCAGATTTGAAGTTTGCTTCCTGGAAAACACTGTTCCTCGTCGCTATCACTTCAGCCAGGCGGATCAGTGAAATGCATGCTCTTGTGGCTTACCCGCCTTACACCGTACTTCACCTCGACCGCGCCTGCCTTCGGACACATCCCAAGTTTGTTCCCAAGGTGGTGTCCGCTTTCCACATAAATCAAACCATTGAGCTGCCTTGCTTCCTCCCCGGACCACACTCCAGTCCGGATCAACAACGCCTGCACACACTGGACTGTGTCAGGGCCCTACGGTGCTACCTCAACAGAACTTCCTCACAACGTAAAGGGTCTCAGCTTTTCGTCTCATACGACCCTAACAAACCTGGCCTACCAGTGTCCAAGCGCACGCTTTCCGGCTGGATTTCCGCCTGCATCTCCTTCTGCCTCTCACGCGCTGGAGCGAGCCCCAGGTATCACAGCACGTCACCTGCGAGCGTTGGCCGCCACGATCGCCAACCTACATTCCGTTTCTATACCTGACATCTGCAAAGCCGCGACGTGGTCCTCTATACAGACCTTCCAGAGGCACTACTGCCTCGACAGGGCTGATCAAGGGGGCTCCGCATTCGGGCTAGCAGTGCTGTCTGCTGCCTCTTCCCCTTGCCAGGACAGGACCTTGTGACTTCTGCTGATATTGCACCCTATTGCCGTGCCCTACGGCTGTCATTGTTGATTGCAACTTGCTGCCATGCTGTAGTGATGGCGGTCTTGCACCTTATTGTCTGTTGATTGATGTCATTGCACCTTATTGTTCTAGTGGTTGATGTCTTGCACCTTATTGCCTGTTGATTGATACCATTGCACCTCATTGCCTGTGGGTGAGCGCCCCTTGTTATTGTTACTGTTACTGCACTTTCGTGCCTTATTGTTTGCTGTTTCTTGACGTGCACTGTTCTTGCTGTTACTGCACTTCGTGCCTTATTTTGCACAATTTTGTTAAACGTTGTTGACTTGAATTACGCCCTCTTCAAGGCGCGTTCATTCATTAAACCTATTTGCACCTCACGGTCATGCGTGTCTCCGTTTCTTCAGACCTTCCCCGCCGCTGCATGTGTAGCTGGGGAGACACCACTTGTGGCTGACTCATCCTGCTTGCCCTGGGAGAAAACCGAGTTACTTACCTGTAACGTGAGTTCTCCAGGGACAGCAGGATAAGTCAGCCACACCTTCCCACCCTCCTCCCCGGTGGGTACTTCCTGTCTCTCGCTATCCGCCTCCTAGCCTGAACATCGTGTCAGCTTGGAAAACCTGGCCAGCTAGGGGCGGATCTGGAGGTGGGGCTAGTGGTCATTCCCAGAGGGCTTTAGCCCTCTGGGCTAGTGAGAGTATTTCCGTCTATGGCGCCGTCGGATGACATCACCACTTGTGTCTGACTTATCCTGCTGTCCCTGGAGAACTCACGTTACAGGTAAGTAACTCGGTTTTCATGGCTGTTTGTATGCTAGAGGGTGTCAGGTTGGAGGGCTGTGAGTAGTGTAAAAGAAAGAGATGGTGTTTAAGCGCTTTTCTGAATTGGGCTAACTCTGTTATGGCTGGAGTGCATTCCAGCAGCTGGGGGCATAAAACTTAAATGCTCTGTTCCTTGTTGACTTGGTACATTTTGTTATTTCACTGGGGATCGATAGGGTATTGGCCGTGCATGTTCTCCTTTGTTTGCTGACATGGGGTAGACGAGGTCCATTAGAGCTGTTGGGGCCAACTTGTTGATGACCTTGAAGGTGATGATGATTACTTTATAGGATAGCCGACAGTTTATTGGTAGCCAGTGTAGGTCCTTAAGGACCGGGGTGATGTGGTCAACTCTGGAGGCTCCACTCAGGATGCGTGCAGCAGCGTTCATAGCTAACTGTAGGGGATTTAAGGTGTTTTTGGGTAGGCCCTGAAGGATTACATTAGCATAATCAAAGTGGGGATCACCAATGCCTGAAAAACTGATCTGAAGTCATCAGGTTGCAGCAAGGGTCGAAGATGTCGTAGGGTTCTTATTTTGTGGTATATTTGTTTGATAGTGTTGCTGATGTGTACCTTGAAATTGAGCTGTTGATCTAAAGTTACACCTAAGTAGCGGATGCTGGTTCTGCTCGTGAGTTCTGCATCTCTTGTCTTTAAGGTTGTCGGAGGTGAGAAGGACTGGTTCTTTGTCACAAATAGTACGTCAGTCTTGTTAAAGTTGATCTTGAGGCTTTGGGAGAGGAGCCAATCGGTTATGGCATTGAAGCAGTTTATCAGTTGGGTGAAGTCTGGGTCTTCAATCGTAAATGGGGTAAAGAGCAACACGTCGTCCGCATAGAGCAGGCATGAAATGTTATATGAGCGAATTATTTTGCATATCGGTTGCATATAGATATTGAATAGGAGTGCAGAGAGAGACGAGCCCTGGGGTACACCGTATTGTTGTTGGAAGGGCTGAGAGGTTGTGGTTCCTGTTCGTACCTGCTGCCACCTATCGGTTAGATATGATTTGCACCATCGCCATGCTAATTCGCTTATCCCTTTATCTTGAAGCCGCACTAGGAGTTGTTCGTGGTTTACGGAGTCGAATGCGGCA
This sequence comes from Ichthyophis bannanicus, assembly GCA_033557465.1. Classification (NCBI taxonomy): domain Eukaryota; kingdom Metazoa; phylum Chordata; class Amphibia; order Gymnophiona; family Ichthyophiidae; genus Ichthyophis; species Ichthyophis bannanicus. The sequence continues at coordinate 7,242,502 of CM066047.1, forward strand.
ACGATGTCGAGGAAAATTAGCGCGTACCCTTGTTTGATGGAGTCGATCCCGGTGATGAGTGTATTGATGAGGGTGGTGAGGAGTGTTTCAACACCGTGGGATTCTCTGAAACTGTGTTGGCTTGGGTCGAGGGGAGCATTAGAGTCAATATGATCCTGTATCTGACATTGTACGGCCTTCTCAATTATCTTTGTTAGCAACGGGATGCTGGATATGGGTCGGTAAGATTCAGCCTTCTGGGCATTTAGTTTGGCATTCTTTAAGAGGGGCCTGATAGATGTCTGCTTAAGGCTTAAAAGGAATTGTCCGGAGGAGAAGGAGTGGTCGATGATTTTGGCTATTATCGGGCTAACCTCATGGTGTAGTGACTTTATCCAGAAAGCTGGACACAGGTCATTAGGGGCCGTGGTGGCGTTGATGCTTGTTATGATGCTCTCAATGCTTGTTTCTGATGGTGTCGAGAATGAGGAGAGTTGTTTGGGTGGGTTTGTGGTAGGGCAGGATAGTGTAACTTTACTGACGTTATTGGCTTTGGCTATCATGTAATCTGCATAGTCCTGAGGGGGTATCGAGGCTGCTTGTGAAGCTGATGGTTCCTTCGTTAGGGACTTAACCATATTGAACAAGTCATGGGACTTGTTCAGTGATCGGCTTAGCAATTCTGAGTGGTATTCTTTAATTTTGGAGGATATTAAATCTCGATGTGCTTCAGTGGCGAGTAAACTTCGGTGGTGAGTAAATTATTGGAAGCACTGCTGAAAGAGAAAATAGTGAGGTTTCTGGAGTCCAGCAGATTACAGGATCCAAGGCAGCATGGATTCACCAGAGGTAGGTCTTGTCAGACAAATCTGATTGATTTCTTTGACTGGATGACCAGGGAGTTGAACCAAGGGAGAGCCCTATATGTGGTGTACTTAGATTTCAGTAAAGCCTTTGACACCGTTCCTCACAGGTGACTTACAAACAAACTGAGCACCCTAGGGATGGAGCCTAAAGTTACTGCTTAAGTTAGAAATTGGTTGAGTGGGAGGCGACAAAGGGTACAGGTAAATGGAACTCACTCTGAGGAGAAGGAGATTACCAGTGATGTGCCCCAGAGATCTGTCCTTGGTCCGATACAGTGGAAGGGCTGTCAGGTAAGGTTTGCCTCTTTGCGGATGATACCAAAATCTGCAATAGAGCAGACACCCAGGAAAGTGTAGATAACATGAGGCGGGATTTAGCTAAGCTTGAAGAATGGTCTAGAATTTGGCAGCTGAGGTTTAATGTTAAAAAATACAAGGTCATGCATTTGGGCTGCAGCAATCCAAGGGAGCAATATAGTATAGGGGTGAAGTACTTTTGTCCACTAAAAAAGAGCGGGATCTAGGCATGATTGTGTCTGATGATCTTAAAGTAGCTAAACAAGTAGAAAAGGCGATGGCAAAAGCTAGAAGGATGCTTGGGTGCATAGGGAGAGGACTGGCCAGCAGAAGAAAGGAGGTGATAGTGCCACTGTATAAGTCTTTGGTGTGACCTCATTTGGAGTACTGCGTGCAATTCTGGAGAATGCATATTAAAAAGGATATAAATAAGCTGGAGTCAGTACAGAGGGTGGCTACTAAAATGGTTAGTGGTCTTCATTATAAAGCAGGGTCGTCAAACTCCAGTCCTGGAGGGCCGCAAACCAGTCAGGTTTTCAGGATATCTCTAATGAATATGCATGAGATATATTTGCATACAATGGGGCAGTGCATGCAAACATATCTTATGCATATTCATTAGAGATACCCTGAAAACCAGACTGGTTTGTGGCCCTCCAGGACTGGAGTTTGACACCCCTGTTATAAAGCATATGAGGACAGACATAAAGATCTTAATATATACATCTTAGAGGAAAGGCAGGATAGAGGTGATATGACTGAGACATTTAAATACCTCCATGACATAAATGCACAGGAGAAGAGCATCTTTCAATTGAAAGCAAGCTCTGCTGCGAGGGGGCATGGGATGAAGGTGAAAGGGAATAGATTCAGGAGTGATATGCGGAAATATTTCTTTACGGTAAAAGTGGTGGTCTTTTTCTGTTGTCATGTTTCTATGTTCTTTTTAGACATCCAGGGGGTTATTCTGAGGCACGAAAAGCAGGGATGGAGGATAGGAGGATGATCCAGGCATAGGGCAAAGCCCGCAATGCCATCAAAATAGAGAAATCAAATCCCTGGTGGCCCAGTTGCCCCGATCCCCCTACCCAACACTACTCTGATGGCATCGGGGATGATTGCAGCATCAGGATAAGCCCTTGATGCCATAAAAATACTGTCAGGGGCCAGTGCTCCAACAGAAAGAGAACCCCTGGAGGCCCAGCAGCCCTGATCCCCCCACCTGACAGTATTTTGATATCATTGGGGACAATTGCGGCATTGGGAAAAGCCCCCGATGACATCAAAATACTGTCGGTGGCTGGTGCTCCGACACAAAGAGAATCCCTGAACTCCCCACCCCACACTTGAAATAAAAATGAAATAATCTGGAGGTCTAGTGGCCCCTGACCCACCACCCAAAATAAAAAAAAAAAACCTGGTGGTCTAGTGGACCCTGAATCCACCACCCCTCACTCGGAACCTTAAAGTAAGTGGGAGCCTGCCTATGTGTTCCCACTCTAGGTCCGCCAAAATGCACTGGGCAAGATCAGACTGCCATGTAAGTAGAATATGCCTTATATGGTAGTCTAACTCCACCCAGTGCATCCCAGGATGCACTATGCAGGGCCAGGTGCTGCCATTTTTCAAGATGGCAGACCAAGAGCTTGGAGCGTGTAGGAAGTGCTCCTACTTATTTTAACATACCAAGTGGGTGGGGGTGGGGTGGATTCAGGGGCCGCTAGACCACCGGGTTCTTTTATTATTATTTTGGTTGAGGGGGGGGGTTCAAGGGCTGCTAGACCACCAGGTTCTTTTATTTTTATTTGGGCTGGGAGTGGGAGGTTCAGGGGCTACTAGAAAACCAGGAATTCTCTTTTTATCAGGGCACCAGCACCCAACAGTATTTTGATGGCATCAGGGGCTTTTTCCAATGCTGCAATCATCCCTGATGCCATCAAAATACTCTTGGGGCTGATATGCAAATTAGCCACATGGTGCATGTTTCACTGGGAGAGCAAGCCAAACTAGCACAGACTTCTTGTGTGCATATGTTTGGCTTGCTCTCCCAGTTTAATGCTGCCATTTTGTACCCAGTTTAACAGTTAGCTCATTTGCATATGCATGGTTACCATGTCCTTCATTTGCATACCCTATCTTTTCTGCATTGAGCATCAAAAGTTGTGCATTGCTGGAGCACTACTAGAAACATAAAAAGTCAATTCAGCGCACGTCTAGCACCGGTTTTCTGCAACGGCCTGTATGTTAGAAAGGGCATTAAATCACACAGGATTAAAGTTTTACAGGAAACACAATACACTGTAGAATCTCTATGGATTGAAATTCCATGTGAAAAGAGGAAAGCGATGACAGAGGGGGTGTACTACCATCCACCTGGACAGAATGAACAGATGGATGATGAAATGTGTCACAAGGTAGACCTAGGGCAACCCGAGAAAAGGCAGATCAGCATGAATGATCACAGAAAAAGTGACAAGGTAAACAAAGAAATGTTTGATGGTTGCTATGAACAACCTAGGCACACGTGCACAGAGCCCATGAGGACACACCCAGACAGCAAAGGAAGGGAATTCGCTTTGCCTGATCAGGATCAGCTGGGTGAAGGTGGAGTCAGGAAACACAGAGATAAAATAGGCTCCCAAACAATTAGAAGCAGAGAGGAGTTGAGGCAGCAAAGGTCACAATCTGAGAGGCAGCAGCAAATACAGTTGAAGCCGTGGAAAGCCTGGAGTTGGTGTGAAAGAAAGGAAGAGAGTGAGAATGGGTCATTGAAGCAACAAGGGAGCCAGCGTGAAGGTCGGAGAGAATCCTATGACCTGTGTGAAACACTGGGAAGGCAGCAGCCTGAGAGTGTGTATGTATATGGAGAACAAGAGAAACGTGGGAAGACTGCAATAGCAGGTACCGGTGCAAGTAGTGAATGTAAGAGCTATTGGCTACATGAGAGGGAAAAACCCTGGAGGTATAGAAACAGCCCCATAAAGCCAAGCTATCTAGAGGCTGAGAATAACTTTTCCCCTGGTTATAGAAAGTCTAGGAGAAGAAAGATTTACTTGCCAGAAGAAGTTGAAGATTTTCCCAATCAGTGTGAGCTCCCAGCTTCTAGAAAATCTTCGTCAAAAGCTTTGCAATCTAGCACAGCTGAGTTCCGAGGGCTAGATCTGAACAGGCAGGAAGCCTGCCGTAATTATCCAACTAGCAGAGCAAATAGAGACCTGAGCCATCTGCTAAGATACCAGCAGGGGCAGAGCTCTGAAAGGTTCAGCTCAAAGGTATATGGTAGTTCCCAGAGAGGCATTTCTTCAGAGGGAGAGAGAAACTTCCTGGGTAACGAACTAAGCCAGCCATACTCTCATTCCACATCTGACGTTAAGAATGAAAATGCTAATGAACCTGAATTGATGGAGTGTGAAAGTTCTGAAGTATCTGTAAGTCCAGAATTGATGGATTGTTCTCTAACTGTAACTGAGTCAGAGTTCTCATTAAGATAAACGCTTACTGTGTGACCTTAGCTCCAGTGATAGAAGCTGCATGCTGCATCTCACTCACTCTCCAGCCAAACAGACGTGAGCTGTGCTATAGTTGTGATATCAGCCACGAGAGAAAGAATCTGTGATTGAAACAGTTAGGCTGTTTGTTCTTTTGTTTTGTTTAAAGTTAAAAGCTGAAGGAAGCTGTTTGTGTTGCTCATTTAACTTTTGTTTATGCCAAAGTTGGTTCTTAATTTATGTTTACCTGAAGATAAAGAAACCTCAAGGGACGGGGAATAAAACCCTAAACTTAAAAAGAAGTTCTCTTTGTGATTTGTACAACTGAAGGCACAACTACCACACACACAGAGCCAAGCAATACCAGTTGCCACCGCTTGGGCTCACAGGGTGTGACAAATGCTAAAACAAATCAGGGAAGCTAACAGTAATTATGAGTTATTTCAATTACCCCAGTATCAACTGACCCAGTTGTCACATCAGGACATGCTAGAAAGACAAAGGTTTCTAGATGAAAGAAATGACTGCTTCATGGAGAAGCTGCTTCATGGAGAAGCTGGTTCATGAAGGGACACAATGGGAAGCAATTTTAGATCTAGTCCTTAGTGAAACATAGGATCTGGTGCAAGAGATAATGGTGTTGGGGTCATTTGATCATACTGGATTTAACAAATACTGTAGAGGGAGGACAGCAAGGAAATCCACTGCGTTAGCATTTAACTTTCAAAAGGGAGACTATGATAAAATGAGGAAAATAGTTAAGAAAAAACTAACAGGAGCAGCTGTTACATCAGGCATGAACATGGTTCAAAAATACTATCTAGAAGCCCAGACCAGATGTATTTCACACTTTAAGAGTGGAAAGAAGGCCGAATAATGACCAGCATAGTTTAAAGGTAAGATCAGAGGGGATGTTATCACCTAAAAATCATGTTTCAGAAAATGGAAAAAGGAGCCAAATGATGAAAATAGGAAACAGCAAAAGCACTGGCAAGTTAGATACAAGGCATTGATAAGGCTGACAGAGAGAGACTTTGAAAAGAAGCTTGCTGTGGAAGCAAATACATTTGTAGCAAAAAACCTGTGAGAGAGTTAGATGGACCATTCAATGATAAAGGAGTAAATGGGGCGCTAAGGAAGGACAAGGCCATAGTAAAATATCTGAATGAATTCTTTGCTTTGGTCTTTATTGAAGAAGATATAGGGAAGTTATCCATGTCAGAAATTATGTTTAAAGGTGATGCATCGGAGGAACTGAAACAGATCTTGATAAACCTGGAAGATGTAATATAGCTATTTGATAAAATAAAGGCATAGTACATCACCTGAACCGGATGGTATACATCCCAAGGTGCTGAAAGAACTCAAAAATAGGACTTCAGACCTGCTATTAGTAATTTGTGAACTATCATTAAAAGTATCTATAGTACCTGAAGATTGGAGAGTGGTCAATGTAACGCCATTTTTTTAAAAGGATTCCAGGGGTAATCTGGGAAACCACAGACAGATAATCCTGACGTCAGTACTAGGCACAATGGTAGAAACCATTATAAAGAACAAAATTAGTGAATATATAGATAATTATGGTTTAATGGAAGAAAGTCAACATGGATTTAGCAAAGGAAAGCCTTGTCTCACTAATCTGCTACATTTTTGTGAAGGTGTGAATAAACAAGTAGATAAAGATGAGCTGGTTGATATAGTGTATCTGGATTTTCAGCAAGCCTTTGACAAGGTCCCTCATGAGAGACTCTTGAGGAAATTAAAAAGTAATGGGATTAGGAACTGGTTAAAAGATAGAAAATAAAGAATAGGGCTCAATGGCCAATTTTCTCAATGTAGAAAGGTGAATAGTGGAGTACCCCATGGATCTGTGCTGGGACCACTGTTTTTTAACATATTCACAAATTACCTGGAAATGGGGACAATGAGTGAGGTGATCAAATTGCAGATGACACAAAAGTATTCAAAATTGTTAAATCACAAAGGAATTGTAAAAAATTACAAAAGGATCTTGAAAAATTAGGAGACTGTGCATCCAAATCGCAGATGAAATTTAATGTGGACAAGTGCAAAGTTATGCACTTAGGGAAAAACAACCCAAACTACAGTTATACGATTCAAGGTTCCACATTAGCAACCACCACCCAAGAAAAGGATCGGAGTATTATTGTGGATAATATGTTGAAAACCTCCGCCCAGTGTGCAGTGGCAGCCAAGAAAGCAAATAGAATGCTAGGAATCATAAGGAAAGGAGTGGAGAATAAAACCAAGGATACTATAATGTCTCTGTATCGTTCCATGGTGCGACCACACCTTGAATATTGTGTGCAATTCTGGTCACTGTGTCTTAAAAAGGATATAGCAGAATTGGAAAAGGTACAGAGAAGAGCCACCAAAATGGTAAAGGGGATGGAAGGATACTCCTATAAGGAGAGGCTTAAAAGGTTAGGGCTCTTCAACCTGGAAAAGAGACGGCTAAGGGGAGATATGATAGAGGTCTATAAATTAATGAATGGAGTGGAACAAGTAAACATAAATTGTTTTTTACCCCTTCCTAAAGTAGAAAGACTAAGGAACATGTAATGAAGCTACAATGTAGCTCATTTAAGTCTTATCAGAGAAAATGTTTTCACTCAACATGTTATCAAACTCTGGAATTTGTTGCTGGAGGCTGTATCCACAGGAAACTGCTTAATTCGCATTGGGTGTCTCTGTGTTGCAGAAGGGGCAAGGTCTTTGGTAAGGCAGCTATCTGTATTCCTATGCTAGAAGCTGTTTCCTCTGCAAGTGGTGAGAATTGAATGGAAAGAGTGGCCTTCTAGGGAGGGGTAGGGAAGGGGTTTTATATGCTTTTACAATTGTAAATATATCTCACCAGGGCCCTCACAGCCTATTTTAACATGTACTTAGGGGCAAGAGGCCAGAGCTTGTATGTGTGTCGTGTCCATATATACGTGGAGAGAGAACTGCCTACCAGGGCTCCCATGTCCTATTTTGACATGTATATAGGGACAGAAGACCTGAGTCTCAACAGGATTGACTGACTACTTCCATGTATGATGTGCATTCATGACAACCATTGTCATGTGCACATGACTGTCTCTGCATTGTAGTTCACTGTGCACAGATCCTTAACAAGTATGTCGCCTACACTGAGATCAGGGATTCCGCCTCAGTTCTTCAAGTTTGCATTGGAGGTGCATAGTGTGTTGACATTCCAATAACTTAATCTGATGGGACTCCATTTACACATGCTTGGGCACAGAGCAGTGGTGCTCCAACATTATTGGATGCCTGGAGTGGGAGCCCCTCCTACCGGACATTTCCCCACCTTGGACAATACTCCCCCGGTGACCCTCCCACCCCCTTCCTCCAGGCCTTCCTGGAGGAAGTGCACACAGCAAGCATACATTTGACTGACACCGCCACACTGTCTCCTCTGCCCATCCATTGGCTGTTCCCTCTCAGCCAAAGACTTGCGACCCTTCAGCCAGGAGGGAACAGCCACCAGGTGGAGAGAGGAAGCAGCATGGCAAGCCATGTGTGCCTCCTCCATGAGGACCCAGATGTGGCACCCCCTCCTGACCAGCACCCGGGGTGGGCTACACTTACTGCCCTGCCTTTGGTATACCACTGGCACAGAGGCTGCCAGATGGAGGATCAGTAGTCTTGGGCTGCTGCAGGGGGGATGGACATGTGGCCACTGGTGGTCTGTTAACATAGTGAATGAAGCCTGTATTGACATTGGTAGCCTCACCTGAAGGCACAGCCAGCCATGGTCAGACATAGGCAACCCTTGCATCCTTGGTTTGGTGTGTTCTCTGAGATAACAGTCTAATCTGTGGTCTAGGAACATGTAGGACAATGCCAGACATAGTATGCATGCTGGTGTGGGTTTAGGTATGTCCCCACCTGAGCTGTGTCATTGCCCACGGGCCATTTCTCCCACTGGATCATCCAGTGAATGATGGATGTAAGTGTGAGCAACAGGGAGTTCATGTTTTATGTGAGGGGGATGTGCATGGGTTGTTCTCCTGGATGGCAGTTATCAGCTACATAGCTAGGTGTGAGGGACGGCTGTCAAGTCTGGAATCTCTGCACTTGACCAGGTGACCCCATGGTGGGATGGGGTAGCTGGTGATGATAGACATACAGGTGATTATGTATCCCGAGGTAGGGCCACATGGCATATGTGGTTGGCGTCAGGCAGTGGAAAGCTGCATAGCTACATTGGTGGTGTCGGGTACATCAAACAACAGCACAGGATGCATATTGCCAACGAAAGTAACATTTTGTTTTGGGCCACCTGTATGTTTACATACATTTTTCACAAGTTGCTTCCCAGATTATGATATGCCCCCAGCCCCTTTCAAATGGTTAAGCTTATCTGCTTCCCATCCTTCTCCATCCTGACTGGAGTAGCTGCCAGGAGCTGGAGGTCCCCAACCATGGCAAGTATCTCTGCTCACAGTCTTCCGCATGCAGAAAGATCTCAGGGTCCTCTAAAGCCCTGGGGAACTCATGAGGACACACCTGCTTCAATGGGGAGGCAGACTGCATAGACTGAGTTTCCTTTGGCTGCAGTAATCTCCAGCCTTTCCATCTGGCAACCCTCCCCCTCCCTACCTCGGTTCACCTCCCCCACCCCACCCTCTATCCCATGCTATTACTACCTCCATCTCTGACTTTTCACCATTCCTTCACCTCCCACATAGCTTGTGGCTTCTCAGAGTTGGGACCCCCCCCCCTCCTCCTCTCAGCTCTGATGGAGCACTGGGCCAGTCCATGGTTACAGGAGTGGTTCTGCATAGTCCCTTCTATGTCTGGATGTGGGCCTGTGTGACCATTGTCCTCTTCTGGCTCCTCATCAGGGGATGTGACTGTGACAGGGGAGTCTTCCTTTGCTCCATTGTGAAAAAGAGGGCCAAAGGGGTGCCTAATGTGATATGGTGTGTCACGCCCTCCTCGCCCGTATAGGCGGTTGCCTGGAAGAGGGGGGACGTGACCACAAATTTATAGATCCTTGTAAGTGCTGATGTCCGGGTTCCGTGTAGTTGTGGGCCAAGACACGAACAGCCAAGGTTAATTGGGGTAACAATAACTTTATTGTTAGCACAGGAATTTTGTATCTACTACCCCTAATAACAGAAACAAAATGTGGATACTTTTTCCAACCAAATAAAGTCAAAGATGTAACAAAGTCCACCTGATACTTCTCAGGGTTGTCAGTTCCAAACAAGTTATCCAAACTTCTCTCCAGCTCTGAACAAGGTCTGTTCTTCACACTAGAAGCTTTACTTTCATGTAACAACTTTACTTTGCAGATACCTCAATAGCATTGCATTTGCTTTCCCCAGTTGCTTAATGAGGTTGAGTTTTACACTTAGGCAGTACGCTGCCTCTCCCCGTGTAAAAGCTCAATTGCCTGAAGTTGGACTTCTCCAGCACTTATCACTTGCACAAAGTTATACAGCTTTCACTCCTTATGACAGTAAGCACACTCTGTCTCCATATCAGAATAACTGTTATCTATTACAGCTGACTCAGTCTGCATTGGTTCCACTTCTGAGTCTGATAGGTCCTGGTTATAGTCAGGGTTCTGCAGAGTAACTGGCTTCCACTGCTCTAGTAAGCTTTTAAGCTGTTTCCATTTAGAATCCTTTTTACTTCTTGGTATATGTGAGGAATTGTAATTACCAGCTTCCTTTAAAACTGAATTAATGGAAAAAGGGCTCACCTTTCTTCTGGTATATCTGGCTTTCCCAGTTTGGTTAAAAGGCAAGTATTTGTCCTGATACTGCTTCACTATCTCCCGTGTGGCAAACTGCTCAGCAGGGTCTGGCTCTAACCTCCGTCTCCGTAGCACACAATCAGCTGTTTGCTTATGAGCAGCTGGGCTATTCTCAGAGCTTGAGCTAGAGACACGCTGCCTGCCCTGGGAACGCTTCTGCAGCTTTTCACCTGGAACTTTACTCCAGCCTAATCTCCCACCTGTAACCACAGCTTCCAGAGAAGACTCCGGGGAAGAACTCCTGTCTCTCCTTGGTAAGGTTTCCAGCCTCTCCCCTCGAGGTTTAAAGTTACTTCTGACCTGCTTCTCTCGGCTGCTTGGCCCGTGGTAATTCCTCTCCTTTACAGGAAGCTTTCTCAGACGCTTTTCCAAAGACCTTTCTTTCTCTAAGCAGTCTTGCTGGCAACTCCCCAAGCACCGTGTGCTACCTTGGTAATGGTTGCCTCTTCCTTTGCTTCCTCGGTTCCTCAGGTCTCCCTCTGGATCTGAATCCGAACCAGAACCTGAGCCAGAGTCCAACACTCTGTCTCTATTCTCCTTCTCCTTTCCATCTGAATCTCCTTCCTGGTTAAGAGCATGGGGCTGCCCTATCAGCTTTGACTCCGCCCCCTTGCCTCTTATGCCAGCTCCCGTGGTTGTCATGGAGCTGGGGTGTGGCTCTCTCACTGATTTTCCGTGCAGAGAGTTTCTCTGGGCTGAAGCTTTAACCCTTTCCCTGCCTGTATTGCTGTCTGCTTTTGGGGAAAGAAGCTGTTTTAAACCCCTATTTCTGGTGTTTAAGCCCTCTGCATCATCACAGGTGTCACAGAAAAAATGGACTGGAAGCAATGGAGGACCATTAGGAAGGACCAGGTACCCCCAGAATGGGCCACAAGGACAGATAGAAACTGTGTTGGGAACTACACCAGGGCAGCGGGCACATCAGTGGTGGATGCTGATGCCACGCAGGGGCGGCCCAAGGGGGGTGCAGGGCCATGTGCGGAGATTAATTGTGGGGCCTCATTTGCATAAGGAGTCTCATTTGCATACATATTTGCATAATATAAACATGCACCTTTAGCAAACATGCCTCTTAATGAGTGTCTGGATAAAGAAAGACTAACAGATTTCTACCTTACTATATTGCAGTGACAACCGCCAGGCTCATTAGAAAGCACTATAAACACTGACCATTTAGAATCCATAGCAAATCCACCATATCATAACAGCTCTACCAGGACTCACAAAGCACCAAACCCTACCTATCAAAAGGCAACACTGCAGATATTAAACCAATACATCTTAGAGAATACCAATACATCTCATTGGGGGAAAGAGAACAAGTGGGACTGTCAAACAGAAACTACCTGAACAGAATACCTCAGCTCAGTTACACATGCAGAACATAGACCATCACCACACAAAGAACAAGGGATCACAATTTAGAAATAGGAAGATAATAATTAAACTGGGAACCCCAAAAGCCAAACATGAAATGTACACTGGAGAAATAAAGCTATAAAGTAATTTCCTCTTGCACTAAACAAAAACGCAAAGATGTTAGCAATACACACTTCCCAGACCAGACATATTCCAGTTAATAAATTCAAAATAAAAAGCATTTTTTTACCTTCTGTTTGGGCATTTCATTTTTCAGTTGCAATTGCTCCAGTCACTTTCTTCTGGTTTCTTCGTGTCTTCTGCGAGCTATCCATTTGTCCTTTCTTCTCTTTTAGATGTTTTCCATTCTCTCTCTATTTCTGCTTTAACATACTGATCGTTTCCCTTTTGCTCTTTCCCCCAATTCTTTCCTTATTCCTTTATCATCCACTCAAATTTCACCCTTCCATTCTCAATCCCCTCTTACTCTCCCAATACCCGGTCCATCGTAGACTTTTCTTCCACACAAAATATATTTTCCCCTCTCCATTCTCATTCCCCATCCCTTCTAGTCCTCCCCCAAAATCAGCTCCTTTATAGTTCTAGATCCACCCAGCATCCGCTCACTTCTAGTCCCATTCTCCCATGCCCCCACATCAGCCCATTTCCAGTCCTATTCTAGTCCATCTCCCATTTGCAGTCCAAGCTCCCCCATCAGCCCTAGTCTTATTCCAGCTCCCCATCAGCCCATTTTCACTCCAAGCTCCCCCATCAGCCAATTTCCAATCCTAGCCCCCTCGTCAGCCCACTTCCAGTCCTATTCCAGCCCTCATCAGCCCATTTCCAGTCCTATTCCAGCTCTTCATCAGCACATTTCCAGTGCTAGCCCTCCCATCACAGCGCATTTCCAGTCCCAGCCCCCCCAATCAGAGCCCATTTCCAGTCCAAGTCACCCCCACCATCACAGCCCATTTGCAGTCCAAGTTCCCTCCCCACCATAGCCCATTTCCAGTCGAAGTCCCCCCCCACCATCACAGCCCATTTGCAGTCCAAGTTCCCTCCCCACCATAGCCCATTTCCAGTTGAAGTCCCCCCACCATCACAGCCCATTTGCAGTCCTAGCCCCCTAATCACAGCCTATTTCCAGTCCAAGTTCCCCCCTCCCCCCACCATAGCCCATTTCCAGTCCAGGTCCCCCCCCCCCATCACAGTCCAGTTCCAGTCCAGGTCCCCCTCCCCCATAGCACATTTCCAGTCCAGGTCCGTCCCCCCCAATCACAGCCCATCCAGTCCTTGGCCTCCCCCCCCCCCCCCTCTGAGGGGCTTCAGAGGGAGCTGGGGAAGCCCGCGCAAGGGTCTGGCTTCTTCTGTACAGCCGTCAGCATGAAGATCCTATTCCCTCACTCTGCCAGCTGTTTGTGTGAAGCTGGGAATGGTTAAAGGGCATTGCCTTTAACCTTTCCCAGCATTTGCGGCTTCACAGAAACAGCCACCAGCGTGAGGGAAAAGGATCTTCACGCTGGCGGTTGTACAGAGGGAGCCAGGGCCTCGCGCAGGCGTCCCTGGCTCTCTCTGAAGCCATCTGGTGTGCCATAATGGTCTTTGCGTGGGGCCCTGTGCGAACAACATTATCGCACAATGGATGGGCCAGCCCTGATGCCATGAGAAAGTAGACAACAGCAATGTGCCCATTCCCACTGGTTGCAACCAGCCACAGCTGTAGGCCACAACTGTGCGTGAGATACAGATGGCACATGTAAAAATGCATCATGGATGTGGTGTGCACCATGTCCCTGGACACCAGCTTAAGAACATAAGAGATGCCGTACTGGATGAGAACAAGGTCCATCAAGCCCAGGATCCTGTTTCCAACAGTGGCCAATCCATAAGAACATAAGAGATGCCGTACTGGATGAGAACAAGGTCCATCAAGCCCAGGATCCTGTTTCCAATAGTGGACAATCCAGGTCACAAGTACCTAGCAGTTTCCCCAAGACACACAAGTTCCACAATGCTTATATTGGGTCAAGCGGTGTATTTCCCGGGTCCCCTTTAATAATGGTTTATGGACCTTTCCTCCAGGAACTTGTCCAAACCATTTTTAAACCCAGCTATACTAATAGCCTTTACTACATCCTCCAGTAACAAATTCCAGAGTTTGATTACACATTGAGTGAAAAAATATTTTCTCTTATTTGTCTTAAATAGTTTACCCTGTAGCTTCATTGCATGTCCCCTAGTCTTTCTATATTCTGATAAGGTAAACAGTCGATCTACTTTAACTTATAGACCTCTGTCGTATCTCCCCTCAGCCGTCTCTTTTCCAGGTTGAAGAGCCCTAACCTTTTTAGTCTCTCCTCACAGGGGTATCCTTCCACCCCCTTTACCATTTTGGTGGCTCTTCTCTGTACCTACCTCTGTAGCTTCCATGGCTAAATAAAAACCCGACATTCAGTGCTGGTATCCAGGTAATGCAGCCAGTGATCTTTCAGCACCGCTATACAAATTGGCTGTCTGGAGAGCTATTAGGAAGCAGGCAGGATATAAAATCTCAGTAAACATGAAGATACACATAGCTATCCATATAGTGATTCTGAACATACTGCTCGCCCCAGCTCATCTGTAGACTACCGCGGCACTATGGACATAGTGCTGCTGAAGGCTAGAAACTGCCGATGTGAGCATGCGTCAGAAGAGGTTTTCCTCTAAAGGTCCAGGGGCTGCTGGATTTGCGTGTCAGAGCCGTGTACAAATCACCGCTCTCAAGCAGTTCTCTAAATGCAAACTTTCAGGGAATTATGCGACTTTCAGCGGGGGTAAACGCCTTGGTAAGACCTCCGAGGTATCACGTGGTGGATTCTCTGAACACCTGCCTAGCCCCACCCCTAATGCTGTCTGAAGTGCCTACTCCCATTCAGAACTGCATTTTTTATACGGGTAAATGACGCTTATGTTACACTCCTTAGGGTGCAAAATACTCAGCCTACAATTTGAATATTAAAAAGAAACAAAAAATCTAGATCTTCATATGTAACAATTCCAAATATGCCGGCTTTATTTTTTTAATTCCAAACTTTACTGAATTGTATTAGTTAATTAACTAAAACAACAAAACCAAAAGAATTAAAACAGCATTGTTCGATGCAGCTGAGAAGATGCCTAACCTATATTAAAACTATTAATAAGGCCGCTGCTATCCAAGCAGCTTCGATTTAGTTGATTTGCTCTTATTGGAATGCGCGCTTTATTGTGAACCGGCTGGAAAGTTAACAGCCCCCTCCACAAACTCATCTTTGGAATTCTTCTAAACCCGATGACCCTGTGCCCTCTACCGAACCCCTCCAGCCGTAGTTTTGGGGGCAAGGTGCATTGGCCGGGGTTAATCACTCTAGTAACCTTACTTCGCTTATCTTGTCCGAACTCGTTCAAGTTTCTGCAAAGAAGGGCAGGCGCGCGGATTTAGTGCGCATTGCCAGATGCCGAAGAGCGCCTAGACTTTCATGCAAACAGATGCTTCCTCCAGGTCTCTAATTAAATCTGATCTTGATTTCGTGAGCTCATACGAGCAGGGAAGCTTCCTGTGTGCTCCGAGCCTCCAGAGAGGCTCACAGAAGCCCTACACGCGTTTATTTTCCGGATGAACTATTGTACGCACTACCTAAGCAAATACGCCCTTATATCGTTTTAGTTTTGCTGGGTAGTATTTGGTATGTGGGTAGCTATATCAAAGGGCTGGAAATCGCTCTTAATTTCTACAACTGTTTTTCCGAGTCAGCAGCAACTATGCACAGCGCTATTGGGATGATACGGGTCACAGGGCAGCCCCTTTCTGAAATAACGCCACCATTAAATCATTTAAGAGAGCATGCTTTGAGAATGTATCCGTTTCGTTTTTTTAAGGAAACAATTCATTTTTGTATATATTATTTTATGAGTGCAGTCCAACAAAAAGAGCGCCAACCCATCATTTTCTTCTAGAGAGGACAACAAATTTTGTTTCTGGATATCGAGCCAATTAAAGTAATTAGAAATAGTCTTGTTACTGTCAGCAGCCCTTGATATTTCAAAGAATCGTGATTAAAAATGTATTATCTGTCTTTTTGTCCTGTGCTTTGCTGTCATATGTCAACCTTTTCTGCTCTCCGTGCACTTACGCCGCTCAGCTAATATATTGTGACGGCTCTTCTCTCCTGTGACAAAGCCTTGCAGCTGCCTGTCAAAGAAATATGAAAACAGTCATGACAGAGAACTTAAATCCTGCCTCGAGTCTGCATAATCAAAATATGCTTCTGTTCTCAAGACAGCAGCTTAGTTTATCCCAAAGTTTAGTCAAATTGTGTTCCAGTACCTTTCTCCCAGCAGAGAGCTGCATCTGCTGGGTTTGTAATGTAATTTGTAATTAGTGCCCTTCATGTGGTCCAATGCCTTGAACCGTCTTTAATTAAAAGCATAATTAAGGGAAGATCTGAAGAGGGACTATTAGCAGATGGTCTTTCCCCCGAAGCCCTAGATGCGAGGAGTCAGTATCGGTCCACTAGGAAGAAAATGCGGACGCAAGTTTCAACAGTGACCTATATCCCAAGCGCTTAAACGCAGTCAGTATAGACGGAAAAGTCAAGTTTCCGTTTCCTGTTGTGCAAACCACTATTAATATGCGCTCCCATTAAGAAAATAATTCATGGGCATGGTTTTGCAGAAATGCCTGTTAAGGAGATTGCATATAATTTCTGTAATTAGTTATATCTGCGATATGAAAATATAGCATTTGAATTTTATGTCTTTATGGTAAATTTGTCTTCCGGTTAATTATTCTGAAACGCAAATAATGTCTTGATGACAATTGTATATGTTCTTGATTTTAAAAAAAAACCATTCTTTCCCCTGAAAGTCCTTCTTTCCCGGATACCGTAATACAACTAGTTTATTTATACAAGAATTGCACAGATTATCCAAATAGTATGAATGCAAACACCGTTTCCAAATAAGCTTAGAAATTATTTTCCTATACAAGTCAGCAGGCTGATGTGATGCTATATCAAAAGAACGATTTGCGCGATGCACCGGCTGCTGCTATTTCCCCTAAGATGTTAATAATATCTCGGTCGTATGTAAAATATTGGGCTAGATTGTCTGTAGACCTCAGGAATGGAAAATGTTCTCAGCGAAAACCCTTCATAAGGCAGAGCAATCTGCAGCAGTCGGCTTCATTAAAGTAAACCTTGAAGTTTCAGAGTCCATTACTGGAAAACAATACCGACAAGGAATAATGAATTAGCAGAACATTTCCAGGGACATCAAGCAATAGTGTAATGGAAAAAAGTTACATTTTGTGGCATTACTAAGATTTTCTCGTTTGCCCATGAACTGTAATGATTTCAATTATCTTCAAGATGGTGTTTTTAGGACACAAGTTGTCAAAAGTTAAAGAGAAGTGACTTCTTGCGGCTCTGCCGGTCCATTTTCCAGATGGTTTCTCGTTCTTCCTGCATGATTTACTTTGAGTTTTTTTGCATAGTTGAATTTTTTTTACATTGGCGGAAGTGCGGCATTGTCATTCCTTATCGGCTTGGAAAATGCAATAGTTTATTCAGTATGACATCATTCCCCAAAATCACCGTTTTTGGTTACTATAAGGATGCCCGTCTCTAATAGAATTTTTACTTCCTCTGAGATAGGCGTTTACTGCTCTATCACGGTTTCCTATGATTTCTAGAAAGTTAACCACAATTTTGCCTTTTGACCTATTATGGCTGGGAAAGAACTAGCACCGTAGTCGAATTTAGGCGAGTTTGCTCTTTGACTCCTTCCTTCAAGGCTCACGAAGATGGATCTTAGCTCCGTACAAAGGGAAAGCCCGGACTGCAGTCTGTCTATAACAGTCGCACTTCTCCGTTTTACTCTTAAGCGTCTTTTCATACCGCTAGAGCTTCAGTGTTTTAGCTCTTAAATCGCCGTGACACCCTGAACTCCTTTTGTACATTTCACTGTTTTGATATGAACTGTCTGTCGGCTTTCTTCTTGTTATTTCATTGGAAATAATTTCTGGCTAGAAAATAATGTAAATGGTTCTTACTTTAGACTAAGCTTTGGAAACAGCGTCTTTCCAAACCAAATAATGCAGACTTTACCCATTCCTAGCCTTGGTGGACAGAGGCCTAGCCAGGTGAAAAGCTTCAAAAGAATAATTTTCTGTCCTCAGATATTATATTTGTGAAATGTCCTTTTGTTGCAGCTTTTAACACCTTCTTATAACGAATCATTTATCCTTTTCTCTGTAATTCGGATAGATAATTAGCCATCCAATATACACCAGTTGACTGTAACAGAGCATTAAATGACCTTTTATTTGACGCTAATTTAGCATAGCTGCTTTGTTTAACTTTGCTATATACGGACCAGGTTTTGCAGCAAAAATAGGTATAATTTTATGTAGGGCTTCATTTCTTTTGGCCTTCCACACAGCAAGCCATTTTGCTGGGCAGGAACGGTCTCTCCAAGTGTCTGGCACCTGGAGTCTGGGAAAAATTAGCATTGATATAGATTTAGTTGAAATGTAATCTCTTAAATCTGTCCAAGATTCGGGGAGATAATTACACTTTCACTGAATTGTCAGGGGTCAGCGTCTCTGTGGACCGGAGGAGTTGATTTACTAACAATAGTGTTACATAAAAAAACGGTGTTTGAGATTATAATGTTAATAGATGCAGTCACTGGGGAGCTCAAGTATGTTAAAACTAATTCCATGTAACCTGATTTTTCTTTACAAGGATTCGAATCACTTTCAGCATTTCATTTAAGAGAAAGACTTGAATTGCATTAGGCCCATACCGAAAAGTCGTATTTATTTTTTCAAATCTGAACTTCAGTTTTCTGTAAGCTTTGATTAAAACGTGCCTATGTTTCCTGAAAATGAAACTTAAATCCCGATGTGTCATATAAAATAAAACGAAATACTACGCAAACGAACCATGACGTCCGTATTTTCTTTTAATTATTAGGTAGCTTATTCTGGATTGAGAGCTACTTTAGATGCACTGACACAAATATAATTCATCTTATTGCACATACAATGCTCGTAAGGAAATCTGCATTCGTTTTATTTCTCTCTTCTGCGTTGGCAACGTGAAGAGGAACGAGTTGTACCCTGGCTAGGGAGCTCGGACTTGGGGTTGCAGGAAATGTAAGTCCTGTTTTTCATTTCTGAGGGGAAGGGCGTCTGCCGGTCTCTGAAACCTGGTAAAGACCATCGTTACCCAAAGAGGAACTGATTCGTTATCCTTTTTCAGGGATATTTTATAGTATTGCATGTGAAGATATAGATAAGAAATGGAGAATAATAATTAAATAGAACACAAATATTTTATTAGGTAGAACAATATTGTGTTTGTACAAACTACCAGATGGGTTAGTAGCATGAAAGGTGTTTCATACCTGCTATGAGTGAAAAGAGAAACACGATTTCTAAATTAAAGCTTATTACAATTAAAATGCAGTAAAATAAGCGCATCATGAGATATTGCCTGGTACCTTTTAGCCCTTACCTGCAATTAAAAGCTGAACTGATATTTACTTGAAAAACGAATCTAGGGCTCTCTATCCGAGACGAAGCTTCGTATTTTCTGTCTTATCCCTCCATAAAATTCTTTGGGGCCATTCGAGAGGTTTCAAATGCAATTTATTGTTTACATACCTGAAAATCTACCTGTTACGAACCTTAATCCTTCGTCATCTTTCCAAATGACACATTTTCTGTGAGGGCTATATTTGATTGATGTAGACAAAATGAATATGAAATATGTTGATAGCATCTGCTATACGAAAACAAACAAGGGCCACCTTTCAAAATTACTGGTTTCATTTCTAAATGCAAGAATTTGCTGCGGCTTTTAGATTAGTAGCATAGAAAAGCCGAACAGGTGCGTGGGTGCCGAGGGAAGCTCACGTGCACTAGAAGACTTTTAGCCGAATTTAACATCTTGCATAGTTTCCGGCTGTACACGACATTTTGGCTGAAAGTATATTCATTCTAAACTGAAACCTGGTTTTCAGTATAACATTCTTGAAGCAGAAAGCTATTTGAGCTGCACAAAAGAACAAGACCTGCGAGAAACCTAAATGTTACTCAATAGGTCTTTATGAATTTATATATTCTTTCAAAGCAATTCTAGTTACTTAAGAAAACATCAACCCTTTTTAGAAAAATTACACGCAACGCCACGTTAATGGTTTATAACAGGAAGTGCAAAAGTATGGAGCTTAATTCAAGTACTTCTAAATAAGGAGATGGTAAAATCTGATAGCAGCATCCATCTTTATGTAACTTGTGACTTGACATAGCTTCTGTTAACCACTGTCGTATTGTTGCAGATGCAATGTGTGCCTTCGAGTCAATGCTGACTCCTGGCGACCCAATATGTAGCTAAAAGTGAAAATGACCATTCTGGTTAAAGGTGGGATGTGAAATAAATGAGTTTTCGCTGGAGCAGGTAAGTTGGGTCACGGATTATGGGCGCGGATCCCCCCTCCCCCCGCCATCCCTATCGA
The DNA here is from genome assembly GCA_033557465.1 of Ichthyophis bannanicus. NCBI lineage: Eukaryota > Metazoa > Chordata > Amphibia > Gymnophiona > Ichthyophiidae > Ichthyophis > Ichthyophis bannanicus. The sequence continues at coordinate 7,262,829 of CM066047.1, forward strand.
TTCACAACAGCGTGGATCTGTGCACAACAGTAATCCCTTGATGCAACAAGAACCTGGTTGCTCTTCCTCTGACGCCGCGCTTGTTATATGTTTCTTTCTAGACGCCTTCACGGGCTCTCGGCTCAATGGGTGATCTGGCAAATACTTATAAATACGTGAACAAACAAATAAACCCACAACTCTCGCATGGATCTGGGAAGGGGCTCTAGGTAGGGGCGCAGGGCTGATGTTCCCCAAAGACCCGGCAGCTTGCAGCCCGTCAGGTTTCTTTCTTCTCCCTGGCGTCTCTAGTACGTCGCTGCTTCACTTGCTACCGCTGGGGGTTACAGGGCAAACTAAGCCATAGCCCTAGATAAATACCGAGAAATTATACACGGCCACTTTTTACAGTATCCTGGAGTTGCTATGTAACAGCAGTGTAGGTCTCAATTAAAAAGTTGTGACGTTCTAAGGTAGTAACAAATCTTCATTTGTCTCGTCTCTCCGTCAGCGCCTTGACTTCCTCTCATATAGCATCGAAATGACAAATGTCTTGTTTTATCCATACAATTTATTTCATTATTGTTGCTAGCACGAAGCATCACAATCAATCATATGGGAATCCAGTTGGCAGGTGTCAATCTCGGGCTGTTTTTGTAGGTTTCCGTCTATATTTAATCCAATTACAAGGGTCAGAGAGTAAGTGCAAAGCCCCTTGTTACAACTCACATCTGACTCAAGATTTAAAATAAAAAGCTTGATCACAGGAGTGGGTTTTTTGGTGGAGTAATGGAGGAGGAGTGCGCTACCTTGGAAATCTCCATTTGAATTATGCAGCATCTTTTTTCGTATTAGTATTAAACGAGTTAATCCGAACAGAATTTTATGAGCGTTTGTGTGCAAATGAAGTATATTGTTATTTTGCTAAAAGAGAAAGAGCTTAATGATGGAAGATCTTTCCACTCATTGCGCTTTCAAACACAATTCTAGATCGAGCTCAGCCTTGTCACGTTGAGCAAAAGTGAATTTCTAACATCCAGGACGTGCCTGTCGACTTCCAGCGACCTGCATGCAATCACCCTCAAGGAATTCAACTAATGTCTCCGTGGAAAACCGGAATGAGGCAGAGAGAGACAAATCGAACTTTGTGCAAGAAGCGCGCCTACAAGCGAAGAAAGCCGGCTATGATTCCTGATAAAAATAGAGGTTTTGTTAGATTCATGGCAATGTGGGGGTTTGTTTTGGGGTTTTTTTACAAGAAACCCCAAAGCCGGCGTTTTCCACAGGAGCTGCGATGGTTCTAATGCGATTCTGTAACTGTGATGAAGAACTTTTGCTGCAGCATTTTGGCTTAGTCGAGAGCGCTTGTCTCTTCATGGTCAAGAAAGCAAATGTTGACATACACCAGCTCCACTAAAGGTCTTGTTGATTGATGCTGGGATGCGTGTAAAGAACTGCCTGAAAAGAGCTATTTAGGACATGATGTATATTACATTATCTTCACGGCAATGTGTGGAATCGCTCTCTTACGTTATGAATCTTCAGATGCAAATATATATCAAATGCAGCTATTAAGCTATATGAGAACCAAAATAAAAATGTTAAAAGTAATATACCAAATGGATAGGACTGGCAGTTTTCTTTGTAGTTCAAACAACCCAAGAAAATCTATAAATTGCCTTTAAAATCAGTTGAAACAAATTTAAATCATTTTAGAGAAAGGTCAGAGAAGTGAGTCTGAGTGAGGAAATGAAAAACAGAGATAAGTGCAAACCTCTCTTCCCTTCAGAGCAGTTGTCCTTCCTCTCAGTAGGTCTCTGCTCTAGGGGTGGAAAGCGACTGGTCGGGGTGTCCCGATTCTGCTTAGCCTACGTGAACATGACACCGAAAAGGTCTCTTAACACCATTCACAACCAGAGAGATCTTACACTTCAGACCAATGAATAAAGCATCTTATGCAAGACCATCTTCGCTAAAACTGGGCTTACTTCTCTTTTTTAATAGGGTGAATTGCTTTATGCTACATAAAAGATGCATTTTTAAAGGGGTTTCCTCAATAGACCATTTGTTTCTTTTTAAATTTAATTTTCCTCTAATATGTGTTGTGTTTAGCTTTATCACTTTCTGAAGCCCAATTATCCACCTGAGAGGATCTGACAACAACATGTGCGATATTTCTTCCTGTAATTAGTTCTTAAATAAATCCAGTTTCCGACAGCAAAATTGTCCCTTTATTCCTCTCTGTTCTTTATTGTATTTGGGAGTTTGTTTTATTTTAATAACATGTCATTTCCAGAAACTTAAACTTTATTGCAATTCTCTGCACACTGTCAGCCGTCTATTAAAGTTGAGAAAAACGAAACAAGAATCTGCCTGCTTTATGTTTTGAGGCGGGGGTGGATCCGGTGGGCTTGTGGCTGGAACGGCCGCATCTAGATGCGCGCAGCTGCGAGGGTCTCTTAACAACGCGGAGGCTGCGGCGCTGCTGAGAGCAAACACTGGAGCTGCTCCTAGCTGCGGCGCTTCCGAAGCAAACAGAGGAGCCGGGCCCATGGGCAGAGCCAGGCCCGGCCCAGCGGCCTGCCTTCACGCCTCAGCGCTTTCTGGAGAGCGAGCAGCCGGCACCTGGCCCTGTCTGTTTATTCACTGCCAGATAAGCCCTTTCCAGCCCTGCTGGCTTGCACGGATTCCAGATGAGCACAGGAGCCCTAGCCCCTTCCTCTCCCTCCCAGATCCGGCCCTGCCCTCCAGCATGCAACAGCTTTGCACCAGGGCCCAGTGTTTCCACTGCGCCCACTATGCGTTGCATTTGACTTTCCAGTCCCCCCCCCCCCCCCCCCACTCCGGGGACGTGACCTCTGGGGTCTCTTCCAATCTCTGTCCTTCTAGTGACCTTCGCCCTTAGATATAATTAAGCGCATTCGGGTGCTAAGCCTTCATCCGTACGCCCCTCTTTTCCCAAACCTTAGGGGACTTATTCCAGTTGTGCCTCAAGCCAAAGCTTCTGCCATCTTTGCTTCTGTGCTCCCTAATTGATACTAATGTGGCTCTGCAGATGAGAAATCTGCCAAGTCGGTCAGTTTCAAGAGAAAAGCACTGGTTTCAATGACTACAAATACCCCATTGCTCTAGGGTGTAAATTCAAATCCAGGACTGGCCAAAAGTCTCCTTCCTGGAACTGGGAAACTCGGCAGCTCTGCAGTGATGGAGGTTGGTAAATGTGGCGCCCCTTTTTTGCACTGGATTACCGCCTTACCCCAGGTCACCCACAAAGGCTTAGCTCGGACCTGAGTTTCCGCACTGTTTACCTGCAGTTTCTCATTGAGCCCCTAAGAAACTCAATCACGACAAAGGGGCAACCAAGGACTGGAGGCGAGCGGCCTCTTCAGGTGAGCTGAGGGTTAGGTGCTTAGCCTCATTTTGCACGGAAACAAAATCGGTGCAAATCTCGGTCACATAAGGACTCATTTAGAAAAGAGCGCGCCCAGGCACACGGTACATAGAGGTAGGACTGGCAGGTGACCCTCGGTTAACCAAAGAGGTCCAGGCACTTCTGCTGTTGCTACAGGTCATGCAACTTTATGTCACTGCAGAACTGTGCGTTCGCCAGGTGCTGAAAAGCACCTTTTTAAAGTTCGGGAAAATGTGAACGCTTACTCTGCAGCGCTGCGCACACTTGCAGTCCATTCAAGCAGCTCTTTTACATAGGCAAAGGAAGGCGCAGCTGTAAGATCTGCCCTTAGGCCGCAATTAGAGGTCTCTTGTAAATTAGGGCCTGTTTCCGGCGTTAGCAGCGTTACCGCGGGGTTCTGCATTCTCTCACACTTTGTTCTGCAACCAGGGAAAACGTGTCGGGTGCAGTCGCAAAGTGCGTTTGTGCACTGTATTAGCTTTCAGTAATTGACTCTTTTGGTTAAAATAAGAAAAAAACTAAAAAGTCTGAAGGCCAATTCGGTCCCAAGATGCATATATATTTAGCAACTGAGAATTAATTTTACAGACCAGAGCTTGATCGATCTATCATGCCTAGATTTTTCCTCGGATATTTACTGTGAGTTATAACAGCAATTTTCTTGTTTTGAATAGTTGGGTTTTTTCCCATCTCTCCTGCCCAAGTAAAGCAAGAAACACGTAAGCGTCATTCAATTAAAGTACAGTAACGCAGACGGTCTTCTTGCTATTAACTTATCCGCTTTGCCTAGTGCGTGCAAACACTGGCCGCTCGCCTCCTCAGAACTGAGGCCTATGAGGATCCAGTGGGGTTTTATAATGAAAGGAGTCATCTCCAGCTTATTATGGACCCTATTCGCCAAAGGCAAAATTGTGTGCCATTTGACAACCCAAAATCTTACGAACCATATAGATTAGACACGTCTTAAGTATAGCACCGTTCGTCATCTTCTTAAAGACGATTTCAGCTCTAGGGGTGACTCGTTTTACATCCTCAAGCATTTTCCAAATGTACACATTTGCTCGTTCCGAGCTCCTAATGCATTGTATTTATTTCTTTTGTAGTACTGAGCTCACGCCTTCCCCGTCGAGTTACAATGAGGTACGGCGGTATAAGGGGCGCCCCTTATGCCCGGTGCAGGTAATTGGGCAAAGCGTGGGCTCGCCTCATAGAGCAGGTTTGTGAAAGCCGGAGAACTACGCTTAGCAGAAGCTGACCCCACTGCTCTGGGAAGGACGTACATCTTTGTAAGCTAGAACTTAAAATTGTTCCATCCTGAGGTGGAAAAAATGTCACTTTGATGGTGTTTTAAGTTCAGAAATGAAAAGTGTAAACCGAAAGAGAATTTCCAGGAAAGGATAAAAGTACGAGTAATAGAATCTAACTTTGCAAATAGTCAGACGAGACTGCTTGACCTTGTCTGTTCATCCTTGTATGTCTCTTCACATAAAGACAGGGTGATCGACTGTTTACTAGAGACTACAGAAATGGGATGGAGCATTTTCATACCACAATGATCCAGGTAACTAACCACAAATAAAAATGGGATTTTCTACCTGACTGGACGCATTCAGTAAACAGAAAGCGAGAAGATGTAGCGTCAGTCCATATTTAATTGATAACTATAATCAAGGGAAGGTTTTATGATAAAATATTAAACCACAGGTAGATAACACCGTTTCTTTGCTCTGCTCTTCTGCATAGTGAAGCATCTCTTTCTGCTGTGCAATGAGTTTACACTTGCATTTCTGGCAAACCTGGGAGGTTGTGGTCCTCTGGGATGCAGTCACCCTTCCTGAGAAAGGAGGCGTTTAGAAAAGCGGCAAAATTTAAGTATTGTTTTAACTTCCAAACTTTATTGAAATAAGTAAAATAACAAAATCAGAACAATTAAAACTACATTGTTCCATGGGGCCGAGAAGATGTCTAACATTTATTAAAACTCTTGGAGGAAATATTAAAGTAAATGTGATGTGTGGAAAACAATAAAAGCAGATTGGGTCTCGTCCCATTCCAGATCCTGCGGAAATGTTTTATTGGAGGGGCTTTAGTTATTAAAAGAATTGCACATCAGATTGATTTTAGAATGGGGTCCCTACAGGGACGGGAAACATGTTTCGTTTTTTTACATAAAACTGTAAGGTTAGAACAGAGATTTTCCGGGAGGTGCGATGTACATAACAAGAGCAGGTCTCGCTCTGACGGCGCGTTAAGCGAGCTCTTGCCACCGTCCTCTGTGACGTCACTCCGGCGTCCCAACCAATAAGGACGGCGCTGGCGGTGATATTAAGGCACCTTAGTGCATGCCTGACACCTTCTTTTTAGACATTTAAACTGTGTAGCAGATTCTTCTGTCGAAATTGGCGATCAAACCCTCTAGTTACCGTCTGTCTGCAACTGGAAATATTTGGCGTCAACAGATCGTCCTCTTCTATTGACAGGTAGCGTTTTGAGCTTGATACATTAATTATTACTAGCCCCATCGTTTTACAAAAGCAAAGAACGTTGAAGCTCTGGTTTGGTTTTCTGCGATTATGATAAGGGTTTGTTTGGTTTCTTTGCCATTCTTGATACAAGCAATTGCCCAAACTTTCTAATGCTAACCCTGATGCTGGTCTATAAAATCCATCACTGTAAGCAAGGCCTGTAGATTAATGTCACAAAATTTGTGGTATACAGTCTTCATGAGTGATTAAAAACAATGCAGCTAGATTCCTGGTTTTGGCAGTATCTTTAGTTTCGGGGATTTATATTTTTTAAATTTACAACAGGTGGAAGAGGCAGTAGAGGCACGAACAAGCCTACCTCAGGGAATAAAATGTATACTGGGAAGTAACCTTGTGTGAAAAGTCTCCATCACTAGAAAGTCTTCATAGATGAACTGTAGAGGCTTCTACATATTTTATTTGGTTATCGGTGCAGGCTGATATGAAAGAATGCGGTTCAAATACTTTGGAACCATTTTCAATCCCCAGACCGTGTGATTTGAGCTTTACTTAGCAAGACCTAATAATTAACAATTTTCACTGAGGTAGAAAACGGGGCTTCAGATTACACGAGCCTCTGTCACACCCATGTTGATGCCGGAATTTGAGCTTCAGCTCCTGAGGTGAGAGCTCATTGAAGGAAAGGTATTCTACAGAAAGCAGCCTTTTCTCTGGACTCTATATCGAGCTAAGGCGGCAGACCTTTGGCACAGCTGTTTCTCATAAACTATGGTCATACTTTCAAGAAATGTACTGTCTCTAGCCAGAGGAATATAAACAAATTGTAGACAGAATTGCACAACAACTTCTAATCTTGAAATCGAGTTAATAAATGTAGCCACAAAATAAGTTTATTGAACACCTAGTGAAGTGGAACATTTTTGAAAACTCATTTAAGATGTGTTAGAATTTTGCAAAAGCCCATAACACCAGGAACTCATCTGTAGAGGTAGGAAAAATACTATTCAGGAAAAAAAGAAAAGAAAAAAAAAGACAGCGATGCACAGAAAGTTACATGACGACTTTCGGGATTCTGCCATCCTTTTCTAGCCTCAAGATCTAGACGTCAGATCTCAAACAGTTCTGGAGGTTTTGCAATTTTACCAAACTGTTAGTCCTCGGTATAACTTTTTCAGGTTACATTAGATTCCTTACGTGCTCGGGAGAGCAGGTCCTCAGACACGTTTTCTGAACTGCAAACGAGGAAACGCCGCTTACCTGAATCCCTTTCCTGGGGGCGCTTGAGGAAAGAGCAACGCTCCTTCATAATAAATCAAACCCCTTCCATCCCAGATCCTCCTCCCTAATTAGAGATGTTTATTGGAGATTGTGTTTATCCAGCTGTCATGCCGAGAAAAAGCTTGACATAATTGCCTCTGACCAGATAGTCTTTTCCATGCATATCGCAGAGTTAGGACATGACCAGTGCACATTGGGAAAGCAGGAGATCTAACACTCACGCTAACATACACAATAATATTTCTACGTAAGAAATGTATCGGAAGCAGGATTTAACCATTTCCTACTATTAAGAATAGACGCAGAGAATACAATCAGTACAGTAATTAATGATCTTAGCAAAAGCTTATTCTCACCGCCAGCTATAGTAAATGTTCAGGGGGACAGTCACGAAATGATCTCCTAAAGACGTGGTTACAGCATGGTAATCTGCTCTTCCAATGAGGCAGATTTATGCGGGGAAAGTAACTGGCTTAAAAAGTAAGGGATTGCATTGTTTATTACGTTTGTAAAACACCACCAGGGATCATCATAGTTTAATATTGCATTAATTTTCCATACTGTTAGACAATTCCTCTAGGGTTAGGCCATTTACCTTACCACCGTACTGAGTTTATGTAAGTGGTGAGCCGCTGTGTTGACAAGTGATGAATAATTTCAACTGCACTTGCTCGGCCTTGGGAACTAGATATTTGGGAAGCTGTGCTGACTTCTATTGCCTGCTCGCACTGGACTCTTAGCGGTTTGATTCACCAGTGAACAGCTTGTTTAAATCAATAGCATTACAAAAAACATTAGGGTGAACTTGTTTTTCCTGAAGGTTATCCGACAAGTAGGTTTATATCACACTTTCTCACCTAAAATAAAATAAAATGTAAAAAAAAAACCCAACCCACGTTCAGTGATAAGCCAGAAGTCCCCTCAGCTGGTGAACAGTACTGAATAGTAAACAGTGCGTCTTCACAAAAAAATATAAACTGCATGATGCTAACACCTAACATAAACGGTTAAACTCATTCCAAACGTTTTTCATATGCTTTCTAAACCAGAAAAACTTCGCTTAACTGAACGTCGTCTACATTAAAGGTTTCAGACGCTCTTTGCACGTACACAAACAGACTTTCAGTAACCCGCGGGCGAGGGCGCGTCGGGATGTGTGGATCTTCTCAGTTTTACACTGCATTGGACAGGATGGCTTTAAGCATTGTAAAACATATTTAAAAAAGGGTAACTTTCAGATAAAATATTAATACAACTAGATTCACCAGAAGTATACTGCTTGTCCTAACACGTACTATAAAGAAAGAAAATACTATTACTATAAAAAAAATGGACGTGCAAACACGGTTTCTCTTTAATTCTCTCTATATAGAGCTCAGTGAGAATTATTTTACATTTGTGTAGCTGCAGTTTTCTTTTTCGTCTTTTTCAGGAGGCAGGCTAGTATTTGAACATCTTTTGCTGCCTTGAAGAAAATGCATATATGCTAACATATATTAATTACAATGGTAATTTAACTTTTGGGGGTTGTTTTTGTGTTCCGAGCAGTTTAAAACAACCATTATCCCTTCAATGTATGTGCTGTTTGATAAGTATCGCTTTAAAATAAATTGTAGATTGCTACAAACGCAAAAGATTTCGACGGAGCAGTAGCTCAAAGGATTCCTCCCAGTAATATTTAACCTTATTTTGCTTGCAGACCGATGACCACGGTTAAGATATACTTTTAAAGGCTAAAACAAAAATGTAGAGAGCTTAAAAACTTTGCAGACTATATTTTAATGCTGGTTAGGTTTACACACTGCACAATACTGGGTAGGTCTTGGAAATACAGTCTACCTTCATAGATTAAGATGGGCTTCTAACGTGCCATTAAGAAAAGACTTTGTTGCAAAGGCTTCCATAAATCCGCTTTACTGGGATTTTTCCGAATGGCACAGATACTAAAAGCAAGCTTCTAGGCCTCTCCCCTGTGCTGGGCTAGGCAGCAGATAGTTGACGAAACTTACATTATTCTCAAATGGGCTTAAATTAGGATTCAAGATAACATTATAAAAACATCACTGCAGCAGTCTACTGCTTCTGGAAAGTTAGCTCTTAATCCTAGCACTGTTGCATCCGTTCATCCTTTTCGTTAGCTCCCACGAGCACGGTCTGTTCTGCTGCGAACGTAGAACGAAAGAGACGCTGCATACTGGAAAGTTTCTGCGGCTATTTGCCCTTTGAATTGTAAAAGAGTCTCAAATGGTTAACGAGAGACGGGTACAGCGGAAGACGAATTAAAATGGCGTCCTCTTTAGAGCTGTGTCTCAACTTTGCAGCGTTTTCCTTTCTTACAGGTATAGTGCAAAGATCCCTCCTGATCTGCTGAGACTATAGCCACAGCAGTGACTTAAACCAAAGCAGTCAAAATAACAGGCTGCAACGATTTCAATGGCCCTAACGAGAACAGTTTGGAGACCGTAAAAGTCTCTCTTCTCTTCGCTTTCTTTCAACTCTTTTTTTTTTTTAGTTTCTGATACCGAGGCTCTTTTCCTCCTAAGTCTTGATAAATCGGTGGCAGCCGGAGCACCCAACCTCCTTTGTGACTGGCTTCTAATAGACACCCCCCCCCCCCCCGTAGAATGACGTCACTTGCATTCACCGTTTCCCTCCCCTTATGATTTTTTGTTAAAACTTTTTTTGGGGAGGGATACAAAGCCTACTGTGCCCTGGGGGAAAATAGCAACCTGATTAGGGCTTGCTTCGGAGGCGAGGCTCTGCTAATCCCAAGGATAGCTAATTGAGCGCTTATGTAAAAGTTGTAATATTTGCCTGAAGATCCAAGGGGAGAGATTTTCTTAGCGCTGTTTTCTTCCGCTCTACCTATGGACGAGTTTAAACCTTCTTTAGATTTTCGCTTTTCAAAAAGGAATTCGCCTAGAATTCAGTTGTATTACTGGGGCTGAAATTCGCACAAGCCGAGATTGCTGACGGTCTTTGCTAGACGTTTTGCTAACAGATCGCCAGCCTTTTGAGAAAAGGACATTTTTGACGGAAGCTGAGAACGGGGACTTCGGTTAGTATCTGTAAATGTTCCGTTTTTCTGTTATACCAACTCTACAATAACGCTGACACTTTGGTTATAGAAGAGAGCTTCGGTAAGTACTCCAATTATTTATGTCGCTATTTTGTTTTTTGTGATATGCACATTATAAAAATTGTACAAATCGGACGTGCAATTGATAGCTCTCGAGTGTTTTTTTCACCCTCAATTTTGTTGTAATTGCTCATTGATTCCTGCATACAGAGAGAGCTTCTCTTGCAAATTTGCAATTTCACTTATACAACTCCTTTTTTGTACATACCTTTGAAAAGAATGCAAGTTTAAATTATTCCAGTAGTGTATGATTTATTTTTTATTTTTGTCAAAAGTGGAGATTGCTCAGATCTGAACTATGGGAAGTGTATAGACGACATAAATTCAAAACGAATTGCCCAGGGACAGCAAATTCTGCTTTCTTCTCTTGAAAGTCCAGTGCTAGGTACCGTTCTGGCATTGTTTGCTGAACACAGGGTACTGCTAGGTCAGACAACAGCAGCTATTTCCAGACGATCTCTTGTAGATTACAAGAAACGGGTTGTTGCAAACTTCAGAAGTTTCCTCCCTTATCCTGCATCAGATCAAAGCGCCATGGTGCAGCCCCAATCCCACCGGCGAGGTGCCACCTCCTTCAGTTGCAGCCCTGAACCCCCGAGCTGTTCAGGGGAAGGTTTGCATAAAAGCCGAAGCCTCGGCGGCTCGGGCTACTGGAAGCCGAGAGAGGACCAGAGCTGACAGTGCCTGACGGTCCGGCAGCTCATTATCCGGCTTCCTTTCAGGGGTCTTTTCACTCAAATGCAAACTCCTTGGCAGAGTCGTTTGTCTCCTCATTGTACTTTACTTCAGAATGTGATGCTTGTCAGGGCTCTTATTCACTTTCAAGATACTTTATTGATGAGCTCTGACTTTTAACACTTTTCACATGTCAAGAGAAGTCAAGTGTACGCGTCTACGACTTCATTTATGCTCTGCGCGTTCAAACTCCACTTTCTCTCTTTTTTTTTTGTTGTATCCATTTTTTTTGTTTTATTATTTTCCTCCGGACCGTTTGGGATAAACCATTGGGACACCCTGAGCTCAGACTGGTGCTCCCAGTGTAACCTTCAATGCATGCGCTGAGGGGTTGCTTTAGAGTTTACTGAGGTGTGTCTTAATAGTCTGCATTCAACAAATGTACGTCTGCTGTGTGGTCAGAGCCGCAAAGTCCTTTCCCTACTTTCTGAGATTTTCTGGCAGTCTGTGAAACAACGTTCCTGCTTTGAGAAAATGGTTATTGGAAATGAACCATAGCTAAGAGTCAGAAGCCCGGCACAATCTGCAGCATTTTCCGTTTGTTAGCTGCAAAATAAATAAATAGGACTAGAAAAGGCGCTTTAGTCAACATGGGGCACGTGGAAGAAGTTTGTGAGTGTTTGGTGAGGGCTCTCGGAGGCCTTTCACTGGGGTGCTGAATACACACCAGGAAACTGTGTATTTACTCTGTGCTTCTTAGCAGGGACCAGTGCTCACTCCTCATCTGTAGCAGAAACACCCTGTAAGACTGGGATAGCTGGAGGCGATTCACAGTTTACAAAGCGCCTGTCTTACAAATATTTATGTCTTTAACATGCGAATGCTGTTTTGCTTCTCTGTATTGTGTGCAGAAGATTAAGTGTTTGAATGCAAATAGACTTGTGGCAACGAAAGAAGGGAGCTTACGAGGAAAAGCATGTTACCTGGGCCCTTCTTTTGGCCGGGGCGCCTAGAACCGGAACTGCCCTTGATACCGGGAAGCCGCACTAGCAGTGCGCGCACATGAGATCGGGGACCCAGAGAGAGCAAAACAGGAAAACGGGGCCATTCATATTCAAACGCGGGAGCCAATTGAAGTCGCGAGTGGCAGCGGGCGGCCAATAGGGAGCCGAGAGGCCCTGCCGTCGCTTTGCATAAAGCCCTATTCCGGGAGCGCGAGCGCAGCGCATTTGCATGTGCCGAGCGATTAGTGGCTTTGAAGCGCAGCCTCGTTTCGCGCTCTGCTTAAGGCGCAGGAGGAGGAAGTGGTTCGCGGCGAGCTGATGACAGAGGTCAGGCTTTGCTAATGGGCCGGCGAGGAGCAGCGGAGGCGAGGCGCAGAGCAGGCACACATGCATTAATAGCCTCGAAGCGCCGGCAGGCAGCACAGGTCTGGGCTCTGCCTCTGCGCACGCACTTAGCTGCCAGTCTGCAGGCGCTGACAGCCCATTTGATTGTCAATCTCTGTCTCCTTCCCAGGATTCAGCATCCCAGCAGCTCAGTGGGAAAAGCCTTTGCCTGGCACCGTCCTTTCAATCAGTGCACCCTTAAGCCACTGACAGGCGCTTTGACAGCAAGCCACGATGCCTGCGAAAGGTGAGTCCGCTCCTTTCTTCCCACTTATTTAGACAAGCCCGTCTGCTTTCCCGGATTTGCCGGCCAAGTGCGTTCCTTCCAGAATAGAAAACTTTTTTCTCGTGAAAGAAATGTATTTTGGATCGTTAAAGAGTGCGACGCAGGAAATCCCAACACCTACCAAAAAGCCCAGGCTCTATAGACCTTAGTGTTTTACCCATGAAAGCTGAGCGGATGGTTGTAAAAATAAATAATAAATAAACAAGACAATAGTTGCACTACTTTGTTGAGGATTTTGCCCGCGGAACTCGGCCGGGTCTCTGCTGCTTACTGGGAAATGACGGGGTGCAGCCCCCCTTCAATGCCAGACAGCGTGAAGAAGGAGTCTGGGAGAGAGACAAGAGTCACTTTAGGCCGAGGGCTTGCGCCTGCACGAATCTGTGTCCTGCAAGAGCGAAACTGTAATTTCAGCACAACAGCGAAGGCTTTTCACGCAGCCAACTCCTTGCAAGGAAGTTCCCGAGCTGCTGCAACTGGGGCCCGTTTCACCTCATCCTCTTCCCCTTGCTTTCAGTCCGAGCAAGACACGTTCCCCCTTTTTAACTGATATTAAGCGCTAATCAAGATTCATTTTCAACAAGCTTCTTCTGATAGAAAATCCCTTAAACAGAACTTTCAAAGACGTTTTGATTTTATTTTACTTTGACCTCCTTCACGATTCTAGTTTCCTACTGTTATGAAAATACTGTACATATCAATGCTGATTTATCGTTAAATGTTGATGTAAATCTGTGTATTTTACATGCCAGCCTTATAAGAAAACAGTAAAATATTAAAGATAGGGAGAGAGCGACAGTGCATCACATAAAATCACTGTGCAAGCTCTCCGTCAAAGTCAATTAAAGGGCACAGTATTTTTGCGTGCAGAGCACACACGCTTCTAGAAACTTTGGAAAGATGTATATAATTTGTTAACAACTGGGTAGATTTTTATATGCTTAAAAGTTTTGGGTTAAAAAGTTTGTTGGAAAAGGGAACGAAATACAGAACGGTGGTACCGCTGCCTTGCACATTACAAGCACTAAAAACTAGCTGAAATCGTTGACAAACTTTTTCTAAAGCGAGTGACTTTTGCAAATAGCTAAAAGCGAATTGATTTGTTTTATAATTATCTCATTCGGCCTGCAAAAAGGCAACTTTGCCATCTTAATAGCTAATTAAGTTCTCAGTGAAAAAAATAAATGCATTGGGTAGACCCGGAAACCTGCAAAGATCAGATCACATCCTAATTTTAAGATTTAACAAGGCCGGTCTACTGAGCTTTATTTCCAAGATACTGGGAAATTATATTGAAGTCGTTCAAAGTTAGTTTGGGCGAACTGCTTTTGTTTGAGGAGAAAATTAATTCTAACTAACGTGTTTCCTAGCCGCGTTATCAATAGCCCAGTTATCGCGGGCTTTCTTTTGCTTCCGGGTGCCGATTTTATTTGACTTTTGTTGTGGTGGTGCTGCTAAATATTGATGACCGCTTGAATAATTCAAGCCTTAGAGTGCAGAGATTCTCCAGTGAAAGAGTACTTCTTCCTTGATGCAAAATGATAGACGTATATTTTTCTTTTTAAAGTTTACTGGGGTCTCATAAAAGTAGTTGGCAGTTCTAGAGTAGTGGTATTAATAATAATGCCTCCTTCCCCCCCCCCCCCCAAATCATGTTAATATTTCTACTCCCCTATCCACACCTTGCTAGAAGTGAGATTTTGGAAGTTTAACAACTGAGTTCTGAAGGTCTTGCTTGTCTGAAAACACCTTTAGGAGTAGACGAAAAAGGGTCTAATAAAATGTTTTGTAAGGGAGAGAATTTTGTTTTGTGCGTTAAAAGGTTGGATTTCGGTTCAGTTCAAGTACAGGAGATAGTGCACTGTATCCACTAAAGTACAGAGCTGCTTCTCGATTGGCAAAATGGAAGATATTCACCACTGCGAGAAAGTGCTTCTTCCATATTTGTTTTATACATTTTGGATTGCTGAAAACTACTTAAGTTAAACTGTGGATGTCGACAAGTAGGGGGAAAAAACACCTACACCTTTTATATGTAAGAAGGCAAAATTAATATTCCTTATGGTCCTAGAAGAATGAGTATTTTTGGTTTTATAAAATAGAGAGAGAGCGATGACTGCCACTATTTCATTATTTTACCTCCCTTTTTTCTTTTTCTTTTTTTCGCAAACCTCTTGAATGCGCCTTTATTGTAATTGTCTCTTCCCAATTGAGCACCCCACTGAGCTGTTGTATCTTTTTACAACCTCTAACAACTCACACCAGTAACACAATTACTTTCAGATATTTCTTAGAAGAATTTACTTTTCTATTTTAGCGGGAAAAATAACCCTACAAAAAAGTGGGCTAGCTGCAGGCTTTTGGATGCAGGCAGACTGTAATTTGTCCGTTTGGGGAGACTGGGTTCTGCACTCTGGGTCGGGGTAGAGAGGCAGAAAGGAAGTCATTGTTCGCAGTCTCCAGGCTTTGTTGACCACTTCTCACCCCCTCCTGTTCCTACTTTTTAAGGCACTGAGGCGAGCGAGACAGCGTGTGTCACAGTACAGTGAAAAAGGGGAAGATCTAAAGACCAAAAAAGAAGTTAAGCACAATACGTGAAGTAACAAGTTTGAGGGAGATGGTTGCTAATGCGCCTAAAATCACCTCCTGCAATCTGAAGCGCTGCGGGCTCAGATTCTGTGGCTAGTCCGCGGAAATATTCAGTCGCCCGCGAGGCATCGGAAGCCGCGTTACTTTATGCGGACTGAAGCCGCACAGAATTGTGCAGTTATTTCACTATCGCTGCTAAAAGGCGGACGGCTGCTGTTAAATGCATGAACTATAGATTTCTACTCACTGTAGCTCTGCTTCACCTAAACTGCCCGGGCAGGCTGATTCGCATGTCATATATATATATATATAGCAGGACGTGAGAATCGCGGCACTCTCTCAAATGCTTTTATGCTTTGTCACAGAGGGAAGACTTTAGCTAGCGGCGAGCAGATGTGTGAATCCCTAAATCGTGTGCGGCAACAGTCAACGCAAAATTCAGGCAAGTTGGAAAAGTGATTACTCCAGATGTAGGCTTTTGACGTAGAAAAGTGATGCGATAACATTCAGCTAGCAAAAAGAAATCGAATCTGCGCTGTATGCAATTTTCGTACCATACATGAACTTTGCCTAGTAAAAGTTAAGCGCAGTGCAAAGGGGCAAATATGCGTTTGACTAACCCGTCTATCTCTTGCTAATAGGAGACTGTCAGCGAGCCACGTGAGAGTCTGCGGCCTCACTGCAACATGCAGAACAGTAAGTGACACTTTTACTCGTTACTGACGGCGAGGTTACCGGCTCCCTTCTTGCCTGTCTCTCCACTGCCTATTTCCAGATGAATATATTTCTACGGCTGCCTAAACACCTTGCTATACTTTTCTTTTGACGAAACTGAAGCGTGACCCGCTTTTAATTATTAGTTACCTAATATTTTAGTTATAGTCCCACACAGTGTTTGTCTGCTTTAAACAGTTTTTCAGACACCGAGTCAGAGGGTTGAAGAGAGAGGCAAAACGCCCTAGTGTGCTGCGCTACTCACAAAGTGCTCAGGTTTAGATTTTCAGAAGCAGAAGGGTTTAGCTATGAGCGCGGCATCATCGCAGGCTAGGTCATGGTAAAAAAAAAAAAGAGAGAAATGTGATGTGGCGCCCAGTTCTCCAAAGCTGTGAAGTAAAGAGCGCTAAATGCAAGCTGATCGCGCGTCTAAGTGCGGTAGCCGGCAGGATCGAGGTCGCACCAAGTGCCAGGATTTGTAGCAGCCCCCTGAAGGGTCTGAGACACACAAGGTTGCGAAGGAGCTAAGAAAAGAGTCGAAGGCACATTTAAGCATGAGAACAACACGTCTCCCTTTCTGCATAGATTGTTTGCACGGAAGAAAACTTGATACTCGTGGCCATGCGCTACTCTGCTACCTTAGGCAGAGATTTTAAAATGATATGATAAGCGCATTCCTGCTAGAAATTAAATTGCAAGCAAGGCTTATTCATTTTGCTTTAACAATTTCATTCTTATACCATTTTTAAATTATCCTGCGAAAATTACTATTTGAACATTTTATTTTAAAAAAGTAACTTTCCAAGAAATGAGCTAGACGTTGTCGACAACGATTTTTAATTCTCTGACCGCTGTGAAGGAGTGCCCATGACAGGGATCCCCTAAACGCGTTTGGCCTTGATTATAGTGAACGTTTGTTAATGCAAATACCTTTACAGGGTGGTTGCTAATTTCTTCTGCAAAACAGAGAGAAGATATCATTCGGGCGAAACCTCTGGTTTGTTTAAAGGTCGTGGTAGGGTCTTGAGGCTTTGTGCTAATGAGTCCTGGGTGTATATGATGTAGGACGTCCAAACTGACACCATATGGTTTCTTATGAGAAGGCTTGCGATAGAAAGCAAGGCGCATAATCACCGCCACTGCGCGCTCTCCAGGGAAATCAGAAAATGATTAAGGCTGAAGGTTTTACGCGAAACTTTTCCTTTGCTTCACTTTCTTCGCTGGCTTTTTCTCTGTTGGCAAATGTACTTCAAACATTAGACTCTAAAATCCTCGCCACCCCTTGGATGCGGAAATAGGTGTTGTTCAGACAGACGGCAGCCCGAGATTGCAATATGCTTTGAACCATTAATGTATCAAATATAGAAACTGGAAAAAGCAAACATGAAAACAAAATCTGCTACAGAGCATCTTGTTTCCGAATACAGTCAGGGCCAAAAACGTCATTTAAAGAGCTGTTTTGGTTGTTCTTTAAAAACTGACATGATTTCCATTTGGAAGCTATAAGGTATAAAATAGAAAAAGCGGGTGAAAGTAATGTGCGGTCTTAGTACTGAGCGGCTTAATGTTGTATCGTAAACAGTGACTGTCACTCTCGATACACTGAACAGTAAACGCCCCCCCCCCCCCCCATCCCCGAAAGTGTCCACAGAACCGTGGCCGCCTCAAAGTGCAGCTTTCCTCGAAGGGAAAAAGTAGCTGACTGAACTTGCAAATCCGGAGCGAAAGGGTCGTTTTGTCCTGACGCTGCAATTTTCACAAGCGGAGCAGCTCCAAAAAGTGACAGGCCAACCCATCTCTCCAATTAGCCGTCCATGCATGATCCAGGGCGACTTCCGCCTATTTCCAGAAATTAAGCTCAAACTTGACGTGCAGCTAGTTTATTTTAAAGACAAATGTCAGTGAAGCTCGTCATATTCCCCCTCTTCCATACCGGGAGCTTATTTATTGCTAAGAAGCCTGGGTTTGCAGTCAATTTCTGGAGGACGCAAGGAGAGCAGAGAACTGCAGATCGGAGACCCCCAGGGAGGCTTCAGGTTGGACCCTTTAATGCCTCTCATGAAACAGTGTGTGTAGCTAGATGCAAACTGGGAAGAGGCATCTGACGAGGCTTCTCAGGTTGTGAGGAGAAGTGAACCCCAGAACCCGCTTCCCGGCCAGCGCTAGAGGGAAACGGGCTGAAAGCGAATCCGTCTAAATTCTAGTCTGAAAGGAAAGTTGCGCGAACCTCTTCTCTTCTGCAGTGGTCCGTGCATGCAATGTACTTTGACATCTCTCTCTCTAGGCACATGGGGAGCTAAATTTATTTTAGCTAGTATATGATTTAAGGCAACTGCAGACTCCATGTGATTGAATGTTTCTTTATTCTGAGCTGCAATAATCTGCTGCTAGTGGGTGTTGAAAATCCGGGTAGCTGACGGTGCTGTTTTTTGTGGGGGGCTGGGGTTTATCCCTAGGTCATAGCGGAGTGAATCAGCTCGGTGGTGTGTTCGTCAACGGTAGACCATTGCCAGACTCAACCCGGCAGAAAATAGTGGAACTGGCTCACAGCGGGGCTCGACCGTGCGACATCTCCAGAATCCTGCAGGTGACCGTCGCACCCGATGCGCTCAAAGGCGCCCTTCCTAAACTGGCCGAAAAGGACCGTTCACTCGTCTGCATACGTACTTACAATATCCTTTTCTTTCAGCGCTGCTGTACCTCATTCTTCTGACATTTAGCTTTTTATCAGAACAAACAGAATTAGAGAAATGGCAACTGGCTTATGATTCAAGATTGCCTCTATGCGTTTCATGTTACTATAATTTGGCCCCATACCTGAAAGGTTTTCACACATTATTTATTCCTTGCAAGGGGACGAATAACATTAGACACAACTTACTTTGGCAGGTCACTCCAAAGCTGCAGGCAGATTTTAACCAGACTCTTAAATAACTTTTTGATCTGACTACTTTTCTCAAAATGTTTTAAGTATAACATTTATAGTTTGTAGGGCCACAAATGTAATTTTAAGAAAAACTTATAAGTTCTCATACCATTTAAGGTATATTTTTGTATTATAGACCCATGCAGACGCAAAAGTCCAACTGCTGGACAATGAAAACGTAAGCCTGCCATTGTTTAATGCATACTTAAAGATTTTTCTTTGTGCCTTGAAATTATTAATAATGTGATTTCTGTCTCTTTCTCTATGCAGGTTTCCAATGGATGTGTGAGTAAAATTTTGGGCAGGTATTACGAAACTGGTTCCATCAGACCCAGAGCAATCGGAGGTAGCAAACCAAGAGTAGCGACTCCTGAAGTTGTAAGCAAAATAGCGCAGTATAAGCGAGAGTGTCCCTCCATCTTTGCCTGGGAAATTCGGGACAGATTACTATCAGAGGGGATCTGTACCAACGATAATATCCCCAGTGTAAGTGCTAACTGAAAACGTCATTTCTGTTACGCGAGACTTGCCGGGATTCGGTTTTATCCGCTTAAATACTTGCAGGCGTACCCGAGACTGTAGCTCACACCTAAACAGGTCTTCTAACACTCACCCGGAATAAGCCTGGCTCAGAGTATGAGCTCTGTTTTCTAAAAGAATATAATTTAAAAAAAGTCGTTAAATAAAAATTGGGCAGACGGAAGTGTATGGAAAGAGCAGTTTTAGCTTTCATCTGAATAGCAGAAACTTACTTTGTTACACTTCAGTTGCACTGGAAATATTTAGAATTTGCGCCGTGTATCTTTTTCTATATGTTGGTGCTTTTTTTTTTTTTTTTTTTGCTTTTTTTTTACATTTCTGTTACAACCTTTATTTATTCGCTTTCGCAGATACTATGATTTTTTCTACTTCGGATCTGCTTTCAGGTATCATCGATAAACAGGGTCTTACGCAACCTGGCTAGCGAAAAACAGCAGATGGGCGCCGACGGCATGTACGAGAAGCTGCGGATGCTAAACGGACAGGCAGGGAGTTGGGGTACCCGACCCGGATGGTATCCCGGCACTTCGGTACCAGGGCAACCCGCACAAGGTAAGCGGCTAACGAATGCATGGTCCCTTCAAGTTAATGCCTACATGCGCCAGTGAAATCTATTTTAACACGGATAACTAGATCTGTGGGATTTCCTTTGCTCAGAGTGGAGATTTTGCTGAAAGCGAAATTGTATGCAATACTCCCAGATTTGGGAATCTTTAAGTTAATGATTGTGGTATTAAGCAGTGCTTGCGAAGTAGCTAAACTTCCCATTAAACATGCGGAGAGAGGCACCGACAAGCTGGGAAACATCCTTGTGTCCTTTCGCCTTTCGTGTAATGTGCTTATGAGCAGCGTGATGGACGGAGAGAGCCCGAGCTATCTGGCCGCAGAACTTTCTTGCGTTTTTCCATTTCCTTTTATTGGTGTTCGGTCATTTGAAATAGATTAAGAAAGGAGGAAAGATATTTATTTATCAGCTAATTTGGAAGCGCAGTAAAATAGCAATGCTCTTCGGACGACCGAGAATAATGTTGTAAATATATAAACGTGTTTCTCCCGAAGACTAACAAGAACTTCCAGTGCCCCTGCAGGACGAGGGGGTTTAGACTTCATATTTGCTCTGGTCTGTCTCGTTCTGCTCAGTCCTGGGAAGGATCTGTCTATCTAACAACCTGCTTTTTGTTTCACGGCAAGAAAAAATAAAGCAGTAACATTAGTGCTGAATATCTGGTACAAAGGATGTTTCTGTCACACGCAGGAATTTGTTATGGGAACAATTCTGTCGCTATGTAACTGCTCATTAGAGAGCGTTTTGTTTCTCATTAAGACGGCTTGAATGCGCTTCCAGTCGAAGGAGACAGCTGTGGAAATGTTCCACAGGAGACCCCTGGACACTATATGCCAATTAGACATGTCAGTTTTTAATAGAAGGAAACAATATAGAAGAACACGAAAATAGCTTGTAAGGCGCTTTCTGATTTTAGAAAATCTCTTGCTGCTACTGGTTCATTGAGTGAATTCCTGGTCTCGGCACCACCTTCCAACCCCATAAAAAAGCGCTCACAACTTCTTAAACATCGCATCTGTCTTACGAATAGTTTTAGCTTAAGTTTGAAATTATCAGGTCATAAATTTCAGATTAAAATTATTTAGAGAATAGCTCGAAATAGCGTACTTAGGGGCAGAGACCGCTCATGACAAAGTTAAACGTGTCCTTACAGAAACGCTTAACGTTAATCGGTCTATCGTCACCCAACTGGTTTTTCGCTTGTTTCTTTAATCCAGATATAAAGGAAATTAAGTAAATTTTGGGAAGGATTGTTCAGTTCACCTTCTGCTGAAGAGGGGACAATTTGAGATTTCTGTCTGAAACTGGAACCTTCAAAGTTTGCTGAACTAGTTCCAATTTCCTTTTTCTCGACGAGTACGCACTGCAGAATATTAAGAGGAAGTATCTAACAAAATGCCCATCCTTTGCTTAAAAAAAATATGCTGGGAATAATAGTGCTTGAAAGATTTAGGACGCATGGTAAATTCTGCCGATCATTGTGGGTACTATGGTGGCACACGGTGCTGGAGAAAAATGTGCCCAGCCTGAGCTCGGAAACCTCATCAACATTTCAATTAAAATTCAAATCTAATTCCAATATTAGAAAAGACTCAAAAGACACTAGGGGGCTCAAATTGTTTGGGAGGGGGGTGCGTTTTTTTATTTTGTTCCCATTTTGTATCCATGGAAAAACCCGTTTCAAGATTCCCTTCAGTTTCAAGCCTTAACACACCCATAAACTCACAATCTAGATGAAGAGGAGTACGAACAGGCATTGCCTAACCCTTAGTAAAGACGGATTTCCGCCTGACGTCCGTATGAGTTGCACGTTCTTTGGGCCTGCTGTCGAGAGAAGCTCAGTTATGAAATTGCTCCGTCTTTGGAATATCCCTGTTTCTCTTTTCTCCCTTCTAGGGGTATGTGCTGCATTTTAAGAGCCCATTACTCAGAAAGCATAAGGCAAGCTTAGCTCTCAGAGGGGGAAAATATGGTCTCAATGTGATAAACGCCATGGAACAGTGAATAAAGTAATGGGCTGACAGCACACAAAGAGACATCTCTATCCGGGAGAAATTCTCCAGCGATTTAGTGGTTTTAGGATCACTGAGACACTTTTTCTTATCTCTTTTTTTTCTCTTATGACTAAAGCTTTCTATAGGATTTAGACACTTTTTCTTTCAACAGATGCTACAATGTTTTGATCCGAGCTCTACAGCTGAAAGGTGCCGCTGTTGGTTTGCTGTCTTGCTTTCCGCCTCACTGATTAAGACACTAAGAAACCAAGGAATGATTTTATTTCCCAGCCTCTTTTTTCCAGGAAACAAATCCTATATCCAGCGTCAGATGGTCTGGCTATAGGATAATAGGGCACACACTTGCTCTCCCTTTCACGGATTACCTCTAGTAGGTGGAACAGCTCTATTCAGCAGCCCCTTTCTGCAGATTGCAAAAGATCTTGAAAGATATCTTAATTGTTATTTTTTTATCATATTTGTAATTCAATATCAAGCGTTTGGTTTCTTTCAAGAAAACTTTAAACAACTTAGGGCAACTGACAGACTTTAAAAGGAGAAAAGATATAATTTGCAATATTACTACTACAAATTCAGAGACAAAAAAGTATAGTATCACCTTTTTAAAGCCAGAAATTGTAACTGAAGGTTAAAATTAGACCTTTTGATCGAGCACAGTGTTAAAATTATAATGATTGAGTATTCTGATACATGAATTAAAATGTCAGCATACTATGTACTTTCTAACATAAACATGAACGTATAGGCTGGCATAATAGTATCAATACTAATTTTTAATCCTTATTTTTGTTACATTATTAAGGGACAGGTTTACTAAACATGTGTGCTAACCATTAGCGTGCATGCCACACTAACATCATGTAGCGCACGGTAAAATGCCACACTAACAGGTTAGTAGTGCACAATGGGGTAGAAGCTGGGTGGAACATGGGGGTTGACATCGCATCACAGTTACTGTGAATATCACTGGCCTACGCCAACCTCAAATGTTACTGTGGGCGCCCTTTACCGCCTCCCCAAGGGGTGGCAGCAAATGTACCCGTGTGCCATTTAAGCACGGTGAGGCCTGGCTCCAACGCATTAATGGAAAGGGGGCACCAGACATGCTCCCAAAGTCAGGACAGGCCTCGATGTGCACTAACATCACAGTTTAGTTTGAAATTAATTTCAAACATACAAATGCATTCAAACTCGAATGCAACAGGTTTCAAACCATTTGCAAGAATATTAAATGATATGCAGCCCTAATTTTCATTAATTAGCATCAAAATGTGATTATGGTCAGGTCTGTCAAGTTGCTTGGGAAAGGTTGAAGGGAATAAGCTGACCTAGGCGTATTATAGAGAGGATAATCGTTTGCTTTAGGGAAGAAACCTGTTCTTCTTTTGGTGCAACTTTTCCAGCCAGTTCCTTTAAAAACGAATAGCTCCAATTAGGAATGGGAGGAAAACGCTTCGTTAGCTTTCTTTGCAGGGACTTCGGTGCACCTCCATCTTCAACAGGGAGGCAGAAGGCGCAGTGCACCAACTGTGCAAACACACCGTGTCCTTATATTCTTATGCTGAAACACTTCAAAAGTCACACAGCAACTTTCACTACTAAATAAAAACACACTTGTGGTCTAATATGTTAGTTGAAGCTTCTCTAATCTTAGTTAAGTAGTTTTCCTCCCTTCTAGTGCTGAGTAAACAGGCCGAGTGCAGGGGGATCTCTGTTCACTAGGGAGGGGATTCTTTCATTCCTTCTCCTATAGAAAGGGAAAACCCTAAAGAGCATTGAGCATCGAGTCTAGGGGACAGTGATTAATGATAGTAGAGCAGAAAGGTTAACATACTTCACTGGAAAGTCTGTTGACTAGGATGCTTGTGATACAATGTGGACCTCTACACGCCTGAAGAGAATCCTTTTGTTGCCTGCTCCGATTGTGTCCTCCAAATTCTGCCCATGAAAGTTTACCAACCCGCCTGCCCCGAGACTTTAATAGCTTCCCTTACTTTGCGGGCATTGTGTATTGGTGAAAAGCAGAGTCCCTTTCTATTCAAGTGTTGGTGGTCATCTCAATAGATCCACAAACGCCCATATGGTGACCACTGTAGTTGAATCCAACTATTTAAATGGGGAAGAAAGTTTGGGTTTTAAAACATTGCAAAGTGTTTGAAAAGATTCCACCAGATTCTGTCTCAATTCCCTTAACGCTTTGAAGGCTGTGGCTATTGTTAGCTGATTATAAAGGGCATTACTCTAACCTTGATTCCCATAATATTTAAAGGGAATCACATACATTCACAATGCTTAGTCCTGGTTATAAAAGTGCAACTTTAAAAAATAATTGGCATAGCTGATAACTCTGATTATGCCTTCTGACATTAAGAAATAGTCAAAGCAAGGCCAGATGTGTAACTATGTCGCTCTTCAGAAAGCCCTATGGATTATCCAGCATTTGGAAGCGGATAGAGACATTGATAGGCAGATGAACCAAGCACATATCTTTGCATCCAACAGCATGTTAAACACAATAAAAAACTTTCTCTTGTTTAATGATAGAAATTACATTAAAAGTGGTAGAAATGCCTTAATTAAAAATGTGCTCTTTAAACGAGACGCCAAATGTTCAGCTGCAGAATAACATATTTAGCTACTTAGTGAACTCTCTGCTATTTCTTTTAAAATTACATGGTAAAATTTTTAAAAGAAATCTTACTTTTCTCTCATGCAACACATTACAAAGAATGGACAGTCCTTTTATCTAAATATAAAATTCCATTTTCAGCAATTATAGCCTGTTCTTGGTGATGATATAATTACAGCTGTGCTCAGTAATAGGTGTCAAGGCAATGCACACTCATACAATAGTTGAATAAAACTGTAGAACAATGCAGGCACTTCTAAATTCACAACCTTTAAAAGGAAATTGACTGTGCGGAATTCAAATAAAAACTAGATAAATATTTCTTTAAAAAGATTACAAGCTTGGTTTGGTTTCTTAATAGCATTTTCTACAAACCTATCAACACTAATTGATTAGATAGGAATTACTGATTATAGATTATCTGAATTACTTAACATGACTTTTTAAAACAAGAACAGGTAAATAAATTGCAGACAACTTCTCTCCAAAAGGAATGGTTGATAGCATTTTAGTAAATCTGAAAAACAAATATATTATTTTGGGTCTTGAGGCAGTGTCAAGCAAACACGTTTTGAAAATTGTTGCTAGTATTGTAAAGTGTGATCTGAGACCTTTGCCAGCTCTATTTCATCTGTAAGTTACCACATGCCGTCCAATGCTGAGATGTTTCAGAAAGATTGCCAGCTAATATTCTCCTGCTTGTGGTTGCATATGAAACATACAGGCTGGATGCATCTTTAATTTCCTGCTTTTGCTGTCCTAGATGGTTGCCAACCACAGGAAGGAGGGGGTGAAAACACAAACTCCATCAGCTCCAATGGAGAAGACTCTGACGAAGCCCAGATGAGACTTCAGCTGAAAAGAAAACTGCAAAGAAATAGGACTTCCTTTACACAGGAGCAAATTGAGGCTCTAGAGAAAGGTGATTAAAACCCTGAGAGCCCCAGTGCAAACTGTTTTCAGATATACTACTTAGCGTCATAGCATTACCATTACATGGGAAAGTGTTTCCCCGTCAACCATTAAGGCACGTTAGTCCCCTGTCATTACGGGCATAGAGGTATGGATGGGTACTGATACACTATTCTCTAAGCAAATTTATGCGTGTAAGTTAGAAAATAATTTCTGTGTGTTTTTACAAAGTCTAGGTGTGGGCAATGGACAGCTGCTGTAGAGAAGGCATAAGTGCCAGCCTAGTTTTGACGCACATTTTTACACCACTTATGTGTGGACTTTACTTTATAAAATCAGCCTCAGCACCTGCATCAGGCTCTGCGGGAGTTTATAGCGCTACCCTCTGAAAGTGTGTTATTTCACTTTTCACATTAGCAGATCATGTTACCAGTTGGGTAACTGACTTCGCATTTTGGATTGAGGTCATCCTCAGTGACAGATTTTCTAAGCTTTCCTGGGTAGCCAGATAATATATTGAAACTTTTTTATAAAATATGAATTTGTCATTTGGCCCTTAAGTTTCTCTCAACAATTTAAATGCTAAAAACCTCTGATTTCAAGATGAATATGCAATGCAATGTGTGTCTTTGAGTCAGTCCTGACTCCTGGTGACCCAGAAGCTCCTGGGGTTTCTTGGCAATGTCACTGGAAGTAGATTGCCAGGCCTTTCTTCTGTGGCAATGGAGGGTTAAGTGACTATATTTCTAGCTAAATAAGTATTCCCAAGTGTTAATGCCCCCGTGGCCCCCCTCCCCACCCCTGGGGTATTTTGATTGAAGATGATTTTAAGGCTTACGATAATAAGAATTTAAGGTGCTTAATTTTAAGCTAATATGATCTTCACATGTATCCTGCAGAATTTGAGAGGACCCATTATCCTGATGTATTTGCCAGAGAGAGGTTAGCTGCCAAAATAGACCTGCCTGAAGCAAGAATACAGGTACCCCAAGTTGTTGTGCAATTAAATGATTTCTTGGACATATCTAAATGACTAATTATTGCCGTGCTTATTATTTTCATGTCCCTGAAAACAGATTTCTCCATGCTTATTTGGAGTTTTATGGCAAACGTGTGTTTAATGTATGTTACGTAAGGAAATCTTTGAAGTAACATTTCATCTTGAAGATAGCTTTTGTCCTTTTGGGGTGGGGATGGGGGATTTGTTGCCTCCAGGTAATCTTTGTCTGTAATTTTAGGTGTGGTTTTCTAACAGAAGGGCAAAGTGGAGAAGAGAGGAAAAACTGAGGAATCAGCGAAGACAAGCCAGTAACACGCCCAGTCACATCCCCATCAGCAGCAGCTTCACCACTAGTGTCTATCAACCAATCCCTCAGCCTAGCACACCCGGTAAAGGAATAGTTCATACTAATGCACCTTTGCCTTTACAGTCCTTCTATATTCAACTCGCTCATTCATTGTTTTCTTGCCTTTCAGTTTCCTCATTCACATCAGGGTCAATGTTGGGTAGAACAGACACGTCTCTAACAAACACTTACAGCGGTCTACCTCCCATGCCCAGCTTCACAATGGCCAATAATCTGCCTATGCAAGTAAGTAGGACAAGGAGGGGAGGGGGGGGCATGTACACATGACCACACAGGCACATCCTGCCCCCCTAGCAAAAGCAAGTGGTATTGAAAGGAGCATAGTGCCGCTGGCAGACAAACCAGAAAGAGGTTCCCACTCCGGCTGAGACAGGAATAGTGCTACAACGATAGAGTTCTCAGATGATCCCCTCACCCCCACCACTGGCAGGAGTGATCCAGATGTGCTACCAACAGGGCTGCTACAAGGATATGAGGTGCCCTAGGTGAATGTCATCCTTTGTGTCCCCTACTCTTTCCCTGGCCCCTATTGCATTCACTTCCACCCCATAAAAACAGGAAGTCAGCACTGGATATTGGAGGGGGTGGAAGCCAAACAGCCTTGCAGCACTGGAAGTTTAAGGTAAGTGCTGCAGGCCTGTTTGAAGCCATTGTTGTAGGTCCCAGAGAAGGGATGCCCTTGGACCCAGCAAAGATAAGAAGGAGAGGGTGAGAGGAGGAGGAGATGGAATGATAAAGAGAGGAATAGAGGGGTGATTCACTTACACCCCCAGTGGCACAGTCCCCCTTCTAGGACTCCACCTCTCACCCCCAGCACCAGAACTCAAATTGCTGGGGTAGGGGAGAGAGAGTGATGACCTCTGGAGACAGATGAGGTGGTTGGATTTGGATTTTAGATCATTTCCCTTTCCCAGAGGGCTTACCATCTTTTGTACCCAAGCCAACAGATGGGGAGGCAACTTGTCCAAGGTGTTTAAGACTTGGTGGGAGAAGTGAAAATGGAACCCTGAGTTTTCCTGGTTTGCAACCTGCTTCTCTAGCCCCAGAGCAACTGCTGGAGAGAGAGAGACAGACTGCTGGGGACTGAGAGAGAGACTGCTGGTGACAGAGGAGGGGGAGGGGAAGTGAGCAAAAGAGCCACAGTGATACCATATATATATAATATATACTTCCTGCTGTATATAGTTCTGGTTATACTGTATAATGTTAATAGCCTTGTTCAATGTAAACCTGGAGAAAAGTTTTGACCTGGAGAAAAGTGGTATATAAAGGCAGCTAAATAAAATAAATAAACTGCTGGGGACATAGACTGGTGACTTTGGAGGGAGGGGGGAACTGAGAAAGCCACTGCTAGGGACAAAAAGAGAGGCTGATGGTGACAGAAGACAGCAGAAGGGAACTGAGAGAGCCAGAGTGACTGCTGGGGACAGGGAGCAAGAATGCAGGATTTGTGTTTGTGTTGGGTGTGGGTAGTGGAGGATGAAAGTGTTCAGGACAGAACACAGTGAAGTCAGGCCGGGAGAGGCGACTTAGCAGGGGCAAGGGGGAGTGAATTTCACCAGGTGTCACCACTTCATTTTCAATGTTGGTGTCAGTAAGAGTTGGTTTTGCATTTTTTCCTTCTTAAAAGTTATTCACGGATGTAATAAGTTATTGTGGTAAAAAGATCTCATTGACTAGTTTGTTGACTCTTCTTTACACATATCCAAATGGACTGGCACAGCAATCTCAACTCTTTGCTTAGTTTTCTTTTGCAATCTTTGAGCTTCCGGTTCTATTGCATCTACCTTGCTTCCCACACACACTTTTAACCCTCTCATGTACCCAAATATCTCCATGACATTTCTTCAGTCAAGGGCCACATAGCAATCTTTGAGAAGCTGATAGGGACAGGTCCTATTACCTTCTTCCACATCCACTCTGTCGCTAGTGGTAAGAGGTGCTGGGAGGACCGTTGCATCCCATGATCCTCCTGGAGAGGGTGAGGGTGAGGGTGTGGCATGGATGTTAGGTAAGGCAAAGGGATTGGGGAGGTAGAGAGAGAGATCTGGCAGGAAATTTAGGTATAAATGTAAATGTTGCCAATGACCCATCTCCCTCCTTCCCTTCATTTCCAACATTCTTGAACATGCAGTTCGCCGCCATTGCCTTGATTCTCTCTCCTCTCAAGCCCTCAATCCATTTCAATCTGGCTTTTGTCCCTTACACTCTGCTGAAACATCCCTTGCTAAAGTTTCCAGCAACTTGTTCCTGGCTAAATCCAAAGGCCTTTACTCAGTCCTAATTCTTCTTGACCTTTCTGCTGCTTTTGACACTGTTGACCACCACCTTGCCCTCTCCTTTTCTCTCTCTCCACCAGTCCTTTGGTGCTCTCATCTCCTCCCATGGCTTTCAATATCATTTCTATGCTGATGACTCTCAGATCATCTATCTATACCTGATATTTCTCTTACACTCCAAACCCATATGTCTGCCTGCCTATCTGACATCACTGCCTGGATGTCTCACCGCCATTTGAAATTTAACATGGCCAAAACCAAACTTCTTATTTTTCCCCCTAAACCCTCTTCTCCCCTTCCTCCATTCTCTCTCTCTGATAACACTCTTCTGCTTCCTGTTTCCTCAGTCCACAACATTGGAGTCAGGTTAGACTCCTCCCTCTCCTTCTCTGCACATATCCAACAGATAGCAAAAACCTGTTTCTTTCTCTACAACATTAACAAAATTCGCCCCTTCCTTTCTTCCTACTACTAAAACATATCCACTCTTTAGTCACGTCTCGCCTTGACTATTGCAATCTCCTACCTGTTGGTCTCCTGAGTCATCTTTCTCCCCTTCAATCTGTTCAAAACCCTGCTGTGTGGCTAATCTTCCCCCAGCCCCAATATACTTGTATAATCCTCTTCTCAAATCACTTCATTGGCTTCCCTTCCATTTCTGTATCCAATAGAAACTTCTCCTTCTGACCTAGAAGTGCATTCATTCTGTTGCTCCTCACTACCTTTCCCCTCTCCTCTCTCCCTACACCCCTCCTCTTGAACCCCACTCTTCCTCTGGCTTGCTTCTCTAGATGCCCTTCTCTTCAACAGCTAATTCCAGACTTCGATCCTTTCACCTTGCTGCTCCTTATGCCCGGAACAGACTATCTCTATCTTGGCATTGATAAGGCAGGCAAAGGCAGAATTTGAGAAGAAGCTTGCTGCGGAAGCAAAAACGCGAAGTAAAGACCTTTTCAAGTACATTCGTAGCAAAAAAACCTGTGAGAAAGTCAGTTGGTCCATTAGATGATAAAGGGGTTAAAGGAGCACTAAGAGGCGACAAGGCGATAGCGGAGAGACTGAATGAATTCTTTGCTTCAGTCTTTACTGAGGAAGATGTAGGGATGTTACCCATGACTGAAGTGGTATTTAAAGGTGCGGAAGAATTGAAAGAAATATCGATATATCGGGAAGATGTATTACAACTATTAGATAAACTGAAGAGTAGCAAATCACCTGGGCCGGATGGTATACATCCAAGGGTGTTGAAAGAACTGAAATGAGATTGCAGACCTGCTATTAGTAATCTGTGAACTATCATTAAAATCATCTCTAATACCTGAAGATTGGAGGATCGCCAATGTAACACCAATTTTTAAAAAGGGTTCCAGGGATGATCCGGGAAACTACAGACCAGTGAGCCTGACGTCAGTACCGGGAAAAATGGTAGAAACCATCATAAAGAATAAAATTACTCAGCATGTAGATAGTCATGACCTAATGGGAGACAGCCAACATGGCTTTAGAAAAGGAAGATCTTGTCTTACTAATCTGTTATGTTTTTTTGAAGGAGTGAATAATCAGGTGGACAAAGGTGAGTCGGTTGATATTGCGTATCTTGACTTTCAGAAAGCCTTTGACAAGGTCCCTCATGAGAGACTTTTGGCAAAACTAAAGAGTCATGGGATAGGAGGCAGTGTACTATTGTGGATCAGGAATTGGTTAAAAGATAGAAAGCAGAGGGTAGGGCTAAATGGCCAATTTTCCCAATGGAGAAAGGTGAATAGTGGTGTACCCCAGGGACCTGTGCTGGGTCCGCTGCTTTGACATATTCATAAATGACCTGGAAAGTGGAATAACGAGTGAGGTTATCAAATTTGCAGATGACACAAAACTATTTAAAGTTGTTAAAACACAAGAGGATTGTGGAAAATTGCAAGAGGATCTTGATAAATTGGAAGACTGGGCATCAAAATGGCAGATGAAATTTAATGTGGACAAGTGCAAGGTTATGCACCTAGGGAAGAACAACCCAAACTATGGTTACATGATGCAAGGTTCCATATTAGGAACCACCACCCAGGAAAAAGATTTAGGCGTCATTGTGGATACCATGTTAAAACCCTCAGCCCAGTGTGCAGCGGCGGCCAAGAGAGCAAATAGAATGCTAGGTATGATAAGGAAGGAATGGAAAATAAAACAAAAGATATTATAATGCCTCTATATCGTTCCATGGTGAGACTGCACCTTGAATATTGTGTGCAATTCTGGTCGCTGTATCTTAAAAAGGATATAGCGATTTTAGAAAAGGTTCAGAGAAGAGCCACCAAAATGGTAAAGGGGATGGAAGGATACTCCTATGAAAGGCTAAAAAGGTTAGGGCTCTTTAACCTGGAAAAGAGACGACTGAGGGGAGATATGGTAGAAGTCTATAAATTAATGAACGGAGTGGAACGGGTAAACGTAGATCGATTGTTTACCTTATCAGAATATAGAAAGACTAGGGGATATGCAATGAAGCTACAGGGTAAACTATTTATTTAAGACTAATAAAAGAAAATATTTTTTCACTCAACGTGTAATCAAATTCTGGAATTTGTTACCGGAGGATGTAGTAAAGGCTGATAGTGTAGCTGGGTTTAAAAAAGGTTTGGACAAGTTCCTGGAGGAAAGGTCCATAAACCATTATTAAGAAGGGACCCAGGATATCAATGCTTGACCCAGTACAAGCATTGTGGAACCTGTGTCCCTTGGGGAAACTGCTAGGTACATATGACCTAGATTGGCCACTGTTGGAAACAGAATACTGGGCTTGATGGACCTTGGTCTGACCCAGTATGGCATATCTTATGTTCTTATGTTTACGTCAGGTTTCATCTCTTCCCCCTTTTCAAATCCATGCTAAAGACTCCCCTCTTTCAGTCCGCTTTTGGATCTTAATCCTTTCTTCTCCTTCTGTCTCATTACCCTTCCCTACTGTACCCTTGTTCTCAGCTGTTGTGTTGTCTGTCTTGATTAGATTGTAAGCTCCGATGAGCAGGGACAGTCTTGTACATGTCTCTGTACAGCGCTGTGTATGCTTTGTAGTGCTATACAAATGATTACTAGTAGTAGGGGGAGTTTGGCAGAGCTGGCAGTGCCTAAAGTTAGGATACCAGTTGGCAGGTTAAGTTTTTGGCAAGTGCAGCCACATTCTTTCCCCTTGCAAATGCAATGTGTGCCTTTGAGTCACTGCTGATTCCTGGTGACCCAGCAGCTCCTGGGTTTTCTTGGCAGTGTCAATGGAAGTAGATTGCCAGGTCTTTCTTCTGAGGCAATGGAGGGTTAAGTGACTTGCCCAAGGCCACAAGGAGTGTGAGTGGGAATCAAACCCTGGTCTCTTGGTTCCCAAGCCAGTGCTCTAACCATTAGGTTACTACTTCACTTATGATCTTCTTATTGTAAAGTGCATGCGTAGGGTTATGTGGGGTTAGCATGTTAATTTGTCACCTGAATCAGCAGGTCTTGTATGTATAGTCTGAAGTGTGGATTGGGCCTTGCAGCAGTCACCAGGTCAATGCCAAGGAGGTTCAGGGCTATCCTGACCTGGTATGGTCATGTCAGCCACTTTGGAACCCCAGTTAGTCATATGGTGGGGGCTGGAATGGGGCAACACAGACATTAGTAATGGTGGCATGTTTTTAAGGTGTCAGGTAGCATGACAGACAGCGTCCTCGCCCCACTGGCCAATTCAGTATTCCTTTCTTAAGGGTATTTTGACTCTGGTAAGATTAGTTTTGTGCAAACTATTTAAATCTGATCAAACAATAGGCTGCAGGTTTAACGGTTTATTGCATTCCTGTGTCTGTCTCATGTTAATATTTGGGGAAATATGGCAATTCTCAGGTACCCCCTGTTATGAGTCTATTAAGTTTCACCATTGGGACTCCTTCCCTTTCATTCCTCACCTCCATCCAAGGCTCCCACAGTATCCACTGGCCCGGCTGACCCCAGAAGTAAAGGCCAGGTTGAGAAACTGAACTCAGCAACATATCACACTGACCCATACATCGTCTCTGAGGAGAGAAATGGGTTTTCCACTATTGCCCAGAATTTATTAAAACAAAATATGGCTGCCTGTGTGAATATACTTGAATAAAAGTAGAGCTTTTTCGAGGGTGTAGGAGGTGGTATGGGACAGCAGCACCTTTTCCATTGCCCGCTAAAAGCGATCCAAGGTCCTCATGTATTAATGAAAGTCCTGCATATTAGTACCAGCACCTTTTTTTCTGAGAAAAAACACACTGAATAAAAGTGAGAACTTTCCTTTTAAATATAAAGGGAGTTGAAGGAGGATAGACTGTAGACAGAAGGTATCATGTATTTGGTACATAAAAATGGGAGCGGTGGTGAGGGTGGCACTTAATATTGCTTAAAACACAGCATCTACACACTACTGGCCCCTGGCAAGCTGAATTTCTTAAAAAGATACTCATGAGGTTTGCACTGTATGTCAACTGCAAGTAAGGATTATTTCACTTAGTGGGGTAGCTACTAAAGTGCATTAAAGGGCAATAATATGCATTATTTTACTGTAACATGTAATCATGCATAACACACATTAAATGAGACAACGTATGCAAATACATGCAAAGCATCTCATTAGCATTCAAATAGAATAATGCAGCTTGCAGTGATCACCGCGAGCTGTGCTATTTATGGAAGAATAACCCCGGCTCAAACCTGGTGCTATTTCTCCTATCCAGAAGCATCAGACAGCTAAGGATTGCTTTCTTAAAGGGGCAAGAGGTGTGAAACTGTCTAGAGGGACCCTTCCCCCTGCACTGCAAAACAGTCAGGCCATCCCACTAAAATATTCTCCTCCCACCCACATGCCTGAAACCCCCCCCCCAGGGCACACTCAAAATCACTCCCCTTAATAACCCCCCACCTCCTGGACCCTGAATCCAACTAGTCCTCATCCCCCTGCCTACGTTTTGTAAACTTTGATGGTCTAACTGGACAGGAGCAAGTAGGGATTGCTCCTGTCCGGATTCCACTAGACCACTAGGGTTTACAAAAGGTAGGCCTTGGGGGGTCTTTAAGAGTGCCTTAGCAGGGTCCCAGGCATGTTTAGGGAGGGAAGTATTTTAGGGGTGGACTGACTGTTTTCCGGTGCCAGGAAGAGGGTCCTCTGGACCACAGAATATTTTTTTCACACCTCTTTCTTTTCATGCGAGCATATGTCAGAAGAGGGGGAGGGGGGATCAGGAATCAGAAAGACCCACGCTTTTTTTTTCAATTGGATGTCTGCTCCACTCCTGCCGCCGCAGGAGCACAAAGGGTGGAGGGCAGGCAGCGTGGGGGGAGCTCAGGCCGGCAATCTCAAATGCACCCCTATTTTTCTGTGCCTTGTGTGGCTGCACCACTCACACAGGGCTAGGTATGGTGCCACGTGTCAATACGATCACTTACAAGTGTAAATGAGGTTCATTGTGCATGTGAATGCCTGTATCATGCTGAAAGTAGATGGGGACATGTTGGGCCAGAACTAAAATCTACATGTGTATTGCCCATTTCTATAAGGAATGCACATGGAAGTCCCAAATTGTCCATGTTCGGATTTATACCTGTTCCAGGACATGGAAAGGGATTTACAAACTGCTCCTTTTGGCCACCCTTTTACAGGAGGGATTAAGGGGAAATATCACACTTAATTCTCTGTTTTCCCCTCTGAATTGAAATGGGGTCAAGATTGAGTTATCTGTAATTAACAGCACCTGCACATTTGAGTTTACAGAATGGTCCAGATTCAGATGTAAGTGAGGAAGTTTACCCTGCTCAGTGGTACTTACAACTGTAACTTGCCGGGTTTCCTCCAGTTATTTCTTTCCCATGTGTACATCTGTGAAGTGGCCCCTCCTGTTGCTTGATGATGTGTCTTTTAGAAATGGCCCCACCTTCAGCAGAGCTCTTCCTAAAATACTGTTGGAGCAGAGAACCTCTTCACCTTCATGCCTCAATTCTGATCTGTACATTCTAGCTAAAAGTTGCCTTTAAATATACTTTAGAAACCTTGCTGAACTGTACTTTGATGTCTCAAAAAGAGAGGCTGGGTGTATTAGCAAGATCGTCCGTTTGGAGAAGAGGAAACGAGGTGTTAAAGTCACTCAGGGTAATACTGAGTCCGTGGTGGTCAGTGTTCTGAATATAGATATTCCATGGCATTATCCGGAGTCTGTGGTCAGTGTTCTGAATATAGATATTCCGTGGCACTATCCGGAGTCTGTGGTCAGTGCCACGGAATATCTATATTCAGAACACTGACCACAAACTCCAGATAGTGCCACGGAATATCTGTATTCAGAACACTATCTGGAGTTTGTGGTCAGTGTTCTGAATACAGATATTCCATGGCACTATCCGGAGTCTGTGGTCAGTGTTCTGAATACTGATATTCCGTGGCACTATCCAGAGTCTGTGGTCAGTGTTCTGAATACAGATATTCCGTGGCACTATGGAGTTTGTGGTCAGTGTTCTGAATATAGATATTCCGTGGTAGTAGGTAGATAGCAGCTCTGCTCACTATCCAGAGTTTGTGGTCAGTGTTCTGAATACAGATATTCCGTGGCACTATCCGGAGTCTGTGGTCAATGTTCTGAATACAGATATTCCATGGCACTATCCAGTCTGGTCAGTGTTCTGAATACAGATATTCCGTGGCACTATCCGGAGTCTGTGGTCAGTGTTCTGAATACTGATATTCCGTGGCACTATCCAGAGTCTGTGGTCAGTGTTCTGAATACAGATATTCCGTGGCACTATCCGGAGTCTGTGGTCAATGTTCTGAATACAGATATTCCATGGCACTATCCAGTCTGGTCAGTGTTCTGAATACAGATATTCCGTGGCACTATCCAGAGTCTGTGGTCAGTGTTCTCAATATAGATATTCCAAGGCACTATCCGGAGTCTGTGGTCAGTGTTCTGAATACAGATATTCCATGGCACTATCCAGAGTTTGTGGTCAGTGTTCTGAATACAGATATTCCGTGGCACTATCCAGAGTCTGTGGTCAGTGTTCTGAATACAGATATTCTGTGGCACTATCCAGAGTCTGGTCAGTGTTCTGAATACAGATATTCCATGGCACTATCTGGAGTTTGTGGTCAGTGTTCTGAATACAGAAATTCCATGGCACAATCCAGAGTCTGTGGTCAGTGTTCTGAATATAGATATTCCGTGGCACTATCCAGAGTTTGTGGTCAGTGTTCTGAATACTGATATTCCGTGGCACAATCCAGAGTCTGTGGTCAGTGTTCTGAATATAGATATTCCGTGGCACTATCCGGAGTTTGTGGTCAGTGTTCTGAATACAGATATTCCATGGCAGTAGGTAGCAGCTCTGCTCGCTATCCAGAGTTTGTGGTCAGTATTGGTGGCTCACCAGATAGCAGCAATTTTCAGCCATTATCTGGACAGCCAATGCACATATCCTTTAAGGCAGCATTTTAGCTGTTGTAGGTTGTGCGGATACTTATCTGCATCACCACTATCCAGAGAACTGCCAGTTCTGTCCAGCTCTGCCCCTGCAAACTGGCCCCACTATCTTTATGTAGAATTTCATATGCCAAACACAAATAATGTACTAACAGAACGAAGTGCTAGCACTTTGCAACAGACTGATAATTTGCACAGAATGAAATTGAAACTCAAAGACTATTAAAACTGATACTTGATGTTTAAACTAGATGATAGAGGGGTTGGGGTTTTTGTGCTATAGAGCCATTAGTAATATTACTTTTCCTTTTCCTTTTTCTTACAGCCGCCAGTACCCAGCCAGACCGCCTCCTATTCATGTATGCTTCCCACAAGTCCATCAGTGAATGGGCGGAGCTATGATACATACACACCTCCACACATGCAGACACACATGAACAGCCAACCAATGGGTGCATCGGGCACCACTTCAACAGGTAGACATTCAGTCCGCCTATCACAAAGGCCATGTCTTGCATTTTTCTCAACAGACGGCAAGCACTTTGCGACAAGATGAGATGCTTTATTTGCCAGGGTCTCACATGCATGCAGCCTGTTCTCAAAACTGTCTATTTCTAAAGCTAATCTGAGCAAAATTGTTTAACAAATGCAGCCGGGGCTGGCCGCAGACTTGGTTCAAGGTGTTGGTGCCCTAGACAGACCTTAAGCCTTCTGCTTTCTCTGGCTGTCAGAATCTATTGTTTAGCTTTGAATGCCCCACTCTTTGTCACCACCACACCTCTGCCCAGCAGCTGCCGCCCCAGGCAATTGCCCAGTTTACCTAATAGTTGGGCCAGCCCTGAATACTGCATTCTTGAAAGGTGATAACTAGTATAATTTGACATTGTGGAAGATTCATACAACAATGTATTTACATTTTATTGCAATCTTAGCCCTACAAGCTATAAAAATGTAATGGCAGATCAGATTTAATCTAGTGTTTTGGTGAAGAAGTCCTAACAGCTGTCATGAGATTAAACAGACTAGATTTACTACTATCAACACCAAGTAGTTCTTAAAATCTCTTGTTTCCTGTACCCAAAGATCATTTATCTCCTTGAATCCCAAACTGAACATCTTTTCTTTAATTGCAGGTCTCATTTCCCCTGGCGTGTCAGTCCCAGTTCAAGTCCCCGGCAGTGAACCTGACATGTCTCAGTACTGGCCAAGACTGCAATAAAAATTGGGGTTAATGTAGTCAGTGACTTTATGGCAAACAGCTGAAGCTCAGCCAGTAAAGTACTTTTGAACTGCAACTAAGTCCTGGACTGTAATGCTTCAAAAAGACTTAAAATGGACCTTTTCAAACTAAAGACCTATTATCAGTTGGAACAAATCTTCATTTTGCTATCCAAACTTCTCTTCATTTGCTGTATAATTTGTAGATGGCCATTTGTATGTTATGACAAAAAGAACAAGCTAGACTGGACAGCTCTTTGATCTGTTGGTCGTGAAGTTTTAAAGAGAGGGAAGCCACGATCAACAAAAGTGTGCCACAAGTCTGATACTACTTGATAAAACTATCAAATACATCTACCAACCTGGGCATCAATGGACCGACACTCCAAGACTGTATTAATCTCTTGCTAGAATTATAATTGGAGGAAGGTGTGCTAGACCTATGTAAAAAAAGAATCAATTGGTATTCCAAACGCTGATAACTGATGAAGGTAAAGACTCGAAAAAAGAAGCCAGGCGTGGTAGCTAACGCTAGATTGTGTCTTCGATATAATCCAGTTTGTCAAAATGTAAGTATTTGTCTTCCCTAGAAATCTCCCAGAATGATTTCTATAATAAAGTTAATTTCATTTATATTTGACAAGAATATTCTATAGATGTTTTATACGCATCTTCATGCATCGGACGTTTCTTTATTTGTCAGCAAACGCTAATTGTTCTTAGATATAGTTGTACTACTGTTCACAGTCCAATCATATTGTGCATCTAGAATTCATTCCTAATCAATTAAAAGTGCTTGCAAGAGTTTTAAACATAAGTGTTTTGAAGTTGTTCACAACTACATATCAAAATTAACCATTGTTGATTGTAAAAACCATGCCAAAGCCTTTGTATTGCCTTTATTACACTATTTTCTTTTTAACTTGATAGTGTGGTGTTGCACATTTTGTTACCGTCATAGGTTAACATTACTTACAATGTGTTTGTTTTTCAATTTTTCATGATTTATTATTGGAATTGCTAACAACCCAGACAATCTATGAATTTGGATTTTAAGATCTAAAATTTGCCATATTTATTCTTTAGCAATCATAGATTTACAAAATGTAATAAAATGTTAGGGTTTTCCTGCAAAGAGTTTCAGAGCAAAGTGAAACTTAAAGCGAATGAAAAGTAGCAGGAACCCTGGGCGGCATCTTCCCTCTGAAGGGAGGCGTAGATTCTCAACTCCCTTTTTTCCATTCTTTTACTGTTTTTAGTCATAAAACCTGACCATTTCAACATTATCAACTTAATCCACTGTACATTGCTTTCATTTGAAATTTGGAACTTTCTAGGTCCTAATATGTTGTGTATGGACAAGGCAGGCCTCGGTTACAGATGGGGCCATTGTAGGCCTCAAAGCTCATAAACTGTAGCACCTGCTTATTCCAGGGGTAGTGGTGGATTAGAAGTCATCACTTCTTGTTTCTGGTTTAAATTTTTCCCTTTACTTAAGGCCCTACACATGAAAGGTCTTCTCACATTTGTGTCTATAGGACAATGCTTGAGCCAAAAATGTGGGTGCGAGAATTGCACATGACTCATTAGGCAGTGGTAACTGAATCGGCATTTCAAAGCACCCAAAGCTGTATCATTTCACATGGGTTACTATCGTTAAGTCCTAATGCAGCACATATCAGACCCAAGTTCCTTGACGACTAGAAGATTGCATAGTGAAAACGAGGGAGGCCCACAGCTACTCGCGGAAAACCTTGCTGCTTAAATTATAGCTTTTCTTTCTGGCATGTACAGAAACAGCCACTTTTCTCAGGGAAGAAAAAGCAACAAACGTCACCTGTTGCAAAAAAAAAAATATCAACTGGATAATAGAATGAAATTCAGAGGCAAATTTTACAGTATTCTTTTAGCCTCAGTTAAGAATGAAAACTGACCCAACCTGAAAATTGTAACTATGTGGTCCTAAAAGCATAGCTGTTGCAACGCAGTGCAAGAAATGGCAAGGACTGCCCTGCAGTGGGACGCTACAGCAACCCCTTACCTTATGCTCTTCATATATCATTTACTTCTAATTTATCACCCAGAAAACAGAACAACTTATTTTTAGACTCTAAGAGAAGTGTCTGTGGGTGTGACTCTGAAATAAAGATGTGGTCATCTATTTTATGCAATGATTTGGCTGGAAAAGTTCATTTCTTGCCACTTTTTGTCTGATTCTTTGTAAAATGGGGTCTAAGAGTACACCACTTATCCAGCTTTGTTGGAGAAATATCTTGAAACAGCGTTATCTATTCCAGCTTACTGAGACAGTCTCATGTCAATCCAGAACCTTTACTTTGCAAGTGTATCTGCCTGTGGGAAAACGTCTTTTAAAAAGAAAAAGATTATACCATTTTTGAAAAGATGAAAGGAATATAAATTTTTTAGACAAATACATCCTCTTCTGGCTTGTAGCAGTGCTGTGGATCAGACTCTGTTTTTATCTATTGTTACATCTTTCTGCAAAATTTCAACCAGATAAAGATTTATGAAGAGAGAGAGAGAGGGAGCAGTAAAGGTAAACAGCAAACAGCCAAAGACCTGCGCAAAATGTGAACGCCAGAGAGATGCTGTGTAATTTACTATACTGCAGGAAGATGCAGAAGGTTTTTTAGAAAAAGCACAAGACCAGGTTAAAGAGCTTCTTCAGTCTACCTCAGGCCAGTTTAGTGCGATTCCACTGAACATTGCCTGAATTTGCAAGCCTCTATTTTCAGTAATGTTGCACTTGATAGCTGAGTTTTCCCTGACTAGCTATTTTCTTAAAAATACTTCTGTGATTTCAAGACACCATAAAACAGAAATGAGCACACCACAGGTCCTGAGTGTCTGATCTGAAGGAGACATGCTGCTGGCTTTTTTGCTTTGAAATAAGAACCATGCCACCGGGTCAGACCAAAGGTCCATCAAGCCCAGTATCCTGTTTCCAACAGTGGCCAATTCAGGTCATAAGTACCTGGCAGGATCCTAAAAAGTAGCCAGCTCTATGCTGCTTACACTCTGCCCCCACTTCACCTTGTCCAATCATTTCTGAACCCAGCTACACTAACTGCTTTTA
The DNA here is from genome assembly GCA_033557465.1 of Ichthyophis bannanicus. NCBI lineage: Eukaryota > Metazoa > Chordata > Amphibia > Gymnophiona > Ichthyophiidae > Ichthyophis > Ichthyophis bannanicus. The sequence continues at coordinate 7,303,777 of CM066047.1, forward strand.
CCACGTCTTCCACAAGGAATTAAAATTATGCATTGAGTGAAAAAGTGCTTTTTCCTGTTTTGTTCTAAAAGTACTGCTTTGTAACTTCATGGCCGGTACCCTAGTCTTTGTATGTTCTGAAAGCGTGAACAAGCGATATGTGTTTACTTATTCCACTCAACTTAGGATTCTGTAGACATCTCTTACATTTCTGCTCAACCATCTCTTCTCCGGGCTGAGGAACCCAACCTCTATAGCCTTTCCTCACAGGAGAGCCTTCCCTTTATCATTTTAGTCAACTACATTTTATCAGTGAATTTAGTCATTCAGGGGTTTACTAAATCGCGTTAGCTTCTACCATGGGACTAGTACACTGGAAATGCAGATATTGCAGGCATTTTCCTGCAACATAAGATCTGCCACACTGGGTCAAACCAAGGTCCATCAAGCCCAGTATCCTGTTTCCAACAGCGGCCAATCTAGGTCACAAGTACCTAGCAGTTTCCCCAAAAGATGTACGTTACACAATGCTTGTATTGGGTCAAGCAGTGCTATCCCCAGTCCCCTTTAATAACAGTTTATGGACCTTTCCTTCAGGAACTTATCCAAACCTTTTTTAAACCAGACTACACTAACAGCTTTTACTACATCCTCCAGTAATGAATTCCAGAGTTTGATTACATATTGAGTGAAAAAAATATTTTCTCTTATTAGTTTTAAATAGGTTACCCTGTAGCTTTCATTGCATGGCCCCTAGTCTTTCTATATTTTGATAGCATAAACAATCAATCTACATTTACCCGTTCCACTCCATTCATTAATTTATAGACTTCTATCATATCTCCCCTCAGCCGTCTCTTTTCCAGGCTGAAGAGCCCTAACCTTTTTAGCCTCTCCTAATAAGGATGTCCTTCCATCCCCTTTACCATTTTGGTGACTCTTCTCTGTACCTTTTCTAATAATGCTATATCCTTTTTTAAGATGCGGCGACCAGAATTGCACACAATATTCAAGGTGCAGTCACACCATGGAACGATACAGAAGCATTATAATATCTTTTGTTTTATTTTCCATTCCTTTCCTTATGATACCTAGCATTCTATTTGCTCTCTTGGCCGCTGCTGCACACTGGGGCCGAGGGTTTCAACATGTTATCCATGATGACGTCTAAATCTCTTTTCTGGGTGGTGGTTACTAATATGGAACCTTGCATCGTGTACCCATAGTTTGGGTTTCTTTCCTAGGTGCATAACTTTGCACTTGTCCACATTAAATTTCATCTGCCATTTGGATGCCCAGTCTTCCAATTTATCAAGATCCTCTTGCAATTTTTCACAATCCTCATGTTTAACACCTTTGAATAATTTTGTGTCATCTGCAAATTTGATTACCTCACTCATTAGTCCCATTTCCAGGTCATTTATGAATATGTTAAAAAGCAGCGGACCCAGCACAGATCCCTGGGGTACTCCACTATTCACCCTTCTCCATTGGGAAAATTGGCCATTTAGTCCTATCCTCTGCTTTCTCTCTTTTAACCAGATCCTGATCCACGATAGTACACTGCCTCTTATCTCATGACTTTAATTTCGCCAAAAGTGTCTCATGAGGGACCTTGTCAAAGGCTTTCTGAAAGTCCAGATACACTATATCAACCGACTCACCTTTGTCTACCTGTTTGTTCACACCTTCAGAAAAACATCAGATTAGTAAGACAAGACCTTTCTTGGCTAAAGCCATGTTGGCTGTTCTCCCCTTAAACCAAGACTATCTACATGTTCAGTAATTTTGTTCTTTATAATGGTCTCTACCATTTTTACCGGTACTGACATCAGGCTCACTGGTCTCCCCTTTGAAAGTTAAAAGGTAGTACTGTGGATTACCTTACCATCCTTCCTTCATTTATTAAATCACCCATTATTATTACTGTGCTGTAACCTTTGTTAGCTTCTCTGATTTCTTTGAGCATTTCATCATCCATTTGTTCATTCTGGCCAGGCGGTCGATAATATATCTCCCCCCCCCCCCCATTGCCTTCCCCTTTTTACATAGAATTTCAATCCATAGAGATTCTACAGTGAATTTTGTTTCTTGCAAAACTTTAATCCTTTGTGACTGAATGCCCTCTCTAACATAAAGCGCAACCCCACCACCAATTTGATTTTATCTATCGTTACGATATAGTTTGTACCCAGGTATCACAGTGTCCCACTAGTTGTCCTCCTTCCACCATGTCTCTGAGATACCAATCATATCTAACCTCTCATTTAGTGCTATATATTCTAACTCTCCCATCTTATTTTTTAGACTTCTAGCATTTGCATACAAGCATTTTAGAGACTGTATTTTATTCATATTATTCTGGTTATTGGTAGGCAGGGGTAATTTTGAATCTTTAAGCTCTGTCTGCTCCGTACTCAAGGGCATTTGGGCTACTTTTGTCTTTATTGGAACCTTTCTGCTGATATGCCCTAACTTCAATATTTTGCTAGTATCCTTCAAGGATACATTGTTCTGAATCATGCACTCTTGGGTGACTGTTGGCTTTCCCCTATCTCCTTTTTAAAGGTTAATGCCAGCATCCTGGTTCTGTCCTGGTTAAGGTGGAGCCCATCCCTTTGGCAGAGCCCCTCCTTTCCCCAGAATGTTCCCCAGTTCCTAACAAATCCAAAACCTGGGGAGGAGGGCGTTCCAAAGCATAAGCACGAGAAAATAGAAAGCAGCGTGTCTGGTGGACTCAGCCCAGCCTCAGAAGCAGCAAGGAGGAAGAGGCAATTAGCATGAAGGTCCCTATGTGGACCTGAGAGGAAAACCAGTGTGTAGGGCTTTGTGGGTCAAGATAGGTATCTTTTAGACCTGATGCAGATTTCACTGTCACCCACTCGCTCCAAACTTACCCTTTGCCATAGACGTCTTTGCCTGCAGTCAGTATCTACTCCGAGTCACTCTGCTGCTGGAGACTGAGCAGCTGACATGACAGAGGCTGGTTGGACTCTATAAACTAACTCATTCAGTGTTTCCCAAGTCAGCCCTGCTGTACCCCCTAGCCAGTCTCATTTTTAGGACATCCATAATGAATATGCAAATCTCTCTCATGTATTTTCATTGTGGGTATCCAAAAATCAGACTGACCCGGGCGTACACCAGAACTGGTTTGAGAAACACTGAACTGTTTTAAGGTATGAGCCTTCCAATTAGTCTTAAATGCGCTTCATTGCATGTCCCCTCGTCTTTCTATTCTTTGAAGTAGTAAACTACTAATCTATGGGGTATGTTTACTGAAGGACGGTAGCAGCTTCTGTGCGATATCGGAGCCGCTACCGCCATTTAGTAAACATACCCCTTTGCTTACCCATTCCACTCCTTTCATTATTTTATAGACCTCTATCATATCTCCCCTCAGCCATCTTTTTCCCCAAGTTGAATAGCCTAACCTTTTAAGCTTTTTCTCATAGGGGTATCCTTCCATCCTCTTTACCATTTTGGTGGCTCTTCTCTGTACCTTTTCTAATTCCGCTATATCCTTTTTAATATATGGTGACCAGAATTGCACACAATATTCAAGGTGTGGTCACACCATGGAACAATACAGAGGCATTATAATATCCTTTTGTTTTATTCTCCATTCCTTTCCTTATGATTCCTAGTAATCTATTTGTTTTCTTGGCCACCGCTGCACACTGGGAGGAGGGTTTCAACGAGTTATCCACAATGACGCCTAAATCCTTTTCCTGGGTGGTGATTCCTAATGTGGAACCTCATATCATGTAGCTGTAGTTTTAAAGAAAAGAATGAAATGATTTGGGATGCACTTTCTTCCTGCCTCTTGTGTGATTTTGGAATTGCAAAAAAATCACTTTACAGTTTACTGGTACGTAAACTGGACTTACCCTATTTAATATGTCTTGCCAAAGAAATATGTTTAAAATGTTACATTTAGTATATATTTTTTTACAACCATGACATTAGAGTCTGCAAACCATGCAAAGGCTTTTGAATATGCCCTGCTCCCTCACTTACAAATTTTGGCCTTGCATTAATTTTTCTAAATTTATGAGCCTAGGGCTGAAAATCAGAGCTAAACTCCTAACGTTTTATTTTCATGACCTAAATCAATGCTGCTCGTCACCCTTATTTTTATGCTCCTAAAGGAGTTCAGTGAAATTTTGTATATAAAGTTAGTAAATTTTCAAAGAGGGTAGGAGCATAAATCCTTTGCAAATGGGCCCAAAATGTTCAAAGTATAGTTGAGAAGCTCCTGTGATGTGATCTCTGCATTGACTGGACAACATGTTCTCTGAAGGGAAACTACTGTGCCTTCCTCTTCACTCTTTGAGGATCTTCTATATTATTGTGTACAATTATAAATATGAGTTTGAAGCCGAGTGAGTGTCTAAAGTGGTCTTTAAATTGATGTCAACAGGCCATACAGAATAGGTAATTTCAAGGCAAGTTAATTCAGGTACATTAGGTATTTTCCTATCCCCGGAAGTCTTACAATCTAACAAGCCGATGCAGAAACCCTGCCCTAGAGCCCAGTGCTTAAAGCTCTAGCACAGGGTTTCATAGCGCAACTTTAACGCAGACTCTTTGTGTTGGGATGCAATATTCAAATTACCCAGTGTGCAATAAGTCAGCATTAAACTGGGAGAGCAAGCCAAACACATGTGCACAGAGGTTGACGCAAGTTTGGCATACTGTCCCAGTGAAACAGGGTCATCTGAGGTGAAGTTTGACACTTCACCTCAGATGATCCAGATATTGGGGAAAACCCCCCAGCAGCAACAAAACCCCTGGTGGTCAGCAGCCCCATTACCCCCATGCACCAAATAAAAATAAATCCCCGCTCCCCCCAAACAAAAAAATCCCTGGTGGTCCAGTGGCCCTGAACCTCTATGCTCCCCCAAGTACCACTGCCTACACGCTTCTGCCCCTGCACTGCCTGGCTCCATGCGGTGCATCCTGGGATACACTAGGCAGGGTCAGACTGCCATATAAGGTAAAAAATGCCTGGCAGAGTGACCCCCCCCCCCACCACCATATTGTATTCTGGGATGCAAGATGGGTGACAATGATTATGAACGCTCATTAGTAACCCTGAGTTAATCATGATGTGCAGTCAATACCCACTCTACCCTACTCTCATTTCCCTCCCAATCGCGTGCTAAGCAGATAGCACGGAATTAACCCTGTGCTATCTGTTTTGGGTGTGCATTGGCTAGCGAGTGTTAACAGTACAACTCAGTAATCATGCTCCAAGATGTTTACGTGCTCTGACCATTAAGGGTTCATTTCACACAGAATGAAATGCTTCACATTGTAATAAGATCTGTGACAGGTATCTTTTAGACCTGATGCAGAATTCACTAAAAACCTGCCACAATGGCACAGCTATGGAGAATAGGTTGGATAAAGACCATTGAGCTACCCTTCTAAACAGTGCCACAGAACTTTACAAGATCGTAATTCATCTCTTGTCTTAAACTTTCGTTTCCTGAAACTATCTCAGGAAACAATTTTCATCTAAAAGAGGAAGCAGCGCTGAGCAGCAGTCTCCTTGCACTTTCCGGCCTCCATGTTGCTAAATCCTTTCCTTTGGTCCTTAATACACTCCACCCCCCCCCCCCTTTTTTTCCCCCTGACTTACAGTACTTCTTTCACTTTTCAAGGGAAGCAAGTTGGTGATGATTAATTTAAAGTTCTTGATTTATTATGACTAATATCAACCATTTTAGGATTATAGCAAATTATTTTGTGAGCAATATGTATTTATTGAAGATGTACATTTATATTTCACAGACAATAGAGCTGATGTAGCAAAGGGTTTCATAACCATATACATCAGTGAAGTCACTTTTTCAAGGTGAACAGCAATTAGCTGGAACAGTAGAGTAAGTAAAATAACATTTGTGCAAAATATAAATATTCCAAATGGTTGCGTAACTTAAAAGTGAGCTTAAAACATTCTGCAAAAAAAAAAAATCAGGTCTTACACTATTCAACATCTTTAATATTTGGAACCAGAGGCCTGGTTTCCATGAAACTCACAGATAAGAACATAAGATAAGCCATACTGGGTCAGACCAAAAGTCCATCAGGTCCAGTGTCCTGCTTCCAACTGTGGCCAATCCAGATCACAAATAGCTGGCAGGATCCCGAAGGTCAGAGAGAAACACCCCTCCTGCAGCATCAACAGGCACCAGCAAAGAGCAGGACACAAATCACTTTGGAAGGACCAGCTTATTAACCAAATGTGACATGTGTTTCAGCTGAAGGTAGACAGATTCCACGCTGCTTATCCTAGGAATAAGCAGTGGATTTCCTAAGTCCACTGCAATGATGCTTTATGGATTTTTTCTTTGAGAACTTGTCCAAACCTCTTTTAAACCTAGCTACACCAACAGCTTTTATTATATCCTCCGGTAATGAATTACAGTTTATGTGTTGAGTGAAAAAATATTTTCTCTAATTAGTCTTATATGTATTGCTTTGTACCTTCATTGCAGGTCCTCTAGTCTGTACTTTTTAGAGGAGTAAATAGACTCAGGTTTACTCATTTCACTCCACCCTTCAGTTTATCTACCCTCAGCCACCTCGTCCAAGCTGAAGAATCTCTTAAGTCTTTCCACATAGGGGTATCCTTACAACCTCTCTTATCATTTGGTCAACCTACTCTGTAGATTTTCTAATTCTGCTATATCTTTTTTTAAATGAGGTGATCAGAAATGCACTCAGTACACAATGTATGGTTATCTCATGGAGTGATTTTTTAATTTTTTTTAAAGTGCCATCAAGTCAATGCTGACTCCCAATGACCCAGCAGCTCCTGGGTTTTCTTGGCAAGGTATGACTGGAAGTAGATTGCCAGGTCTTTCTTCTGAGGCAATGAAGGGTAAAGTGACTTGCCCAAGGTCACAAGGAGTGCCAGTGGGAATCAAACCCTGATTTCTTGAGTACTAGCCTGTTGCTCTAACCACTAGGCTAAAAGTACTCCCATGGAGCGATACAGAGGCATTATAATATCCTTAATTTTATTCTCCATCTCTTTCTTTACGATGCCCAGCATTCTATTTGCTTTTGCCTGCCGCTGCACGCTGGGCAGAGGGTTTCAACGTATTATTGTCACTACTATTGCTGAACATTTGTATAGCGCTACAAGATGTACACAGCGATGCGCAGACATGTAAGAGACAGTCCCTGCTCATCGGAGCTTACAATCTAGTCAAGACAAACACAGTAGCAGTAGACATGGGATACATCTGGGGGGATTGGTAAGAAAACAGAGATCAGGTGAGTCAAGATCCAAAAGCAGAAGTGAAGAGGTGAGTTTTCAGCCTGGATCTGAAAAGGGTCAGAGAAGGTTTCTGATGTACAGACTTAGGTAGTTTGTTCCAGGCATAAAGAGCAGCAAGGTGAAAGAGCAAAGTCTGGAGTTAGCAATAGAAGCTATTTGCCAGAAGAGCAGCGTTTCTGAGGACGGGTGTAGAGAGAGATATGAGATGAAAGATAGTGAGGAGCTGCAGTGTGAATGCACTTTATAGGTCAGCAGAAGAAGTTTGAATTGGATGTGGAAACGGATAGGGAGCCAATGAAGAGACTTGAGGAGTAATATGAGCATGACGAGGCTGGCGGAAGATTAGCCGCGCAGCAGAGTGTTGAACAGATTGAAGGGGAGAGAGGTGATTCAGCGGGAGACCAGTAAGGAGGAGATTACAATAGTCTGGATGGGAGGTGACTTAGGAGTGGATACGTGACTTAGTAATAGATTCAGAAAGGAATGGGTGAATTTTGTTGATGTTATAGAGAAAGAAATGGCACATTTTAGCTATCAGTTGAATGTGTGTGGAGAAGGAGAGAGAGGAGTCAAAGACGATCCCAAGACTGCGAACTGAGAAGACAGGGAGGAGTAGAGAGCTTTCCACAAAGACTGAGAAAGGAGGAAGGGGAGGGTATAAGGGGAAAAATAAGCATATCAGTTTTGGCCATGTTCAATTTCAAGCAATGGTGAGACATCCACGCAGCAATATCAGAAAGGCAGGCAGAGATCCTGGTCTGGATTACCGGAGAGATTTCAGGTGTAAAGAGGTAGATCTGGGAGTCATCAGCGTAAAGATGGTACTGAAAGCCATGGGAAGAGATGAGCGCACCAAGGGACTGGGAATAGAGAGAGAGAAGGAGTGGATCCAAGACAGATCCTTGGGGTGCACCAACTGAGAGCAGGATAGCAGTAGAGGAGGATCCACCAGAGCACACACTGAAAGAGCGATGGGAGCGATAAGAAGAGAACCAGGATAGCACAAGACGCTTAAATCCTTTTCCTGGGTGGTGGTTCCTAATGAGGAACCTAGCATTGTCTAACCATAGCATGGGCTGCTCTTTCATAACTTTGTACTTGTCCATAATAATTTTCATCTGCCATTTCACTGCCCAGTTTCTCAAAAGCTCTCTTGCAATATTTCACAGTCCTCTTGTGATTTAAATACTTTGAATAATTTTGTTGCCACTTTTGTTGCCAAATATTATTTCATAACATTTAAATTTTGTCAAGAGTGTCTCATGAGGGACTTTGTCAAAGGCTTTCTGCAAATACAGAAACCTTTATATACCTGTCAATTTACACCTTCAAAATCATGTGACAGACTGGTAAGGCAAGACCAGTCTGCCACATGATTCACTTTGTCCCATTAAACCATGGCCATCCATATTTTCAGTAACTTTGTGTTTAATAATCACTTTTACCATTTTGCCTGGCACTGACATCTCCAGACCACATTTGGAACTTTTTTTTAAATATTGCATTATGTTGACCCCCTTCAATCTTCAGGTACTATATACAATTTTAATGATAGTTTATAAATTACTAATAGTGGGTCTGAAATTTCATTTTTGAGTTCTTTTAGCACCCTGGGATGTATATCATCTAGTCCAGGTGATTTACTACTCTTTGGTTTGTCAAATTGCTCTATTACATCTTTGAGGTTCACCGAGATTTGTTTCAATTCTTCCGATTCATCAGCTTTAGATATAATTTCTGGCATGGGAATCTCCCCTATATCTTCTTCAGTCAAGACTGAAGCAAAAAATAATTTAGTTTCTCCACTATGGCCTTGTCCTCTTTTAGTGCCCCGTTATTATCTCATGGTCCAACTGACTCCCTTGCAGGCTTTTTGCTTTGAATGTAGCTGAAAAAGTTTTATACGCTTTTGTTTCCTTTTCAAATTATCTCTTTACTTGCCTTATTACTTATCTGTGCTTTGCATTTAACTTGCCAAAGCTAAGATGTTTACTGTTTTCTTCATTTGGATCCTTTTTGCATTTTTTCAAAATTATTTTTTGGCTATAACAACCTCTCTCACTTCCCTTTTAAAACATGTTGGAAATTGTTTGGCCTTCCTTCCACATTTTTTAAAGCACAACATACACCTGGTCTTGGGTTTCAAGATGGTGTGCTTAATCAATGTCCAGGGCTGATATAAACTCTTAAATTTGCTGATACTTCTTTTAGTTTTTTCTTAATCATTTTATCATAGTCTCCCTTTTGAAAGTTAAATGCCAATGTGGTAGATTTCCTTTATGTCCTCCCTTCATGTGTTCAACCAAATTTGATGATACTATGATTATTATTGCCAAGTGACCCAAACACCATCACCTTTTGTATCAGATCTTGAGTTCCACTAAGGACTAGGTCTAAAAGCTTGTGCTGGTTCCTGAACCAGCTGCTCCATAAAGCAGTCATTTATTTAATCAAGAAATTTTATCTCCCTAGCATGTTGTGATGTAACATTCACCCAGTTGATAGTGGGGTAATTGAAATGACCCATTTTTGCCGTGATGCCAATTTTGTTAGCTTTTCTAATTTCTGTTAGGATTTTACAATCAGCCTGGCTAGGTGGATGGTAGTGCACCCTCACTGCTACTCCCCTTCCCTTCTCGCATGGAATTTCTATTCATAAAGATTATGCAGTGCATTTTGTTCCTGCAAAATGTGCAATAAACTTAATTTTGGAAGGAAAAAAAGTATTTGTGTTTAGAAGTAAAAAAGACCAGTCTCAAAAACATAATAGAAAAACTGATTGTTACCACTGATGGAACAGCCGATGACAAAACAGTATTTCTTCTGGATGTTGATCATAAAATAATAAAGTGGTAGTGACAGAGTCTGATGGACAGATTTGACATCTTGGCGATCACTGTCATTGATTCAATTACTCTAATTCAGAATAAAAGCTGTATACAGTATGTGTTTATGCTAGAGCGGAGCTTTAAAACTGATTGACAGTCATCATGTTACTTAGACAGTTGTAAAAGCTGGGTCTTTGTTTCACACCAAGTGTTGTCAAGGAAGAAAAAAGAGGTAAAACCTGAGTTCTCTGATAGAAACTAAATATTTGTTAACTATTTTTTTAACCTCCTGAGATAATGCAGGAGAAATTTTGCATAGGACTCCAAAGTTTAAGAGGAGAAGAGCTTAGTTAAGCTTTCCTTCATAGTGTTCCAGCCACCACAACATTACAACGCTCAGGACTGCAGTTTCAGAAAAATACTAATTCTTTACAAATATTGCCAACATTTTCATTTTTGAATATACTGTTTACCACCCCAACACAACAAAACTAGATAAAAGAGAATAATCATGTTTCTTTTTCAGAATTCTCTCTCATAAGCATTGTCCCACCTTTGCTTCTTATTAAGAGGTAAATGTGTCTAGTCGCGCTTAGTTAAAACGTGGGTTGCAGTGCAGTTGTGGGATTACATGCAGCAAATCGAGGTGTGATCATTTACCCCAGTCTTAGGGATTTTTAAGGAATGCATGCAAGTTAAGAGTATTTTATAACTTATGTGCCTAGATTTACGCTCTACCTACGTTCCGCCCATAGTGAAAATATGCACCATCAGCCTGACGCAACGGGCTAAGTATACACACATAGGCCCATTCACGCATGTAATGACCTCCTGAGTGCCTGTATGAACCTCACGGGATACTGCTGAAAGCAGGCAGACTTTCCATTTCCTTTTTTGTCTTTCAGAGCTGCACTATATGTTCCGCCTGCACCTCAGGCTTCAATGCACTCACCAGCTTTTCTAGCATTAATGGAACTGTCACTTTGTGTTCCAGTTGGGAATTCTATCTGTTGATATAATTTCATAGTGCTGACTTCAATTGTTTTAGGATTACTCCTTCAAGCTACATAAGGACTTTAAAAAATAAATTAAGGTGAATTTTTGTTAGCACAAAGTTAAAGAAAAATCATCTCAGTGTTAAAGCACAACACAGTACACATGGTTTTATCCTTCTGTGTTACTATACAGCTAAAGGTTTAATATTTACTTCTTATAATTGAGGGAGGGGCTGAAACTGAGACTTAGCTCAGAAAAGGATAACATAGTACACAATGGTGGAAAAAGACCAACCTGTTGCCCAGTGTGTCTAGTATTTCCTAAGCATTATGGTAATAGAGCAATTTAAAAGTGCTCCCAATTGACTCCTAATGTTGTAATGGTAATAGAGTGTCATGGTATCACCTGAATTCCACTGTCCTGTGTCATTGACATGGTGAAATCATTTACAACTGATTAGTCAGAGACAATTTTATATTATAATCTGGATGTTTATTTCATCCTTTAATGTTATTGTGCAAAGCTCATTGCAAAGGGAAGAGTTACTTTGGCTTAACACACATACATTGAGCATAAGACCCCAAATATTTTTCACTACCATTTCAGCAATAGTAACTAACTAGACAGCTCTGAAAGCCAGATACTATTACTCTAACTATGTCCTTATCCTTTCCCAACCTCTTTTGCTGCATTTTCTAAATACAAATTATTAAAAGTTGTGTTGTAAGGAAAATTAAGTCATTTAGCTCCCAGTTTGTTCAAAGAAGAAATTTTTAAAAGTAGAATCATGCTGGGGAAAAAAATATGAACATGACAAAGAAAAGGTAAAGTGGGAAGTGCATACGTGTGTTGCCATGAGAGTGTCTGTGGATGTCACTGGTAGAGAAGGAGTTGGTAAAGTGGGAAGTGCGTACGTGTGTTGCCATGAGAGTGTCTGTGGATGTCACTTGTAGAGAAGGAGGTGGTAAGTACGTTCGTGTGTTGCCACGAGAGTGTCTGTGGATGTCACTGGTAGAGAAGGAGTTGGTAAAGTGGGACGTGCGTACGTGTATTGCCATGAGAGTGTCTGTGTATGTCACTTGTAGAGAAGGAGGTGGTAAGTACGTTCGTGTGTTGCCACGAGAGTGTCTGTGGATGTCACTTGTAGAGAAGGAGTTGGTAAAGTGGGAAGTACGTACGTGTGTTGCCATGAGAGTGTCTGTGGATGTCACTGGTAGAGAAGGAGTTGGTAAAGTGGGACGTGCGTACGTGTATTGCCATGAGAGTGTCTGTGTATGTCACTTGTAGAGAAGGAGGTGGTAAGTACGTTCGTGTGTTGCCACGAGAGTGTCTGTGTATGTCACTTGTAGAGAAGGAGTTGGTAAAGTGGGAAGTACGTATGTGTGTTGCCACGAGAGTGTCTGAGGATGTCACTTGTAGAGAAGGAGTTGGTAAAGTGGTAAGTACGTTCATGTGTTGCCACGAGAGTGTCTGTGTATGTCACTTGTAGAGAAGGAGTTGGTAAAGTGGGAAGTACGTATGTGTGTTGCCACGAGAGTGTCTGAGGATGTCACTTGTAGAGAAGGAGTTGGTAAAGTGGGAAGTGCGTACGTGTGTTGCCACGAGAGTGTCTGTGGATGTCACTTGTAGAGAAGGAGTTGGTAAAGTGGGAAGTGCGTTCATGTGTTGCCACGAGAGGGTCTGTGGATGTCACTGGTAGAGAAGGAGTTGGTAAAGTGGGAAGTGCGTACGTGTGTTGCCACGAGAGGGTCTGTGGATGTCACTGGTAGAGAAGGAGTTGGTAAAGTGGGAAGTGCGTACGTGTATTGCCACGAGAGTGTCTGTGGATGTCACTGGTAGAGAAGGAGTTGGTAAAGTGGGAAGTACGTTCGTGTGTTGCCACGAGAGTGTCTGTGGATGTCACTTGTAGAGAAGGAGGTGGTAAGTACGTTCGTGTGTTGCCACGAGAGTGTCTGTGTATGTCACTGGTAGAGAAGGAGTTGGTAAAGTGGGAAGTGCGTACGTGTGTTGCCACGAGAGTGTCTGTGGATGTCACTGGTAGAGAAGGAGTTGGTAAAGTGGGAAGTGCGTACGTGTGTTGCCACGAGAGTGTCTGTGTATGTCACTTGTAGAGAAGGAGTTGGTAAAGTGGGAAGTACGTACGTGTGTTGCCACGAGAGTGTCTGTGGATGTCACTGGTAGAGAAGGAGTTGGTAAAGTGGGAAGTGCGTACGTGTGTTGCCACGAGAGTGTCTGTGGATGTCACTTGTAGAGAAGGAGTTGGTAAAGTGGGAAGTACGTACGTGTGTTGCCATGAGAGTGTCTGTAAATGTCACTGGTAGAGAAGGAGGTGGTAAGTACGTTCGTGTGTTGCCACGAGAGTGTCTGTGTATGTCACTGGTAGAGAAGGAGTTGGTAAAGTGGGAAGTGCGTATGTGTGTTGCCACGAGAGTGTCTGTGTATGTCACTGGTAGAGAAGGAGTTGGTAAAGTGGGAAGTACGTACGTGTGTTGCCATGAGAGTGTCTGTGGATGTCACTGGTAGAGAAGGAGTTGGTAAAGTGGGACGTGCGTACGTGTATTGCCATGAGAGTGTCTGTGTATGTCACTTGTAGAGAAGGAGGTGGTAAGTACGTTCGTGTGTTGCCACGAGAGTGTCTGTGTATGTCACTTGTAGAGAAGGAGTTGGTAAAGTGGGAAGTACGTACGTGTGTTGCCATGAGAGTGTCTGTGGATGTCACTGGTAGAGAAGGAGTTGGTAAAGTGGGACGTGCGTACGTGTATTGCCATGAGAGTGTCTGTGTATGTCACTTGTAGAGAAGGAGGTGGTAAGTACGTTCGTGTGTTGCCACGAGAGTGTCTGTGTATGTCACTTGTAGAGAAGGAGTTGGTAAAGTGGGAAGTACGTATGTGTGTTGCCACGAGAGTGTCTGAGGATGTCACTTGTAGAGAAGGAGTTGGTAAAGTGGGAAGTACGTATGTGTGTTGCCACGAGAGTGTCTGTGTATGTCACTTGTAGAGAAGGAGTTGGTAAAGTGGTAAGTACGTTCATGTGTTGCCACGAGAGTGTCTGTGTATGTCACTTGTAGAGAAGGAATTGGTAAAGTGGGAAGTGCGTACGTGTGTTGCCACGAGAGTGTCTGTGTATGTCACTTGTAGAGAAGGAATTGGTAAAGTGGGAAGTGCGTACGTGTGTTGCCACGAGAGTGTCTGTGTATGTCACTTGTAGAGAAGGAATTGGTAAAGTGGGAAGTGCGTACGTGTGTTGCCACGAGAGTGTCTGTGTATGTCACTTGTAGAGAAGGAATTGGTAAAGTGGGAAGTGCGTACGTGTGTTGCCACGAGAGTGTCTGTGTATGTCACTTGTAGAGAAGGAGTTGGTAAAGTGGGAAGTGCGTACGTGTGTTGCCACGAGAGTGTCTGTGTATGTCACTTGTAGAGAAGGAGTTGGTAAAGTGGGAAGTGTGTACGTGTGTTGCCACGAGAGTGTCTGTGGATGTCACTGGTAGAGAAGGAGGTGGTAAAGTGGGAAGTACGTACGTGTGTTGCCACGAGAGTGTCTGTGGATGTCACTGGTAGAGAAGGAGTTGGTAAAGTGGGAAGTGTGTACGTGTGTTGCCACGAGAGTGTCTGTGGATGTCACTGGTAGAGAAGGAGTTGGTAAAGTGGGAAGTGCGTACGTGTGTTGCCACGAGAGTGTCTGTGGATGTCACTTGTAGAGAAGGAATTGGTAAAGTGGGAAGTGCGTACGTGTGTTGCCACGAGAGTGTCTGTGGATGTCACTGGTAGAGAAGGAGGTGGTAAAGTGGGAAGTACGTACGTGTGTTGCCACGAGAGGGTCTGTGGATGTCACTGGTAGAGAAGGAGTTGGTAAAGTGGGAAGTGCGTACGTGTGTTGCCACGAGAGTGTCTGTGGATGTCACTTGTAGAGAAGGAATTGGTAAAGTGGGAAGTGCGTACGTGTGTTGCCACGAGAGTGTCTGTGGATGTCACTGGTAGAGAAGGAGTTGGTAAAGTGGGAAGTGTGTACGTGTGTTGCCACGAGAGGGTCTGTGGATGTCACTGGTAGAGAAGGAGTTGGTAAAGTGGGAAGTGTGTACGTGTGTTGCCACGAGAGGGTCTGTGGATGTCACTGGTAGAGAAGGAGTTGGTAAAGTGGGAAGTACGTACGTGTGTTGCCACGAGAGTGTCTGTGTATGTCACTGGTAGAGAAGGAGTTGGTAAAGTGGGAAGTGTGTACGTGTGTTGCCACGAGAGTGTCTGTAAATGTCACTGGTAGAGGAGTTGGTAAAGTGGGAAGTACATACATGTGTTGCCACGAGAGTGTCTGTGTATGTCACTGGTAGAGGAGTTGGTAAAGTGCGTATGTGTGTTGTCATGAGAGTGTCTGTGTATGTCACTGATAGAGAAGGAGTTGGTTGCGTTCTGAATTCAACAGCTTTATACAGCCCCTTCAGGGCCTAAGAACGGAGATAAACACATTTAAAATGTAATATTCCATCCTCTGCCTGAACCACTTGTGACCTGTAATAAAAATTTGCGCTACTTCCTGAAAGTTAATTTTGTTACCCGCAGCCTGCTTTTCTTCCGTGATTACTATCACCTGGTTGCCGCAGCTGCAGTTTCACTCTAGTTGCTAGGTAACTACTGCAAACTCTGTGTCTTGTTTTGCATCTGGTTCCCATAGCAAAACTGTCAGTACAAAGAGTTTAGCTATGCAGCACTCTTCAGTTTAAATTAGGGCTCAGTCCATAGTGGTGCAATAAAACAATCACAGATTGGACTTTAATTGCCTAACAATTAAAATTATTAAATTATAATATGACCTTTTGGAGATAGCGTCATCCTTCAGTACCACTGCGACCCCACCAAGCTTAGAATCTTCATCATACATTTCCTCTAAGGGCCTCAAATGAGTTAGGCAGATTCTCCTGAAGTATGGGAACACATCTTATCATTATATTTTACAACAACAATTTTGTTTCTTCCCCAAATAAAAACACAAAATATGCAGCAGTTGATGAGCACTTGGATTCCCCCATTCTTGATTATAGACATCTAGAAAGGAAACAGCCTTTGGCTGGCAAGTGTGATTCTTTTAGCACAAATTCTCATCTTGCCTCCTTTACCCAAGAGTAAAAGTCCACATTCAACCTCTTCTATTTGATATTTGCTTATTCACTGGTGCTATTACTTGGATTAAAGGTTCTACTGAAGTTCCTTCTAAAACCATTTTGGATTTTTCTTCCCTTCCCTAGGAATATTAGAGCTTAACTTCCTAAAAACAGAACTTTGTAGCCTTCGAGGTGCAATGAAAAAATATCGAGACTTGTAGAATACCACAAGAAGTATAACACTGACAGTTATTACACTCAGTCTCCTTCAAAGTGTCCCCTTCTGATAAAACACACTTTCTCCGGCGTTGCTGCCACTGCTGGAAACAATTTTGAAATGCCTCTTTCATTATGCTGTGAAGCTGCTTTGTCAAATTTTGCTTAATGGTCTCCAAGTCGTCAAATCTCTTTCCTCTCAGTGATAATTTCAGTTCTGGAAACAAGAAAAAGTCACAGAGTGCAAGGTAGTGAGTATGGAGGTTGACAGACTTGTTCGATATGGTGTTTGGTCAAGAACTGCTGGACAAGATGTGATGCATGAGCTGAGACGTTATTGTGATGAAGCAACCATTCACCATTCCTGTGCAACTGGCCTCTTACGACGATCGGCATCTCTCAAACGAGTCAGAACTTGGACATAGTAGTCCTTATTGATGGTTTGGCCTTTTGGAGAAAACTGTGAGCATGACCTTGACATTGCTCCTCACCTGCCTGACGGGGTCTGGGAGAGTTTGGAGTCTTCCATTGTGAGGATTGAGATTCATCACCAGTAATAATCTTTTTGATGAAATCTGAGTCATTTTCAATGCATTTCAACAACTCCCTGGCTGTAGTCAGTTGATCTTCATTTTGGTCAGGGGACAGGAGTTTCAGCACGAATTTTGCAGACATACATCTCATCCCCAAATAGACAGTAAGAATAGACTGTACTGACCTGAAACTGATGTCCATGTCCTCAGCAAACTCCTTGATAGTCAATTGATGATTTGAGCATATTGCAGCATGCACTGCTTCAACTTTGTCTTAATTCCTGCTTGTGGATGGCCTTCAAGAACATTCGTCACTGTCAACACTTTGGCGGCCCTCTTGAAAACATTTATACTAGTGATAAACTTGAGCACGACTCATGCATTCATCGCCATACACTTGCTGTAACTTGTTGTAAGTCTCTTTGCAGGAATCTCCATGTTTCTGGCAGAGTTTAATGCAAATTGCTGTTTAGTTTTTTCATTCATTATAAATCTGACAAACTGCTTTTACAAGATACCAAATATCACGTGATTAAAAAAAGTACAGGTCTGCTGCAGCCACGCTGTACTCTGCACATGCAGAGCACATAACTAGGTCACTGCATGCTTAGTAACATCGTGGAGCGACATATTGTTTTATAGCTACACAACAAGTCTCAATACTTTTTGATCACACCTTGTATACTGTGGAGCTTGGTCGTCCTCAACAATAAGAGCATCTGCTTCTACTTAACAGATCTATAGTGCTACAAAGAGTATGCAGCACTGTACAAATACATGAGAGACAGTCCCTGCTGAATAGAGTTTACAACCTTTTCAAGATAAACACTACAAACAGGAGATTGGGGTAAAGCTAAGAGGAAATGGCTACAACATACAAAGGTGAGAGATATGAGACTACGGGAATCAGGATCCAAAGGCGGCCTTTTAAAACCCTTCTTTCATTGCATCAGTGATTTTACTCTACTATTGAAGCTGAAGTACATTAGTTTTCAAGAACACACAGAAGGTGATATTTTACTTACCAGATAATGCCCTTTCCTTGAGTCCTGCTAGACTTGTTCAGACAATTGGGTTGTGTTCCCCTACCAGCACATTGGTGGAGACAAAGAACCAATGAAAAGCCCAGGTTTCAGTGAGAGCACTCCCATGCCTCTATTCACCTCAGCCACCAGATGTCTCTTCAGTATCCATTCCAAAACAAATGGGAGAACATGGCAAGCCTCACACAAACTCAATGAGGGCCACAGGGAGTAAACAACAGTAGAGAACTATATACAGGAAAGTATAAACAGAAGTGTCAGTAGAAGATGAACCTGCAGAGCCAAGTAGAAAATCATAACGAACCCAAGGGTACCAAACCAGAACAATGCAAATATAGCTCCAGGGCTGGGCCCTGGACTGGTCTAGCAGGACTCAAGGAAAGGACATTATTTGAAACATAGAAACATGACAGCAAAAAAAGACCCTATGGCTTATCTAGTCTGCCCTTCCATATCAAATACCATAGTTCCCTTTTTTCCTTTTGAGATCTTCTGTGTTTGTCCCATGCTTTCTTGAATTCAGATATTGTCCTCGTCTACTACCTCCACTGGGAGACTATTCCACGCATCTATCACTCTTTCCGTAAAGGAATATTTCTGCATATTCCTCCTGAGTCAATCCTCTTTCACCCTTATCCTATGTCCCCTCGCAGCACAGCTTGCTTTCAGTCAAAAGAGGTTCTCCTCTTGTGCATTTCTGCCACAGAGGTACTTAAACGGGTCTATCATATTTCCTCTATCCCGCCTTTCCTCTGACGTATACATATTAAGATCTTTAAGTCTGTCCCCATATGCTTTACAATGAAGACCACTAACCATTTTAGTAGACACCCTCTACACCGACTCCATCCAGTTTACAGCGGTCTCCAGAATTGCACACAATACTCCAAATGAGAACTCGCGAAAGAATTATACAGAGGGACTATCACCTCCCTTTTTCTTCCTATGCACCCAAGCATTCTTCTGTATTTTGCTGTTGCCTTTTCTAACCATTTAGCCACTTTAAGTTCATCAGAAGCAATCACGCTCAGATTATGCTCTTCTTGCGTGGAAAGAAGTACTTCGCCCCCAGCACTGTACCGCTTCCTTGGTTTTTTAAAGCATTTTTAGCATTAAATCTCAGCTGCCAAATTCTAGATCAATCTTCAAGCTGAGCTAGATCCCTCCTCATGTTATCTACTCCTGCCTGAGTGTTTACTCTATTGCAGATTTTGGCATCATCTGGTAAGTAAAATGTCAGCAACAAAACAGCAGCAAAAATGGTAAAGGGATGGAAGGATACCCCTAGGAGGAGAGGCTTAGAAGGTTAGGGCTCTTCAACTTGGAAAAGAGACATCTGGGGGGGATATGATAGAGGTCTATAAATTAATGGAATAGAACAGGTAAACGTAGATCGGTTGTTTACACCATCAAAAAGTAGAAAGACTAGAGGACATGCACTGAAGCTACAATGTAACCCGCTTAAGACTAATAAGAGAAAGTATTTTTTTACTCAACGTGTAACTAAACTCTGAAATTTGTTACCAGAGGATGTAGTAAAAGATGTTAGTATAGCTGGGTTTAAAAAAGGGTTGGACATGTTGCTGGAGAAAAAGTCCATAAACCATTATTAAAGTGGACCCAGGAAATCCACTGCTTACCCTGGGACGAGCACTGTGGAACCTTTCTCTTTTTGGGAACCTGCCAGGTACCTGTAATCTGGATTGGCAACTTTTGGAAAAAGGATACTGGGCTTCATGGACTTTAGTGTGACCCAGTATGGCATTTCTTATGTTCATATGGTCCTGCTAAACCAGTCCTGATAAGTGGGATGTACTAAAGCTACATTTTAGTCCCTGGGCCCACGCACTCCATGAAAGGACTGAGAATGAGTCTGAAGCCCTGAAGCAGAGGGGAAGAAAAGCTTTCCAGGTCAGTAATGGCGAGAGTCCTGAGACCCTGAGGTTTCAACCAGTGCACCCTCAGCGGACGGGTGGATGCTAATGAGAAAGGGACACCAGCCCAATTCACAGGCCCTCTGGACCTGTCTTCTGGAAGGAGGTAAGATTTTGTCTGGCCCAGGTCCTTCACCGGTTTCTCCAAATTGGCTCCAAAGACATGCCTTCGTTACGAGGAACCCAAATTTTAGCCCACCACAATACTTGAAAGTGAAAGATGCCAATCTACAAGCAAAATCCACAATACATTACCTGGGTGTCATTCTGGATCAATGCCTAGACATGAAGGCCCACATAGGTAACAGTTAGAGCAATCTACTACAAGATCCGTTCACTCAGACATCTACGCTCCTTGCTTGAACCAGAAGATTTCTGGACAATCTACCAGGCTCTGATCATACCTCACTTTGATTACGGCCAATGCCATATTACAAGGACTCCCCCAATCCACTTTGAACCCTCTTCAGCTCGCAATGAATGCCACTGCGAGGGTTCTCCATGGGGCATCTAGGAGCAACCATGTGATGCCCCTTCTGAAACAGTTACACTGGCTTCCTATATAGGCCAGGATCGTTTTCAAGACTGTGTTACTGACCTTCAAAGCTGTCAATAGGCTCTCCTCTTCATCACTAACAGACCTCATCCACACCATAGCCCCTAACAGATCAAGAAGATCCATAGCAATAAATACGCTAACAATTCCGAAGGCATTAACAAAATGCACCTCGACTACAGCAAACAGGGCCTTCAGATTCTGTGCTCCAAGATGCTGGAACGCTTTACCAACAAACATCCGTGCCATCACTAACCTAACCCAGTTTAGGAAGGCCCTCAAGCAACACCTCTTCCTCAAATACCTCTCAGATAACAATGAATCAATTCACGCAAACGAATGTATCTACACCAGCAGACCTAGTCAACTAAACTAACACTCCTATCAAGATCTCCTTGATTATTGAGACCATGTCACACATTATTAATGACACCTGTATGTAAATAGTTACCCACTAGGGTTCTTATTATTCTATTACACCGGTGTAAATAGTTATCCCACTGTTATCCAAGTTTTGCTGTCCTGTTAATTGTAAACTCAGACCTGTTATCCTGTTCTGATAATTTTGTTCCATGTAAACCGCACTGATGCCAAATAGCGCGGTATAGAAGAGATTGTAAATAAATAAAATAAATGCCTCCCCTTAAAGCCAGTTGGGCCAAGTGCATTTTGGAAGACGTGTCTACAGTCCAGTGCCGGAACCAAATCCAATGCCATGACACCATCGTCAAGGCATTATCCCAGGCCACCAAACATACTAGGTCATACATGTCATCAGAAAGGAAGGCTGTAGCAGACTCCAAAAGAGGGGAAGTATCATCCAATGGAAGCGAGTGAATCCACTGGAGCAGGGCTCGAGACGTCAGGCTGGCACAGACTGCTAGATGAAGAATAGCAAACACACGGCAAACTGGTTATTCAACAACGAATCCACCTTTCGGTCTAGAGAACCCTTTAAGGTTGATTCGCCTTCCACAGGAATAGTGGGCTGTATGGTAACAACCATCACCTGTGCATCGACCTCGGGAATATCAAACCACCCAATGCACTCCTTCTCCAGGAGAGTGCAGATCTTCTTATACATCCTTAGCCCCTTAAGCGGGGAGTCAGGAGAATCCCACTCTGACCAGATCATATCCTTGATCTTATCCAGGAAGAGGAAGACAGTAGTGGATTTCTGTACTCCTTGAAGGAGTAGGTGCATCTTTGGCTCTTGCTCTCTACTGGAAGCAAACAAGGCAGATGAGACCCTGGCAATCAACGCTGCCAGCTCCTCCTTCCAGAATAGGTGATCACACTGGCCTCTTCACAATCCTATGAAGACAAAAGTACTTCTTCATCTTGGTCAAAGTCCATCTGAATCTAAGTCACAGTCAAAATGTCATCAGCTCCCAGCAGTTCCCCATCTCCAGGGGGTGCCTTTCACTGGGGATGCTTAGCCAAAGGCAATTGACCAGGACTTCTACTCTCAGCCTGCACCTCAGAAGACTGCGCCTGAGGACAGCCAGAGGCCACAGAATCTGAATTTCCATGCTAGAAGGACCAGATCTGCTTTTAAAAGGAAAAGAATTCCAGGGAGGACAATCCAGAGTCTGGAAGCTCTCCTCTCAGAAATGACCCCCCAACACCAGAGGGCATAGCCACCACAGAACCCCTAGAGGATGAGAAGAAGCTCACAGTATGGTCGCCGGACTCTCTGGCCAGATGGATATCCGTACCATAGTGCCGTCTGTCACTTCCTGCCCTGAGGCAGGCAAGGCCAGACTAACTACATCCCCTGGCTGAGAGAAGAGGAGCAGGCCTTCCAGGGACGAATCAGAAGCTGCGATGCAAGAAGAGCAGAGTCCAAAATCTGGAGATGAGGCACCTCGCTTGCCACAGGTGAAACAATGTTTCCTGGAAGAAGACATAGAGAGTTAAGGCAAGTATCACAACAGTGCGCACTAAGGCCACGGCAACCTGAAAGCGTGCATTAACTGTGCTTTTACTGTAACGCGCATTATAGGCACTAGGGTAGGAATGTGTGTTGGAGCTGTTTGGGCGGAACGAGTGCTAGGACTATTTATTTATTTATTTTTATTTGAACTCATTTTTATACCGCTCCTTCCAGTGATCAGCAGCGGTTTACATTTTAACATTTTTCTGCAATGGTGGCAGTTACATATAACAATAGTAATAGTATGGAACTTTGTACATGACTAGGGTAACATTAATTCAATAACTCAAACTATTTACATATAGAAGAACGCATGTGTTAAATTTTAACTATATACAGAATTTATAATGAAGTACAATAAGAATGTTACATGCATGTAGGATTTACAGTTTAATTAACTCGATGGCTTTGAAGTTTCATATGATGATAATAGAGGTGTTAAGCTCCATCATAATAAGTTGTTTTGAATACAATTTGCTTTATGTTATTTCTGTCTGATTGTAATATTCTTGAAATAAGCGAGTTTTAAGTTTTTTTCAGAATGATTTGAGATCTTTGTTAGATCTTAAGGTGTCGGGGAGTTTGTTCCATAGTGTGGGTGCTAGGTATGTGAATGCTCTGTTGCTAGTATTTATTTTCACCTTGCAAATAGAGAGTGGGATTTGTAGGGTGTTTAGATTGTGTGTACGCCTTTTTCGGTTAGGGGGTTGTGTTTTAATGAGTGTGGCAAGGTAGGATGGGGCGATATTGTGTATTAATTTGAATGTTGTAATTATTATTTTGTATCTTATGCGTGCATGTATAGGTAGCCAGTGAAGTTCTCTTAGAATAGGTGTAATGTGACCAGAGAATGGTACATTCATCAGAATTCGAGCTGTGACATTCTGGGCCATCTGGAGTATGTTTGTTGTTTTTTTAGGAAGTCCTTGTAGGATGCCATTACAGTAGTCCAGATGTGGGGTTATGAGTGTTTGTATTATTGATCTAAAATCTGATTGTTCAATGATATTGCGTAAGGGCTGTATGATTCTTATTTTGTGGAAAATAGTTCTGTTTAATAGTCTTAGGTGGGTTTCCATGTTAAGGGTCTTATCAAGGGTTACACCTAAGTATTTTAATTCTTGTTTAATGTTGTAAGATATATTATTTAGTATAATTGTGGGGGGGGGGTGTTTAAATTCTGGGTTTTTGGAGATAAACATTACTTCAGTTTTTTTATGATTGATACTCATGTTGTTTTGTTGGAGCCATAGCTGCGCTTCTTTAAGGCAAGCTTCTATGTGGATATAATCTGGTTACATATATCCAATTGTGTATAAAGCATTATGTTGTCCGCATATAGATGGTAATGAATTTTGTGTTTTTGGAATATTGTGCAAATGGGCCTTAGGTATAGGTTGAATAGTATGGCAGATAATGCAGAGCCCTGTGGAATACCTTGTGTCTGTGGGAATGTATTAGATAGGTTTTGGTCAAAGTATGCTTGCTGTATCCTATTAGATACATATGAAGTGAACCATTTTAAGGGATTTCCCGTTATTCCTATTGATTCGTCTTGTTATGACTATGTGACTGTAAGGGCGCACAATAGGCAAAAACACTATTAATATGTGCAGAAAATGGCAAGAACCTCCACACTGCGCCAACGGTCACCGATGGTCTACTCCGCATTGTGTCCCAGGCAGATGGGATTGGGAGCCTCCAATAAGAACAATAACGAGATCAAGCCTTGATACTCAGTCCCTGAGAGCCCCAGGCAGAGAATCCATGCAGAGCTCAGCTCTACTCCCCTGAAACTGTTTCATTGGCTTTGCAGCACTGCATTTAAGGTGGCTGGCAGGCAGATCCCTCTGAGAGCCTTATGCAATCTTTGGGAGCAAGCAAAGGAGACAGAGGAGGAGAGATGGAGTGTTGAGGTTGTATGAGGCTGCTGCACTCTTCCAGATCCTTCCAATTTTTGGCTTCTGAACAGGCTCTTATCATGATAAGCGCGTGGAACTGAACCAATTTTCCCTCCTCCTATGGCTTCCGGAAATACCTCAGTCTAGTAGAACCTCCCATATTGCACTCAAGTGAGAGAGTCACCCTCAACGTTCACGAATGTTTAATCAATCTTTTCCTCTCAGTCTTCAGATTTTCTTCAGAGAGGAAAAATCCATCCACCATCTGCTGGAGACAAAGAAACACTGAAGAGACCTTTGGTGGCTGAGGCGAATAGAGGCATGGGAATGATGTTATTGAAAACTGGGCTTTTCATTGGTTCTTTGTTTCCACCAATCTCCTGGTAGGAGAACACAACCCACTTGTCTGGACTAGTCTAGCTGGACAATATGGAACCTGTTTTGCAGTTATATATACTAAGATCACTGCTGAAGGCACCTGTGAGATGTTGAAACTTCATGCACTGCAAAATTCTTGCACACCAGAAAAATAAAAGCCTTTAGAACTTGTCAATACTCTCTGGAGAAGTGCTGATTTGATGTTTGCCTTTTCACTGTAAATGATCCTGATATATTTATAGACAGAGAGCGTGATTAATGCCCACACCTATATTATAAACAGAGATAGCACAATGGAACATTTTCCCAGTTTCAAAAAGTAGTTCCTTTATGATTATTTACATCACTTGCACTGTTGAGGCATTCCTAACAGGGGCTCTGCATTTCAAGCCAAGGTAAGAGTGTGTGGCATTTAAATCACTAGCTTATAAATTAGCTGTCTTCCTAAGAGCTCTTAAAGGATTTTGGAACATTTTAAAAACAAAGTTATATATTTTTTGGTGCTTTAATTAAAAAGGGGAAATTATAGTCTTTAGTGGTGTAGGTTTAAAACATTGCTTTTAGTATTTTTCTCAGCTCTTTGAAGCTACTGACACCTCTTACGTGTTAGTTGCCTCCCTAACCCCCCCAACTCCCACCCACCACATGTGAACTGTCTTGCTTTATAGGGCACCTCCCCCAATTAGTTACACACAGAGACTTGGAATTAGCACATTTAGAACACACTTAAAAGAGGTTAACTGTTTTTTTCCATGAATGGACAGCTGGGTATCAGGCTGGTACTTTGGTAGGTCTCTCTCTCTTTTGCTTCAACAGGCACCTAAGTTTCATCAACTGAACAATGACTGGGAAAAATCATATCGCCAAAGTTGTTGCCCCCGTTACAGCTTCTGCCTCTGTCCAGACAGAGGTCCCAATGCCAGCTGAAGGACCAGTTCCATGTGCAGGATGCCTGCATACTGAAGCTCTCAGGAAACAAGTGGAGGAGCTCAGAGAAGAGGTGACAAGGCTTAAGAGCATTCTACTACTACTACTGAGCATTTGTGAAGCGCTTCCAGTCGTACGCAGCGCTGTACAGAAATGTAAGAGACAGTCCCTGCCCATCAGAGCTTACAATCTAGTCAAGACAAAACACAGAAGTGTAAGCAGGGATAGAACTAGGGGAAAGAAAAGGAGATCAGGTGAGTCAAGATCCAAAAGCAGCAGCAAAAAGGTGAGTTTTCAACCTGGATTTGAAGAGGGTTAGAGAAGGTGCCTGGCGTATAGACACAGGTAGTTTGTTCTAGGCTTAAGGTGCAGGTGAAAGGAGCAAAATCTGGAGTTAGCAGTAGAAGAGAAAGACACAGCTAAGAGTAGTTTGCTAGAAGAGCGGAGTTCCCGAGGGGGGTTGTGAGGAGAGATAAGAGAAGAAAGGTACTGAGGAACTGCAGAGTGAATGCATTTATAGGTCAGCAGAAGCAGCTTGAACTGGATGTGGAAACGGATAGGGAGCCAGTGAAGTGACTTGAGAAGGAGTAATATGGGCATGAGGAGGCTGGCGGAAGATTAGTCTCTCAGCAGAGTGTTGAACAGATTGAAGGGGAGAGAGATGATTCAAAGGGAGACCAGCAAGGAGTAGGTTGCAGTAGTCAAGACGGGAGGTGATCAAGGAGTGCACAAGTGTTTCAGTAGTGTGTTCTGAAAGGAAAGGGTAGATCTTGCTGTTATAGAGAAAGAAACAGCATGTCTTAGCTACGAGCTGGATATGTATGGAGAAAGAGAGAGAGGAATCAAAGACAACCCCCTGATTGCGGGCCGTGGAAACAGAAAGGAGTACAGAGTTATTTACAGAGACTGAGAAAGGAGGGGGAGGAGGGGAGGTTTTAGGGGGAAAGATGAGAAGTTCAGTCTTGACCATGTTCAATTTCAAGCGGCGGTGAGACATCCAGGCAGCAATGTCAGAAAGGCAGGCAGAGATCCGGGTCTGGATTGCCGTAGAGATGTCAGGCGTAGAGAGGTACATCTGGGAGTCATCAGCATACAGATGGTAATGAAAGCCATGCAAAGAGATAAGCGCACCAAGGGACTGGGTATAGAGAGAGAAAAGGAGCAAGAAGAGCCACCAAAATGGTAAAGGGGATGGAAGGCGACTCCTATGAAGAAGGGCTAAAAAAGTTAGGGCTCTTTAACCTGGAAAAGAGACAGCTGAGGGGAGATAAGATAGAGGTCTATAAATTAATGAACGGAGTGGAACGGGTAAACGTAGATCGATTGTTTACATTATCAGAATATAGAAAGACTACGGGACATGCAATAAAGCTACAGGGTAAACTATTTAAGACTAGATAAAACATCTCCTACATCATATAGGCCCATCTCTAGCATACCATTCTTGGCCAAAATAATTGAAAAGGTAGTGCAACTACAGACACAGGAATTTATAGACTTATCTTACCCACTAGATGATCAACAATATGGATTCCGACCCCGACATGGAGTAGAAACACTTCTAACAGTATTAATAGATACACTCCTAAAAGGAATTGACAATCATAAACAGGCGTTCATCCTCCTTTTCATTGACATATCAGCAGCTTTTGATAGCGTGCATCACTCAATTTTGCTCAACAACCTACGACAGTTCGGGATAAACTCTACCGTACATAAATGGTTCACCTCATATTTAAATAACAGAACACAAAATGTAAGAACAGGTAATCAAACATCCAACACATACAAACAAGAAATAGGTTTACCACAGGGTTCAGCTCTTTCAGCCCTACTTTTCAATATCTATATAAAACCGGTCTGCAACATCTTTAAAAAATTTGGAGTACAATATCACCTTTATGCGGATGATATTATGATGTACTTACCTTTTACGATTCCTAACCTACCGATTCAACTTCTATCAGACTGCTACAATGAAATTACATACTGGCTAAAAACCCAAAACCTCCATATAAACCATGCTAAAACCGAAGTCTTAATCGTAACAAAAAACCAATCATTTATTCCTCCAACCCACATAACACTACAAAACCAAGAAATTAAAATAAAAAATGAAATAAGATATCTAGGTGTCATTTTAGATACACACCTTACTATGGAAACGCACATTAGAAATACCTTAAAGAAAATCTACTTCAAACTTAAAATCCTCAAACAATTACGCCCCCTTGTATTTATGCAAGATTTTATCAATATAACACAGGCTACCATAACTCCCCACTTCGATTTCGCCAACTTAATACTTATAGGCATTTCAAAACAAAACATCAAAAGAATCCAACTTGCGCAAAATGCAACAGCTAGAATTATATTAAAGATAAACTCACTCCAACACATTACACCAATACTAGCATCCCTGCACTGGTTACCAATACAAAGCAGGATAACTTACAAAACAATAATAACTACATTCAAAGCCCTAAATGACATGGCCCTGAAGACACTATGTAATTTAATAAGCAAAGAACCACCTAAGCCCACACATAGAAAAGGACAATCAAATAAACTAAAGATTCCAAAAGAATATATAAGAACTCACAAAATTACAAATAATAGAGCCTTTTCCCACATAGCTCCAACAGTCTGGAACTCGTTACCAGAGGACTTACGATCACTAACAGAGATAACGGAATTCAGAAAAAAATTGAAAACATATCTATTCACTAAACACTATAATACCATGGAAAACCTTCCACTCAACTTAGATAAAGGCTAAACATGAACCTGCCCACACCAAGCATATACTCCCTTCTACAAGGGATAACATACAAAACTTAACTGAATGAACACTCCACTCCTATGCACTGATACCCTACTTGTATATAGTTGCAACTGATATGATCTGCCTATGCGGTAGAGTCAGTACTTTTGTTTAAATTGTTACACAATCTGTGTTAGTTGAATTATTCTGCTCAGTTTTTAAACCCTATATGTGCATGTTAAGATGTTCTATGTAAAAAGTTATAATGTTCTATGTAAAACAAGCTCTGCATTGTTAACTGCTGTTAATTGTACACCGCAACTGATCGCTGGAAGATGCGGTATATAAATAAGTGTTAAATAAATAAATAAATAAATAAAATAAATAATAAAAGAAAATATTTTTTCACTCAATGTGTAATCAAACTCTGGAATTTGTTACCAGAGGATGTAGAAAAGGCTGTTAGTGTAGCTGGGTTTAAAAAAGGTTTGGACAAGTTCCTGGAGGAAAGGTCCATAAACCATTATTAAGGGACCCAGGATATCAATGCTTGACCCAGTACAAGCATTGCGGAACCTGTGTCTTTTGGGGAAACTGCTAGGTACATATGACCTAGGAAACAGGATACTGGGCTTGATTTATTTATTTATTTATTTTATTTATTACAGTTTCTTATATACCGCGCTATTTAGAATCAGCGCCACTGTTCCCTCTAAGCTGTGCGCGTGTGCGCGCGCACACTCCTCGCCAAGCGAGCGCACATACTTTACAACAGAGCGCACAAAAATTACGGCTCTGATTCTGATAGAAAACAACAGACGTCTTAAAATTTAAAAGTTATGATTGTAATTATTAGAAATTTCCCGCTTCATTTAGTAATCTTCTATTTTCATTTAATTTGATTAAAATCAATGTGGTGTACATACTGTATTCTGACGTGTAGTCAAATTTTAAAGTATATAACTCCGAGTGTCGTTATGTGGCGCACAAAAATTTAACCTTCCTTCAAAAGCTGCACACAGCTGATATTTTATGCGCACACAGCCTAGAGAAAATTAGAGGGAACATTGATCAGCGCGGTTTACATCATAACAAAACGACCATAACGAAAAACTGTCAGGTTTTACATTGAACAGGAGTACAAACAAGGATAACTGGGTTAACTATATACATAAGCTATCTACACTGTAGATATAAGTTGAGAGGGCATTTCTATACTGGGTCATTTCTTGGAAGGGATATCTAGTTCAGTTGCTGTCTGGGAAGTATTGGCAGAAAAGGAAGGTTTTGAGAGCCTTCCTGAACTGATATAGATTGGTAATGGCCCTAATGTCGGGAGGTAGAGTGTTCCAGCATTTGGGGACATAAAAACCTTGGTCTGACCCATTATGGCATATCTTATGTTCTTATGTAGGAGCAGACCAAAGATAGATTCTTGGGGCCACAAGGAGGGCTAGTAGGAATTGAACCCTGGTCTCTTAGGGACCACAAAAAGATTTTCCATTTCTCCTTGGGGCAGAGGATACAACTGAGCCAGGACCTTTGCCATTCAAGACAGTAAGAAGTACATTGATGATATGCTTCTTGTAACATCCAAGCTCTCCGGCAGAGGAGAAAATGGGAGACTACAGAATGACGAAGGTTGGACACAAGTCACCAGCGCCAGCAGATTACCAATCCAACTCCTCCAGCCCTTGAAATGAAGAACCATTATGCAGCCTTGGAAGTGGAGGAGGTGAAAGCATCCCTGGAAAGGGAAGAACCAGAGCTCAAGCACCTTAAAGTTGCAGAATCAGTGACCACAAGCAAGCGAAGGGTAATGGTGGTTGGTGACTCTCTTCTGAGGGGTACTGAGATGTCCATTTGCCGACCAGACTTGATGTCCAGAGAGGTATGCTGTCTGCCAGGTGCCAAAATCCGAGATGTTACAGAGAGTTTGCCGAGACTCATCAAGCCCACTGACTATTACCCGATGTTGCTCATCCATGTTGGCACAAATGATACTGCCAGGTATTCCTCTGAGTGTATCAAAAGTGACTTCATGGCTCTGGGACAGAGGGTGAAGCAGATAGGGCCACAGGTGGTGTTCTCTTCAATTCTCGCCATTGAGAGTAAAGGTCAAGACAGAGAAGCTTGCATCCTGGAGATGAATGCATGGCTGTGTGGATAGTGTCATCGAGAGCATTTTGGTTTCCTGCACCATGGGATGCTGTTCCAAGGGTTGCAGAACAGAGATGGTATCCATTTGTCCAAGAAGGGTCAACGTGTCTTCAGTAGCAGACTGGCTAACCAACTGAAGAGGGCTTTTGGGAATGGGTGAAGAAAGCACCCAGGAAAGTGAAACATTAAATACCTTTATAAAATAGGTAAAAGGGGCAACATCTGGAAGGCAGTGTCTATAAATGCTCGTAGCATGGGAAATAAGATCCCAGATGTTGAGGCTTTACTATGACAACAAGAGATACATTGATGAAATGCTTCTAGAAACATCTAAGATCTCCAGCAGAAGGGGAGATGACTCTGCATGAAAAAATAAGAACACAGGAACAATAAGATATGCCATACTGGGTCAGACCAAGGTCTATCAAGCCCAATATCCTGTTTCCAACAGTGGCCAATCTAGGTCATAAATACCTAGCAGTTTCCCCAAAAGACACAGGTTCCACAATGTTTGTATTGTGTCAAGCAGTGATATCCTGGGTCCCTTTTAATAATGGTTTATGGATCTTTCCTCCAGGAACTTGTCCAAACCTTTTTTAAACCCAGCTACACTAACAGCTTTTACTACATCCTCTGGTAACAAATTCCAGAGTTTGATTACATGTTGAGTGAAAAAAATGACAGCTGGATACAGATTATCAGGGCCTGCAGACTCAAAACTCCAACTCCACCTTCCCTATAACTGAGGAACCAGCATGAAGTCCTGGAAGTGGAAAGGGTAACAACATCCCAGGAACAGGAGGTATTAGCATTCAAATACTCCAAAGCTGTAGGATGAGCACCCATTAGGAAGTGAAGGGTAGTGGTGGTTGGTAATTTGGCTTCTGAGGGGTACAGAGTAATCCATCTGCCTATCAGAGATGGTGTCCTGGGAGGTATGCTGCCTGCCTGGTGCCAATATTCAAGACATAATAGAGAGTTTGGTGAGATTCCTCAAACCTATTGACTATTATCCAATGCTGCTCATCCATGTTGGCACAAATAATATTACTAGGTTCCCAGCTGAGCATATCAAAAAGTGACTTTGTGGCTCTGGGAGAGAAGGTGAAGCAGTTAGCTGTGCAGGTTTTGTTCTCCTGAATCGTTATGGATCATGGCTGGGGTAGAGAGGCTCACATCCTGACCATGAATGGCTAGCTGCATGGATGGTGACTTTGAGAGTGTTTTGGCTTCCTGGACCATGACCTGATTTTCCAAAGGTTTTTGAGCAGAGATGGCATCCACCTATCAAAGAAGGGGAGAAGCATCTCCAAAAATCTACTGAGGAGGGCTTTAAATTAGGATCATTGGGGATGAGTGAACAAAGCCCCCAGGTAAGTAAAACAATATAAAAATGGGGGGGGGGGGGGAAACATCTGGAGAGATGCATATACCAATGCCCATAGTATGCAGAATAAAGCTCCAGATTCTGAAGCTGTAATGGAAGAGGCTGACTTGGATATAGTGGCAGTCACTGAGATATGGTACATGAAAAACAATCACTGGGATGTAGTTATACCAGGCCATAATCTATTCAGGAAAGGCAACATAGTAAGAAATGGAAGGGGAGTGGTGCTATATGTAAAAATTAATATTAAACCTATAGAACTGTAGGGCTTACGCAAAGAGGAGGCAGCACTATGGGTTAGTCTGGAAAGAGGAAATAGAACATCTATTTACATTGTTATGATATACAGACCTCCCTTAAAGGCAGGAGAAATAGAAAGAGATTTAAAAGAAGACATTCACAATATTGCTATGAAAGGGGAAGTACTATAAGTAGGACATTTCAATTTTCCAGATTTTTATTGGTATATCCCTGCTGTGGTATCATCTTGAAGTATGGGCATTCTGGATTCTCTCCAGAAAGAACTTCTCCAGCATTTGGTAATGGAACTCGCATGAGAGGGAACAATACTAGCTTGCTGCTTACAATTGGGGATAGTTTCTAATG
Source organism: Ichthyophis bannanicus (assembly GCA_033557465.1). Classification (NCBI taxonomy): domain Eukaryota; kingdom Metazoa; phylum Chordata; class Amphibia; order Gymnophiona; family Ichthyophiidae; genus Ichthyophis; species Ichthyophis bannanicus. Next base: position 7,336,307 of record CM066047.1, read on the forward strand.
CTGTCATGGGTGATCATCTGGAATGCAGTGATCAGTGGATAGTAATCTTCAATATTAGGACACGGGTGGGAGACAGTTCACTCAAAACAGAGGGTCTTAGACTTCAGGAAAACTAACTTTGCAAAAATGGCAGGATATTTCAAGGAGTCATTAGTTGAATTGGAAAGGCTACAAAAAGAAAGAATAGTTAGGTTTCTGGAGTCCAATGGATTGCAGGATCCAAGGCAGCATGGATTCACCAGAGGCAAGTCTTGTCAGACAAATCTGATTGATTTCTTTGACTGGGTGACCAGGAAGTTGGACTGAGGGAGGGCCCTAGATGTGGTGTTTAAATTTCAGTAAAGCCTTTGGCACCATTATGCACAGGTGACTTATAAACAAATTGAGCACCCTAGGGATGAACCCTAAAGTGACTGATTGGGTTAGAAATTGGTTGAATGAGAGGCGACAAAGGGTACAGGTAAATGGAGCTCATTCTGAGGAGGAAATGGTTACCAGTGGTGTGCTGCAGGGATCTGTGTGGTCCGATTCTTTTTAACATCTTTGTTAGTGATATTGCGGAAGAGCTTCGGGTAAGGTTGGCTTGTTTACGGATGATACCAAAATCTGCAATAGAGCAGACACCCAGGAAAGAGTAAATAAAATGAGCAGGGATCTAGCTAAGCTTGAAGAATGGTCTAGAATTTGGCAGCTGAAATTTAATGCTAAAAAATGCAAAGTCATGCATTTCGCCTGCAAAACTCCAAAGGAGTAGTACTATCTAGGGGGTAACATAGTATATGACAGCAGATAAAGACCAGTATGGTCCATCTAGTCTGCCCGACAGATGGCCAGATTAGGTGCACCTGCCGCTCCGTGGTCACCCCTCTCCATGCATTTGTTTAGGGGTGTACTCACCACTCCATGCAGGTCACCCCTATTTGTTGAGATATAAGAGATAGTTATGTTTATTTTGATTTTATCCTGTTGCTATAAAGGGATCTATTGTGTCTGTCCCATGCCATTTTGAATTCCGTCCCTGTATTTGCCCCCACCACTTCCATTGGGAGGGCATTCCAAGCATCCACCGCCCTTTCAGTGAAAAAGTATTGTCTGACATTGTCTTTCAGTTTACCCCCTTGCAGCTTCATTTTCTGCCTTCTAGTTTTACAGCTTCCTCATCTTTGGAAGAGGTTTGTTTGTTCATTAATACTCTTAAGTATTTAAAGGTCTGAATCATATCTCCCCTGTCTCTCCTTTCCTCCAGTGTACATATTTAGGTCTTCGAGCCTCTTCTCATATGTCTTCTGGCGCAGGCTCCAAATCATTTTGGTGGCCTGCCTCTGAACAGTTTCCAGTCTTTTTACATCCTTTGCGAGATACGGTCTCCAAAACTGAACACAATATTCCAAGTGAGGCCTCACCAGCGACTTGTACAGTGGCATTAGTACCTCCTCCTTTCTGCTGGTAATTCCTCTCTGTGTGCATCCCAACATCCTTTTGGCTTTTGCCACCACCTTGTCATACTGTTTCGCTGCCTTGAGATCCTCTGAAACAATCACTCTGAGGTCCTTCTCCTGGTCCAAGCACACCAACCTCTCGCCCCCTATTGCATACAGTTCCCTTGGATTTCTGCTTCCCAACTGCATGACACTGCACTTCTTCACATTAAATCTTAACTGCCAAGCATTAGACCATTCTTCCAGATTTTGTAGATCTTTCCTCATGTTATCCACTCCCTCAGGGGAGTCCACACTGTTGCAAAGTTTCATGTCATCTGCAAAAAGACAGACTTTTCCATTCAGTCCTTCAGCAATATCTCTCACAAATACATTGAACAGTATCGGTCCCAGGACCAAACTGTGGGGAACACTGCTAATCACTTTCCTTTCATCCGAGTGAGATCCATTTACCATCACCTTCTGTCATTTGTTAGTCAACCAATTTCTGATCCAGTTCACCACCTTTGGACCCATCCCCAAGCTGTTTAGTTTATTGATAAGCCTCCTATGAGAAACAGTATCAAAGGCTTTGCTGAAATCTAGGTAGATCACATCCATCGCATGCCCTTTATCTAGTTCTCTGGTCACCCAGTCAAAGAACTCAAGCAGATTTGTTTGGAAAGATAATGTTTTGGTAAAACCATGTTGCCTCGGATCATGCAAACTGTTGGTTTTGAGAAAGTCCACTATTCGCTCTTTCAGGAGCACCTCCATTACTTTTTCCACCACCGAGGTAAGGCTTACTGGCCTGTAGTTTGTCACTTTTTCCCTATTACCACTTTTGTGAAGAGGTACCTCATCAGCCCTTCTCCAGTCCTGTGGAACTTCTTGTGTCTCAAAGGAACTATTAAAAACATCCTTTAATGGCCCTGCAAGAACCTCTCTGGGCTCTTTCAGTATACTGGGATGTATCCCGTCCGGTCCCATCGCCTTGTCTACTTTCAGTTTTGCAAGCTGTTCTAACACATTATCTTTTGTGAATTTTGTGGTATCTACTCCATTCCCATTTGTATATTTGTCAATCACAGGTGGTCCTTCTCCAGGATTTTCTTCAATAAAAACAGAGCAGAAGTACTTGTTTAATATTTTCGCTTTTTCAATGTCACGTTACATATATCCATTCCTGGCACTTTTGAGTCCTGCAATTCCACCTCTGATTTTCCTCCTCTCCCAAATATACCTGAAAAAAGCAATTTTGTCGCCACCCTTCACATTTTTAGCCATCTTCTCTTCTGCCTTTGATTTTGCTATTCTCATCTCTCTTTTTGTCTCTTTTACTTTTGTCCTGTATTCTTTTCTGTGTTCCTCAGTTTGCAAACTTCTGAATTTTGGAAAGCTGTGTTTTTTGCCTTTATTTGTGCAGCCACTTCTCTGGAGAACCAAATAGGTTTCCTTTTCCTCTTGTTTTTATTTACTTTCCTTACATATGTATCTGTTGCCCCTTTTATTGCCTCCTTTAGTTTAGCCCACTGCAATTCCACTACCCTTATCCCCTCCCCTTATCCCCTCCCACCCTGCCAACTCCTCCTTCAGGCACTTGGCCATTTTACTAAAGTGAATGAAATGAGTTATTTTAAGGGCAAAGAGCATTATCATTAGGAAAGTAAATAAGAGGAAAACTAGGCAACTAGTGTTTTCAAAAGAGCTGAAAAGGCAAGGAAAGGAGGTTAGTCTTCATAAACTATAAGAAATCGTGAGAAGGGAAATACAATCATCAATATCCCTGCTGCAGTATCATCTAGAAGTAAGGAGATCCTGGATTCTCTACAGGGAGAACTATTCAGGCAACTGGTAACAGAACCCAAAAGTGAAGGAGCCATACTGGTCTTGGTGCTTACCAATGGTAAAAGTGTTTCTGATGTTATAGTGGGAGATCATTTTGCATCCGGTGATCACCAGATGGTGTGGTTCAGTATTAGGACTAGGGCTGATAAAATCCATTTAAAAGTGAGGGTCTTAGACGTTAGGAAAACTAATTTTGCCAAGATGGGCCAATACCTTAGGGAGTCGTTAGCGGGATGGGAACAGCTGCGGGATGTAGAAAAACAGTGGGCAAAACTGAAAGGGGATATTTTAAGGGCAACTAACCTTTTTGTTAAAATGCTAAATTAAAGGTAAAAGAAAAAGGAAACCACTATGGTTTTCGAAAGGAGTAGCTGAAAAGGTGAAGAAAAAGAGGGAGGCCTTCATGAACTACAATATACCACAGAGAGAGGAAGACAGGAATCTACATTTGGAAAACTTAGAGAAGCTAGCAAAGTAGTCAGGAAAGCAAAGAGGAGGAAATAGCCAATGCAATAAAATGGGGGGGGGGGGGGGGCAGGGGATAATACATTTTTCAGATATGTTAGTGAGAAAGGGAAGGGCAAAAATGGTATTGTCAGACTCAAAGGTAAAGGGGAGGAATATGTAGAAGCTGATGAGGATAAAGCAGAATTGCTTAACAAATATTTCTGTTCTGTGTTCACAGATGAAGAACCAGGAGCAGGACCTCAGAAAACACCCACAAACAGGAACAGAAGCGAGGGACATCTTGAACAATTTTCAGAAGACTGTGTTTGTGAGAAGCTAGCTAAACTTAAAGTAGACAAAATGATGGGACCGGATGGGATACACCCTAGAATACTGAGGGAAGTTGGGGACATTCTAGCAGCTCCACTGATTGACCTTTTCAATGCCTCGTCAGAGTCAGGAGTCATGCCAAAGGACTGGAGAGAGGTTCATGTGGTCCCTTTACATAAAAGCAGAAGTAAGGATGTAGTTGATAACTATAGGCCAGTTAGTTTAACCTTGGTGGTAAGTAATTTATTTGAAGCCCTGCTGAAAGAGCAAATAGTGAGGTTTCTGGAGTCCAATGGATTACAGTAAAGCCTAATAGATTTTAGTAAAGCCTTTGACACCATTTCACACAGGCAACTTATAAACAACTGAGCACCCTAGGGATGGACCCTAAAGTTACTGCTTGGGTTAGAAACTGATTGAGTGGGAGGCGACAGAGTACAGGTAAATGGAGCTCACTCTGAGGAGAGGGAGATTACCAGTGGCATGCCCCAGGGATCTGCCCTTGGTCCGATTCTTTTTAACATCTTTGTTAGTGATATTGCGGAAGGGCTGTCGGGTAAGGTTTGCCTCTTTGCGGATGATACCAAAATCTACAATAGAGTAGACACCCAGGAAGGTGTAGATAACATCAGGAGGGATCTAGCTAAGCTTAAAGAATGGTCTAGAATTTGTCAGCTGAGATTTAATGTTAAAAAATGCAAGGTGATGCATTTGGGCTGCAGCAATCCAAGGGAGCAATATAGTATAGGGAGTGAAGTACTTCTGTCCACAAAAGAAGATGACCTAGGCGTGATTGTGTCTGATGATCTTAAAGTAGCTAAACAGGTAGAAAAGGTGACAGCAAAAGCTATTAGGATGCTTGGCTGCACAGGGAGAGGAATGGCCAGCAGAAGAAAGGAGCTGTTAGTGCCTCTGTATAGGTCTTTGGTGTGACCTAATTTGGAGTATTGTGTGCAATTCTGGAGACTGTGCCTTCAAAAGGATATAAACAGGTTAGAGTCGGTACAGAGGGTGGCTACTAAAATGGTTAGTGGTCTTCGTTATACTTAAGGATCTTAATATGTATACTGTAGAGGAAAGGCAGGATAGAGGTGATGTGATTGAGACGTTTAAATACTTCCGTGGCATAAATGCACAGGAGGAGAGACTCTTTCAATTGAAAGCAAGCTCTGCTATGAATGGACACAGAATGAGGGTGAAAGGGGATAGACTCAGGAGTAATTTGCGGAAATATTTCTTTACGAAAAAAGTGGTGGATCCATGGAATAGCTTCCCAGTGATAGAAATGACGACAGTATCTGAATTCAAAAAAGCATGGGACAAACACAGAGGATCTCTAAAGGGAAAAAGGGGACTATTGTAGTGGTTGATATGGAAGAGCAGACTAGATAGGCCATGTGGTCTTCTTTTGCCATCATGTTTCTATCTTATCTAGTGTAAATATATTTCCTATATAACCTTTAATGTCAAGATTCCATAGTATCTTCATCTCAGAAAGAAATGCATACTGATGCCGGTATACTAACTGGCGCTGGGTTTTATGCAAATTTCAGCAAATACTATGTCCTATTTTGCATGCAGTCGTGTAAATTCTGCCGAAGTGGCCCCTGCAATGCAGGGGGCCCCAAGGAAGTAGGGGCCCACTTGTTGCTACTCCCATATCTTCTGAAGTAGACTTCCCCTGCTCTCGGGGCCCTTTAAAAATTTTTGCTCGGGGGCCCATAATTTGAATTTTTGCCACTGCTCATTTGCATATATTTTAGCTGTGTATTCTTAGAACAAACAGCAGTAAAAGACCATGTGGCCTATGCAGTCTGACCTTCCATATAGTCCCTTTTTTATCCTTAGAGATCTTGTGTGTTGGTCACATGCTATCTTGAATTCAGATACTGTTCTGGTCTCTACAACCTCTACTGGGAGACTATTCTATGCATCACTCTTTCCATAAAGAAATAGTTCCGCATGTTACTCCTGAGTCTATCCACATTCACTTTCATCCTATGTCCCCTCATTGCAGAGCTTTCTTTCCTGTGCATTTATGGCATGGAGGTATTTAAATGTCTCTATTATCTCTCTTCTCTTCCGCCTTTCCTCCAAAGTACACATACTGAGATTTTTAAGACTGTTCGTATGCCTTATGACAAATTCTACTGACCATTTTGGTAGCCACCCTCTGCACTGACTCCATCCTGTTTATATCCTTTTGAAGGTGCGGTCTCCAGAATTGTATACAATATTCCAAATGAGATTGCACCAGAAACTTATATAGAGGCACCATCAGCTCCTCTTCCTGCTGGCCATTCCTCTCCCTATGCACCCAAGCAGTCTTCTGAGTTTTGCCATCGCCTTTTCCACCTTTTTAGCTACCTTAAGATCATTGGAAACAAATATGCACTTCTTTCCTGCTCTTCTTTCGTGGACAAACGTTCTTCACCCCTATACTGTACCGCTCCCTTGGATTTTTGCAGCCCAAATGCATGACCCTTCATTTTTTATTGTTAAATCTGAGCTGCCAAATTCTCAACCATTCTTGAAGCTCAGCTAGATCCCTCCTTATGTTATCTACTCTTTCCTGGGTGTCTGCCCTATTGCAGATTTTGGTATCGTCTGCAAAGATGCAAACCTTACCCGACAGCCCTTCCGCAATATCACTAAGAAAATGAGCTGGAGCTGCTGTGCATAATTCTGCATCACGCTCACTCATTACCTTTCAGGAAAGAATTATGCATGACAATTAGTCGTTTGCAAAGCGATCAGCTACATTTTGTGATATGAGCTAATTCTACAATTGAGTGCAGGCTTACTTTTCCCTATGGGGGTGCCAGCAAATTTTCAAAATCAAAGCACGTACTTGCCTCCTCTTTGAAAACTACCCCCGAGAATTTGCACACCTACATTTACTCCTGGTTCTGGCATACCGACATACCCATGTGCATATTTTGAAAAGTATGTTCCCAAACCCCTTCCATCTGTAGTGTAATCAGTATGCGTGCGGCTTTCTATGCACACCAGCCACACAGTTTTATAGGTATTTCTCTGCAGAAAACACTGCTTTTAAATAGTGTGCACTTTCCCATGACCTTTAACCTTTTAAAAGATCTGAAAGGGCCTTAGCAAAACTTACTTTTACTCTGGATTAGACTCCCTTCCGATATTAGAAGTGAATCCAACTACTTGAAGTTCAAGAAAGTCCTAAAACCTTTTTGTTCTCCTGAGCCTTTCATGATCTGATCTGATAGGATACCCTGCAAACATCGTGGCTTTACAATTTGTTGTGGCGTGGAGGAGGGGCCTAATGGTTAGAGCACTGGCTTGATAACCAAGAGACCAGGGTTTGATTCCCACTAGCACTTCTTGTGGCCTTGGGCAAGTCATTTAACCCTCCATTGCTTTGGAAGTAAAGCCTGGCAATCTACTTCTGGTCACACTGCCAAGAAAACCCAGGGGCTGCTGGGTTGCCAGGAGTCGGCATTGCATTTGCTGGCTGCCCCCTCCCTGGTGTCTCTTATGGGATGGGCCAACTGAAGTCTGGGATTATGGAGGTGCGACTGTAACCTAGGTCTCCCTTATGCATATATTTAAGCCTACGTTATGTCTTTAGTATTGTGGCCTGTAATTTTAATACTATCCTGTTTTTATACTTCATCTTGTAAACAATCTAATGACCTTGCATGGTCAAAAGGGGATAATTGACCCAATAAACTTTAAACTTTATTATCAGGTACATTGAATGATAAACTTAGTATAATTCCAAGCAGAAATAAAGCCACTGCACATGACTTTGGAGTTCAGCAAGAACAGTCATTTATATTTGCATTTTTTAAAGGTTCCTCTCAAAAACAAATAAATATAAAAATACAATGAAAAAACATGACACTATCTTCAGTATGCATTTCTAAGGATTACTGGGTCAAATCATTAAGAATAATATTTATGTAAGTTGTTAACAGTCCTAATTAGAGTGTCATATAAATCTGAGAGAAAACTGCTAAGTAGAAATCACTAGAAGTCCAGGTGCGTCCTGCCTCCAGTCATAGCAGCACATCCTGTGCTCAGCACTTTGCTGCATTCCGACAGGTCCTGTTTGCTTGAACGACTTGCTCTGTCTGACAGGTCTGGCGGCAAATGCAGTCGCTAGAAATAGGAGAGAGAAAGGAAAAACAGAGAGAATAAAAATTAACTTTGCTGTACATCACATATTTACAATTTTCTATAGCATTCTAGTTTTTTTGCACTTATAAAGTAATTTAGTAAGCGGATGGGCTAATGCCCTGAACATGATGTTTGCCGCAGGGGCCACTGAATAAAATGCACCTGCGGCAAATACCATGTTAATGTTGTTGGTAAATGACCCTTTAGTCCTGCAAGTTCTCGCATATTAGGGTCATCTTGTGATTTAAGAGATGCTTTTTTCCTCTTTAATATCTTGTTACTGGTGCCGAGATACGATGACGCTACTGGTGCCGAGATACGATGATGCTGCGGTGCTGAGATACGATGATGTTACTGGTGCTGAGATACAATAATGCTACTGGTGCCGAGATATGATGATACTACGGTGCCGAGATACGATGATGCTACAGGTGCCGAGAAACGATGATGCTACTGGTGCCAAGATACGATGATGTTACTGGTGCTGAGATACGCTGACGCTACGGTGCTGAGATACGATGACATTACTGGTGCTGAGATACGATGACGCTACAGGTGCTGAGATATGATGACGCTACTGGTGCTGAGATACGATGATGCTACTGGTGCTGAGATACGATGATGCTAATGGTGCTGAGATATGATGACACTACGGTGCTGAGATATGATGATGCTACAGATACGATGATACTACGGTGCCGAGATACAATGACGCTACTGGTGCTGAGATATGATGACGCTACTGGTGCTGAGATATGATGATGCTACTGGTACTGAGATACGATGATGCTAATGGTGCTGAGATACGATGACACTACGGTGCTGAGATACGATGATGCTACAGATACGATGATACTACGGTGCTGAGATACAATGATGTTACTGGTGCTGAGATACGATGATGCTATGGTGCTGAGATACGATGATGCTACAGTGCTGAGATACGATGACAGTACGGTGTTGAGATACGATGATACTACGGTGCTGAGATACGATGATGCTATGGTGCTGAGATACGATGATGCTACAGTGCTGAGATATGATGGCAGTACGGTGTTGAGATATAGTGATACTACAGTGCTGAGATATGATGATGCTACGGTACTGAAATAAGGCACTAGAGCTAAGTGAGAACATGCCTCAGGTACCTTTTCCAGTGGAATCAAACATGTGTGTTTGTGTCACTTAGGACTTAACACAGAAGAGAGAAAAACTGAGAAAATAAGACAAGCCAGAAGAGGGGTGAAAAAGTACTGTACTGGGGTGTTTATCGGTTAAAATCTAAATTCAGAAGCCTCAATCATATTCAATGTTAGCCTACTGCTGTATAATAAAAAAAGGTACAGGTTAAGCAGAAATTCATTAAATGATGATGGATCAATAAGAAAGGACTAAGAGACTGATATTCACCAATGAAGCATAATCAAAACAGAGAAGACAGACTGGGGACAACCTGCATCTAAATCTAGTGACTTCAAAGAGATACGGTGGCATGGAAGTGGTAGATGCCCTTTGGGGAAGCACATGGAGGGCTCCTAGCCAGGAAAGGCACATAGACACATATGATGGAGCTGTTTTATAAAGGAGGTTAGTGGAACTGGTACTTGTCCAATAGAGTGGACAGAGTGACTGAGATACTGCTGCAAATACAATGTAGGCCCTTGAATCAATGTTGACTCCTGACAACCCAGCAGCCCCTGGGTTTTCTAAGGAAAGGAGATTGCCAGGCCTTTCTTCCGAGGCAATGGAAGGTAAACTGACTTGCTCAAGTGCCAGTGGGAAATGAACCCTGGTCGTTGCTGTTCTAACCACTGAAGTAACATAGTAACATAGTAAGTGACGGCAGATAAAGACCAGCATGGTCCATCTAGTCTGCCCAGCAAGATGGCAAGAGTAGGTGCACCTGTCGCTCTGTGCAGGCCACCCCTCCCCATGTTTTTGTTTCTGTTTAGGGGTGAACCCACCACTCCATGTAGGACACCCTTATTTGTTCAGATGCTAGATAGTTCAGAAGTTAGATGGTACCGTTTATTTTGCTTTTATCCTGTTGCTGTAAAGGGATCCACTGTGTTTGTCCCATGCCTTTTTGAATTCCATCACCGTGTTTGCCCTCACCACTTCCATCGGGAGGGCATTCCAAGCATCCACCACCCTTTCAGTGAAGAAATATTTCCTGACATTGCCTTTCAATTTACCACCTTGCAGCTTCATGTTATGCCCTCTAGTTTTACAGCTTCCCCGTCTTTGGAAGAGGTTTGTTTGTTCATCATTTCTCTTTAAGTATTTAAAGGTCTGAATCATATCTCCCCTGTCCCTCCTCTCCTCCAAAGTGTACATATTTAGGTCTTCAAGTCTCTTCTCATAAGGCTTCTGACGCAGGCTCCAAATCATTTTGGTCGCCTTTCTCTGAACAGTTTCCAGTCTTTTTACATCTTTTGCAAGATATGGCCTCCAAAACTGAACACAGTATTCCAAGTGAGGCCTCACCAGTGACTTGTACAGTGGCATAAGTACCTCTTCCTTTCTGCTGGTAATCCCTCTTTGAATGCAGCCCAACATCCTCCTGGCTTTTGCCACCGCCTTGTCGCACTGTTTTGCCACCTTGAGATCATCAGAGATAATCACACCAAGGTCTTTCTCCTGAACCGTGCATACCAACCTCTCACCCCCTAGTGTGTACTTTTCCCTTGGATTTCTGCCACCCAAGTGCATGACACTGCACTTTTTCACATTAAATCGTAGTTGCCAAGCATTAGACCAGTCTTCCAGCTTTTGTAGATCTTTCCTCATGTTATCCACTCCCTCTGGGGAGTCCACTCTGTTGCAAATTTTTGTGTCATCTGCAAAAAGACAGACTTTTCCAATCAGTCCTTCAGCAATATCACTCACAAATATATTGAACAGTGCCGGGCCCAGGACCGAACCCTGAGGCACCCCGCTAATCACCTTCCTCTCATCCGAGTGAGCTCAATGTACCATCACCCTCTGTTGTCTGTCAGTCAACCAATTTCTAATCCAGTTTACTATCTTGGGACCCATCCCCAAGCTACTGAGTTTATTGACAAGCCTCCTATGAGGAACAGTATCAAAGGCTTTGCTGAAATCCAGATAGATGACATCCATTGCATGCCCCAGATCTAGTTCCTTGGTCACCCAATCAAAGAACTCAATCAGATTTGTTTGGCAAGACCGTCCTTCGGTAAAACCATGTTGCCTGGGATCTTGCAACCTGTTGGTTTTGAGAAAGTTCACTATTCGCTCTTTCAGGAGCGCCTCCATTACGTTTCCTGCCACCGAGGTAAGGCTCACGGGCCTGTAATTTGACACTTCTTCCCTGTCACCACTTTTGTGTAGAGGTACAACATTAGCCATTCTCCAGTCCTGAGGAACCACTCCTGTTTCCAAGGATCTGTTGAAGACATCCTTTAACGGTCCTGCAAGAACCTCTCTGAGCTCTTTCAGTATCCTGGGATGTATCCTATCTGGTCCCATGGCTTTGTCCACTTTCAGTTTAGCAAGTTGTTCTAACACCTCATCTTCTGTGAATGGTGTGGTATCTACTTCAGTCCTATTTTTATATTTGGGAATCACAGCTGGTCCATCTCCAGGATCTTCTTTAGTAAAAACAGAGCAGAAGTATTTGTTTAGCAATTTCGCTTTTTCAGTGTCACTTTCCACGAGTCCTTTACCAGCACTTCTGAGTCCTGCAATTCCAACTCTGATCTTCTTCCTTTCCTGAATATACCTGAAGAAAGTTTTGTTGCCACCCTCTCCTCCACTCCATGAGATACTGATACTCTTAAGCAAATACAGTATACAGTGTTACAAGAAAAGGCCGTTTGAATACGATGCTGTGGTCTCTGAAACAGATTTGAATGAAACGCGGTGTGTCAGACCAGTTCAAAGTTGGTGGAGAGGGCATATTTGTAGCAAGTTAAGTAGAAGCTTCCTTTTAATGATGGTATTATTTTTTCTCTGAGGACCTATGATTGTAATTGGTGGAGTTGGTATGGTTTGCTCACCGATGTTGTATCTCTCAGTTGTGTATGATGGCCCTTTCCAGGCTGAATTTTGTTGGTGGGGTCGTTTCCTGCTTGTGTTATATTATAAAGACAATATAAAGTTACTGCAGGGAAAGGCATTATGTGCACATATAAAATGTGTCTATGGAATGTCTATCCACAGGTTGTGTGTTTAGTTTATATTCCTGGACTATTTTATAAGCCCATAAAATGCTGCCTTGCATGCTTACCTCCTCCTAAAATTATCCCACTATGTGTAATGCTTTTTACTTAGCAAAAGATAAATACATAAAGCAAAAAAGCAAAGTGAACAAAATACATCTTCATATACCATTCAGCAAAGATCATTCTGGCTCATAAAAATGTTTCTGTGTATAATACTTTTCATCAGTAAAACAGATTGCAATAAGGACAAAGAAACAACGGAGTCATTTTCCTTTTCCTCTGAACTACTGGGGGCGGTTTTATAACTGAGCACGCGGGATAGAAGTTACTTGCAAACTTTTCTCTGGGCAGACTTTGACTTAAAAGTAAATATAAGCATATATTTCTGCTTTGAAAACTGCCATCATTCTGTTCTGCACGCCTCTGAAGTTTAGAGAATTGAGCCCAATGTACTTATGTATGCTGGGTGGATGCAATAAGCAGTTTCAATTTTTTTTTTCCGAAAAAAATTCAGAAGAGGATGAATGACAAAGTGAGTAAGTGAAAAAATTCACATAAGTGTGTGTGAAAATCTCATGTTCCATTTTTCTGTCACAAAAATTGCTCCAACAAATATTTTCAAGGCTCTGCAGATGTTAAGACCGATCTGCACTTCCAAGATTTACTTTAAAGCAGGGGTTCTCAATCCAGTGTTCTGGGACCCTCAGGCCAGTCAGGTTTTCAGGATATTCACAACGAATATGCATGAGATAGATCTGCACGCATTAATTCCATTGTATGCAGACCCATCTTATGCATGTTCATCATGGATACCTTGAAAACTCAACTAGACTAGGGGTTCCAGAGGACTGGGTTGAGAACCACTGCTTTAAATGGTCAGCTGATAAAACCAAAATCACCAAAATATCCAGCTAGAAAAACTAATCCCCAAAGAAATGTAGCCAGAAAAATATATAAAGAGCAACAATTTCTAGAAAAGAGTGAATCCCTTATTTTTGTCAGAACCTTTGTCTCGAGAAGCAACAGCCCCTCATGTAACAAAGGTTCCTATTTATTCTTATGTAAAAGAATGTCCACAGATGTTAGATTGTGAAATCACCACAAAGTGAACCACAAACAAAATGATAGAAACTCTGCACTTAGCTCATGAAATCCCAACAGCCCCTCCGTCAGAGGCTTATATGGTAACAGCAATGGCAGGAGTAGCAGGTGAAAACACCACACACACTGGAAGCCAAAGTGTCACAGACTGTGTTTCAAGCTCCACAAATCAATCCCAGAGCTCTGCATCTGGCTAAATCATGGCCTGGCATGGCGCAAAGATCTTTTCCTCAGCACGAAGACAAAGATTCCGACAAAAATAAGGGATTCACTCTTTTCTAGAAATTGCTGCTCTTTATATATTTTTCTGGCTACATTTCTTTAAAGAGTCAACTGGAACTGGAGGGGTGGGCATTGATCAACTCTTTCATATACTGGGATGTAAGAATATTTAGACACTCATAAATCGACTATAAACATATGAGTAGAACTGCAAAGCATACAACACGCTACGGATAGCCCCTCCCTTGTATACACCTGACTAGGCTGCAAGGCATGTTCCTATCCAGTGGGTGCTTCACACACCGCATTCAGCACATCCTAGGAACTGTGTTATAGATGAGAGAGATTGGTTAGTGACAACATTGGCAACAAACAATCATTTTGCCCACTCACGCTGTCCATTCATACCTGCTGCTGTTTTGTCACAGGTCTTCCCCTTCACTCTTTGGGTAATTCTATAAACTTTTCCAATACATAAAACTCAGTTTTGCACATGTCAAAGACTTTTATAAAATGACCTCATGGACTACTGAAGATTGGGTAGAGTAGGAGTAAAGTTCCAAAGCATGCATATTTATATACAATATGTGCTCTGGTGCACATCGTGGTCACCGGATTTGGTAGCTTCAGCACCGCTATCCAGTGATCATGGCTAATTCCCAGCACGGCCTCTGCTCCTTATGCATTGCCACCTGGCAGCGAAGGCCTAACGTCCGTTGAATAACAGGCTGAAGATTATCTTTCTGAAGGTCTGTCAATCTTTTTCCCTTAAATCTGTATCTTTTGGAAAATATTAAAAATATGGAATGGATTCACTGTTTTGACTGCTATATTGTTTATGTAGTCGTCTTTTTTTGGAACCAAAATTGTTGTGTGTCCTCTTTTTTGATGACCGTGTGTCAACCCCTAGGGTCTTGCAGCTGAAGTTGCTCCTCATGGAGGACTCCTGGGCCCTTTATTTATGCATATAGTAAGGAGTGCCTAGTAAAAGGGGTTTACATTTGTTTTCAATATGGAGAGTTCTTGTTAAAAATAGTTATACAGATTATACCACTACAAACATATATGCAGAATAAGAGAAAATGTCTCTGCAAACCACTTTAGGAAGTAGGTATCAGAAAAAAATTCAATTTTGTTTCTCTGTGTCTTGGCAAAAAATGTCTAAAGTTGCTCTACTATTATATTAAAAGAACATATCAGGTACTGATGAAAGCTACATACATGAAAGGAGAAAAAAGCCTCAGAACCCAATGAGGTGCTTCAAAACACAAAGCATACCTCCCATAACATCACAGGCTTAAAAAACTCCTCTCATCTCTTAAATTATCACTCTTATATTCTTCATTGATCCATTATCACAATTCTCAAAAGTTTAAACTCTCAAAACTTTAAGAAGCACATATCTGAGTGGCGCAGAGCATCGCGGATAGCCAAACATGGCGTGAAGCAGACACACAATAGCAAGGGAAACACACCCGACGCCACACATTGGCCGCCAAAGTGTTTTGCTGAAAAGCTTCTTCAAGGGGATACCCCTGCCCATACAGTGCTCTATGACCCCTTCAGCTGGGCCTAAATGAGTACAGACCTGAAGTATATCTGTGCAATATTTCTGCCCATACAGGCTTCAGCTGAATATGGCCGTTTGTTTTCTAGCTGTAAGACAGAACGTGTCTCCCTATAACCATCTGCAATTCCTGTTCATAGAGTACATGTCAAGGGAAAGTATAGTGGCTGTAAGAATGTACGTGTGTGCGCACAGGTCTCCTTAATTCTTGTGAATGGTGCCTTATCCATAACAAACTTTCAGGTGATGTCAGTGTTTTTTCTTTTTTTTTCCAAATCATTAAGGCCCTATGTACTTAAGTATAACCCGACTTTGTAACCATGCACTTTGTGTGAAAAATAGCACAAAACATCTGGAAACATGCAAAAAACACCAAAGATCAGTGTTTTGTACTATTTTCTACTACTACTGATCATTTGAATAGTGCTACAAGGCATATGCAGCGCTGCACAGACACACGTAAAATATGGTCCCTGCTCATCAGAGCTTACAGTCTAGTCGAGACAGACAACACAACAGCTGGGGACAAGTATACATCTAGGGGAATGGTAAGGAAACAAGAGATTAAGTGGATCAGGAACCAAAAGCAGTCTTGAAGAGGTAAGTTTTCAGCCTGGATTTGAAAAGGGCCAGAGTTAAAGCCTGATGTACAGACTCAGGTAATTTGTTCTAGACATAAGGAGCAGCAAGGTGGAAGGATCGAAGTCTGGAGTTGGTAGCAGAAGAGAAGGGCACAGATAGAAGCAGTCTGCCAGAAGAGTGGAGATCCTGTGCAAAGTGACCTTTTGTGAAGTCATTTTGTTAAAGGACACTCACTTCATGGTAGAAAACTTCCCCATGAAAGTTTATATAAATTTGGCATTAATGAGCAGTTGTCATGCAAAAAAATGCAAAGCAGCTCATCAAATGTATAAAAATGCAAAAACAAGCTCACAAAAAATACTTCACGTGCCTGTTTTCAATGAAAAACACCTACAGCTCAAGAGCTGTATTTTTTCCAAAAGCTGCAAACCACACCACCCTCCCCCCCCCCCCCCCACAAGAGAAAAAAAAGTGGTTTTCGTGTGGTGGTATGAAAAGATTAAAGGGCTCATCGGCCTGAATTACAGGTCTCTCCCTGGACTCTACCCTGGTGGGGCATCATCTCCTTGGTGGTCCATTGGGCATTATGTCCCCTTACCAGGTCCAGTGCTGGACCAAAATCTTTAAATCCCCTTCTTTGCTGAACCTCGTAAGGCTGAGGGGTTGGCTTGGCCTGGTCCCCCCAGGATCCCCTCACAGGGGATCTAGGGAGTGATGGGGGCTGGAGTAGTTCTCACATGCCCCTGTTCTGTAGGCTGGCACTGGCTGACCCTTAGCCACAGTCTCATGGTATTACCTTCACTGTGTTTTACATAAACGTTAAAATGATTAAACAGGAATATTTGTTGCAAGAGCTAGTATTCTTCATGATAAATATTCCAACAAAAATTTGAGTGTGCCAGTTGGTAGTATATCCTTGGTCTACTTTTTGTTTTGGAAATAATCATGTCCTGGCAATGTCCCAGTTTTTATATTATTTCTTTTTTTACTTGGTCTTTTTTATTTGATTCTTTTATCTGTCAAATATGTGTGAATATATAGTCCAAAGTGATTTCACTGGCCACTTATTTTTTAGGAGATATTGAACATTAAAGGACTGAACTGCAAGGGTGCCACTAATGTTGACTACAACTCTGAATCTTGTTAAATAAATAAATAAATAAATAAACTCTTGATGTCTAACACTGCTCCTCTGGCTTTGCATCCCTGCAAATCTATGTGCACTTCCACATGTTTGTGCGCATTTTAGAAAAAAGTCTTCACATTTGGCAGAGCCTTTGTAAATAGCAGTAGAATTGTGCATGATCCGACATGGTTGTCTCTATTTCATCGCCACGCTTTATCCAGGGTTGGTGTTAGGGGGTGGCAAACAGGGCAACTGCCTTGGGCCCCCATGCCACAGAGGGCCCCAAGTCTGCCTCAAGCAGAAGGAGGCATAGCCAGTAGGTGGAATTTGGGGCCCCTTAACCAGTTTCTGCCCTGGGCCACTGCAAATCTAACACCAACCCTAGTCTTATCTAAAATTAGAAACAAAGAAACATATAAATATGACGACAGAAAAAGACCACATGGCCTATCTAGTCTGTCCTTCCATATCAACCACTACAACAGTCCCCTTTTTACCTTTAGAGATCCTCTGTGTTTGTCCCATGCTTTTTTGAATTCAGTTACTGTCCTCATATCTACCACCTCCACTGGGAGACTATTCCACGGATCCACCACTCTTTCCATAAAGAAATATTTCCGCATATCACTCCTGAATCTATCTCCCTTCACCCTCATCCCATGTCCCCCTCGTAGCAGAACTTGCTTTCACTTGAAAGAGGCTCTCTCCCTGAACATTTATGCCACGGAGGTATTTAAACATCTCAATCATATCACCTCTATCCCGCCTTTCCTCTAAGGTATACATATTAAGATCCTTAAGTCTGTCCTCATTTGCTTTATAATGAAGACCAGTAATCATTTTAGTAGCCACCCTCTGCTCCGACTCCATCCTGTTCACATCCTTTTGAAGGTGTGGTCTCCAGAATTGCACACTATACTCCAAATGAGGTCGCACCAAGTACTTATACAGGGCATTATCACCTCCTTTTTTCTGCTAGCCATTCCTCTCTGTATGCACCCAAGCACCCTTCTAGCTTTTGCAGTCACCTTTTCTACATGTTTAGCAACTTTAAGATCATCAGACACAACCACACCTAGGTCCCGCTCTTCTTTAGTGGACAAAAGTACTTCACCCCTATACTATATTGCTCCCTTGGATTGCTGCAGCCCAAATCCATGACCTTACTTTTTTAACATTAAATCCCAGCTGCCAAATTCTAGACCATTCTTCAAGCTTAGCTAAATCCCTCCTCATGTTATCTAAACCTTCCTGGGTGTCTACTGTATTGCAGATTTTGGTATCATCCGCAAAGAGACAAACCGTACCCAAAAGCCTTTCCGCTATATCACTAACAACTGATTAGGTGTCAGCAGTTCCCAAAAGCTGAGAAGGTTACTAGAGTTCAACAACCTACTCTGCTCAAGGAAATTTCTACTAAAGCACAAAAAAGAAAGTAACTCTGCTTTAAAAATATAAAAAAACCCTTTTAAGAGCTCCTAGTCAGAGAGCTAGCAATTTAATAAAAATAAACCCTCAAATCCTTACCATTGTTTGACCTGTAGAGCACCTGTTAAGAATGCCTCAAAATTGGCCTTTTAAGTTCATTGAATGACAGAATGAAGAAGTTTCCAAATCTTTTATCTTCCCGATACTATGTTTACAAGCTTTTAATTCTAGTTTGGTTGCTGCATTTTCAAATCTTTTAATATATTCACTAACATAGTAACATAATAAACTACTTTGATATCTTGAAAGGCGGTATAAAATAAATAAATAAATAAAATAAATGTTAACCTAAAGACCAACATGTTTCATCTGTATCTGACGCTCTGTGCAGGTTACTTACTTCTATGCCTTTGTTTAGGGTTGTAACTGCCACTTTGTGCAAATTACCCCCTCTATGCCTTTGTTTAGTATTATAGCTGCAACTCTGTGCAGACTATGACCCATGCCTTTGTTTAAGGTGCTATCTACCACTCTGTACGTTAAATGTTTTGCTTTGTTCTTTACTTAAGATGACAGAGGGAAGTTGCCCATGCCAGAAACAATATTTAAAGGTGATGTTTAAGAGGAATTGAAACAAATCTCAATAAACCTGGAAGGTGTGTTATGGCAATTTGATAAACTGAAGAGTGGCAAATCACCTGGACTAGATGGTATACACATCCCACGGTGCTGAAATAATTAAAAACAGAGAGACTGCAAACTTACTATTAGTAATCTGTGAACTATCATTCAGATCATCTATAGTACCTGAAGGTTGAAGAGTAGCCAACATAACATCAATTTTTAAAAAGAATTCCAGAGTGATCCAGGAAACTACAGACCAGTGAGCCTGATGTCAGTACTGGGAAAGATGCTAGAAACAATTATAAGGAACAAAATTTCTGAAAGTATATTCAGTCATGGTTTAATGGGAAAAACCTAACATGGATTTAGCCAAGGAAAGTCTGTCTCACTAATCCGCTATATTTTTTTTAAGGTGTGAATAAAAAGGCAGATAAAGGTGAGCCAATTGATAAAGTGTATCTAGATTTTCAGAAAGCCTTTGACAAGGTCCCTCATGAGAGGCTCTTGGCGAAATTAAAACGTCATGGGATAGGAGGTAGTGTACTATTGTGGACTGGAAACTGGTTAAAATATAGAAAAAGGACCCTGACTTAGAAGTGAGGTTCATGACTGTCATGGTATGCATAAAATTAACACACAACCAGACTACCTAAGAGCCTAATACATCCAACGAACAAATCTCTTAATTAATAAATATAACACCCACAATGGTTTTATTTAACTCTCTCTTTCTTTTTTGCATTTTTATGCATTTGAAGGACGAAGTACCAAATATTCCGTCATTCATTAAAGATACGACACATTTTTTGCAGATTCTGCAGAGCTTTAATGTTGTTGAAATATTACCTGGATGGCTACTTTAGATGTAGCATCCCTGTATACCTCTATACCCCAAGATGATGCACTCTCTGTTTTATTTTCTGTATGGGAAGCAAGACCTAGGCCACATAGAGTGCCAACTAAGTTTCTGCTATTATTGACAGAATTAGCCTTGAAACAGAATTATTTTGTTTTCAAGCATGATTTTTATCAGCAGATCTCTGGTACTGCAATGGCTGCCACCTTTGCACCATCATTGGTTAACTTATTTATGGCCTCTTTTGAGAAACAGTGGGTATATCCTTGCCATTTTGCTACTTTTATTCAAGGTTGGTTCAGATACATTGACGACATCTTTTTGTTGTGGAGTGGAATACGTGAACGTTTGAATGATTTTTTTTTTTTTATTATTTGAACAGCTGTGATGTGAATATTAAGTTTGAAATCAATGTTCAACATAGGTCGATTCATTTTTTGGATGTCAAAGTTACCAAAGTAATAAATTCATTTCATACTACTGTTTATATGAAACCCACTGACTGATAAAAATACTATTTTGCATTTTTCTAGTTTCCACCCTGAACATCTTAAACGGAGTTGACCATATTCTCAATTATTGAGATGTCGCCGTATTTGTTCATTGGATGATGAATTTAAAATACAAGCTAATGCTATGTTGACTAGGTTTCAAGAGCGGGGTTATCCTGATGGAGTTTTGCGGAAGGCATATAAAAGGGCACGTTATAATCATCGAGAGTGGCTATTGATGCCTAAAGTGCAAAATTCAGTGGTGTCTGTTCAGTCTACATTATACCCAGTGACATGCGTATTGCAGCATTCAAGCTTATCTAGTAGTTTTGCGGCGTCGATTCGCAGAAGATGGAAATTGATACAAACTCATCCTAAGTTTTTGAATAGCCCTTTACGTGTGACATACAGTAGGGGGAGAAATTTTAGGGATATACTTTGTTCAGCAGTATCTCCGTCATCTTGTGCACAGGAAGTTTTGGGACATGTTAAATGTGGACATTGTATCTTTTGCCCATTGATGGCAGAAGAGAAGAGTTTTCAACACCAGGATGTCAACTATATATTGAAAAGCACTACCACATGCACTACTTCCTTCATGATCTATGTTATAAGATGTCCGTGTATGAAAATATATGTAGGCAAAACTACTCGTCCATTAAAAGTGAGATTGGCAGAGCACAAGTACAGTATTAAGAAAATGAATGTTGATACTGCACTGATAACTCATTGCTCTATGTTATCACATGATTTTGGAGATTTACATTGCAGTGTATTGGAACATGTTCCAGCAAATATTCGAGGAGGAGACAGAGGGCGTTTGTTGCTACAAAAAGAACAACAATGGATCTACAAATTGAATGCTTTAGTTCCTTGTGGTTTAAATGATAAAATAGAATGGACATTATTTTTTGAGCTTTGTTTAAGTCTTTTTTGTCAGAGTTGTTGTGAAGCTCTAATCGCATGCTATGTCTAGTTAGTGTTCTGGTTAGTATAAGTTTTGGGTAGTGGCTCAGAAGAGTGTTCTCATTGGTTGGTTAGCTTGAGGATTGTTCCCATAGGCTGATGGTTTTGTTATAGTCAGTGAGGTCAGACGCCGTTTTTTTAGCGATTCTGAACCCTGGGAGAAGCCGGATATGGCGGATTGAAAAGCTTTCGCTGCTGATTACTTTTTGAAACCCCTGAAGAAGCCTTTGGTGAAACCTGAAGAAGCCTTTGGTGAAACAAAGATCTTTGTTGGGTGGAGTGTTTGCAGCATGGAGGAGTGAGAGACGGGAATGTTAGCGCCTGTTTCTGCAACGGAGAGTATCTGTTAAGTTGTGAACTTTAAGTTGTGAACTTTATGGAGCTGTGTGAAGCTTGGACTGCTGCATTTAAACCTGGGGTCACCAACCTCCAGAGGGCCGCGGGCCGCACAGCCGACTACCGGGAGCCTCGCGGGCCGCACCCCCCTTCTCCCCGCCCCCGCGAAAAAAAACAACAAACGCAAAATTATGAAAACAATGGCTGATCACCTTTATTGAATTTAATGAGATGGCTGATGATTCATGCTAGCAGACAAACGCTTAAAGTCCGGCTTCACAGATGACACTGACAGGAGAAGGGATGCTTGCAGGTGGTCGTCGGTGAGCTGCGAGCGCGTGGATACAATGGCGGGAATCCTTGGCGGGCCGCACGTAATGTTAACCGGGGTAGAGCCTCGCGGACCGCACGAAGGGACCTCGTGGGCCGCATGCGGTCCGCGGGCCGCAGGTTGGTGACCCCTGATTTAAACAGATAAGTGATTGAATATTACTGTTCAAGTTAGGCTATTGCAGTTTCTATCTGTGGCTCTCGTTTGTTTGCAGATGCTGTCGCTTGCCTGCCCATTGGAATGAACGGTTAATTTTTAAAGAAAATTTCTTTGGAATTCATTTTGAGACGCTGCTGAGCTTTAGTATGTAGTGGGAAAGAATAAGCAGTATATTTGGAGTGGGGCTATTAGGTAATGCTGAAAAGTACTTATCAGTATTAATGAATAAATTTAAAGAGGGAAGGTTAGAGATCTGTGATGTAAGTGTTTGCTAGTCCCTATGGTGACGTTTTTGCCAGATGTAGGGCACATAGCTAACCTGAGATCTCATTTACCTTGATGAAAAAAAAAGAAAAAGAGAGTTAAGGGAAACCATTGTGGGTATTATATTTATTAACTAAGAGATCTGTTCGTTGGATGCATAAAATTAACCCATTTGGAGAAACTGCCGAGACAATTTTCTCAATGGAGAAAGGTGGAGTACCACAGGGATCTGTTCTAGGCCCACTGCCTTTTAACATATGACCTGGAAATGGGAACAACAGGTGAGGTGATCAAATTTGCAGACATAAAATTATTCAAAGTTGTTAAATCACAAGAAGATTGTAAAAAATTGCAAGAGGACCTCAAGAAATTGGGAGAATGGGCGTCCAAATGACAGATGAAATTTAATGAGGACAAGTGCAAAGTTATGCACTTGGGGGAGAACAACTCAAACTACAATTACACGACACACGGTTCTACATTGCCACCTGGATTCCTGTCTTGCCCACATTGCCACCTGGATGACCAGTAACTTTCTTCATCTCAACACCTCTAAGACTGCTGCAATCTTGCTCAAGGCCGCAAGGAGTGTCAGTGGGATTTTCGATTGGGAGCCCTTGTCCATCACTGGCCCTCACACTTCTGAATTCCCCAGTCCCCCTGGTGCACTCCCTTTGCAAACCAATCGACATGCAATACAGCCTTTGCCTACTACTCACCAATCTGATGGAGCTCTCTCCCTGATAACCTCAGAAATATAGAGGACCTTACCACCTTCCGAAAAAGGATCAAAACATTTCTTTTAACAGAATATTTCCAAAATAAGATTGAAGCTTCAAACATATACCCTACTTAACCAAAAGGACATATAATTGACAACATTCATGTACTCATACCCAACCTCCAGAATATATCATAAACATGAGATCTGTAATGTAAAGATACACTGTAAATAAGTTTTCTGAAGGCTTGCTTCAAGTTCTAAATGTTTACTATGTTGCTAAGATACTCGATGTGTCAACTTATATTCACTGTAAAATTGCGTTTAATGTAATTTCTGAGTTCCTTGTAAACTGCCTTGATTATGTGGACAAAGCGGTATAGAAAACCTAGAAATAATAATAATAATAATATCTAGGTATAATTCTTGACTCCTCCTTGTCTTTCCAGAATCACCTCCTCTCTCATTCGTCGCTCCTTCTACTACCTCCGACAGATCCATGCCATGCGTCCCTTTCTGTCCACCTCCTCCACTGACCACTCTTCTCATCTCCCTCGTAACGTCACGACTCAATTACGGTAACGTGGTTCTTGAGGGTCTGTCTATCAGCTTCACCACCTTCAGCTTATACAAAACACTACCGCCCAGATTCTTACATATGCCTCCTTACCCTCCTCCTCTCCTCATCCTCCTCCATTGGCTTCCCAGCAGGTACTGTATACCATTCAAACTTCTCACAATAGCACAGAAGACCTTACCTGGTGCTCCCTTCTACCTCTCTGACCTTCTTCACCTCCACTCTCCACATCGTGTCCTCCGCTCCATACAGGCTAACCGTCTTCTGCCTCTCACACCCAGCTAGAATCCACCCGAAACTCTGCCTTCCTTTTCCTTGGCCCTGCCCTATGGAACACCCTCCCTACCAACCTCCGGCTAGAAATTTCTTTCACCCAATTCAAAAGCAAATTGAAAACACATTTGTTCCAAATGGCCTACGATACCATAACCCCCAAAATGTAAAGTTTCCCTTCCTCTCTTTGCTCCTCCTCTTGCCCCACCTGTGCCTTTCCCTCTCTTGCCCCATGTATGACTGTTTAATTAATGCAAAAATGCCTCACAAAATCCAGGATAGTACAAACCACTCAATAACCAAAACACCAAATCCTGAACCCTACTCAAGATTTTTTTTAAGGGATAAGCAGCATGGAATCTGTCTACCTTTTGGAAACCTGATGGGATTGGCCGCTATTGGAAACAGGATACTGGACTTGATAGACCTTTGGCCATTTCTTATGTTCTCTTTGCCTCTGTTGAGAGTTGTAGCTGCTACTCCGAACAGGTAACTACTACTACTAATTGTTTGCATAGCGCTACAAGGCATGCACAGCGCTGTACAGAGACATGTAAGAGACAATCCCTGCTCATAAAGAGTTTACAGTCTAGTCAAGCTAGACAACACACCAACTGGGGACTAGGATATATCTAGGGGAATGGTAAGGAAACAGATAGGAGGTGAGCAGAAGACTAGTGGATCAGGTTACTCCCTCTATGCCTTTGTTTAGGGTTGTAACTGCTGCACCCCTTTATTTTTTGAGGTATAAAAGTTGTTGGAGTTTGCTTTGATTCCACCCTCGTGCCATAAAAGGGTCTTCTGTGCCTGTCTCATGACCTTTTGAATTCCATCACTGTTTTTGCCCCCACAGCCTCTGTCTGGAGGGCATTCTAGGCATCCACCACCTTTTCCATAAAAATGTATTTCCTGATGCTGCTCTGAGGTTTACTTCCTTGCGGTTTCATTTCATGTCCTCTAGTTCTATTGCCTCCCCGTCTTGGAAAAAAGGTTTGTTTGTTCATTAATAACTTTCAAGTATTTAAATGTCTATGATGTCTCCACTGTCCCTCCTTTCCTCTAATGTATACATATTCAGGTCTTCAAAGTTTCTTCTCATATGATTTTGGTCATCTTCCTGTGAAACGCTTCAGGTCTTTTTTTATATCCTTTGCAAGGTTTGGTCTCTGAAACCGAACACTATACTCCAAGTGAGGTCTCACCATCTTTTACTACTTCTTCCCTTCCGCTGCTCTCAGCACCTTCAGGTCCTCACATACTATCTTCCTGAGCTCCTTCTCTTGGTCTGTACACATCAGCCTCTCGCCCCTACTGCATTGCGCTCCTTTGTATTTCTGAATTACAAGTGCATCACCCTGCACATCAAATATTAACTGCCAAACATTAAAACCATTCTTCTACCTTCCTAGTCCACTTTTAATTGAAGTGAGGGAGTGGCCTTGTGGTTAGGGCAGCAGCCTAGAGTCAAAAAGACCAAGGCACAAATCCCACTGACACTCCTTGCGGCCTTGGGCAAGCCACTTAACCCTCCACTGCCTCAGGTACAAACTTAGATTGTGAGCCCTTTGGCGACAAGGAAATGCCTAAGATACCTTAATATTACTGACCTTGATCTTCTCCTGGAAAATCGTGAGCTAAATGCTAATAATAAATAAATAATTGGTGGTATGCATGCCTGCAGACATTCTTAGGATTGGGGAACCCTATCTGTGATTCTATTGATGCCATTGATTATGACAGGAAATGTATTTAGGGTTCTCTAGTATGAAAAACTCAGTGGATTCACATAACCCATCCAATTGCCTTTGTGGAGTTGCACTTGCAGATATATCTTTTTTTGATCTGATAGCTCGGGATCATCAATTCCAATGTGATTCAGGCAGGTGTCGTATATGAAATGAGTGTGAGATCTCAGCTCAGTTCAGAGTTGACAAAGGCCCATATTGTTAAAACCATTGTCACGGTTTGCACTGATTGGCAGTACTATATAGAGTGAATTATTCGTTCTCTCTTAGGAGCAGGAATAAGGTACACTAGCAGTGCGTTGTGGGAAGCCTGAACTAACATGGCTTGTGCTGTATTTGCTCGATGGATAAATAGAAGGGTTCATTTTCCAATGCTGTCACTCACCTATAACGAGTACTTAAAAAATAAAAGACACAAGTGCATTGGGTGAATAACAATAGGCAAATGCAATGAACTCTGAACAGAGAAATACTTGCAAGCACTAATAAATGAAAATATCTGGCCATATTAATTGATAATATTCGGCCAATATGCACCAGTCTAAACAGGGCAGACACTGGTATGAATTAAATAAGATTTGGAACCAAAAAGAATGTCGTCCTTCCACTCTATAAAGTCCTTGTCAGGTGACATTTGCACTATGGATTTCTGTTTTGGGCACTCATCCTCAAAAAAGGACAAAGGCAGAGCAGTAAATTAATGGGGGGGGAGGGGGCACTCAGGACTTACGTATGCTGAATGATTGCCCTTAGAGAAAAGAAACTGAGGAAGGATTTAATTATCACGTAGAACTAATGGGCCTCACAGGGATATTTCCAGTGATTTCTCTACATCAAGTGCAAAAAACAAAGCTTGGGATCACCCTCTAAGATTAAAGAGAGAAAGACTTTACTATCTCCAGAGCAGGAAAAAGTCTCATTATCAACATTTGGCCAGGGGAGACAAGAAGTAGTTTCAAAAGCTTTTAAGAGAAAAAGATCTGTGATTGAGACCAATGTAAGACTTTATAGTCAAGTGTGGATCCAAGGCTCTCAGCCACACTACGGGAAAGCACCGGGCTGCTGACCTAGCCACAGGTATAGCAGGTTTTCTACAGCACAGAATGACTGGACTGAAAGAGCCTGGCCTTCCTTACCATCTGAGCAACTTTAAAACAAGATAAGTAAAATGGTTTAACTCATGCCAACAGCATTCTTCCCTTTTTAAAAGGCAAAGTTGCATAAAAGCAAAGAGCTACCAGAATGGCAGTTACATCCTAGCAAAGAAAATTAATCCAAAACATGAAACAAAGTGTTTCCCAAAGGCTCTGTCATGCGCTTCTAGCTGATGAAGGTTCTTTCCACTGCTCACATTGCCTACATCAAACAATGGAATATTTCACCTGCTCAGTAGTTACCATTTTCATATAGGGTTGGTTTCCTGAATCTGCAGTGAGAAAGGTGTTAGCGTTGTTGCTAGACAAAAACCTTTAATACTGAAAATCACTGAAGTGTAATGAGATTCTAACACAAGTTGGGGTTTATCTGACTTTGAAAATACTCTGTTCTGTGATTTTAAATCAATATTGTTAATATCCATCCCGGTGGAAAAGCATGCTACTATTAATGCTGCCGTTACCTATCATCTGAACAGTGCTACAAGTCACACGCAGCACTATTGTTAATATCCATCCCGGTGTAAAAGCATGCTACTATTACTGCTGCCGTTACCTATCATCTGAACAGTGCTACAAGTCACACGCAGCACTATTGTTAATATCCACCCCGGTATAAAAGCATACTGCTATTACTGCTGCCATTACTTATCATCTGAACAATGCTACAAGCCATACGCAGCACTATTCTTAATATCCATCCCGGTGTAAACGCATGCTACTATTACTGCTGCCGTTATCTATCATCCGAACAGTGCTACAAGCCATACGCAGCACTATTGTTAATATCCATCCCGGTGTAAAAGCATACTGCTATTACTGCTGCCATTACCTATCATCTGAACAGTGCTACAAGTCACACACAGCACTATTGTTAATATCCATCCCGGTGTAAAAGCATGCTACTATTACTGCTGCCATTACTTATCATCTGAACAGTGCTACAAGCCATACGCAGCACTATTGTTAATATCCATCCCGGTGTAAAAGCATGCTACTATTACTGCTGCCGTTACCTATCATCTGAACAGTGCTACAAGTCACATGCAGCACTATTGTTAATATCCATCCCTGTGTAAAAGCATACTGCTATTACTGCTGCCATTACTTATCATCCGAACAATGCTACAAGCCATACGCAGCACTATTGTTAATATCCATCCCGGTGTAAAAGCATACTGCTATTACTGCTGCCGTTACCTATCATCTGAACAGTGCTACAAGCCATACGCAGCACTATTCTTAATATCCATCCCGGTGTAAAAGCATACTGCTATTACTGCTGCCGTTACTTATCATCTGAACAGTGCTACAAGTCACACGCAGCACTATTTATTGTTAATATCCATCCCGGTGTAAAAGCATGCTACTATTACTGCTGCCGTTACCTATCATCTGAACAGTGCTACAAGTCACATGCAGCACTATTGTTAATATCCATCCCTGTGTAAAAGCATACTACTATTACTGCTGCCATTACTTATCATCTGAACAGTGCTACAAGTCACACGCAGCACTATTGTTAATATCCATCCCTGTGTAAAAGCATACTGCTATTACTGCTGCCGTTACCTATCATTTGAACAGTGCTACAAGTCACACGCAGCACTATTGTTAATATCCATCCCGGTGTAAAAGCATACTACTATTACTGGTGCTGTTACCTATCATCTGAACAGTGCTACAAGCCATACGCAGCACTATTCTTAATATCCATCCCGGTGTAAAAGCATACTGCTATTACTGCTGCCGTTACCTATCATCTGAACAGTGCTACAAGTCACACGCAGCACTATTGTTAATATCCATCCCTGTGTAAAAGCATACTGCTATTACTGCTGCCGTTACTTATCATCTGAACAGTGCTACAAGCCATACGCAGCACTATTGTTAATATCCATCCCGGTGTAAAAGCATGCTACTATTACTGCTGCCGTTACCTATCATCTGAACAGTGCTACAAGTCACACGCAGCACTATGGTTAATACCACCCCGGTATAAAAGCATACTGCTATTACTGCTGCCGTTACTTATCATCTGAAGAGTGCTACAAGTCACACGCAGCACTATTGTTAATATCCATCCCGGTGTAAAAGCATACTGCTATTACTGCTGCCGTTACCTATCATCTGAACAGTGCTACAAGTCACACGAAGCACTATTGTTAATATCCATCCTGGAGTAAAAGCATGCTACTATTACTGCTGCCATTACTTATCATCTGAACAGTGCTACAAGTCACACGCAGCACTATTCTTAATATCCATCCCGGTGTAAAAGCATACTGCTATTACTGCTGCCGTTACTTATCATCTGAACAGTGCTACAAGCCATACGCAGCACTATTCTTAATATCCATCCCAGTGTAAAAGCATGCTACTATTACTGCTGCCGTTACCTATCATATGAACAGTGCTACAAGTCACACGCAGCACTATTGTTAATATCCATCCCGGTGTAAAAGCATACTACTATTACTGGTGCTGTTACCTATCATCTGAACAGTGCTACAAGTCACACGCAGCACTATTCTTAATATCCATCCCGGTGTAAAATCATACTACTATTACTGGTGCTGTTACTTATCATCTGAACAGTGCTACAAGCCAGATGCAGCACTATTCTTAATATCCATCCCAGTGTAAAAGCATACTGCTATTACTGCTGCTGTTACTTATCATCTGAAGAGTGCTACAAGTCACACGCAGCACTATTGTTAATATCCATCCCTTTGTAAAAGCATACTGCTATTACTGCTGCCGTTACTTATCATCTGAACAGTGCTACAAGCCATACGCAGCACTATTGTTAATATCCATCCCGGTGGAAAAGCATACTGCTATTACTGCTGCCGTTACCTATCATCTGAACAGTGCTACAAGCCACACGCAGCACTATTGTTAATATCCATCCCTGTGTAAAAGCATACTGCTATTACTGCTGCCGTTACTTATCATCTGAACAGTGCTACAAGCCATACGCAGCACTATTGTTAATATCCATCCCGGTGTAAAAGCATACTGCTATTACTGCTGCCGTTACTTATCATCTGAACAGTGCTACAAGCCATACGCAGCACTTTTGTTAATATCCATCCCGGTGTAAAAGCATACTGCTATTACTGCTGCCGTTACCTATCATCTGAACAGTGCTACAAGTCATACGCAGCACTATTGTTAATATCCATCCTGGTGTAAAAGCATACTGCTATTACTGCTGTCGTTACCTATCATCCGAACAGTGCTACAAGTCACACGCAGCACTATTGTTAATATCCATCCCGGTGTAAAAGCATGCTACTATTACTGCTGCCATTACTTATCATCTGAACAGTGCTACAAGTCACACGCAGCACTATGGTTAATATCCATCCCGGTGTAAATGCATGCTACTATTACTGCTGCCATTACTTATCATCTGAACAGTGCTACAAGTCACACGCAGCACTATGGTTAATATCCATCCCGGTGTAAAAGCATACTACTATTACTGCTGCTGTTGCTTATCATCTGAACAGTGCTACAAGTCACACACAGCACTATTCTTAATATCCATCCCGGTGTAAAAGCGTACTGCTATTACTGCTGCCATTACCTATCATCTGAACAGTGCTACAAGTCACACGCAGCACTATTGTTTTTTTTTTAACTTTATTTATACAATTTCAACATAATACAGACGGAAAAAACAAAACATTCCAAACAGTATATGATATTGTTTTCCAATCAAGAAATCCATAGTCCACATCAAGGAGAAGCTACATCAAATAGTAAAGGAAAATAGAACCACAAAGGCTCTGAAATATATTTTCTTTCTTGAAGCTCAATAAACATAGTCAAGCGGGTACAATAAAAATGACCTATTTATCCTTAAGGAAATTCTCCAACTGTTCCGCTTCAGAAAACTCATAGCAGTTGCCATGGAATACTACCTGACATTTACAAGGAAACTTAAGGTAAAATAAAGCACCAAGGGCCAACACTCGGGGTCGCAATTATCATCTGAAGAGTGCTACAAGAGATACGCAGCACTGCACAGTGTGCATACATGTGAAAGACAGTCTCTGCTTAACAGAGCCCACGATCTATGCAACACAGAGACATATAACAAACTGGAACTAGGGGAGAACCCACATGGGTGGTAAACAGGAGAATATGGGGGTCAGGATCC
The DNA here is from genome assembly GCA_033557465.1 of Ichthyophis bannanicus. NCBI lineage: Eukaryota > Metazoa > Chordata > Amphibia > Gymnophiona > Ichthyophiidae > Ichthyophis > Ichthyophis bannanicus. The sequence goes on from CM066047.1 coordinate 7,367,383, forward strand.
AAAAGCACAGTGCTAAGGGGTACTGTACAAAGACTAAAAGGAAAATACACTAATTTCTTTATGTAAAATTACAAAGTATTTCAATTCTAAAAATTTTGAACAGTAAAATTGCTGAGAGATGGCACAGAAAATTGTTCTACAACATGCTGATTAAAATGCTTTACAAAGATCAGCAATAACTGCCAATTACAAGCTGAAACCTAATTTATTTCTTTCAGTCATTTACATGTTATAGAAGTACAATAATTTAACACAAAAATAAGGTAAGTAGAAAATACCTAGGTGTAAATTCACTCATTTTGTAGTCAGAATCAGACAGAGATCAATAGCTCTCAAAGCTAGAGCAGCTGCATAGAGGTGGTAAAAGGTCAGCAGTGTCATTGTACAGAATCACCTGTTCGGTAAAGGGGAAACCTAGTGAAGAAGAGAACAGTGGGATTTATCTGGCCTTCAGAAATGAGAATGCACTTGCTGAGGGCAGGGGAGAGTTTGCTCCTGGAAGCGGAATTTGCTTAGACGTGTCCCTCTGGAAAGAGGGAAGACAGCCATTGCATGCTAGGAATTGTCTCTGGCTGAGGGATGAAAGAGGCCAGGTTGGCGACCATTGTATTGAAGTGACTGCCGCACTTTAGCGGCTACAGTAACCACCACAAAGCTGTATATACTAAGGAATTCTTGCCCTAGGACTAGTGTAAATGACTGCAGTTAGATTTTGCAACAAAATGTTAATTACAGTATTTTATATCTACACATGCTCTTTTGTGCTCAGTCTAAGTGCACCCCATCAAGCAACATGGGTATTTTTACACTGATCAGTATTTTATTTATGTGTGCAAATGACTAAAATAACCCCTAGGTAGGCATGAATTTGAAACGTAAAGTGCACACCTGCCTATAAAATGACCTCCCTTCTATCCAAATGGGAAAAAAGCTGCTTGTTGCCATCTACAAAATCTTTAGTCTACATCTTTAAGTCATTATTCCCTTGTCCATAAAGAAAGAGTGTTCAGTGGACAAGGCATGTTCCCTTATATACACCATGCTATCTTCAAATCATTAAAGTAATCAGTAATACCTGAAGATTGGAGGATGGCCAATGTAATGCCAATTTTTAAAAAGGGTTTTAGGGGTGATACAGGAAACTACAGACCAGCAAGCCTGACATCAGTACTGGGGGAAAAATGATAGAAAAACGCTGAACTCAAGACAAGAGATACAATCCGATATCTAGGCATCACCCTAGATCAGCGATTAGATATGACAACCCACGTAAAGACCGTTACAAGATCAATATACCACAAGATATGAACCCTCCGCCACCTCCGCCCACTACTTGATTTTTCAGACTATCGAACGATATTTCAAGCCCTAGTGATCCCACACCTAGACTTCGCAAACACCATCCTCCATGGCCTACCACAAGCAACCCTCAGTCCGCTTCGGCTGGCCATGAACTCAGCTGCCAGGGTTCTCACAGGTGTATCAAGATCGGAACATATAACTCCAGTAATGAAAAATTTACACTGGCTACCTCTACAAGCCCGAATTCAATACAAGGTACTAGTCATGACTTTCAAGGCACTGAAGAATCAATCTCCCACACCAATCAGCAAACTGATTAACAACATCCCCGATAACAGAATCAGAAGACCTGCACTACTGAACATGTTAACAGTCCCTAAGTTTACCACAAGGTGCACAAAGGCAACTACCAATAGAGCCTTTTCGATTTATGCTCCGACAGCCTGGAATGACCTTCCCACCTGTATTCGATCCATATCGAGCCTCACCACATTCAGAAAAGCAATAAAACTCCATCTGTTTCAAATCCACTATCCTGAAACCAGTCCCGAAAAACACAAGTCGCACGCACTCACCCCCCACCTTAACTATCCCAACCCCCTAACCCAACATGAGAATGGTTAGTCGCTCCTCGCCCTATAGTTATTATCCGGTTCCCACTTGACCTAGCTATGCTCACCCGTAGATCTTAAGTATTAGTGTATATAGCTCTATGTAAATATTATGTATATATCGTGTAAATAGTTTCCCCAGTTATCCCCTTCATGATTGTCCCCCTGTTCTATGTAAGCACATTGTGATATTAATGCATTGTTGCACTGTTCAGTTCTAATGTAAACCGCACTGATTTCAATAGCGCGGTATATAAGAAATAAAAATAAATAAATAAATAAATAAATTATAAACAACAAAATTTCTGAACATGTAGATAGTCATGGTTTAATGGGAGATAGCCAACATAGTTTTACCCAGAGAAGGTCTTGTCTTACTAATCTGTTATATTTTTTTGAAGGTGAAAATAAACAGGTAGACAAAGGTGGCTCGGTTGTTGTAGTGTAATCTGGATTTTCAGAAAGCCTTTGACAAGATCCTTCATGCGATACGAAGCATAGTACTATTGTGGATCAAGAACTGGTTAAAAGACAGAAAGCAGAGGGTAGGGCTAAATGGCCAATTTTCCCATGGAGAAAAGTGAATAGTGGAGTACCCCAGGGATCTGTGCTGGGTCCACTGCTTTTTAACATATTCGTTAATGACCCGGAAATGGGAATAACGAGTGAGGTAATCAAATTTGCAGATGACACAAAATTATCAAAGTTGTCAAACCCAGAGGATTGTGAAAAATTGCAAGAGGACCTTAATAAATTGAAAGACTGGACGTTCAAATGGCAGATGAAATGGTTCCACGATGCAAGGTTCCACATTAGGAACCACCACCCAGGAAAAAGATTTAGGCATCATCGTGGATAACACGTTGAAACTCTCTGCCCAGTGTGCAGTGGTGGCCAAGAAAGCAAATAGAGTAGTTACTCACCTGTAACAGGTGTTCTCCAGGAGCAGCAGGAATCAGTCCTCACATATGGGTGACGTCGGCGCCGACGGAGCCCTCGCGGAGCAATTTCCCCAGCTTTCAAAGAAAGCCTTTGGGAATGCAGTGCGCATGCGCGGTCCACTTCCCGCCCAAGGGTGCCATCTTGCTCAGTCTGATGACATAGCTAAAAGACAGCAAAAAAATTAGCAAAAACGAAATGAAAGGACTGCAACTCCAAGGGGAGGAGGGAGGGTTGTGAGGACTGATTCCTGCTGCTCCTGGAGAACACCTGTTACAGGTGAGTAATTACTCTTTCTCCAGGACCAAGCAGGAAGTCAGTCCTCACATATGGGACTCCCTAGCCAGGGCCGGATTTACCTTGAGTGAGGCCCTACGCCAACAAAAATTGTGGGCCCCCAGCAGGGGCGGCCCAAGGGGGGTGCGGACCTCATTTGCATAAGGGGCCTCATTTGCATAAATATTTGCATAATGTTACCATATACTAACTTTTAGTAAACGTGCCTCTTAATGAGTGTATGGATAAAGAAAGACTAAAAGATTTCTACATTACTATAATCCAGTGCCAACTGCCAGACACATTAGGAACTACTACAAACACTGCCCATAGTAAACCCGCCGTATCCTAACAGCACTACCAGGACTCACAAAGCACCATACTCTACCAATCAAAAGGCAACACTGCAAATATTAAACCAATACATTTCAGAGAACAACAATACATGACCTACTGGGGAAAGAGAACAAGTGGCAATGTCAAACAGGAATTATATAAACAGAACACCTCAGCTCAGTTACACATGCAGAACATAGACCATCACCAAACAAGTAATCACAATTTAGAAATAGGAAGACAATAATTAAACTGGGAATCCCAAAAGCCAAACTTGGAATGTACAACACTGTAGAAATAAAACTATACATTAATTTGCTCTTGTACTAAACAAAGCACAGATGTTAATGATGCACATTTACCAGAGCTGACATATTCCAATTAATAAATTCAAAATAAAGAGATATTTTTCTACCTTTTGTGCATTTTTTTCAGCTGCAATTGCTCCAGCCACTTTCTTCTGGTTTCTTCGTGTCTTCTGCTAACTCTCCATCGTCTGCTGTCCATTTGTCCTTTCTTCTCTCTTCTAGATTTTTTTCCATTCTCTCTCTACATCTGCTTTAACATACTAATCTTTCTCCTTTTGCTCTTTCCTCATTCCTATTTCATCCACTCAAATATTACCCCTCCATCCTCAATCCCCACTTACTCTCCCAATACCCGGCCAATTGTAGATTTTTTATCCCTCCCACACAAAATATTTTTCCCTTCTCCATTTTACTCTTCCAGCCCCATCCCATTCTAATCCTCCCCCAACATCAGCTCCCTTCTAGTTCCAGCCTCACCCAGCATCCATTCCCTTCTAGTCCCTGCATCAGCCCATTTCCAGTCCTAGCCATCCATCAGCCCATTTCCAGTCCTAGCCCCCCCATCACCCCACTTACAGTCCTTAACCCCCCATCACCCCATTTTCAGTCCTTAACCCCCCATCACCCCATTTTCAGTTTAAGCCCCCCTATAACCCATTACCAGTCCTAACCCCCCATCAGCCCACTTCCAGTCCTAACCCCATCAACCCATTTCCAGTCAGCCCCCCATAGCCCCTTGCCAGTCCTACCCCCCCCCCATCAGCCCACAGCCCATTACCAGTCTTAACCCCATCATCCCACCTCCAGTTTTAACCCCCCAGCCCATTTCCCGTCCTAGCCCCCCATAGCCCATTACCAGACAACCCCCAACAGCCCACAGCCCATTACCAGTCATAACCCCCCCCAAGCCCATTACCAGTCCTAACCCCCCCCAACAGCCCATGACCAGTCCTAACCCCATCAGCCCACCACCAGTCTTAACCCCCCAGCCCATTTCCAGTCCTAGCCCCCCCATAGCCCATTACCAGACAGCCCCCATCAGCCCACAGCCCATTACCAGTCTTAACCCCCCCCAAAGCCCATTGCCAGTTCTAAGCCCCCCACAACAGCCCACAGTCCATTACCAGTCCTAACCCCATCAGCCCACCTCTAGCCTTAACCCCCCCAGCCCAGCCCATTTCCAGCCCCAGCCCCCCAATAGCCCATTACCAGCCCTACCCCCCCCCAGTCCATTTCCAGCCCCAGCCCCCCCCATAGCCCATTACCAGTCCTTCCCCCCCCCATAGCCCATTACCAGTCCTACCCCCCCCCCCATAGCCCATTACCAGTCCTACCACCCCCCCATAGCCCATAGCCCATTACCAGTCCTACCCCCCCCGATAGCCCATTACCAGTCCTACCCCCCCCCCCATCGCCCATTACCAGTCCTACCCCCCCCCCGGCCTAAAGTAAAATTTAATTAAAAAAAAAAACCTGGTGGCTGCCGCCGCGGGGCCCCCTCTGCTGCCGCGGGGGCCCCGTCTACAAGCTGGTCGGGTCCGGTCGGGTCGGGTCGGGTCGGGTCCGGTCGGGTCTCTCTCCCTCCCTCGCTGCAGGCTGCGAGAGACGCGTCTCTCGCAGCCTGCAGCGAGGGAGGGAGGGAGAGAGACCCGACCGGACCCGACCCGACCAGCTTGTAGATGGGGCCCCCGCGGCAGCAGAGGGGGCCCCGCGGCGGCAGCCACCAGGTTTTTTTTTTAAATTAATTTTTACTTTAGGCCGGGGGGGGTATCCTACCCCCCCCGGCCTAAAGTAAAATTTAATTTAAAAAAAAAACCTGGTGGCTGCCGCCGCGGGGCCCCCTCTGCTGCCGCGGGGGCCCCGTCTACAAGCTGGTCGGGTCGGGTCGGGTCCGGTCGGGTCTCTCTCCCTCCCTCGCTGCAGGCTGCGAGAGACGCGAAGGGAGAGCGTCTCCTTGCGTCTGTGTTAAGCCCGCAGGGGCTGATGGGAAATCCCATCAGCCCCTGCGGGCTTAACACAGACGCGAGGAGACGCTCTATCTTCGCGTCTCTCGCAGCCGGGAGGGAGGGAGGGAGACGAGACGAGACCCGACCCGACCCGACCAGACCATCTTGTAGACGGGGCCCCCGCGGCAGCAGAGGGGGCCCCGCGGCGGCAGCCACCAGGATTTTTATTAATCGAGTTAAAAAAAAAAACTGGTTCTATTTTTGGTGGGCCCCTGCCGGTTGTGGGCCCTACGCCATGGCGTACATGGCGTATACGTAAATCCGGCCCTGTCCCTAGCTTAAGGCTACCGGAGACCTCAAGTGGAAAAATGAGCTCCCTCTAGCTCAGTAGCACAGAAGGAAGGAATCTTCTCTGAAAACGCCCCCGACCGGTAGCCCAACACCAGGGCCGGAGGGTAGGAGTTGCCTAAACCCCAAAGAGATTATGGAGGACTGCCTGTCCGAAAGCACTGTCCCTGCGGGACTCCCTCTCCAGGCAGTAATGGGCCGCAAAAGTCTGGCTTGAAGACCAAGTAGCGGCCCGGCAGATGTCTGCCAACGGAACATAGCGGAGATGAGCCACTGACGCAGCCTTTGCCCTAACACGATGAGCCGTGACTCGACCCTCCAACGAGAGGCCGGCCGCCCCATAAGCCCAAGCGATACAGTCAGCAACCCATATGGACAAAGTATGCTTGGAGACAGGTAGCCCCAACTTATTGGGGTCAAAAGAAACGAAGAGCTGAACAGCCCTCCTATGCTCCCGCGTACAGTCAAGGTAGAAGGATAAGGCCCTCCTACAGTCCAGGGTATGCAGGACCATTTCAGCCCGGCTGGTGTGCGGCCTGGGAAAGAAGGTCGGAAGAACCACCTCCTGGTTGAGGTGAAAAGGGAATACCACTTTTGGAAGAAACTTAGGTTGAGTCCGTAAGACTACCCTATTCCTGTAGAACCTAGTGTAAGGAGGATCAGACACTAGGGCTTGCAGTTCACTAACGCGCCTAGCAGAGGTAAGGGCCACCAAGAAGAAGGTTTTCCAGGAAAGAAAACGAAGAGGGCAGGTAGCCATAGGTTCAAAGGGTGGACAGGTAAGCCGCTGCAAGACCACATTCAGATCCCATTCAGGGGCTGGTGGGCGCAAAGGAGGCTTAAGGAGAAGGAGGCCTCAGAAAAAACGAGCCACCAAAGGGTGGTTGGAAAGAGGCCTGCCATCCACCGGTGCGTGATGCGCAGAGAGAGCACTGAGGCGGACCCTGACAGAGTTGGACTTAAGGCCCAGATTGGTGAGGTAAAGCAAATATTGCAAGACCACTGCCACCAAGCAGGAGAAGGGATTCTCAGACTGCTGAGCACACCACACGGAGAACCGATGCCACTTAAGAGCGTAGGACTTCCGGGTGGAGGGCCGTCTGGAGGCCAAAACGACCTCTTCCACCTCCTGAGGCAGCAGGAGGGGAGCAAGGACTACCCTTTCAGCAGCCAGGCCATCAGATGAAGGGACAGGAGATCGGGTTGAAACCCCAGAGGAAGAGGAGTGTCCACCGCCAGCTGCATCAGAAGCAGGAACCAGGGCTGTCTCGGCCACCGAGGAGCCACTAGGATCATTGAGGCTCTGTCTCTGAGAACCTTGAAGAGCGTGCGAGACACCAGTGGCGTGGGAGGAAAGGCATACAAGAGGCCTATGGACCATGGAATCAGAAAAGCATCCGCCGCTACTCTGAGAGGATGCGGTTGTCGAGAGCAGAATCTGGGAAGCTGCCGGTTCAGAGGACTGGCAAACAGATCCATGGTGGGGAGGCCCCACTTGAGAAAGATCCGCTGAACCACCAATGGATCCAACCTCCACTCGTGTGGTAGGAGGATCCTGCTTAGCTTGTCTGCCAGGTAATTTTCCTGACCTGGGAGATAGACAGCTTTGAGGAGGATGCCATGGTGGATGGCCCAAGAGCACAGTTTTTGTGCCTCCTGACAGAGAAGGAAGGAGCCTGTTCCACCTTGTTTGTTCACGTAGAACATTGCAACTTGATTGTCCGTCTGGACCAGCACAAACTGGTGAGAAGTGAGGTGGGAGAAGGCTCTCAGAGCTAGGCGGATGGCTCTGAGCTCCAGGAAGTTTATCTGCTGAGCAGACTCCCAAGGAGTCCAGAGGCCTTGAGTACATGTCCCTTGGCAATGTGCTCCCCAACCCAGGAGAGAAGCATCGGTTGTTAGCACCTGAGAAGGCTGAGGAGATTGAAAATCTACCCCCAGCAGCAGGTTTGGCAGATGAAGCCACCACCGCAGAGAAGAGACCAGCAGGTCGGATACCTGTACTGAGTCCGCCAGGCTCCCCGTGGCCTGATGCCATTGAGTGCGAAGGCACCACTGAGCAGGTTGCATGTTCAGGCGTGCATTGAGGGTCACATGGACCGTGGAAGCCATATGGCCGAGCAGTCTCAGAAATTCCCTTGCAGAGACCAGGGAATTGCTGTGAAAGTGGCTGGCGAGATCCATGAGCCTGTGTGCTCTGTCTAGAGGCAGGAAGGCACGCGCCTGAAGTGTGCTCAACCTTGCGCCGATGAATTCGAGATTTTGAGAGGGGAGCAAAGTGGACTTTGCGAAGTTTATGACAAAGCCCAAGTGCTGGAGCAGAGTTACAGTGCAATGAGTGGCCTGAGTGGCCTCTTGGGAAGACTGGGCCCTGATGAGCCAGTCGTCCAGGTATGGGAACACAAAAAGGCCTTGAAGTCTTAGATAGGCCGCCACCACTGCTAGGCATTTGGTGAACACCCTGGGGGCGGAGGATAGGCCAAAGGGCAGTACTCTGTACTGATAATGATTTCCTCCCACAACAAACCTCAGATATTGTCTGTGGTCTGGATGAATAAGGATGTGAGTATAGGCATCCTTCAGATCTAAGGAGCATAGCCAGTCTCCCTGCTGGAGGTAGGGCAGCAGGATTCCAAGGGTAAGCATCTTGAACTTTTCCCTGGCCAGGAACTTGTTGAGGTTTCGCAAGTCCAGGATGGGTCTGAGGCCTCCTGTTCTTTTTGGAATCAGAAAGTACCTGGAATAAAAGCCTTGACCCCTCAGGTGGTGGGGCACCGGTTCCACAGCCTGTTCCTGAAGAAGACTTGCTAACTCCTGAAGGAGTAAGTTCCTGTGCAAAGGGAGTCTTGGAGGCTCCCCTGGAAAGTAGGAGGGAGGTACCTGGTGAAAGTGTAGAAGATAGCCTTTTTGAACTATATGAAGTACCCAGGTATCTGATGTGATGGCTGACCACCTGTGGGCAAAGTGGACCAGCTGGCCTCCTGTGCTGAGAGAAACCAGCGGAGGGAAAGAGGCTATGCTGAAGGAGTCAAAAACCCCCACCCTGCTGAGCAGGGGCCGGTGTTGTGGGCTTGGGGGCCTGCTACCTACGGGACCCATTACCCCGTCCCTTGGCCTGCTGACCCTTTTGGGGAGCTGCTGAGGCCTGATACTGAGGGTAGTGTTTATAGGCAGCCGCCTTCCTCGGGTAAAAGGGCTTTTTCCCCGAGCCCTTCTTCTTTTGAGAAGGGGCAGAGGTTTTTCTGGATAGCCTAGTCCTGGTCAGAGTCTCGGTCTTGATCTGTGCAGCCTTTTCAGCCATGGGCTTGCCAAAGAGGTTTTCACCTCTGCAGGGGACATCGACCAACTTGTCCTGTACCCATGGCTCAAGGTCGGATGACTGAAGCCAAGCCTGTCGGCGGGCACCGATGCCGGCTCCGGCTACTCGAGCCGATGCTTCAAAGCCATCGTAGGCTGCTCGAGAGATAAACTTCGAGCACTCTCGAATACCAGTGGACAAGGCTTGGAACCTCTGCAAAGGTTCCTCGGAGAGACCAGCAGAGAACCCGGCAATTTCTTTTGCCAGGTCTCGGAGGTACATGCCCATATAGAGCTGGTAGGTCTGGACCCGACAAGCAAGCATAGAGCCCTGGAAGCACTTCCTATCGAGGGCATCCAGGTTCCGGGCCTCCCGGCCGGGAGGCACAGAGGAGTGCATCTTCTGACTCTTGAGTCGATGCATGGCCGATTCCACCACCATGGAATGGTGTGGTAGTTGTGCCTTTTGGAACCCGGGGCTCTTGCGGACTCGATAAATGGAATCGACCCGCTTGCTTAACACCGGCGCCGACGCCAGGCTCTCCCACATGCGGAAGAGAAGTCGTTCCAGCATAGGAGGAACCGGTACAGTAAAGGCCTCCTTTGGGGGAGAGTCATACTGGAGGGCATCGAGCTCTTCGGCTCGAGGCTCCTCCTCGGGATCCGCGGGGAATGCCAAGGCCTTGGCCATATCCCGCACGAAGTCCGAGAACCAGGTGTCCTCCGGGGGGGGGACCGTCTCCGAGGTTCGGACTCGGGTGAGTCCGATGGGACGCACCGAGTCTGAAAAGTACCAGGTGACTCTTCATCCTCCGTTTCCCAGGCTGACTCCTCGGAGGAGGAATCGAGCGGCTCCGGTCGGGCGGGCACCGATGCTCTCCGCCCAGACGCCGAGGGTGTCGGCGTCGACAACCTCGGTCCCGAAAGGGAGGCCGAGGGAGACCGCGACCGAGGATCGACTCGAGCTCGCATGGACTCGAGGATCGGCTCGGTCTCCGGGGTCGACTTGGACGTCGACGTCCCGGTGGCCGGGGCAGATGCACTGGCGAGGCCAGCGATCAATGCCCGCTGCTGGTCCATGAAGGCAGCCAAACTGCTCTCCAAGGCCGTCAAACTGAGTCCGAGCTCAGGAGACCCAGCAACCCCCGACTCGGGCCCCGACGGCGTCAGGCCCGACGTCGGCTCCTTCGGAGGTGAGTCCATGAGGACTACAGTACTCACGTGTCCAGGCGACTCCATTTCGAGACGAGGATGTTTCGAAGGCCTCTCCGACTCCGAGGACCCGGGACGGCTATCGGGGCTATGCGAACTGGCCCTCGAGGAACCAGGAGCGTCCACCGATGCCGCCCTCGCGGGTTTCTTCTTCCTATGATGTTCCCGGGCAGGAGACCCCCGCTCAGAGGAACTCCGACGATGCTCAGGACCGGAGTCCCAGGACGTCGAAGCCTCTGACGAGGTCTGGGCCCGGCTGGACGCGGAGTCAGAGAAGATTCGTTCTCTTTGATGCTGCCAACTCCCCAACGCTTTGGAGGACATCTTACCACAGATCATCGGGTCATGATCGGGTCCGAGGCAGCGGAGGCAGCAGTCATGTGTGTCGGTAAGAGACATAAGTTTCTTACACCGATCACACTTTTTAAACCCGCTGGCAGCCATCGGGGGAAAAAGGGCCCCTGTGAGGTCAAAAGACAGGGCTGCCAGTGAAAAAGAAAAATTGGCGCGAACGCTTGTCACGAAGGACAAAAATCTGAAAAATAAAGAACGGACCCGTTACCGGCGTAGCGGGTCCGGGCGGGAAAAGGATCCGGCGTCGAATCGAGAAAAGAAGAAGAAATAAAATCAACTTTTTCTGCGGTGATCACAAACAGCGTCTGTAGGGCTTCGCGGAAAAAAGAAGACTGAGCAAGATGGCACCCTTGGGCGGGAAGGGGACCGCGCATGCGCGCTGCAATTCCCAAAGGCTTTCTTTGAAAGCTGAGGAAATTGCTCCGCGAGGGCTCCGTCGGCGCCGACGTCACCCATATGTGAGGACTGACTTCCTGCTTGGTCCTGGAGAAAAGATGCTAGGTATCATAAGGAAAGGAATGGAGAATAAAACAAAGGATATTATAATGCCTCTGTATCGTTTCATGGTGCGACCTCACCTTGAATATTGTGTGCAATTCTGGTCACTATGTCTTAAAAAGGATATAGCAGAATTAGAATAGGTACAGAGAAGAGCCCCAAAATGGTAAAGGGGATGGAAGGATACTCCTATAAGGAGAGGCTTAAAAGGTTAGGGCTCTTCAACCTGGAAAAGAGACGGCTGAGGGGAGATATGATAGAGGTCTATAAATTAATGAGCGGAGTGGAACGGGTAAATGTAGATTGATTGTTTTCATCATCAAAATGTAGAAAGACTAGGGGACATGCAATGACGCTACAGTGTAACCCATATAAGACTAGTAAGAGAAAATATTTTTTCACTCAATGTGTAATCAAATTCCAAAATTCGTTATTGGAGGATGTACAAAAGCTGTTAGTGTAGCTGGGTTTAAAAAAGGTTTGGACAAGTTTGTAGAGGAAAGGTCCATAAACTATTATTAAAGGGGACCTGGGAAATCCACTGCTTGTCCCAATACAAGCATTGCGGAATCTGTGTCTTTTGGGGAAATTGCTAGGTTCTTGTGACCTGGATTGGCCACTGTTGGAAATAGGAGACTGGGCTTGATGGACCTTGGTCTGACCCAGTATGGCATATCTTATGTTCAAATCCTACTACTGTCATGATCACACAGTTCATTCTGCTTTCCAGATCAGCATGGTTTGTGGCACTGGACTTCTCTGTCATATAGGAGAGCTCTATTACTGCCTATCCCAACCTGAAATTCTACTGGGAAAGAATTTTCTAACTTCCAATTCAGCAGCGAGTGTCTCAAATGAGAATATGTCAGAGGTGCTTCTGTAATAAACACAATGCAGATACACTGGCGCTCCTGGCACATGCACAATGCAGATAACACTGGCGCTCCTGGCACATGCACAATGCAGATAACACTGGCGCTCTTGGCACATGCACAATGCAGATACACTGGCGCTCCTGGCACATGCACAATGCAGATAACACTGGCGCTCCTGGCACATGCACAATGCAGATAACACTGGCGCTCTTGGCACATGCACAATGCAGATACACTGGCGCTCCTGGCACATGCACAATGCAGATACACTGGCGCTCCTGGCACATGCACAATGCAGATACACTGGCGCTCCTGGCACATGCACAATTCAGATAACATTGGCGCTCCTGGCACATGCACAATGCAGATAACACTGGCGCTCCTGGCACATGCACAATGCAGATACACTGGCGCTCCTGGCACATGCACAATGCAGATACACTGGCGCTCCTGGCACATGCACAATGCAGATAACACTGGTGCTCCTGGCACATGCACAATGCAGATACAATGGCGCTCCTGGCAAATGCACAATGCAGATACACTGGCGCTCCTGGCACATGCACAATGCAGATACACTGGCGCTCCTGGTATATGCACAATGCAGATACACTGGCGCTCCTGGCACATGCACAATGCAGATAACACTGGCGCTCCTGGCACATGCACAATGCAGATACACTGGCGCTCCTGGCACATGCACAATGCAGATAACACTGGCGCTCCTGGCACATGCACAATGCAGATAACACTGGCGCTCCTGGCACATGCACAATGCAGATACACTGGCGCTCCTGGCACATGCACAATGCAGATAACACTGGCGTTCCTGGCACATGCACAATGCAGATACACTGGCGCTCCTGGCACATGCACAATGCAGATAACACTGGCGCTCCTGGCACATGCACAATGCAGATAACACTGGCTTTCCTGGCACATGCACAATGCAGATAACACTGGCGCTCCTGGCACATGCTTGTTACATTGTCTGGTGCATTTAGCAAATTTGTGGTCTCATTTGAGACGCTCACCACTGAATTTGGAGTTTGACCCCAGACAAGGATTGTTCCAGCCAAACCTTGGCTGAGTTGGATATTCAAATAAAAAAATTGTTTCTTACCCCTTGGTCTACCTGCAGTCTTTGGGTATGTAAAGAATCTAAGTCAGGTTGCTGTCGCTGCTCTAAACAGGGAAAGGAGTGGAGGTAGACCAAAGAGCACAGGATGTTTTGAACTATCACTCAGATGCTTATTGCGATAGAAATGGAAGGATTAAAACTCGCACTGAAAATTGTTTCGTTGGTTATCTGGAGTACAGGAATATAGGGTGGTTTTATAAACTATTGCATATGGTGATCCTCACGTAATTTTTTCAGTGTTTGTGGTGGTAGAAGGAAGATAACAATGGAGTCTGATGGCATGTTTTTTGTAGGGTATTTAATAGTGTGTGGTTGCTGAATCTGGTCTCCAGTTATGGCTATTTCCGGATGAAACTCCTGAGGGAGTGAAAAGCTTAGGCGCCAAAGATAGCGTGGGGTAGTGGGAGTTTTATGAAGAGAATCTCCTTTGCCTTTGTGAGAACCGTGCCATAGCTGATGATTACTAAATGCTTGAATAATATGAGTTGCGCTACAATTAAGAAGATCCAAACGATTGAAGATGTTTTAAGAAACTGAATATTGAAGACGTTATGGTAGATTTTCAGAAATGATATAAGTCAGCCACTACACATTAGGATAAAATATTTTTTTTCCTTCTCTTTTGTGCATTTTTTCAGGAAGGTTGGAGGACTGGTGATAATCCTGTATTTTTATGTTTTCCTCTTTTTGTTGGAGTGTGTGCTACATTCTTGTGTGGTATTCTACTATCACTGTCAACCATGAGGTCAGGTGCGCACATCTGCATACCTTTTTCTTTGTGGTGTCTGTGTTACCATGCTGCTGTGGCACCTCTTATATTCTGCAGCAATTAGGATGCACACTGTCATAAATTTTAATTAATTTGTATATTAGAGAATTATGTTTCATAATAACTATTACCGTTGGTTTGAGACAGTTAAGTTGTAGCCACATTTAAAGAACAGGTCAATGAGGTGCTGCAAAGGTACAAATAAAACAAATACCTACAGCACAGCACTGTGCACACCTCCAACCGCCTGCTCACAGAAAGAGTAGTTACTCACCTGTAACAGGTGTTCTCCAGGAGCAGCAGGAATCAGTCCTCACATATGGGTGACGTCGGGGCCGACGAAGCCCCGTGCGGAGCATTTCCCCAGCTTTCAAAGAAAGCCTTTGGGAATGCAGTGCGCATGTGCGGTCCCCTTCCCGCCCAAGGGTGCCATCTTGCTCAGTCTGATGACATAGCTAAAAGACAGCAAAAATAACAAAATAAATCATTGGACTGAAACTCCAAGGGGAGGAGGGAGGGTTGTGAGGACTGATTCCTGCTGCTCCTGGAGAACACCTGTTACAGGTGAGTAACTACTCTTTCTCCAGGACCAAGCAGGAAGTCAGTCCTCACATATGGGACGTCCCAGCTTAAGGCTACCGGAGACCCCAAGCTGAAAAATGAGCTCCCTCTAGAGCCTCAGCATGCAAGAAAAGAATCTTCTCTGATAACGCCCCGAATGGTAGCCCAACACCAGGGCTGGAGGGTAGGAGTTGCCTAAACCCCAAAGAGATTATGGAGTACCGCCTGCCCGAAAGCACTATCCCTGCGGGACTCCCTCTCAAGGCAGTAGTGGGCCGCAAAAGTCTGGCTTTAAGACCAAGTAGCGACCCGGCAGATGTCTGCCAACGGAACAGAGCGGAGATGAGCCACTGACGCAGCCTTCGCCCTGACACGGTGAGCCGTAAGTCGACCCTGTAACGAGAGACCAGTTGCCCTGTAAGCCCAGGCGATACAGTCGGCTACCCAAATGGACAAAGTACGCTTGGAGACAGCCAACCCCAACTTATTGGGGTCAAAAGAGACGAAGAGCTGAACAGCCCTCCAGTGCTCCCGCGTACGGTCAAGGTAGAAGGACAACGCCCTCCTACAGTCCAGGGTATGCAAGACCATCTCAGCCCGGCTGGCATGCGGCCTGGGAAAGAAAGTTGGAAGAACCACCTCCTGATTGAGGTGAAAGGAGGAGACAACCTTAGGAAGGAACTTAGGATGAGTCCGTAAGACTACCCTGTTCCTATAGAACCTAGTATAAGGTGCATCTGATACTAGGGCCTGAAGCTCACTCACTCGCCTTGCTGAGGTAAGGGCTACCAGAAACAACGCTTTCCAGGAGAGAAAACGCAAAGGGCAAGTAGCCATAGGTTCAAATGGTGGGCAAGTAAGCCGTTGCAAAACCACATTTAAATCCCATTCAGGGGCAGGTGGACGCACTGGAGGCTTAAGCAAAAGCAGGCCTCTGAGGAACCGAGCCACCAAAGGATGGCTTGAGAGAGATTGACCCTCCACTGAGGAGTGGTGTGCTGAAACAGCACTAAGATGAACTCTCACAGAATTGGACTTAAGGACTAGGTTGGACAGGTGAAGCAAATATTGCAGCACCACTGGTACCAGACACGAGAAAGGGTTCTCGTTGTGTTGAGTACACCAGTTAGAGAATCTACGCCACTTAAGGGCATAAGACTTTCTGGTGGACTGCCTCCTAGAGGCCAAGACCACGTCCTCCACTTCCTTAGGCAATAGTAAGGGTGCTAGAACTACCCTTTCAGCAGCCAGGCCATCAAATTGAGGGACTGGAGACTGGGGTGTAAGAGAGATCACTGCTCCTGAGACAGGAGATCGGGTTGCATCCCCAGAGCAAGAGGAGTGTCCACCGCTAGTTGCAAAAGTGGGAACCAGGGTTGCCGTGGCCACCTGGGGGCCACCAGGATCAGCGAGGCCTTGTCCCTGATCACCTTGAATAGCGTCTTGGACACTAGAGGCGTGGGAGGAAACGCATATAGAAGGCCTGTAGACCATGGAATGAGAAACGCATCCGCTGCAACTCAGAGGATGCGGTTGCCTGGAGCAGAACCTGGGAAGTTGACAGTTCAGAAGACTGGCAAAGAGATCTATTGTTGGAAGACCCCATTTCAGGAAGATCTGTTGAACCACTAGAGGATTCAACTGCCACTCGTGCGGCTGCAGGACCCTGCTCAATCTGTCCGCCAGGTAATTTTCCTGACCTGGGAGATAGACCGCTTTGAGAAGAATGCCGTGATTGACTGCCCAGGAGCACAGTTTCTGCGCTTCCTGACATAGAAGGTGGGACCCTGTGCCCCCTTGTTTGTTCACAAAGAACATAGCAACTTGATTGTCCGTCTGAACCAATATGGACTGGTGAGAAATGAGATGGGAGAAAGTTCTCAGGGCTAAGCGGATAGCTCTCAGTTCTAAGAGACTGATCTGCTTTGCGGCCTCCCAAGGAGACCACAGGCCTTGAGTACATGCTCCTTGGCAATGTGCACCCCAACCTTGAAGAGAAGCGTCAGTTGTCAGCACCTGAGAGTGTGGAAGTGCTTGAAAAGGCACCCCTTGCACCAGATTCGGAAGATGAAGCCACCACTGCAGAGAAGACTCTAGTAGGCTGGATACCCTCACTTTGTCCGTGAGGCTTCCTGTGGCTTGGTGCCACTGAGTCCTGAGGCCCCATTGAGCTGGCCTCATGTGTAGACGAGCATTTGGAGTTACATGGACCGTGGATGCCATGTGGCCTAAGAGCCCCAGGAATTGTCTGGCGGAGACCAGAGAATTGCTGTGGAACTGCCTGGCTAGATACATCAATCTGTGGGCCCTGTCCACTGGTAGAAAGGCCTTTGCCTGAAAGGTGTCCAGCCTTGCTCCGATGAACTCCATGTTCTGTGAGGGGTGCAAAGTGGACTTTGCGAAGTTTATAACAAACCCCAGGTGTTGAAGCATAGCGACAGTGCGAAGGGTGGCTTGATTGGCCTCTTGTGGGGATTGATCCCTGATGAGCCAATCGTCCAGGAATAGGAAGACAAAGAGGCCTTGAATCCTGAGCTGGCCGCCACCACCGCTAGGCACTTGGTGAATACCCTGGGGGCGGATGTAAGGCCAAAAGGCAGTATTCTGTACTGATAGTGGTTTCCTCCCACTACAAATCTGAGATATTGTCTGTGGTCTGGATGAATGAGGATGTGAGTATAAGCATCCTCTAGGTCTAAGGAGCATAGCCAATCTCCCTGCTGGAGGTAGGGCAGCAGGATTCCAAGGGTAAGCATCTTGAACTTTTCCCTCTCCAGGAACTTGTTGAGATTTCGCAAGTCTAGGATGGGTCTGAGGCCTCCTGTTCTTTTTGGTACCAGGAAGTACCTGGAATAGAAGACTTGACCTGTCAGGTGGTGGGGCACCGGTTCCA
Source organism: Ichthyophis bannanicus (assembly GCA_033557465.1). Classification (NCBI taxonomy): domain Eukaryota; kingdom Metazoa; phylum Chordata; class Amphibia; order Gymnophiona; family Ichthyophiidae; genus Ichthyophis; species Ichthyophis bannanicus. The sequence goes on from CM066047.1 coordinate 7,385,049, forward strand.
CTGCCTGTTCCTGTACAAGACTTTCCAACTCTTGCAGGAGTGTCCCTGTGCAGAGGAAGTCTGGGAGGCTCCCCTGGAAAATAGGAGGGGGGTACCTGGTGGAAGTGGAGGAGATAGCCCTTCTGGACTATACTTAGTACCCAGGTATCCCTTGTGACGGCTGACCACCTGTGGGCGTACAGGGCCAGCTGGCCTCCAGTGCTGATAGGGGCCAGCTGAGGAGGAGAGGTTATGCCACTAGAGTCAAAACCCCGCTCCCTGCTATGCAGGAGCCGGAGCTGGTGGCTTGGCGGCTTTCTGCCTACGGGGCCCATGTCCCTGCCCCTTGGCCTGCTGACCCTGTTGGGGAGCTACAGAGGCCTGAAAATGAGGGTACTGTTTATAGGCAGACGACTTCCTCGGGTAAAAGGTCTTTTTCCCCGAGCCCTTCTTCTTCTGAGAAGGGGCAGATGTTTTTCTGGACAGCCTTGTCCGGGTAAGAGTCTCAGTCTCGAGTTCTGCAGCCTTGTCAGCCATGGGCTTGCCAAAGAGGTTTTCACCTCGGCAGGGGACATCGACCAACTTGTCCTGCACCCATGGCTCGAGGTCTGATGACTGTAGCCAGGCCTGACGGCGTGCACCGATGCCGACTTCAGCTACCCGGGCCGAAGCCTCGAAGCCATCATAGGCTGCTCGAGATATAAACTTCGAGCACTCATAAATACCCGAGGACAGAGCATTGAACCTCTGCAAAGGTTCCTTGGAGAGACCAGCAGAGAACCCGGCAATCTCCTTTGCCAGGTCTCAAAGGTACATGCCCATGTACAGCTGGTAAGTCTGGACACGGCAAGCAAGCATAGAGCCCTGGAAGCACTTCTTACCGAGGACATCCAGGTTCCGGGCCTCCCGGCCGGTAGGCACCAAGGAGTGCATCTTCTGACTCTTCAGACGATGCATGGCTGATTCCATAACCATAGAGTGGTGCGGTAATTGTGCCTTTTGGAACCCGGGGCTCTTGCGGACTCGATAGATGGAATCGACCTGCTTGCTCAAAACCGGCGTCGAAGCCGGCGCCTCCCACATGCGGAATAGCAGCCGTTCCAGCATCAGAGGAATCGGTACAGTAAAGGCCTCCTTTGGGGGAGAGAGATACTGCAGGGCCTCGAGCTCCTCGGCTCGAGGCTCCTCCTCGGGATCCGCGGGGAAGGCCAAGGCCTTGGCCATATCCCGCACGAAGTCCGAGAACTGGGTGTCCTCTGGTGGGGACCGTCTCTGAGGCTCGGACTCCGGTGAGTTCGATGGGACACACTGAGTCTGAAAGGTGTCGGGTGACTCCTCATCCTCCGTTTCCCAGCCGGACTCCTCGGAAGAGGAATCAAGCGGCTCCGGTTGGGCAGGTACCGATGCCATCCACCCTGACGCCGAGGGTACCGGCGTCGATGACCTCGGTCCCGAAGGGAGGCCGAGGGGGACCTTGGCCGAGGATCGACTCGAGCACGCATGGACTCGAGGATCGGCTCGGCCTCCGGGGTCGACTTGGACATCGATGTCCTGGTGGTCGGGGCAGATGCACCGGTGAGACCGGCGATCAGTGCCCGCTGCTGTTCCATGAAGGCAGCCAAGCTGCTTGCCAAGGCCGTCAACCTGAGTCCGAGCTCAGGAGACTCAGCAGCCCCTGACTCGGTCCCCGACAGCGTTGAGCCCGA